>CM041782.1:171090354-171728835 GCA_023374045.1 Limonium bicolor
GGCCACACACTAAACATGAGGAAATGTTGTTTTTCTTTGATTTTCCTTAGCTTGAAGCAAAGGAGAATGTCAAGGCGTGAAAAGTGTGAGCTCAAAGCTCCTTCAATGAGAATCTTCATGGCACCAAAATGGAGTTCTTGAGATTTGAAAAGAGAGAAGTGTAGAGCTTGACCTAACTAAGACAAATATGGTCTTGGAATTTGTTTGGTGCATGGAGCTATTAGAAGTTACAAGCATTCCAAGATGGAGAATGGTATATGGCTGTAGCAAAACGAGAGATGGAGAAGGAGAGGATGAGGTTGGAGACGGTGGGAACCAAGAAGAAAGAAGAGAAAAGTGAGGAGAGAGGTTTAGTTTGGAGATATTTATGTTATAAGGCATAAATAACTTTTCACTTATTCTTTCTTCTTTTCTTTATTTGCTAGCCAAGTGTGATGACTCACACACTAAAAACCGTGCCCCTTCAATATATAAGATACTTATGGTCTTTGTTGACCATTTAACTAATTAAAGTTGACTTAAGTCAAAACTAGCACTATTTGGGCACTATTCACAAACTAAGGCACATATTTGTGAAATTTTTGATTTCCCATTGAATAGACTTCCAAATGTGATACTATATAGTACACATGTTAATTAAAGAGTAATGATGGACATCTAGCCATTCAAAACTCATTTACAAGACAATTTTTCAAAAACGTGCTTTAAGACTCCTTAGAGCACATTTTGTGTTTTTAACTTGTTTTCCAAGCTTGGTTTTCTTTGGTAATGATTGATTAAATATGTTCATTAACATACTTTTAAGGTATAGGTATGACCATTAGGTCTTATACAATTTATCCCAGGCTTAGAGCACATTTTTGCTCATATTGACTTTAAGGTATTTATTTGTGTTTTGTTTGGTTTCATTGTCTACCAAAGTTTCCTAAGGACTTAATAGCCTTATTAAATCATATGAATATTATTAAGCCTTGGTAGGCTCTTTGGGTCCTAACCAAGTTCGCTCATAGCTTAGAGCATGTTTTTGCTCAAACTGTGTCTTAATGCTTTATTGCATTTTACTATGGTTTAAATTGTACACTGATGTTCCTAAGGCACTTTAGCCTTTACATACCATAGTTTAATATTTAAACCGCATATCAAGGTTTGGGGTATTTCAGGAGCCGGCCGGCTTCTCTCCCTCACTCTCTTTAATTCTTCCTTATGAGCTAAGGACAATAAAATAAGTGGTAAAAACAAAAAGGGTGAGACTAGTCTCTCTCCTCCCTCATTTCCTCACCCAGCTCACGTACCCATCTCCCTCCTTCTCTGTTCTTTTCTTCTTCCATGCGACAGCCATGGAGTCTTGAGAAACCCACAACAAAAACCTCTCCTTTTCTCTCATTTTTGAAGGCTCAAACCTTGTCCAAAATTATAAAAACCATACCATTGGAATCCCCTTGCAAAGGAGAACATTTTCATCCTTCCAAAATCGAAAATGACCACTTTCATTTCGGTGGGTATTCTCCATTTGAAGATTCAAGTCCACCATTAGAAGCACCTTCACCTCCTTGTCATCTTGAGGTAAAAAGAAGTTCGAAAATCCTTCATTTCTAGCCCTCATTAGCATTATAAGAATTTTCAGTTTTTAAATGCCTTGTTCTTCATGCTTCAGCCGATTTTGGCTCCTTCTTGGGCTAGGAATATTGCTCTCTTGCTAGTCAAGAACTTCATTCATCCATTGGAAGGTAACATTCTTTTCTAAAACCCAAAAACCTAAATTCTAGGGTTAGTATAAATGAATGCTAAATGGTTAGTGTGGATTGGTATGGTGGTTGTAGTATTGTGCATTGTGTGAGGAAGAACAAAGAAGAAGGAAAGAAGAAAAGAGGAGAAGGCAAGAAAGAAAAGAAAACTAGCAAGACAAGGTAAATGCTCTTACCTTGTGTTAGTTTTGTGTATGTATTGTAACAGTTTTTTGGAGGGGTAAAATGAGTAGTGAATTTGAGTAATGAGTAGTAGCAGTATGTAGTAGTAGTGTAATTGAGAAGAGAATCAACAGTTTTTGAACGTTTTAAAAGATGGTTAAAAGTTTGGGAAAACCATGGGTAGTATGTGTAAGGGTGCAGGAATTTATTATTGTTGAAGTAGTGTTGAGATGTGAGAATAATAGTCGTTTATAAACGGTTGTGAGAATGAGAATATGTGAGCTGAAATCATGTGTGGAGAATGTTAAAATATAGGGGGAGACTATGTCCAATTTTACTTAGGAATGAGAGGACTTAAGTTGTTTAGAAGAGGGAGTAACCTAGGTGATAACTAGGTGTATTTAGAGAGTATAATGGGAGTAGTTTGTAGTTTTGAAACAGATTTGGAAATGAGTGTGTTAATGGGATGAAGCTAGATGTAAAGTAAGGCATTTTGGATGCTAGGAGTAGCATTAGTCGAATGAGCAATGAATGATAGAAGTGTGAGTGGAAATCTGTAGCAAAATGCATTAAGAAAGAAAACTGGGAAGGTGTTGAGTTGAAACTTATGGAATTGTGTATATAAGTTAGTATAGAATTGTATAATGAGTTAGGAAATGAATTAGCATGATTTGGAGTGTTTAAATTGAACTAAACATGTTAGGATGTATGTAGGAAGATTGGGGAAGCAATGGGTGAAATTGGGGAAAGAAACAAGGTCTGTAGCAAGGTTCTGCTACCGTCCGACTCAGAGTCTGGATCGGACGGTGGGTCGGACGGGGCTTAAGAAACGATAATCAACCTTTCTGGAATGGTCCGACCCAGGGCCGTGGATCAGACGTGGGTCGGACAGGCAAAAAAATAGTGGTCGAAGTTTCTAACTTCGTCCGACCCAGAGTCTGGGTCGGACAGTGGGTCGGACGGAGCTTGGACACGGGACCGAAACCTTCTGGAACGGTCCGACCCAGAGGGTATGGGTCGGACGGAAATAGTGCTGGGTCAGACAGGAAGAATTTCAGAGAACGGGAATCTACTGGAATGGTCCGACCCAGGGCTTAGGTCGGACGCTGGGTCGGACGACCCATAACTTACAAAAAAAAATGTTTTATTATATGATTATAGTAATCGTATATATATATATATATGCCTATACACAAATATGCATATGTATGTAGTAACACACCATTAATGAAGTAGTAATGGTAAGAAAGTAAGTAAATGAGTAAGGAAGCAAGTTTAAGATGTAGTAAGGAAAAGAATGGTTTTATAATCAAGTATGAATGTAAAGGAGTAGTAAGTATACATTAGGAGTATTAATGGAAGAGTAAGTTGGATCATTGACCATACAACTTCATGTATGTATAGGATCAATTAGTTGAACACCAAAGGAACCGGTAGTACGGAAGCGACGGTGTACGGTATGATTTCTTCATGCCCTGTATCCTAACTTGGTTACTTCGATTTGTGTGCTTATGTGATCACCAATAAGATAAATGCACGAATCGGACTTTTATTGCACTTAATTGTGTTTGAATTATATTGTTCTTGTTGTATCTTCTTGAACAAATACTTTGTATAATTCATGAAATGTATGAATGAGAATGAAGTGTATGTGTAAGAATGAGTACTTGTGTATTGTATTGAGGTATGGAAGAAAGTATGGACTTCTACTAATTCCTAACAATCTAACTCCTAACATGAGTAATGAGTAAAATGGAATGAGTAGAAGCCCGATATAGTTTCGGCCACGTGTGAGGATAAGGAAACACAAGAGGTTGGATCTAAATCCTGGCTATAATCTTTTCCATGGACCAATTCCCTTGAATGGGTAGCATCCTGGATTAGTGGGCCACCCTAAAGCCCGGTGGTGGGATGTAGTAATCCCTGCCCGGAGGTCATACCGACTTAACTGGAAGTAAAGTATGTAAGAAGTAAGTATTGTATGTGTATTGGCCTTGACTATTGTAAGTCATTGACTGGGAGTAAAAGAGTATTGAACACCCGATTAACCCGGGTGCGTAATGAAGCTAACAATACCTTGTATGTATTGGAGAAGTGTATCTCTGTAATGCGGTGAGTAAGGGTAAGTATGAATGGTTGACCTGAATTGTCTTCCTTGCATGTATTGTATGTATGAATGCCTTGTGTATGAATGTATTGAATTGAATTGTAAAAAGCATGTATGTATGTATGAATGAAACGAACCGCATGTACTCGACCAATTAGTTGGCGTACCCTCGCTAGCACGCGGGGTATGCGGTTATCATATGCAGCGTAAGCTGACCCCCTAGGGGGAATGTTTTTACTCCAAAGGTACCCGCGAGGCATGAAGGTAGAGTATGGACCGGATGTAATTCTTTTTGGTAGTTAGTAGTATTGGGATGGTGTGTACCGAGTTGTACATGGCTAAGGCCTTTTGAGTAGCCGGTGTACCATGTGGTACACCTTTTTGGATATTGAATTCTTAATTGGATAGTAAGGAGAGGATGTATAACTCTTCATTTTTGGGAAGTAGTCTTGGAATGTAATTCATATATTCAGTATACTCGGTAATCAAATGTAAGTTAAGTATTTGGTATTGTAAAGTAAGTAGTATGTATTTGGTTTATTCTAATCGTCAGACCGAAACGGTAAGTAGTAGTAGCCTTGTTAACCTTGGAAGGTTGACGGCGTTGTATCACCCGCCGGGAGTAAGTATTCCGCTGCGAGTAAGGTAATTATGGGAATGATTAGAGGATCATGGAAGGATTAGCGGTTGGGGTGTTACAAAAAGTGGTATTAGAGCGAAGTCTCGCTCTGATGATTAGAATCTTAAGAGTAGTGATTACCAAGTTAGGATTTCAACCGTCTTAAGACGGATATTTAGAAACCTAACTAGGAACTACCGTTGTTAACAACGGATAACCTTAACGTCTGCGAAGACGATACCATTGTTTGAATGAAGACCATGAGGTTATAGTATCATGACATCTAATGTAATCCACACTTGTTCAGATGTCAGGAAAAGGTCCAGGCCGACATAGAGGAGGTGGCAACGAAGGACCGGGCGCGCAGACGATAGCTGAGATCGTCGCCGCCACGGTAGCACAGATGCTACCACAAGTAATCACTGCTGTACAACAAACACAACAAACTCAACAACAGCAGCAACAACAACAGCAGCCCGACCCACCTCATCCCCGTGAGACCAATTGGGTAAAAGCCGTCGCCGACCTTTGACCTCCATGCTTTAGAGGCGAGAGCGACCCCGCCAAACTCGAGGCTTATCTCTTTGAGATGGAGACGGCCTTCGAGACACTTGAGACTCCCACTGGAGTTCAAGTGAGGATAGCTGCGTACTACCTCAAAGACGTGGCTATGGACTGGTGGAAGCTCATTAAGGCCGAGCACGTAGCCGACCCTGCATTCGGATGGGAAGCATTCACCTCTCTCCTCCGATCTAAGTATTACCCCGAGCATGTCAAGACCAAGAAAAGGCTTGAGCTCGATGCACTAAAAATGACCGTGTAACACCCCTACCGTTAATACCGTCATTACCATCCAATCTCCTTATACATTCGTACTCACGCAGCGGATACATTCTTACTCAACGGCGGGTGATACAATGCCGTTAGCCACCCACGTGACTAACAAGACTACTAATACATACACATCGGTCTGATGGACCGGAATATCCGAGTACTACTCAAATACAATACATACTCCCATTACTTACTGAGTACTACAATACTCCATTCAATACAATACTCCATTCAATACAATACTCCATACTTCAGTACAAGATAATACACTACACATACCGAGTTTACGGAGTTCCAAATACAAATACGATACCTCTTCAATTCCACGCATACTCATTAAGAGTCTATCCACTACCCGTTCCTCACAACTACATACTTGCAACTTACGTAATAGTATACCCCTTGGTACATTTCTACATGCAAGGCTACAAGCCTTATACCATTTACTACAATCTACCTTTCATTCCTAGTAATCTAGGCATGTCCACCGGTCTCTTCTGTGACTAGGTCTACTTCGGGTACCTGCACACTAAAAACGTTCCCCCTAGGGGGTCAGCTTACGCTGAATATGATAACCGCATACCCCGCGTACTAGCAAGGGTACGCCGACCATTTGGTCGAATACATGCAATTCATTTTGCCATACATACATACATACTTACATGCTTTCATTCACGATACTACAATACTACACAAGGTGTACATACATACGCATAGTACAATACATGCTTGGAAGACAATACAAGTCAACCAATACTTACTTACCATCTTCCAGAATACACGTACACAATACGTACTCATTACATACTCAATATGCAATATGGAGATACAATTCTCCAATACATACAAAGGTCCAGTTAGCTTCATTACACACCCGGGTTAATCGGGTGTTCAATACTTTTTGCTCCAGGTCAATGACTTACAATAGTCAAGACCAATACACATGCAATACTTACTTATTACATACTTTACTTCCAGTTAAGTCGGTATGACCTCCGGGTAGGGATTACTACATCCCACCACCGGGCTTTAGGGTGGCCTACTAATCCAGGATGCTACCCATTCAAGGGATTTGGTCCGTGGAAAAGATTATAGCCAGGATTCGGATCCAACCTCTTGTGTTTCCTTATCCTCACGCGTGGCCGAAACTATATCGGACTTCTACTCATTCCAATTTACTCATTACTCAAGTTAGGAGTTAGGTTGTTAGGAATTAGTAGAAGTCAGTACTTTACTTCCATACATACATAAAATACACAAGTACATAATACTTACACATACTTCTCATTTCCATTCATTCATTTCATGAATTATACAAACTAATTGTTCAAGAAGATACAACAAGAACAGAATAGTTCAAACACAGTTAAGTGGAATATAAGTCCGATTCGTGCATTTATCTTATTGGTGATCACATAAGCACACAAATCGGGGTAACCAAGTTAGGATACAGGGCATGAAGAAATCATACCGTTCACCGTCGTTCTCGTACTACCGGATTCCTTCAACGTTCAACTATTTGATTCCTATACATACATGAAGTTGTATGATCAATACCAACTTACTCGTCCATTAGTACTCCTAATGTATACCTACTACTCCTTTACATTCACACTTGGTTATAAAACCATTCTTTTCCTTATCACTCCTTAAACTTGCTTCCTTACTCATTTACTTTCTTTCTTACCATTATTACTTCATTAATGGTGTATTACTACATACATATGCATATATGTGCATAGGCATTTATATATATATATATATGATTACTATAATCATATAATAAAACTATTTTTTTGTTTTGACTCGACCGAACTTGCAAGTCCGGTCGCAAGTTCGGTCCAAGTCAGTAGGCTACATCGTGTGAAAATTCCAGGGCCGACCGACCTTGCAAGTCCGGTTCCAAGGTCGGTCCATTCCAGTAGGTTTCTTTTGTGAGAATTTTAGCCCGACCGACCTTGCAAGTCCGGTCGCAAGGTCGGCCCATTCCAGTAGCTTGCATTACGGGAATTTTTCTGGCCGACCGAACTTGCAAGTCCGGTCGCAAGTTCGGTCCATTCCAGAAGGTTTCTGATGGGAGAATTTTCTGGTCCGACCGAACTTGCAAGTCCGGTCGTAAGGTCGGTCGATTCTAGAAGGTTTCCCGTCTTTGTAGATCTGGGCTCGACCGAACTTGCAAGCGGTCGCAAGTCCGGTCCGGCACAGTACTTCAGTTTTAAAATCTGTTTTTGGGTGTTTTCTTAACCCATTGCTTCCCCAATCTTTACCAATACTTCCCCACATGATTTAGCACCAATTAAACCCTCTAAATCACCTTGGTTCATCCACTAAACTTACTACTCAATCCTTACATTCACTTACACATTTTTCCACACTTCTCCACAACACTTATGATAGTTTGTATTTCACTAATGCTACAGATTCTGGTTTTCCTCATTATGCTACAGATTTTTCCCTTAACACTTATCCTCCAATACTCCCTCATCCAATGCCACTCTTAGCATCTTAAATACATTAACTCACAACCTAGTTCCATCCCATTTACAAACCCATATCCAAATCTGTTACAAGGTACTAAACACTCCTTTTAAACTCTCCAAATACTTCCTCTTCTTAACAACTTAAGTCTTCAAATTTCTAGATGAAATTTGACATAGTCTCCCCTATATTCTTAACATTCTCCACACATCATTTCAGCTCACATATTCTCATTCTCACAACCTGTTTATACATCACATTATACTCACATTTCAATACTACTACAATCAGCATAAATTTCCTGCACACATACACATTCTACCCAAGATTTTCCCAAGCTTTTAAACATCTTTTAAAAAGCTTCAAAGCTGTTACATTCTCTTCTCCAATACATTACTACATTACTACTACTCATACTCAAATACATTACTCATTTTACTACTTCAAAAACTGTTGCATTACTCAATACCAACTAGTTCAAGGTAAGAGACTTTACCTTGTTCTTTCTAGTTTGCTTTCCTTCCTTTCCTTCTCTTCTTTTCTTCTCCTTTGTTCTTCTTCACACAATACACAATGCTATAACCACCATACCAATACACACTAACCATTTAGCATTCATTTTTACTCTAACCCTAGAATCTAAATGTTTTAGGGTTTAGAAAAGAGTATTACCTTCCAATGGATGGATGAAGTTCTTGTTTAGCAAGAGAACAATATTCCTAGCCCAAGAAGAGAGCCAAAATCGGCTGGAACAAGGAGGACCAAGAGTTCAAAAACTGAAAATCCTTATAATGCCAATGGGAGCTAGAAATGAAGGATTTCCGAAATTCTTTTTACCTCAAAGTAACAAGGAGGTGAAGGTGCTTCTAATGGTGGACTTGAATCATCAAATGGAGAATACCCATAAGAACGAAAGTGGAGCTTTTGGATTTTTGAAAGGAGGAAAATGTTCTCCTTTGCAAGGGGATTCCAATGGTACTAATTTTGTAATTTTTGGAGCAAGATTAATGGGTTAACAAGAGGAGAGAAGGTGGAAGTTGAGTGAGCTCCTTCCTTTCTCCATGGCTGTCATAGGGGCAAGAGGAAAAGAGAGAATAGAGAAGGAAGGGGGGAGTGCCAACGTGAGAGGAAGAGGGGAGTGATGAGAGAGACTCCTTTTTGCCTTTTACTAATTACTTTTGTCCTTTAGCAAATAAGAAGAGAAATGAAGGGAGTGTGAGAGAGGAGTTGGCCGGCCCCCTATACACACACAATCAGATTTTAATTTTTTTATTTGCAAAGTGGACACACCAAGTTTGTTTATTTGCATTCTTACCCCACAACTTCCCGGTTGTTACAGTTCTTACTAACCGGTACCCGTTTGCCGGAATTTTCTCGTTTAATTAATTTTATTGGTTCTAAAGCTTCATTAATATTTATTAATGACTATTTAGTTGACCAAAATTGTTACGAGTCTATTTGACCTGCTTAAAGTTACGTTTTCCCGGTTTCCTCGAAGAACGTGCTTTAAGGTTCGTTTATGCTTTTAATCCATTTTAAGGATCCGTTTTCTTCGGGAGTTGTTCTCTTATGTTATTTAGGCATTATTAAGCCTTAAGAATCCATATAATACTCTAACCGAGGTCTCGCACCTCTTATGGTTACTTAACGCTTATTTAGCATTTTTCGCTTTTTAAGCGTTTCTTTATTTCTTTTAGATTTATTTTTCCTTACCAATATTACTTAAGCATTATTAGGCTCTTAAATAAGGATTAGAATTATCTTAATCACAATATTTAAGTTCGGGGTATTTCAATCTACCCCCCTTAAGAACTTTGTCCTCAAAGTTGCTCAAGGTTATAGGGTTACAATGCTTGCTCATTCATACTTGTCTATGCCAGACGTCGTACATTATTCCTCCTTACAACTCCTCAATCCATTACTCACGATTCCTACTTTCCATGCCTTACCAATGTACAATAATTACTCAAATCCACGTTACTACCAGCCATCCAGTTCCTCATTACAAAATTTAAACGTACATGCAGTGCAAAGCTATCCCCGAAGCAATGCAATACACATTACAATCCCGCAGGCACTCAGGTCATCTAGACACAGGACTCTTCTATGTCCCGCTGCCCTTGGAATAATACAATACGATACTCTACTACCTTCTCAGGCATACGCTTCTAGCAAATCCTTCATCTTCAGGCTAAGAAAAATTCTTTCGCAACTACTACTTAGAAATTTTCCAAAGCATACAACTCCAAATTTCAGTTTGTATTTATTGCTTCTACCCTATGCGTGATTCTTGTGACCACTTGGGGGGAGCTTCAAGAATCATTCGACCCTGATGTGATCAGCATCAGTGTTGAACTATCTTTCCACCCCAATTTGTGTTCGGCTTCCCTTGATCTGATCAGGATCAAGTTCGACTTCTCACATCCGTTTCAACCAAACAACTAATTTAATTGTTTTCATTTTCTATCTTTTTACTCTTTCTAGTCGTGATTACGAATTCATACCACTCCAAAGGATGAAATTCAGTCCATCAATCATTCTCAATCTACTTCCCAAATACTTCCTCGGAATTGATGCCTAAATGCCCATTTCATCAATCTTTTCTACTTTCTTCCATTACCCTCTATTATCTCTACTATTCCGACTAGGGAATACAGTACTTATGAAATTCAGCTGTCCTTAATTTATTTCCAATAACATACTTACGAATACACCGCTCATGGGTTACCTTCCTCTACTACTCATAGTCAATCCGTACTACTTCTTTAAGGATACAATACTTGTGGAGCTCCGTCCACTACTCATTCTCAATTGTCTCAAACATCTACTAGGTTCTACGTTGGTTTTATACCGACTCTTGCATCGTAATGTCATGTCTAAGTTCAAATAGACATACACAATAGGAATTATCATTTCCCAAAGAGTTTCTCTACTCTTCCTTACAAATACTCTCATATTGGAGTTACAAGATGGTTATATTCATCCAATGGTATTCGCATCTCCTGTGCTTAATTACCACACTTACAATATGAATGAATACGTATGTTTATCTGACATAAGTACTAATCATTAAATCAATTCTCATTTGTGCTATGCACATTATAGTTTCTGTGTTTTATTCATGAAACTTACATTAAGCGGTTTTCGCTCTACCCCCCCTTAAAAGGGATTACGCCCACGTAATCTACCATATGTTACTATTAAACATTGGTTTACTTGGTTTGGGCAATCAGAAGTGTTTAGCTTCACTACGATATACTATACAATATGCTCTGGTCAAGGGGTCTTAACCATACCAATGGTTTAGTCCTTGCACCGTTGATTCCTATATGAGTTTATTTAACTCATAATTAATTCAATTCAAGCCTATTAGGCTTCAAGGCATTAATAGCCATTCTTTCATACTTACTAGGTGTATTACATTTCCTAGCTAGGGCCCACTAGCTTCTGCTGCGTGACCCTGATAACTTGGGTTACTCACCCTTCATGTTATCCTTAATGTGCTATACATCACCTTTTTATCCCTCTATTGTGGAATTAAGGTTTACTAACAGTGTGGTATCCTTTTACCGCTGTTTGAACTCAATGACCAGCTCTCTGGTAATCTATTACACGTACTATTCGTACTCCCACGATTATTCACTAAGTTCCTCCGACTTGTTGTCGGGCGAGGTTAAGTCACTACCAAGTTGTAGTGCTTCCTCTGTTGTCACTAGCTTCTGAATTATACCAGTTCTTCTGGTTCAGTACAAGTGTTCTCTGCTTGTATGACCTTGCATTCTCAATGCATCGGTCCAAGTGACTTTCTTACATCTCCTTTCACCTTTTTATTCCAATGGAATTCACATCTTGTGATTGATAGTGTGTTTTACACTCTTCGTGCAATCTGTTGCTAAGAATGCTTGACTGGCTTATGCCATGTTTGTGGTGAAAAGAAAGATTTACTACTGTTTACATTCTCCATATCCGCAACCATCCCATTAGATCATTAGCTGTACAAGTGCAATACCAAAACACTCAGTCATACAGAGTGTAGAGGCGTGAACGCTTGACAGTAAGTCACTTATGTGATAGGAAGGAATATTTCTGACTGTCTTCCATACTTATTCTTCATGTCATTGTCTACTACTTCCTCATAGCGGTCGCTTGTTGCGCACTGTATTCTTACTCTTTGTACCATTTCCTTATGGTGTAAATACACTAGGATGTCCTAGTTCATATGTATGACGGTTGCCGTAGCGTACCACAATGTTATTATCTTCCCCATGTGGAGATATTTTATTTCGGTTTAGGTTTCATGTGTAGGTTAGCTTACCTCACACTACTTCCTCATTCATGATATAGTTTTCCAAATAACTTGGTTGGCCAAGGATGAAGTAGTTTACCAGGTTACAAGCTCTCTTGAGTGCCGGTCATTCATGGAGTACAATGTGCACACTCATTGATTGTTTTTGACAATTACTGTCTCCATAGTGCTGAGCGTTGATCTTAGGCTCTAGCTATGCAGTTTTACTTTTGCATGTATATTACCGGGACATCCCAAGGACTTCGAGGGTTTTCTGGTCCCGTTCCCCAATTGGAGGGTATTTCATCACTGGTAGGTGAAGGTTCTTGTCGAGAGGTTAGTTACCACTCATAAGTCTCATGACAAGGTTACCATGTTAGTCTTTATACAATGGTTCACCACATGCTTGGGTGCATATGGAGTATACTTACTCCTTCGAGTCTCTATGCTCTTTAAGCGTCTCGCCTTTACAGTCTAAAGCCTCTTGTAGGCGTGGTGGTTCAAAAATCTCGTATTCTTGTTCGATTGTCTCTTGGCAATAACTACATGCACAAGTTTGTGGTTATGGTAGATGAAAGCCTTTTTTAGGGTTCACATCGTTACCGTATTGATGATCTTTGGTCATCAAGAGGTGTCTTTCCTCTGGTTTCTCGCAGTGTCCAAGTGTGGACTAGGCCATTGGCATTATTACGATTCTTATGCCTCTGTGCTGCCATTGCTACAGAAGGCATGTAGGGTAATTAAAAGCTTGTCAACTGTACACTAGACTGATGCTCTAGTGGCAGCAACACTGAGATGGCCATTACTCCAAGCCACTCAGGATGTTGGGTTAAAACTGATGCTCCAGTTATTGATTTCTTGTCGTATGAGACAATATCTCTTGCAAGTCCTATTAGTAATGGTGTGGGTTTTGCCACCGTTTGAGTTCACATAACGTAGTTGGTTGGTGGCTTTTAAGCCTTATTGCTGCAAGCTATGCT
Source organism: Limonium bicolor (assembly GCA_023374045.1). NCBI lineage: Eukaryota > Viridiplantae > Streptophyta > Magnoliopsida > Caryophyllales > Plumbaginaceae > Limonium > Limonium bicolor. Next base: position 171,103,565 of record CM041782.1, read on the forward strand.
CTTTGCAAGCTGCTTATACACGTTTCCATTCTTTGTGTACCCCATAGGTTGGAGGTATTTACTGGGCTCCATGGTAAGTCGTGACATCACGCTTCCGTTCATAGGAGACCCTTTAGGCAAGTTGATGCTAATCAGTGCCTTTTGTAATTTAGGGTATTTCCTATTAAGTGAAATCCCTTCGGTATTCTAACCGAATATCCGTTCTGGTTGTCGTGCTCTCTTCATGACACTTGTTCGATTGTGTTAACTCAGACACCCTTCGAGGGTTGCTCCTGGGTGTTGTTAGGTTATGCCGTTACATCCGGCTAGCGTTTATGATACGTTATCACTATACCACCTTGTGGTATTATATTTAAGCTATTTCCTCTGGGTTATAACGTCTCCCGTCGTTGGGTAGACCGTCTATACTTGCTCATAGTACTTGAGACTAGGTTTAAATGTCCTCTTTGATGATGGATTATATTTGTGGTACTCTTGTAATTGCTCTTGGGAACTCTGTCCCGTTCGTTGAGCATTCTTGTGTCCACGTCAGGCGATTGCCTTACTGTGTTTAGGCTGGGTATACTTTCCAGCTGCCATGTATTTTCTTGATGTCCTGAGACATATCCAATGTCTATACTTACTAGTATGGGCTCTTTGCACTCCCTAGTTCTTATTCCTCATCTTCAGATGGATTCTCTAAGTTCCTTTATACTTAATCGTCTGAGGTGTCCAGCTGTTCTGATTTGAACTCACTCATGGTCCGTAGGACGGAGTTGACTACTTCCCGTGTGTCGCACACTACATGTATACATATGTGGGGTACCTTGTCGATACATTACCACTTACCCAACTATATGTCAGGCCCGCAAGCTCCTTCGGAGTGCGGTTGTCCTGCAAGCTGCCTAGGTGAAGTATTCTGTCGTCAACTCCTCTTGTATCATGGTATGATACTCACCGTAATCATGTGGGTTTGTTTCAAAATCCAAGGTTTAAAATAAGGTTTGTGGTTTTGAAATCATTGTACGGTGTTTAAAAGGAATTCTTCATGGCATAGCCGTGTACGCAAACTTGACCAAGTCCAGCTTCCCGCTGACTGGTGTGTTCTAAAGGTAGTGGCCAGGCCGTCAGGCCTTTCCATGGTTTCATTCCCCTAGTTTTAGGGTGTTTATTCTTGTAGTTGTTCCATTACGGCCACAGTACACTACTATGTACTTGTGGTGTGTTAGTGCTCCCCTGCATGTTCCTGTTCTCACTGCACTTGCTGTGGCAAGTGCGCGGTACTGGTTTTTGGGTAACCCGATACCGGTCACGGTATGGTTTCCACTCATAATTGGTAGTCTTGCTTACTCTTCCTTTTATCTTGTTGATCATTTACTTAGGTTAATTACTCTTCTGAGTAACTTCTCAGTGAGTTTGACATGGCTGTCATTGATCAGGGTACTTCTCCAATCCTTGGAGCTTCCCCTTTGACTTGGTTGTGTTGTTCCTTGTTGCTTGTTCCCACACGTTTGTTGTGGTTACTGAGCCTGATTTGGTTTAGGCACTACGGTTGTAGTTACATCAGATTATATCTTGTGAATATTCTTGTAGCTGTCTGAGCTATGTTGGCCAGGTTTGTAACCTTTTTGGCGTTGTAGTTTTGGAGTCAGTCACTCCCAACTATGTCCTTAGCCAGCTAGCTTACCGTTGGTGGTGTTGCTTGGCTATTACTGTTGTCCCGGACTTGTGTCTCGGGTTTCATTACTGCTCCTGTTTCCATTTCGTTGCACGGTTAGTGCTTCTTTTCCTGCTGCTGGTTGTTTAGTTAGGTTCTGCGACTGCTGAGCATGTCGCCCCATGCTGTTGTAAGTTGTAGCCTCCTCGTGGCTGGGGTGCTTATTCCACCGCTATCAAGCGGGGTCTTGTTGTTCAACCGGGTTCCGTCTCCGGGTCTTCCATTTCTTGGAATCTAATATATGTCAGGTTCTTTCCTCTTGTAGGAATATCTCATTACTGCCAGATCGGGTTTTCCCGAGTATGAGAGGGCTTTTCCTCTCTCTGGCGTCCTTTCGAAAATCATACAAGGGGTTTTTGGAGGGCGGGTCTGGTGTTGTAGGTATCCGGTACTCACCGGTAGTTCCTAACTAGCATCTCTCAAATGCTAACACTCAGCCCTTAGCCCTAAGCTTCTAAGTCCTAACTCGGTATTTCCTAAACTCGGTACTTCCAGTCATCAGGGCGATACTTCGCTCTGATACCACTTTTTGTAACACCCCTACCGCTAATACCGTCATTACCGTCCAATCTCCTTATACATTCGTACTCATGCAGCGGATACATTCTTACTCAACGGCGGGTGATACAATGCAGTTAGCCACCCACGTGACTAACAAGACTACTAATACATACAGCATCGGTCTGATGGACCGGAATATCCGAGTACTACTCAAATACAATACATACTCCCATTACATACTGAGTACTACAATACTCCATTCAATACAATACTCCATTCAATACAATACTCCATACTTCAGTACAAGATAATACACTACACATACCGAGTTTACGGAGTTCCAAATACAAATACGATACCTCTTCAATTCCACGCTACTCATTAAGAGTCTATCCACTACCGTTCCTCAAACTACATACTTGCAACTTACGTAATATTATACCCCTTGGTATATTTCTACATCAAGGCTACAAGCCTTACCATTTACTACAATCTACTTTCTTCCTAGTAATCTAGGCATGTCCACCGGTATCTTCTGTGACTAGGTCGGCTTCGGGTACCTGCACACTAAACTGTCCCCCTAGGGGGTCGCTTACGCTGAATATGATAACCGCATACCCCGCGTACAGCGAGGTACGCCGACCATTTGGTCGAATAACATGCAATTCATTTTGGCCATACATACATACATATACTACTACTTACATGCTTTCATTCACGATACTACAATCTACAACAAGGTGTACATACATACCACAGTACAATACATGCTTGGAAGACAATACAATCACCATACTTACTTACCACCTTCCAGAATACACGTACACAATACGTACTCATTACATACTCAATACGCAATAACGGAGATACAATTCTCCATACATACAAAGGTCCAGTTAGCTTCATTACACACCCGGGTTATCGGGTGTTCAATACTTTTTGCTCCAGGTCAATGACTCATAGTCAAGACCAATACACAGCAATACTTACTTCTACATACTTTACTTCCAGTTAAGTCGGTTATGACCTCCGGGCAGGGATTACTACATCCCACCACCGGGCTTTAGGGTGGCCTACTAATCCAGGATGCTACCCATTCAAGGGATTTGGTCCATGGAAAAGATTATAGCCAGGATTCGGATCCAACCTCTTGTGTTTCCTTATCCTCAAGCGTGGCCGAAACTATATCGGACTTCTACTCATTCCAATTTGCTCATTACTCAAGTTAGGAGTTAGGTTGTTAGGAATTAGTAGAAGTCAGTACTTCACTTCCATACATACATACAATACATAAGTACACAATACTTACACATACTTCTCATGATTTATACAAACTAATTGTTCAAGAAGATACAACAAGAAAAAAATAGTTCAAACACAGTTAAGTGCAATATAAGTCCGATTCGTGCATTTATCTTATTGGTGATCACATAAGCACACAAATCGGGGTAACCAAGTTAGGATACAGGGCATGAAGAAATCATACCGTTCACCGTCGTTCTCGTACTACCGGATTCCATCAATGTTTAACTATTTGATTCCTATATATACATGAAGTTGTATGATCAATACCAACTTACTCGTCCATTAGTACTCCTAATGTATACCTACTACTCCTTTACATTCACACTTGGTTATAAAACCATTCTTTTTCCTTATTACTCCTTAACTTGCTTCCATACTCATTTACTTTCTTTCTTACCATTATTACTTCATTAATGGTGTATTACTACTACATATGCATATATGTGCATAGGCATTATATATATATATATTATATCTAATAATATATATATATATATATGATACTATAATCATATAATAATACTTTTTTTTTGTTTGACTCACCGAACTTGCAAGTCCGGTCGCAAGTTCGGTCCAAGTCAGTAGGCTTCATCGTGTGAAAATTCCAGGGCCGACCGACCTTGCAAGTCCGGTTCCAAGGTCGGTCCATTCCAGTAGGTTTCTTTCATGAGAATTTTAGCCCGGCCGACCTTGCAAGTCCGGTCGCAAGGTCGGTCCATTCCAGTAGCTTGCATTACGGGAATTTTTCTGGCCGACCAAACTTGCAAGTCCGGTCGCAAGTTCGGTCCATTCCAGAAGGTTTCTGACGGGAGAATATTTTGGTCCGACCGAACTTGAAAGTCTGGTCGCAAGGTCGGTCGATTCCAGAAGGTTTCCCGTCTTTAGATCTGGGCTCGACCGAACTTGCAAGTCCGTCGCAAGTCCGGTCCGGCCCAGTACTTCAGTTTAAAATCTGTTTTTGGGTGTTTTCTTTACCCATTGCTTCCCCAATCTTTACCAATACTTCCCCACATGATTAGCACCAATTAAACCCTCAAAATAACCTTGGTTCATCCACCAAACTTACTACTCAATCCTTACATTCACTTACACATTTTTCCACACTTCTCCACAACACTTATGCTAGTTTGTATTTCACTAATGCTACAGATTCTGGTTTTCCTCATTATGCTACAGATTTTCCCTTAACACTTATCCTCCAATACTCCCTCATCCAATGCCACTCTTAGCATCTTAAATTCATTAACTCACAACCTAGTTCCATCCCATTTACAAACCCATATCCAAATTTGTTACAAGGTACTAAACACTCCTTTTAAACTCTCCAAATACTTCCTCTTCTTAACAACTTAAGTCTTCAAATTTCTAGATGAAATTTGACATAGTCTCCCCTATATTCTTAACATTCTCCACACATCATTTCAGCTCACATATTCTCATTCTCACAACCTGTTTATACTTCACATTATACTCACATTTCAATACTACTACAATCAGCATAAATTTCCTGCACACATACACATACTACACCGATTTTCCCAAGCTTTTAAACAAACTTTTAAAAAGCTTCAAAGCTGTTACATTCTCTTCTCCAATACATTACTACATTACTACTACTCATACTCAAATACATTACTCATTTTACTACTTCAAAAACTGTTGCATTACTCAATACCAACTAGTTCAAGGTAAGAGACTTTACCTTGTTCTTTCTAGTTTTCTTTCCTTCCTTTCCTTCTCTTCTTTTCTTCTCCTTTGTTCTTCTTCACACAATACACAATGCTACAACCACCATACCAATACACACTAACCATTAGTATTCATTTTTACTCTAACCCTAGAATCTAAATGTTTTAGGGTTTAGAAAAGAGTATTACCTTCCAATGGATGGATGAAGTTCTTGTTTAGAAAGAGAACAATATTCCTAGCCCAAGAAGAGAGCCAAAGTCGGCTGGAACAAGGAGGACCAAGAGTTCAAAAACTGAAAATCCTTATAATGCCAATGGGAGCTAGAAATGAAGGATTTCTGAAATTCTATTTACCTCAAAGTAACAAGGAGGTGAAGGTGCTTCTAATGGTGGACTTGAATCTTCAAATGGAGAATACCCATAAGAACGAAAGTGGAGCTTTTGGATTTTGAAAGGAGGAAAATGTTCTCCCTTTGCAAGGGGATTCCAATGGTACTAATTTTGTAATTTTTGGAGCAAGATTAATGGGTTAATAAGAGGAGAGAAGGTGGAAGTTGAGTGAGCTCCTTCCTTTCTCCATGGCTGTCGCAGGGGCAAGAGGAAAAGAGAGAATAGAGAAGGAAGGGGGGAGTGCCAAAGCGAGAGGAAGAGGGGAGTGAGGAGAGAGACTCCTTTTTGCCTTTTACTAATTACTTTTGTCCTTTAGCAAATAAGAAGAGAAATGAAGGGAGTGTGAGAGAGGAGTTGGCCGGCCCCCTATACACACACAATCAGATTTTAGTTTTTTTATTTGCAAAGTGGACACACCAAGTTTTTTTTTGCATTCTTACCCCACAACTTCCCGGTTGTTACAGTTCTTACTAACCGGTACCCGTTTGCCGGAATTTTCTCGTTTAATTAATTTTATTGGTTCTAAAGCTTCATTAATATTTATTAATGACTATTTAGTTGGCCAAAATTGTTACGAGTCTATTTGACCCGCTTAAAGTCACGTTTTCCCGGTTTCCTTGAAGAACGTGCTTTAAGGTTCGTTTATACTTTTAATCCATTTTAAGGATCCGTTTTCTTCGGTAGATGTTTCTCTTATGTTATTTAGGCATTATTAAGCCTTAAGAATCCATATAATACTCTAACCGAGGTCTCGCACCTCTTATGGTTACTTAACGCTTATTTAGCGTTTTTCGCTTTTTAAGCGTTTCTTTATTTGCTTTGGATTTATTTTTCCTTACCAATATTACTTAAGCATTACTAGGCTCTTAAATAAGGATTAGAATTATCTTAATCACAATATTTAAGTTTGGGGTATTTCAGACCAAGAAGATGACGGTTGATGAATATTACCGCACCTTCACCTCTCTTCTTAGACTTCTACCCGACCTTGGGTATACCGGCCAGTCTTGGTCGACCGCTTCTATGGCGGATTGAGCCATCGACTCCGGTATGGCATGGGCTTCACACGGTTTACCTATCTTCAGGTAAACAAGTTGAACCCTTGAAAGCCATGAGTAATGTGAATTAGTATTCCCGTATGTAAATGTGTAACTTAATGCCTAAGTAATTTAGGAGTGTTACCACGCTGCATCTCGAGTTGAGATCACCTGCCAGCTAAGAGATGAGGAGCAAGCGCTGAAGCGCAAGGTGAGCGGCAAGGGTAACCCCTCCGATGATCAAAACCAATCCAAACCTTGGAAGAAGAGGAAGGGGAAGCATTCCCATCAGAAGAACACTTCCGGAGAGGGGTGCCCATACTGAGAAGGCAAGGCAGCCGAGCCATTGCAGCTTGCCTACACCGCACCAGTGGCAGCGAAGCCACTAGGTCTTAGCCCTACAGGGGTAAGAACCCGAAACCGAATTAGCAGACTTGTGAATTTGTATGTATATGGAGTATTGTAATTATACCGAACCTCGCTAACCTAGAAGAGGTAGGTTCTGGATTTGGCCAAGGCAAGAACCAATCTGATGGCCGCAGTTACATATGCCACAACTGCAACAAGGATCATCCCGGCACAGATTGCCAAGGAAGGGAGATCCGCTGCTTCACTTGCCAGAAACCGGGCCACCGTGCTAATGCATGCCCGGAGAACTCTAAGCCCAAGGGCAACTACCAAGGCTACAAGCAGCGTGAGGGCAAGGAGGTTGCATCTGGCGATGCTCATGCCCAGCACACCTCGCAGGGACAGGGGTCCCGAGGTCCGTAGAAGGGCGCACCGCAGGGGCAGCCGGCCTTACACATCATTGACCGTGATGGGACCGGGACTAAGTCCGGCCCAGGTAACTACCGTAACCTTTAATCCTTGAAGAGCATGTCTAAGTATCAAAGTAATTGTATGAAAGGGAGCATGATTGCGTAAATACTTGAAGTATGAAATTAAGCATGAGTAAGTAACATTGAAGTATGTATTGAGCATGAAATGAATTAGTAAGCCTAGAACTCACACTAGATATAATTTACCACCTTAGGGAAATTCCTTATCTGCTACCCAATACCTTTGAACTCACCTCATGAAGAGACAGACATCGCCACTCACCACTTCGACAACAATCAGTGTCAGGTCATCCGCCCAGGTATGATCTTATTAAAAGGATACTTGACACCCGAAGCACAAGTCTCAATCATCCGACAATGCAACGAGTTAGGAATGGGTCCAGGAGGATTTTATACACCCGAATTCCCTGGTGGAGCTACAATGAAGCTGAAAATGATGTGCTTGGGAAAGGATTGGAACCCTTATACCAAGACGTACCAAATGACGCGAGCAGGAGACGGAGCAACACCTCCAGCAATACCCCTGGAATTCCAAACGCTTGTCACACAAGCTGTAGAAATCGCACAACAATGTGAAGATGACCAATCCCTGCACTTGAAGCAGACCTCTGTATCGTCAACTTCTATGAGAAAGAAGGACGACTTGGCTTACACCAAGACAAGGACGAGACAACGGAATCTCTTGAACTAGGAGTGCCCGTAGTGTCTTGGTCCATTGGTGATGACACCGTATTTTTGTATAGCGAGCAGAAGCGTGTGGACCTCGCAGAGAAACTGGTATTGAGATCAGGAGATGTTCTAATCATGGGTGGAGAATCAAGGTTGCTGTATCACGGGATCCAGAAGATCAAGTTGAATACGGCACCACCGGGAATAATCATGCCACACACATGAAACCAGGACGCTGAACCTTACCTTTAGAAAGTATTAACCTTGTAGTAGCATGTAATCCAGAGTAGTAACGTGTATTAGAGACACATTATGTATGATGGTTTGGTTATTCATAAAAGCAGTGTTGGTTATAAATTCCACTTGCGTTCCATCATCTTTACTTATAATTCATGAATCAATAGGTTGTGGACTGGGTACCGAAGGGTAACCTGAGCATCCTCACGAAGAAACAAGCGGCAAAAGTGGCACCATCCTAACGGGAACATTCCCGGTAAACGGCATCGAAGCCTCAGTATTATTCGACTCCGGCGCCTCTCACACCTTTGTATCGCCATCATTCGCTACAAGGTTGGGGCTAGACGCAGATGAGCTACCGAATTTCTTGGTTACTCTCCGTCGAAGGAGCGGGTAAAGTGTACTAAGTATTACCACACCGCCACAATTCAAATCAAAGGAAGCGTTTCCCATCTCCTTCATTGAATTCAACGGGTTGGGATTCGACTTAATAATTGGAATGAACTGGTTGGAGCGGCACAAGGGGAGAATCCTATGCGCCGAGCACCGATTGCTGCTCAAGAGTCCATCTGGGGTCACTGTTTCATACCGCCAGAGACCGAGAGAGCCTTCAACTACAGTCATCTCCGCTATGGCAATGTATCGGGAGCTCAGAAAAGGACATGAAGTGTATTTATGTCACGTGCAAGACCTGGAGAGAGATCCAGATTCAGTGATGATGTAGCAGTAGTCTCAGAATTCCCTGATGTATTTCGAAAGAGCTACCTGGTATGCCACCACAGAGAGCAGTAGAGTTCGAAATCGACCTGTACCTGGTACTGGTCCCATTGCTAGGGCACCATACCGTATGGCACCAGCAGAAATGACAGACTCAAAGAGCAACTACATGATCTTCTCGACAAAGGGTTTATACGCCCGAGCGTATCACCCTGGGGAGCACCGGTCCTCTTCGTGAAGAAGAAGGACGGTAGTCTCCGCCTCTGCATCGACTATCGTGAATTAAATGCGGTCACAGTAAAGAACAAGTATCCATAGCCACGCATCGACGACCTGTTCGATCAGTTGAAGGGAGCTTCGGTCTTTTCTAAGATTGATCTCCGATCCGGATATCACCAAATTGCTATCAAAGAGCAAGACATTGAGAAAACAGCATTCCGAACAAGATATGGCCACTACGAATTCACAGTGATGCCATTCGGTTTGTCTAACACCAGCCAAATTCATGGACCTAATGAACCGGTTATTCAGTGATCAGCTGGACACTTCAGTAGTAGTATTCATCGACGATATCCTTGTGTATTCAAAGTCAGCAGAAGAGCATGAAAACCACTTGAGAAGAGTACTTGAGACACTGCGCGAGAACCAGCTGTATGCGAAATTCTCCAAATGCGAGTTTTGGCTAGATCAGGTATCATTCCTCGGTCATGTCATCTCGAGCGCGGGCATTTCAGTAGATCCATCCAAAATCGAAGCGATCATGGCCTAGACCTAAGACTGTTACCGACATCCGGAGCTTTCTTGGTTTAGCCGGTTATTACCGGAGATTTGTAAAGGACTTCTCAAAAGTCGCTAAGCCCATGACGTCATTGAGAGAAAGATGCACCGTTTGTATGGACAAGCGAGTGCGAAGTATCCTTCCAGAAACTAAAAGACTCATTGACCTCAGCGCCAATTCTCACACTTCCAGAGGGCACAGAGGGAGTTGAGGTGTATTGTGATGCATCGGGTAAGGGCATGGGATGCGTACTCATGCAGCATGGCAAGGTAGTAGCATACACCTCCCGCCAGCTGAAAAAGTATGAGGAGAATTACCCGACACATGATCTAGAGTTAGGAGCCATTGTCTTCGCCTTGAAGATATGGTGACACTATCTCTATGTGGTAAGCATCACCATCTACTCCGACCATAAAAGTTTGCAGTATGTATTTTCCCAAAAAGAACTAAATCTAAGACAGAGGAGGTGGATGGAGTTTCTATCAGATTACGACATCAACCTCCAGTATAAAGAAGGGAAGGCAAACGTTGTAGCCGACGCCCTGAGTCGTCGAGCACACTCGCTCCATTCGCTACTCGTTTCTTCTAGCTTGGTTGACGAGGTGCGAGACGCTCAGTTGAGGGACCCTTACTTCACAGAGATCGGACAGAAAATCACAGAGGGTACCTTTGAGAACCGAAAGTATGACTTCAAATTGCATGAAGATGGTCTGATCCAATTGAATGGAAGATTATGCGTCCCCCGAAACAATGTTGAGCTAAGGGATCGCATTCTGCGAGAGTCACATTGTTCAACATTGCATGTCCATCCGGGAGCCTCTAAAATGTACAAAGACATGAAGAGGTACTTCTGGTGGTCAGGAATGAAATACGACGTGACTGAATATGTTCTAAGGTGTCTCACATGCCAGAAGGTGAAGTTTGAGCACCGAAGACCGGGAGGAATGGTGCAATCCATGCTCATTCCGGAGTGGAAATTCCACGATATCTCTATGGATTTTGTTGTTGGACTCCCACCTGCTAAGGGAGGACTCAACATGATCTGGGTAGTAGTCGATCATCTCACCAAGGTTGCCCGATTCATACCGATGAAGGACACCTGGAAGGTGGCGAAGCTCGCAAAGCTATTCGACAAGGAGATCATCCGACACCACGGAGTCCCAAAAACCATTGTATCTGACTGCGACACCAGATTTCTTTCGACATACTTTAGAGCAACACGGGAAGCGCTGGGTACTGAATTGAAACTTAGCACCGCCTTCCATCCACAGACCGACGGTCAGACAGAAAGGACCATCCAAACACTAGAGGATATGCTTAGGGCATGTGCCTTAGACTTCCAGGGGAGCTGGATAGAGAAGCTTCATCTTATCGAGTTTTCGTATAACAATAGCTATCATGCTTCGATTAAGATGTTGCCATTCCAAGCTTTGTATGGTAGACCTTGCCGTACCCCGTTGTGTTGGGATGAGTCAAGCGAAGCGGTCATCATAGGACCGGAGTATTTAGAACATGTACAAGCTGAAGTTCAGCAAATCCGGGCAAATATGAAGGCAACCCAAGATAGACAGAAATCCTATGTGGATGTGCGACGACGCGACCTTGAGTTCGCCGTGGGCGACCAAGTGTTCTTGCGTGTCTCACCTATGAAGGGTGTCTTTCGATTTGGCCAAAAGGGCAAGCTGAGCCCGAAATTGTAGGCCCGTTATACCATTACCGAGAGGATGGAACCGTAGCTTATAGGGTAGCATTGCCTGAAGAATTGGGGCGTGTTCATGATGTCTTTCATGTATCACAACTCAAGGAATACATAGCCGATCCCTCTCATGTATTAGAACCCGAACACTTATCCCTAGAGCCGACGATGAGATATGTCGAGACTCCACTGCGAATCCTTGATACAAAGACAAGAGACATCGCCATAAATCTGTACGAATGTTGAAGGTCTTGTGGTCTAACCACGATGTCGAGGAAGCGACTTGGGAATTAGAGGACGCCATGAAGGCGAAGTACCCGAATCTTTTTGTAGACTAGATGTCTAGTATCCGTATAGCACGGAGGGTACGGGGCGTACCCTTTTTAAGGGGGTAGAGCCTTTTTGCTTTTGCATTGCTTCGGGTTAGCATTGCGTAGTATGTATGTATTGTAATTGTATTTTGTTAGCACATGTAGTGCTAATTGTAATTATTGGCACAATGTAGTGCTAGTAGTATTCAGTATGTAGTACAAGTACTGAGTATGGTATGTGTGTAATGAGTAATGCAATTGTGGTGTACGGTATATGACACGAATGACATCGTGAAGTGTATTGTGGAACGTACGAACTGAATGGTGTATTGTGTATGGTATTTGAATGGAGTATTGTGTATGAATTGAGTATTGTGTATGGCGATTGAAATGAGTATGGTGTATGGTATCTGAATTGTGCATGCTGGTAGTGTAAGAATTGTTAACACCTTGTAAGGTGGTAGTAGAATACATTGTGGCAATTGGTTTACCAAATGAGTAGAAATGGTAAACCGTAACCTTGAGCAACTTTAAGGGTAAAGTTTCTTAAGGGGGGTAGATTGAAATACCCTGCAATTAAAAACAGTGATTAATTAGGCTAATTATAATTTTAAAGGCTTAATTACACTTAAATAAATACGAGGGAACAAATCCCGAAGGAAACGGACCTTTAAAATGGTTTAAAAGCATAAACGAACCTTAAAGCGCGTTTTTCGAGGAAACCGGGAAAACGCGACTTTAAGCGGGTCAAATAGACTCGTAACAATTTTGGTCAACTAAATAGTCACTAATAAATATTAGTGGAGCTTTAGAACCAATAAAATTGATTAAACAAGAAAATTTCGGAAAACGGGTTCCGGTTAGTAAAAACTGTAACAACCGGGAAGTTGTGGGGTGAGAATGCAAATAAGAAAAGTTAGGTGTCCACTTTGCAAATAAAAAGAAAAAATCTGTAAGTGTGTGTGTAGGGGAGCCGGCCAGCTTCTCTCCCTCACTCTCTTTAATTCTTCCTTATGAGCTAAGAGACAAATAAAATAAGTGGGATAAACAAAAAGGTGAGACTAGTCTCTCTCCTCCCTCATTTCCTCACCCAGCTCACGTACCCATCTCCCTCCTTCTCTGTTTCTTTTCTTCTTCCATGCAACAGCCATGGAGTCTTGAGAACCCACACAAAAACCTCTCCTTCTCTCTCATTTTTGAAGGCTCAAACCTTGTCCAAAAATTATAAAAACCATACCATTGGAATCCCCTTGCAAAGGAGAACATTTTCATCCTTCCAAAAATCGAAAACGACCACTTTCATTTCGGTGGGTATTTCCATTTGAAGATTCAAGTCCACCATTAGAAGCACCTTCACCTCCTTGTCATCTTGAGGTAAAAAGAAGTTCGAAAATCCTTCATTTCTAGCCCTCATTAGCATTATAAGAATTTTCAGTTTTTCAATGCCTTGTTCTTCATGTTTCAGCCGATTTTGGCTCCTTCTTGGGCTAGGAATATTGCTCTCTTGCTAGTCAAGAACTTCATTCATCCATTGGAAGGTAACAATCTTTTCTAAACCCAAAAACCTAAATTCTAGGGTTAGTATAAATGAATGCTAAATGGTTAGTGTGGATTGGTATGGTGGTTGTAGTATTGTGCATTGTGTGAGGAAGAACAAAGAAGAAGGAAAGAAGAAAAGAGGAGAAGGCAAGAAAGAAAAGAAAAACTAGCAAGACAAGGTAAATGCTCTTACCTTGTGTTAGTTTGTGTATGGTATTGTAACAGTTTTTGGAGGGGTAAATGAGTAGTGAATTTGAGTAATGAGTAGTAGTAATGTAGTAGTGTAATTGAGAAGAAAATCAAACAGTTTTGAAGTTTTAAAAGATGGTTAAAAGTTTGGGAAAACCATGGGTAGTATGTGTAAGGGTGCAGGAATTTTATTGTTGTTGAAGTAGTGTTGAGATGTGAGAATAATGTGTGTATAAACAGGTTGTGAGAATGAGAATATGTGAGCTGAAATCATGTGGGAGAATGTTAAAAATATAGGGGAGACTATGTCCAATTTTACTTAGGAATGAGAGGACTTAAGTTGTTTAAGAAGAGGGAGTAACCTAGGTGATAACTAAGTGTATTTGGAGAGTATAATGGGAGTAGTTTTGTAGTTTGAAACAGATTTGGAAATGAGTGTGTTAATGGGATGAAGCTAGATGTAAAGTAAGGCATTTTGGATGCTAGAAGTAGCATTAGTTGAATGAGTAATGAATGATAGAAGTGTGAGTGGAAATCTGTAGCAAAATGCATTAAGAAAGAAATCTGGGAAGCTGTTGAGTTGAAACTTAAGGAATTGTGTATATAAGTTAGTATAGAATTGTATAATGAGTTAGGAAATGAATTAGCATGATTTGGAGTGTTTAAATTGTACTAAAACAAGTTAGGATGTATGTAGGAAGATTGAGGAAGCAATGGGTGAAATTGGGGAAAGAAAACAAGGTCTGTAACAAGGTTCTGCTACCGTCTGACCCAGAGTCTGGATCGGACGGTGGGTGGACGGGGCTTAAGAAACGATAATCAACCTCTCTGGAATGGTCCGACCCAGGGCCGTGGATCGGATGTGGGTCGGACAGGCACAAAAAATAGTGGTCGAAGTTTCTGACTTCATCCGACCCAGAGTCTGGGTCGGACGGAGCTTGGACACGGGACCGAAACCTTCTGGAACGGTCCTACCCAGAGGGTATGGGTCAGATAGAAATAGTGCTGGGTCGGACGGGAAGAATTTCAGAGAACGGGAATCTATTGGAATGGTCCGACCTAGGGCTTGGGTCGGACGCTGGGTCGGACTACCCATAACTTACAAAAAAAAAATGTTTATTATATGATATGATTATAGTATATATATATTATATATATATATATATATATATATATATATATATATATATATATGCCTATACACAAATATGCATATGTATGTAGTAACACACCATTAATGAAGTTGTAATGGTAAGAAAGTAAGTAAATGAGTAAGAAAGCAAGTTTAAGATGTAGTAAGGAAAAGAATGGTTTTATAATCAAGTATGAATGTAAAGGAGTAGTAAGTATACATTAGGAGTATTAATGGAAGAGTAAGCTGGATCATTGATCATACAACTTCATGTATGTATAGGATCAATTAGTTGAACACCAAAGGAACCGGTAGTACGGAAGCGACGGTGTACGGTATGATTTCTTCATGCCCTGTATCCTAACTTGGTTACCCCGATTTGTGTGCTTATGTGATCACCAATAAGATAAATGCACGAATCGGACTTTTATTGCACTTAATTGTGTTTGAATTATATTGTTCTTGTTGTATCTTCTTGAATAAATAGTTTGTATAATTCATGAAATGTATGAATGAGAATGAAGTGTATGTGTAAGAATGAGTACTTGTGTATTGTATTGAGGTATGGAAAGAAAGTATGGACTTCTACTAATTCCTAACGATCTAACTCCTAACATGAGTAATGAGTAAAATGGAATGAGTAGAAGCCCAATATAGTTTCGGCCACGCGTGAGGGTAAGGAAACACAAGAGGTTGGATCCGAATCCTGGCTATAATCTTTTCCATGGACCAATTCCCTTGAATGGGTAGCATCCTGGATTAGTGGGCCACCCTAAAGCCCGGTGGTGGGATGTAGTAATCCCTGCCCGGAGGTCATACCGACTTAACTGGAAGTAAAGTATGTAAGAAGTAAGTATTGTATGTGTATTGGTCTTGACTATTGTAAGTCATTGACCGGGAGTAAAAGAGTATTGAACACCCGATTAACCCGGGTGCGTAATGAAGCTAACAATACCTTGTATGTATTGGAGAAGTGTATCTCCGTAATGCGGTGAGTAAGGGTAAGTATGAATGGTTGACCTGAATTGTCTTCCTTGCATGTATTGTATGTATGAATGCCTTGTGTATGAATGTATTGAATTGAATTGTATAAAGCATGTATGTATGTATGTATGAATGAAACGAACCGCATTTACTCGACCAATTAGTTGGCGTACCCTTGCTAGCACGCGGGGTATGCGGTTATCATATGCAGCGTAAGCTGACCCCCTAGGGGCAATGTTTTTACTCCACAGGTACCCGCGAGGCATGAAGGTAGAGTAAGGACCAGATGTAATTCTTTTTGGTAGTTAGTAGGATTGGGATGGTGTACCGAGTTGTACATGGCTAAGGCCTTTTGAGTAGCCGGTGTACCATGTGGTACACCTTTTTGGATATTGAATTCTTAATTGGATAGTAAGGAGAGGATGTATAACTCTTCTTTTTGGGAAGTAGTCTTGGAATGTAATTCATATATTCAGTATACTCGGTAATCAAATGTAAGTTAAGTATTTGGTATTGTAAAGTAAGTAGTATGTATTTGGTTTATTCTAATCGTCAGACCGAAACGGTAAGTAGTAGTAGCCTTGTTAACCTTGGAAGGTTGACAGCGTTGTATCACCCGCCGGGAGTAAGTAAGTATTCCGCTGCGAGTAAGGTAATTATGGGAATGATTAGAGGATCATGGAAGGATTAGCGGTTGGGGTGTTACAATGTGGCTCTTGGAGCGCGTTGTGATCACAAAAAACGCTACCAGGATGTCCGCGTACGGGTCCACAAGTATCAAGAAAATTTCCCGTGAGCTAGGACGGTTCGTTGGTCGGAGACTCTACCGATGGAGTGGCTACTTCCGTGGGTAACCCGCCATAGTATATGGGTAATTTAGAGACACATTGTTTTAACGAGATGTTGTCACTAGGTATAACCGAACATTTATAATAGCTTGTAACGGGTACATTGGCGAACAATATTGGACTTTATGCCAAGGACGGGAGTTAATACTTGTTTATTATTCTCGTTGTTTCGCCTTGTTGTTCATTGGTTATACTGTGTGGATTATATTATGTGTGTTATTGGTTGTGTTATTGTATGGTTATTACTGTTAAATGTTTTACAGTTTAAATATTAAAACGGTATTGCATGTAACGAATCTCATGCTCTCGACCAATTAATTGAGGGGTTTGAGGAGGAATGACGGGGCATGTGATAACATACTCAGCAGGGGCTGATTCCATACCACAACCATTTTTATTTCGGGAGACTAGCTGGAGGGTCGACATAGGGCGCGACGGTTTTAGTGACTTTTTGGTTAGACTTGGTACGGACTGAGACTATGGATATTTTGAACTCGGGTTTTGTAAACCGAGGTGTATATTTGGTTAGATGCTCACGTGTACGGTTTATGTATAAGACGGATTGTTGTTGTATATATTTTAGTTTTATTTAAGCACTACTATCTATCTCTTGTTGTCATTGCGGGAATACGTTTCGTATGTTGATTATCATGTAACTCATTATCACCCGTATGGGCGAGTGATAACGATGACACCATGAGAACAACAATCTGTTATTTACCGCTACGATTTATTTACTAAGTACGACGTTTATACTATAATTAGGAGCCGGATTAGTAGGGGTGTTACAGGGGGGTAGTGCATAATCTTGCTTCGTCACCTCATCTAGATTATGCCCTGTTGTTGTGTTAGTAGGGTGATGGAGAGGTTTAAGTACTTGGTTTACACATAGTGTGACTCTCGACTTCTATCTATGAAATATCTTGGAATTTTTGCCAGCGCACCCGAAGCGGTGTGAGCACCTATTAGTTCATTTTAAACTTCGAGTCGAAGTTTCTTTTAAGGGGGGTATGCTGAAATACCCCATAAATTTATTTAAATTAATTTAGGGGATTTCTTTTATTAAATCCTAAATAATACAATTAAAGCTAAATTATTATATGGTATTACGAATTTAATAATAAGATTTGTGAGTCAATAAATCTTGGAAAAATTTTGACACACTCCAATTATATTATAAAGATTTTAGAAATATTTGGAGCATTGATTTGAATAATAAAAGTCAATATAAAATCATAGAAACCTTAAAGCTTCTTAAGCCTTGCTAGGGTTGACTTTTTGAGAATGGTCAAACCTTCCCATGAAACCTATACCAATAAAAAGATTATGGAAAACCAAGAAGATTGATAAAAAGAACGTAAAAAACGGATCATCCTAGCCAAAGTTATGATAAAATGAAGTTTGGAGCCAAAATTTTGAAAAATGCTGACGTGGCAAGGGCTGTTGACTCAGATTGCGCGCCTCGGGATTCATGCCACGTCAGTTGGCCGAATTTTTCCATTAAAAATGACTAAGTATACTTCAGCAACTATCAGATCATGTGCCCATCTTTTGACGATAATAACTTTCATTCTACTCATCCAATTGCCGTAAAACTTTCACCATTCTCTTCTCCTTTTAACCTAGTTTTTAACCATCTATCAAGTTAAACCTAATTCGCCTCACAAAAAAGTTATGCCGTCTCAAAGTTACCTCCTCAGCCTGATGAACCCAAAAATCGAGATTTGTCAAGTCAAACGTCTGATTTTGCGCTAGCCATAACTCTCTCGTTCTTGAGCCAAATCCGTTGTTCCATAGCTCATTTTAAAGCTCTTTAGTTCTTATTCAACTTCTATTTAGACATCTAAGTCTGAATCACTACCAATTGGTACAACAAATTGTCTAAAGTTCGTCACCTGATTCAGTTCGTGAGTTTTCTGCCCAGAATTTCCAGAAACAAATGGTAAACCCGATTTTTGTCAATATCATAACTTTGTCATCCTTGTACGAACATTCATGCACAATATTTCTTTGGAAAGCTGTTTAACTCCTCTCCAACTTTCCTTTTTACACCCAAGGCAGATTCTCAATCGGGTAGAAGATAAACGCATCGAAAGTTGCCTCCCCGAGTTCTGGAAACCTAGAAATCCGGAAATTTCAGTTGAACAGGTAAATTCGTCCTATCATTTCTTCTTCATCCGTGGGTGAAAATCCTCGTTCTATAGCTTGTTTTAAAGATCTTTGATTCCTCTACAATTCTTTTGAAGAAACCTTAAGCCAGTTCTCGATCGTTTGGGAGATAGAAGCGTCTAAAGTTCCCGACTTGGTCAGCACATAAAATCACAGTTTTCCAAAAAACGAATTTGATTTTCATTGCCGGCACATTTCCGGTATGATTCCGACCAAATTCCACCATCTATGTTATTCGTTTTTGTATTCTCGTTCATACCCCTCTATCAATTTAACCAATTACGCAACACATTGAGCGAATTTGTAGAAATTCGAATCAGAAACTCGTATGAACCCTAAGTCGAAAACCCAGATTCAAAATTAAGGAGTTGTGCATTATAATTCGTGAAATTGGTACCGTTGGAAGCGCAACGAAATTTCGAATCGAATGAGACAAGAATCAACGAATTTGGGTCTGTAGATTGAGAGAAAATGAGGAATTCTCACTCGGCATTCGGTTTGGATTTGCTGATGAACTCGACAATCCAGGGCCGTCCGATCGTAGTTAGAAGGAACAGACGGTCGAGATTTAGTCGTGGAAGATTAGTAATATATTAAGTATTATTGTAACACCACTACTACGCACTTAACATTAAATGAAATCGTAGCGGAAAAATAACTAAACAATAACTAACGATTCGGTGCTACAACGCCGTCAACCACCCACGTGGTTAACAAGGCAGAATAAATACAAGTGTACCGGTCTGATGATCAGACTCCCGAGCATTAGGTACTAACATCCACACATATACATAACCAACATACCGAGTATTTAATTCAAACTATCACTGTATACTGTACACATGATCTCCACCGTCAACTGTAACACAAACAACACCAAAATATAACGCCACGGGAGCACAGGCGCATCCCGGGCCCAACATCCCAAATAATCAAATGTAAATCTGCAGCCATTCCGCTTCCTCTATCCTCATCCTGCAGTAAAAATATGGAGCCCCCGAGGGGGTCAGCAACCCTTGGCTGGTATGGTTAACGCGCAGCCCGTCGGCTACCGGAATACGCGCAACCAATTGTCATGATGACATGGCATTCATTTTAACATATAACATATACATATGGCATAGCCACATTATTGCATAGCACAACATCACATACACAGTGGATTTATTTTCCACAATAACAAACCAAGAAGGTTAAACAACACAAGAAGCCTAGAGAATGGTTCACTCTCATGTTAAGCCTGTTACACACACTCATTACCGTTCTGTTAGTCGAACGAGTAACTTAAGTCACAGATGGTTCGGATATTGTGACCCGAACACACCACACAAACACATGTTCCCACTAAACCGATCATACGTCAGAATAGGTAAGCTTTGGAGGAAGCTAGCGGGAGATCGTACTCCCAATAAAGGAGAACAATCTTAACAACATAAGAGTCGAATCTGATACAGATATCTACTCTTAAACTTACATGCATGACCGGACAACCGGATTCCTCACTTCCCAGTTAGCACTTGTTAGAAGTTCAACAGTGGAACTTAACAAACAATTCACAACAAGTGGTAAGTCATGTTAGACGCACACAAGGGAAATGAGTCACATCATAACATTACAATAATATGAACAACTATAAACTCATTACATGATTAAGTCTTATAACATCATAAACACACAGAAAAACAAACAACACACAAGCCGGTGTAAACCGGTAGGCAACAGACTGCAAGAAAACCGTACCTTGGTCCTTGCTTCGACTGGTCTCCACCTTTGAAGAATCCTATACACATTTAGTAACGTCGGTTAATTAATGTACTAACCCATTGTTAACTTTTACTTCACTTAACTAGTTATTTTGTGTTCACACTTTGTTATAACTTCTCACCATTTTAAATTGTCATTATTACACTCCTAACACGTCTTAAATAACCTCATATCATCATTACTAACTAATCACCATTTTCAGACAACTTTTTCTAACCTTAAACAAAAATTTTGGCCAAAACAGTGGCATGTCCGAACTTGTGTCCGAGCTTCCGAAGTTTGGACGCAAGTCGAGGCTCAAAGGGTGAAGCCAGACGCATGTCCGAACTTGTGTCCGAGTTTCCAAAGTTCGGACATTGGTCGAGAGAAAATCAAAAGAAAAATTCAAGCGTCCGAACTTGTGTCCGAGCTTCCCGAAATTTGGACGCAAGTCGAAGCTAAATCTGAGAAAAGTGACGGGTGTGTCCGAACATCCATGGTCGGACAAAAGTCCGGACACTGGCCGAGACTCAGGAAATTCTAACACAACAGGGCATGTCCGAACGTCCACGTCCGGAAGGAAGTTCGGATGTGCCAAAACACTCATTTTCTACAGCCTCAAACACTTACTCAATTCTTACAAAAATCCCTAACACCTATTATGTTTTATCCTTTGGTTTCCAAGTGATGTTTCATGCCTATTGTAACCACTATACCAAGATATTTCCTCACTTCTTTTAACACCATCTCCCAAGCATCTTTTCTTACAAACCAATCCCTTATGTCATTCTTTAAATCCCTTTACAAGTTTATACCTTCTCCTTGTTTTACCAAAGTTTGCATAAGTCTCAACACAACTCCCAAAATGACTTTGGTGTATTCCAAATTTCCCATTTGTATTCTAAAACTTCCAAGATAATGTCTAAGTCCTTATTGTACTCCAAAACACCTTAATACATTGTTTCTTTCCTAATAAAATTCCTAGTCATTCCTAAGATTTCCTAGTTCACCAAAACTCCTTTAAACACTTATAACTTCTTGTACATCACCTAATTTTTGACATGGGTTCTACTAACATCTTATTATACCAAAACACACATAGTTTTCACCATTAAACGTTCATGAACATCTAAAATCCATCAAGAACATTCTTGTACACAAACTTCACTCATTTAACACTACATCACAATATAGTGCATAATTTAAATTGCTTGGCACTTAGGCCCTTAAGATGCATTGTAACACCCCATCCAACGCCTATCATGGTTATCGCAATCTGAACACTCAATCGAATACGTCGCAGCGGAAATAAACAACACCTGGACCTCGCCACAGTCTGATCGTTAGAATATACCGGCTTAAACGCTTACAATACTTATCCAAAAATACTTATCCAGCTTAAACATCAACATTCATAACACCACAACCAACCGAGTACTAGTATCTTAAACATAATCCCAAACTTACATTAGTTTAATATAAACAGTCGGGTGCACAGGCGCAACCCGAACTCAAAATAAATGTCCCACCCTAAGACTAACCGCTCCTACTCTCGTAGTGGTCCTCATGGGCCTCTTACCTGCAAGTGTAAAAATAGCCCCCGAGGGGGTCAGCACGAATGCTGGTACACCCTCTCATGGCCCCCAAGCTAACGGGGCTACGACGACTAATTGTCGATAGCATGGAAATTGATTACATACACAAGCATAATATGAAGTGCAATAACAATAACCACAGATGAACATATATAGTTCACAACCAATGAACGACTCAAGCGTTCCCTTAACAAGTGGGTTAGTAACCCCCTCCTTAGTCCTCATTTCCTTAATCTTAGTTCCTTACCTTACCTTAATCTTAATCTCAATCTTAATCTTAATCTCAATATACAAACCTTTCCTGGAAGGGATTGGTTGTAGCTTAATTCGAACCTGGGATTTAGGTGATCCCACCGCACCATCTTAATGCCACCTACTCTGGACGGGAGTCCAACGTAGCTGAGCCGGCAACCGGCCCTAGGCTACAAGTCCGAAGACAAGTCCTTAAGCGGAGGGCGGATCTGATTCAGATACTGTCCCCCTTTTTCCTTAGCATGCATGACCGGAGATCGGTCCCGGGTTTCCTCACTCAAGTTCCAGTTAGTAGACATCTTAGACACCATGTGCTAGCTAAGCCGTAACGGGCATTAACCAACAACCATCAAACTCAACTCTTATTCTTAACTCAGTAGGTACTAAACTTGGTTAGTAGCCATCTCAGGTCTCGCGGGTTAGTGTAAAGGCAACACAAACACCACGAGAATAAATATAACCTGTTGCATGCTTTATCTTATTTAAGTCATAGCAAGTAAACAGATAGCACACAAGCCGAGTGACACCTCGTTAGCAAGCAGGTCACAAGAAGGACTGTACCGTTCACCGTCGATCGTTGTTTGACTAATCATCTTCGGGGTCCCAATTCACAAACCTAAAACATTCATTCATTTTTAGGTTATTAGTTATTTGCACCTTACTTAACTCACTTAGTCCCTAAGGACTCCCATTCAATAACCTCTCAAGTCTTTATCACTTAGCTTACAATCTTAACTTTAAACATTAAAGCTTAAACTTAATCTTAACTTAATTCCTTAAGTTCTTAGTGTCCCAATCATTACCACCCTACCAAAGGTATACCTTATTACCTAGTACCCTTCTTAGAATTTAAAATTTCTTTTTTTTTTAAGTGTTAAGGGCCGTCCGACCCACCGTCCGACCCACCCTCTGGGTCGGACCATTCCAGTAACTTTCGGGTTTGGAAAACCCTACCTGTCCGACCCATGTCCGGCCCAACCAACTGGGTCGGACCATTACAGAAACTTTCCGTCTTCTAAAACCTCTCATGTCCGACCCACGTCCGACCCAACCTTCTGGGTCGGACCATTCCAGAAACTTATTTGCCCTTTGAAAAATCACCCGTCCGACCCATGTCCGACCCAACCTTCTGGGTCGGACCATTCCAGAAACTTTTCCTGGCGTTAAACAGAGGCCGTCCGACCCAAATTTGGGTCGGACCCCTGGGTCGGACGCCACTAAATCATGCCCAAACTTTGCCAAATCTTTTCTAAACCTTTCCTCAAGCCATCCAATATGTTCTAACATCATTTAGACCCTTAAACCCACCTTAGAGCATCCTCCAAACTCCTTAAATCATTCACCAAGTTTCACCTTAATCATTATACATTTTCCTTGTAATAATGCCACACTTGTAATGCTTTCCTCTAGGTTTCTAGGTGGTGGTTCATTCCTAATGTAACCACTATGCCAAATGTTTTCCTCACCACTATAACATCATTTCCCAAGCATCTTTCACTATCTAAAACTCTCTTAAGCATTTACTTAAAGTTCCTTAACAAGTTTAAACTTCCATCATCAACACATTATTTCCTTTCTAGTTGTGCACCAACATTTACCTAAGTCCTAAACACTCAAATACATTTTCTTGATTCCTAAATCTTCCATGGTGATACCTAAGTCATTATAAGTCATTAAAACACCTTAACTTCACCCTTTTTCATCAAGACAACCTATAGAACATTCCTAGTACTTCCTTAGTCATTAAATTCCCTTAGAATATCTTAAACACTTAAACTCTCCTTTAAATTTTGCCATAGGTTCTCTAGTATATAGTACTTCCTAACACATGGTTTTTCTCCATCAAACAACCAATACCACACAAATTCTCATCACAACACCTTAACACACAATCTACACTAAAACTTCACCACATCATCATGTATAGCTTAAACTCAAAATGCTTGGCACTTAGGCCCTTAAATGACAATAATCTTAACCACTGAATTTCCACATATATTTGCCTTCAACCTGCGAATACACTCAACAAGGCTCCCATTGAAATAAAATGCCTCTTGTACTTCACCTTTATATTCTTAAACTATCTCTTTTCTCATTTGCTCCTTAGTCACAAGTTCACAAGTATAGTCATTGTTTCTCCTAGGTTTAATAGCACCTTCCCAATATAAACTCTACACTAAACTCATCATATACCTAAATCCTATTCCCTTAAACAACAAGACATCTTAAGGTAAGTATTTTACCTTGTTCTCTCACAAGCTTAAAAGCTTTCCTCCTTAGGTTTTTCTTTGTTCAATCTCGGTCACCAATGTGTGTCTCCTTGCCAATGTTCTAACCAATATCCAATGACTCCAATGAGTACTAGATAACACATTAACCCTAAGGAACAAACCCTAGGTTAAAAATATGTTTTAAGGTATTAATGTGATTGTTTTACCTTGGTTTCTCAAGATAACTTGGATGTGAAGCAAGAAGGACCTCCTCTCTCCTTTGAAGAGTAGAAACAAGCTAGAACAAGGCATAAACATGGAGTCCCATGAGTATATATTTTCGGACATGTGAAGAAAATGGTGGAAACCTAGATTTTCTTACACTTTCTTTACCTTAAGAGAATGGAGATGCCAATGGAGTCTCCAAACTTGAATTTCCTCCTCTAATGGTGGTTTGACTTGGCACCAAAATGAAGTTCTTGATGTTTTGAAAAGATAGAAAGGAGTAGCTTGAGCTAACTAAGAAGAATATGTATTTTGTTTTGGATTTGGAGCTAAAATGAGCAAGTTGTGTGCAAGAGAAGGTGGAGCTAGCCTGGAGAGGAGCTTCACGTTAATGGAGAAGAGAAAGAGAGCAAGAAACCGTGTGAAACAAGGGAGAATGAAGAAGTGAGGAGAGAGGTAAGTAAAATGTGATATTTATCTTAAAAGGTGAATAGTACTTTATGCTTTATAAGACTTATTTGCTTTCTTAATTACTTAGCTAGATGAGTGTGGTGAGTCACACTTACAAAAACCGGCCCCCTTTTATGAATGAGGGTAATTAAGTCTTTGTTGACCAAATGTCTCACTTATATAGACTTATGTTATAAACTAGCTTAATTAATTCACTATTCATCAAAAACAAGGCACATTGTTGTGAAATTTTTGATTTCCCATTGATATAGACCTCCAAATGTGATACTATATAGTACACATATTAATTAAAGAGTAATGATGGACATTTAGCCATTCAAAACTCATTTACAAGACAATTTTTCAAAAACGTGCTTTAAGACTCCTTAAAGCACATTTTGTGTTTTAACTTGTTTTCAAGCTTGGTTTTCTTTGGTAATTGACTTAAAATGACCATTAGGATATTACTAAGGTCTTAGAACAATATTTGGGCACTCTCCCAAGTCTCTCCAAGCTTAGAGCACGTTTTTGTCAAAACTGCTCTTTTGGTGTTTCCTTATATTTTCTTTGATTAGAAATGTTTCTTAATGTTTCTAAGGCATTATTTAGCCTCCTTATATCTTAGTTTATCATTTAAACACCATATCTAAGTTTGGGGTATTTCATGCATAAATCATAAACACTGAATTTCAATTTCCCACATTATATTTGCCTTTGACCTGCAAATACACCCAACAATACATATACCTTTTACTAAGCCCATGAGAACATTTTACTAAGTCATTCACCATTGGCTCTTTAAGTAGTTTTAACAAGCAATTTAAGCTCATTCCTCCTAAGACTTTAAACCTCATTAGGTTAGCACATTTACCTCTTTTCCTCACAACTTCTTTCTTGTTTCCTTGACTAAATCGGCAAGGATTTTAGTTGCTTGTCAACTTCTAAACATTATACAAATGATAAAATGAGTATACAAGCTTTATGCTTTATCTCATTGTAAACCCTTGTTACATATATTATTTCAAAACATTAAGATAGTTGTTTTACCTTGGATACAAAAGAGAGTATGGATATGTAGCAAGAGAGGACTGCACCAAGCCCTTGGAAGATTCAAATGAAGCTAAAACAAGCAAGGTAAGGGCACCATTAATGGTGATTTTTGGACAACATAAAAACATGAAGGAAACACTATTTTTCTTTGAGTTTCCTTACCTAGAAGCAAAGGAGAACAATAATATGTGAAAAGATGAGCTCAAGCTCCTCCCATGGAGATTCCTCTTGGCACCAAAATGGAGCTCTTGAAGTTTTGAAAGGATGAAGTTGAAGGGCTTGATGAGACAAAGAGAATGGTGGTCTTAGAATTTGATTTGGCAAAGAGAGCTAGGAATTACAAGGAATTGAAGATGGTATATGGTGGTGAGCTGCTGCAACCGTGAATGAGAGAAAGAAGGAAGGTAGAAGACGGTGGACAGCAAGGGAAATGAGAGAATGAGATAAGTATTTTCTTTTAGAAGATATTTGTAGTTAGTAAAGTAAATAGTACTTTATTTATCATTAGTTTATTTACTTATTAAATACTAGCAAGAGTGGTGACTCACACCATGAAAACCGGCTCCCTTTAGTTACTTAGGGGTGTTTTGGTCTTAGTTGACCAATTAAATTACTTATGATGACATATGTTATAAACTAGCTTATTTAGTTACTATTCATTAAAACAAGGCACATAGATGTGAAATTTTTGGTTTCCCATTGATATAGACTTCCAAATGTGATACTAAGTAGTACACATATTAATTAAAGAGTAATGATGGACATTTGGCCATTCAAAACTCATTTACAAGGCAATTTTTCAAAAATGTGCTTTAAGACTCCTTAAAGCACATTCTGTGTTTTAACTTGTTTCCAAGCTTGGTTTTCTTTGGTAATTGGTTTATTATATTCATTAACACCTAAATAAAGTCTTGGTAAGCTTATTAGGTCTTAACCAAACTTATCCCAAGCTTAGAGCACATTTTTGCCCATATTGACCTTAAGGTATTCTTTTCGTGTTTTCAATGGTTTAGATTGTTTACTAATGTTTCTAAGACTCTCTTTTTAGTCTTAATAAACCATATTTAAATGTTTAAACAACATACTAAGGTTTGGGGTATTTCAATCTACCCCCCTTAAAAGAACTTTGTCCCCAAAGTTCATGCTTCCACATATCCTAAATATTAGAACACAGGAATACATATAAACAATACTTCCATAACAACATTAACAACACACTTACATAACATCGGACACAAGGTCCAAATAACATAACATCATTCATACACAACGGTCTGTAACATAACAACATAACATAGACGATGTATTTAAATACACGTCGTACACACATAACCGAAACGGCTCTACCCCCCTTAAAATAGGGGTACACCCCGTACCCTATACACATAAACACTAAGAAGTAAAAAATGACGGGTACTTCGCCTTCATCTTATCTTCCAGCTCCCAAGTGGCCTCCTCGACGTCCTGGTTAGACCAGAGGACCTTCACCAATCTCACAGACTTATGGCGAGTGTCTCGAGTCTTAGTATCCAGAATCCGTACCGGAGTCTCCACTGATCGCATGGTCGGCTCTAAGGTTAGCCTTTCAAGCTGAAGTACATGAGACGGATGAGACATATATTTCTTCAACTGGGACACATGAAATACATAATGTACCTTGCCCAGCTCGGCGGGTAGATCTAATCTGTAAGCTACCAGGCCGATCCACTCCGTCACAACATAAGGCCCCACATATTTTGGGCTCAACTTGCCTTTCTGGCCAAAACGAAACACTCCCTTCATGGGGGACACTCTAAGAAATACCTGATCGCCCACGGCGAACTCCAGGTCACGTCTACGCACATCGGCGTATGATTTCTGCCTATCCTGAGCTGACTTCATGTTAGCCCGGATTTGGCGTACTTCTGCTTGAACTTGTTCCAGATACTCTGGTCCTATAATGACCGTCTCACTCGACTCATCCCAGCATAATGGCGTGGGGCATGGTCTACCGTACAAAGCCTGGAAGGGAGACATCTTGATCGAAGCATGGTGACTGTTGTTGTAACTAAACTCGATCAAATGTAACTTATCAATCCAGCTGGTCTGAAAATCAAGTGCACATGCATGTAACATATCCTCAAGTGTCTGGATGGTGCGCTCACTCTGACCATCTGTCTGTGGGTGGAACGCTGTACTTAGCTTCAGCTCGGTACCAAGCGCTTCTCGTGTGGATTTCCAATACCTAGAGAGGAATCTGGTATCCCTGTCAGACACAATTGTTTTCGGTACCCCATGATGTCTTACAATCTCTCTGTCGAAGAGCTCTACTAGTTTTGCCACTTTCCAGGTGTCCTTCATCGGTATGAATCGAGCCACCTTGGTCAGTCAGTCAACAACAACCCAAATCATATTCAGACCTCCCCTTGTATGCGGAAGCCCTACTACGAAGTCCATAGAAATGTCATGGAACTTCCACTCAGGCACTGGCATTGGCTGTACCATACCACCAGGCCGTCGGTGCTCAAACTTGACCTTCTGGCAAGTGAGACACCTTAATACATAATCATTTACATCCTTTTTCATTCCAGTCCACCAGAAATAACGTTTCATACCCTTGTACATCTTTGAAGCTCCGGGGTGAATCGAAGTCGTAGAACAGTGGGATTCACTCAGTATACGCTCCTTCAGCTCAGCACTACTCCTCAGAATACACAGTCGGCCGTTAAGCCTAATCAGGTCATCATCGTGGAGTCTGAAGTTGTACTTCTGACCCTCGAATGTGCCATCAATAAGCTTCTGTCTGATCTCCAACATATACTAATCCGTCATCTGAGCACTCCGCACCTCTTCAACTAAGCTAGTATGAGATACTAGCGAATGGAGAGAGTGTGCTCGGCGACTCAGTGCGTCAGCTACCACATTTGCCTTACCCTCCTTGTACTGTAAATTGATGTCGTAATCGTTTAAGAACTCGACCCACCTTCTTTGTCTCATGTTCAACTCCTTGAGTGAACAAGTATTTTAAACTTTTGTGGTCAGAATAAATTGTCACACTTACCCCATACAAATAATGTCGCCATATCTTCAATGCGAAGACAATGGCCCCCAGTTCTAAATCGTGGGTAGGGTAGTTCTCTTCATGCTTTTCAGCTGTCGGGAGGCGTATGCTACGACCTTCCCGGTTGCATCAACACACAACCCATGCCTCTGCCTGATGCGTCGCAATAGACCTCAAAACCATCTGGACCGTCTGGTATAGTCAGGACTGGTGCAGATGTCAGAGCATCCTTGAGACTCTGGAAAGAACTCTCACAGTCGACTGTCCACTCGAATGGTGCATCCTTCTTCATCAAGGAAGTCATCGGCTTCGAGACACTAGAGAAGTCCTTCACAAACCTCCTATAATAACCTGCCAGACCGAGAAAGCTCTGGATGTCGGTGACTGTCTTCGGCCTAGGCCAGGTGCGCACTGCATCAATCTTTGCCGGATCCACAGTGATCCCGGCCTCAGAAATCACATGACCAAGGAAGGATACTTGGTTCAACCAAAACTCACACTTTGAAAATTTAGCATACAACTGATTCTTTCTCAATGTTTGTAACACATTTCTCAGGTGGCTTTCATGCTCACCTCTCGATTTCGAGTACATAAGAATATCGTCGATGAAGACTACCACTGACTTGTCCAACTGATCTTGGAACAAGCGGTTCATTAAGTCCATGAACTTAGCTGGTGCATTGGATAGACCAAACGGCATAACCGTAAACTCATAGTGTCCATTTCTGGTTCTGAATGCTGTCTTCTCAATGTCACTGTCACGGATGGCAATCTGATGGTATCCTGATCGTAAATCTATCTTGGAGAATACTGATGCCCCTTTCAATTGATCAAATAAATCGTCAATGCGTGGTAAAGGGTAGCGGTTCTTCACCGTAGCTGCATTCAGCTCACGATAGTCAATACACAGGCGGAGACTACCGTCCTTCTTCTTCACGAAGAGGACCGGTGCTCCCCATGGTGAAACGCTAGGGCGGATAAACCCCTTGTCGAGTAGGTCTCTCAGCTGCTCCTTGAGCTCTGTCATCTCTGCTGGAGCCATACGATAGGGCGCCTTCGCAATTGGTCCGGTGCCCGGAACCAAATCAATCTCAAACTCAACTTCCCGTTTTGGCGGCATGCCCGACAGTTCCTTAGGAAATACATCAGGAAACACCGACACTACCGGCACATCTGGGCTAAACTCTGGATCTCTCTCTATGTCCTGGACATATACATCATTCCCTCGTCGTAGTTCACGATACATAGCCATGGCGGTGATGATCTGAGTCGAAGGCTCCCTGGGGCTCTGGCGGTAAGATATAGTAACCCCAAACGGAATCCGAAGAAGCAGATGATGCTCGGCACACAGGATTCTGCCATTGTGCCGCTCCAACCAGTTCATCCCGACAATCACATCAAAACCAAGTCCGTCGAACTCTATCAAGTCGATCGGAAACTCTTCATCACGAATTCGTACAACAGCATCTCGGTGGTAGTTGGTACACCTGATCCGCTCTTTCGACGGGAGAGTGACTAGGAAGTCTGCCATCTCATCACCGTCTAACACCAGCCTCTTCGCAAAGGATAGCGAAATAAATGTATGTGAGGCTCCGGAGTCGAACAAGATCGAAGCGTCCACGCCATTGACTGGAAAGGTACCGGTGAGGATTGTGCCGCTCTTGTCGGCTTCTGCCTCGTTGCAGACACTCAGTATACCTCCCGTTCCGAGTGCACAGCCTAATTCATTGGCAAACTAATAAGTATTGGGCAACAACGCGGTTGATATACTTCAACAACTCCACTTTATTCATTAACACACTCTTCTTACATCATATGTTGGTTTACACTGTTGACATAACTAACACATATACAACATCCTTAGCATACACTGGCTTAACACATTACATAATTATACAAGGCTTTAAAACTGTTTGAAGGTCAAATTCAAACGTCCGGGTTTCATGTGTCTGGCATTGATCACTGCCGATGGTGCGGTATTCAGTTTGATCTTCCTTATGCCATGATATAGCATCCTTGACTGCCCACCCATGATTAGTACATCTCCTGATTTCAACACTAACTTCTTTGCGAGATCAGCATGCTTCTGCTCGCCATATATAAGCACTGCGGTATCACCAATGGACCAAGACACCACGGGTACTCCCTTACTTAGAGACTCGGGTGACTCATCCTTATCTTGGTGTAAACCCAACCGTTCACCTTTCTGGTAGAAGTTCACAATACACAAATCTGCTTTAACACTTGGAATTGAATCCGTTTCAACTTGCTGAGCAATTCCCACGGCGTGGTTAACGACCGCAAGGAACTCCTCAGGTATACTTGGTACAATTGCTCCGTCTTCAGCTTGCACTTCTTGATATGTGTAACACCCCATCCAAAGCCAATCGTGGTTATCGCAAAACTGAATACTTAAACGAATATGTCGCAGCGGAAATCATAAACACCTGGACCTTGCCACGGTCTGATCGTTAGAATATACCGGCTTTAACATTTACAATACTTAACCAAAATACTTATCCAAAATACTTAACCAACCCAAAACATCACCATCCACAATACCACAACCAACCGAGTACAAGTAGCTAAATCATAATCACCACCTTACATCAGTTTAACTATAAACAGTCGGGTGCACAGGCGCAACCCGAACTCAAAATAAACATCCCACCCTAGGTCTAACCGCTCCTACTCTCGTAGTGCGTCCTCATGGGTCTCTTACCTGCAAGTGTAAAAATAGCCCCCAAGGGGGTCAGCACGAATGCTGGTACACCCTCTCATAGCCCCCAAGCTAACGCGGCTACGACGAGTAATTGTCGATAGCATGGAAATTGATTACATACACAAGCATAATATGAAGTGCAATAACAATAACCACAGATGAACACATATAGTTCACAAACAATGAACGACTCAAGCGTTCCCTTATCAAGTGGGTTAGTAACCCCCTCCTTAGTCCTCATTTCCTTAATCTCAGTTCCTTACCTTAATCTCAATCTTAACTTATTCTCAGTATACAAACCGTTCCTGGAAGGGAATGGTTGTAGCTTAATTCGAACCTGGGATTTAGGTGATCCCACCGCACCATCTTAATGCCACCTACTCTGGACGGGAGTCCAGCGTAGCTGAGCCGGCAACCGGCCCTAGGCTACAAGTCCGAAGACAAGTCCTTAAGCGGAGGGCGGATCTGATTCAGATACCGTCCCCCTTTTTCCTTAGCATGCATGACCGGAGATCGGTCCCGGGTTTCCTCACTCAAGTTCCAGTTAGTAGACATCTTTATCACCATGTGCTAGCTAAGCCCTAACGGGCATTAACCAACGACCACCAAACTTAACTCTTATTCTTAACTCAGTAAGTACTAAACTTGGTTAGTAACCATCTCAAGTCTCGCGGGTTAGTGTAAAGATAACACAAACACAACGAGAATAAATACAACCGGTTGCATGCTTTATCTTCTTTTAGTCATAGCAATTAAACAGATAGCACACAAGCCGAGGGACACCTCGTTAGCAAGCAGGTCACAAGAAGGATTGTACCGTTCACCGTCGATCGTTGTTTGTTTAACCTTCTTCGGGGTCCCAATTCACAAACCTAAATCGTTCATTCATTTTTAGGTCATTAGTCATTTGCACCTTACTTAACTCACTTAGTCCCTAAAGATTCCCATTTAATACCCTCTTAAGTCTTTGCCACTTAGCATACAAACTTAACTTTAAACATTAAAACTTATACTTAACTTAACTTATTCCCTTAAGTTCTTAGGGTCCTAATCATTACCACCCTACCAAAGGTATACCTTATTACATATTACTATTCTTAGAATTCAAAATTTCGTTTTTTTTTTATTTTTAGGCTCGACCGAACTTCCGACCGACCTTACCTAAGGTCGGTCCATTCCAGAACACTTCACCGTTTGAAAATTCTACCCCGACCGACCTTGCAAGTCCGGTCCCAAGGTCGGTCCATTCCCGAGAGTTTCCCCGAGGGAAATTTAAGCTCGACCGAACTTGCCAAGTCCGGTCCCATGTTCGGTCGATTCCAGAGACTTATTACCGTACAAAATACATGCCCGACCGACCTTGCAAGTCCGGTCCCAAGGTCGGTCCATTCCAGAAACTTTCTCCGGTAGTGTAAACTGAGCTCGCTCGACGGACCTTGCAGGTCCGGTCCTAAGGTCGGTCGGCTCCAGAACCTTGTTTCTAAATTCTCTTTTAACTCCAAACTTCTCCTCATATATCCTAATATGTTATAACCTCATTTGGGCACCTCAAACACACCTTAAGCCCTCCTCAAAACACATTAAATCATTCACCAAGATTCATCTTAGTCATTATGCATTTTCCTTGTAATAATGCTAACACTTGTAATGTTTTCCACTAGGTTTCTAGGTGGTGGTTCATACCTAATGTAACCACTATGCCAAATGTTTTCCTCACCACTATAACATCATCTCCCAAGCATCTTTCACCATCTAAAACTCTTTTGTGCATTTAATTAAAGTTCCTTCACAAGCTTAAACTTCCATCCATCAACACATTATTTCCTTCCTAGTTGTTTACCAACATTTGCCTAAGTCCTAAATACTCAATTACATTCTCTTGATTCCGAAATCCTTCATAGTAATACCTAAGTCATTATAATTCATTAGAACACCTTAACCTCACCCTTTTTCATCAAGACAACCCATAGAACATCCTAGTACTTCCTTAGTCATTAAATCCCCTTAATATCTTAAACACTTAAGTTCTCCTTTAAATTTTGCAATGGGTTCTCTAGTATATAGTACATCCTAACACTTGGTTTTTCTCCATCAAACAACCAATACCACTCAAATTCTCATCACAACACCTTAACACACAATTTACACCAAAACTACACCACAACATCTTATAGTGCATAAACTTAAATGCTTGGCACTTAGGCCCTTAAATGACAATAATCTTAACCACTGAATTTCCACATATATTTGCATTCAACCTGCGAATACACACAACAAGGCTCCCATTTAAATAAAATGCTTCTTGTAATTCACCTCAACATTGTTTTAACTATCTCTTCTTCTCATTTGCTCTTTAGTCACAAGTTCACAAATATGCTCATTGTTTCTCCTAGGTTTTATATAACCCTTTTCTAATGTAAACTCTACACTAAACTCATCACATATCTAAATCTCATTCCCTTAAACAATAAAACACCTTAAGGTAAGTAATTTACCTTTTTCTTTTATAAGCTTTAAAAGCTTTCTTCCTTAGGTTTTTCTTTGCTCAATCTCGGTCACCAATATATATCTCCTTGCCAATGTTCTAACCAATATCCAATGACTCCAATGAGTACTAAATAATACATTAACCCTAAGGAACAAACCCTAGGTTAAAAATATGCTTTAAGGTATTAAGGTGATTGTTTTACCTTGGTTTCTCAAGACAAGCTTGGATATGAAGCAAGAAGGACCTCCCCAATCCTTTGAAGAGTAGAAAACAAGCTAGAACAAGGCATAAACATGGAGTCCCATGAGTGCAAATTTTTGGACAAGGAAGAAAATGATGGAAACCTAGATTTTCTTACACTTTCTTTACCTTAATAGAATGGAGAAGCCAATGGAGTCTCCAAACTTGAATTTCCTCCTCTAATGGTGGTTTGACTTGGCACCAAAATGAAGCTCTTGAAGTTTTGAAAAGATAGAAAGAGAGAGCTTGAGCTAACTAAGGAGAATATGTAATTTGTTTTGGTTTTGGAGCTAAAATGAGCAAGATGTGTGCAAGGCTAGATGGAGCTAGCATGGAGGTATGCTTCACGTTAATGGAGAAGGGAGAGAGAGCAAGAAAACCGTGGGGAAACAAAGGAGAATGAAGAAGTGAGGAGAGAGAATCACTAAAGTGTGATATTTATGTAAAAAGTGAATAGTACTTTTGCTTTACAAATCTTTATTTGCTTAATGAGTCATGAAGGTGGTGACTCACCTTATAAGAAACCGGCCCCCATTAGTAACAAGGGGTACTTAAGTCTTTGTTGACCAAATATCTCACTTATATTGACTTATGTTATAAACTAGCTTAATTAATTTACTATTCACAAAACAAGGCACATTGTTGTGAAATTTTTGATTTCCCATTGATATAGACTTCCAAATGTGATACTATATAGTACACATGTTAATTAAAGAGTAATGATGGGCATTTAGCCATTCAAAACTCATTTACAAGACAATTTTTCAAAAAACGTGCTTTAAGACTCCTTAAAGCACATTTTGTGTTTTAACTTGTTTTCAAGCTTGGTTTTCTTTGGTAATTGATTTAAAATGACCATTAGGATATTACTAAGGTCTTAGAACAATATTTGGGTACTCTCCCAAGTCTCTCCAAGCTTAGAGCACGTTTTTTCTTAAACTGCTCTTTTGATGTTTCCTTATATTTTCTTTGATTAGATATGTTTCTTAATGTTTCTAAGGCATTATCTAGCCTCCTTATATCTTAATTTATCATTTAAACACCATATCTAAGTTTGGGGTATTTCAATATGTCTTGGTGTAAGGATTCCAGTCCTTACCCATGCACATCATCTTCAATTTCATTTTTGATCCACTCGGGTATCCGGGTGTGTAGAAACCTCCGGGTGTTGCTCCCAGTTCATTGCATCGTCTGATGATGTGGATTTGTGCTTCCGGTGTCAGGTATCCATTTAAGAGTATCATACCTGGCTGGATGACCTGACATTGCTCCATTGGAAAGTCGGTGATGTTGATGGTGGTTTCTTCAGGGTTTGGTGTGGGTGGGATTGGATAACAAATATTGAAGGCTCCTTTAAGTTCAGAATTATCTAATTAGGTAACTTTCACATTATACTTTAATTCCTTACACACATGGTAGTACACTTAGACTCACTAACACACATGCATGAAATGCGGTATGCAATCACTTATTTCACTCAACAGTTTAGGCGGTACCTGGTCTAGTAGAGGGTCCTGGCGCCTCAGACCGGTCCACCACATGCAGGGTGGCCTTGCTAGGTCCCGACCCCTTCCCCTTCTGGGAATCAGTGCTCCTCTGATCTATGGGTGGCTGGTTAGCCGTCTTCGGGCCATCGATGGTCGCTGTGGCCTTACCCTTCCACTGCCCCTTGGGCTTGTTGACTCTGCTGTTGGGTTCCGATAACACTCGTAGTCACGGTCACCCCACTTCTCGCAGTAGCGACACTGCACGTCATTTCCTTTGCAGTCCTTACCGGGGTGGTGTCCGTTACACCACTTATAGTAGTAGTGGCGCTCCGGTCCAGAACCCGTGCTAGCTGCTATCACAGTACACAATCAATACTTACTTCATAGCTTAACAACATACACTTCAACTTGACACACATGATTAAATAATTACCCTTAGGCGGGTAAGAGCGTAGGGGTTTCGCCGCATATGCATATGTGAGCTTCAGTGGCTCCTCAGCTGTGGCGGTCTGGGCTTGGCCCTTGTCACCCTGGTGCTGACTTGTCTGGGGCTGGGGGTAAGGCTTCTTCTTCTTCTTTCCTCCCCCGTACCCCTGCGGACTCTGGCCCTCGCTCATGGCCTTGCGCTTGTGCGCATTCTCCTCGTCCCTCAGACGGACGGTAATCTCAACCTTAGCAGCGGCATGATAGCACTCCTGGATTTAGGATGTTAGTCATGCCCCGCAAAACACACTCACAAACTCATATTAATACTAACTTATGGATTACACTTATTCACATCACACTATATTCTAATTTCCTGCAAGGTAGTATACTCAGCTGGCCCCATCCTATAGCGAAGACGGTGGCTGAGACCGTTGTAGAAACGGTTTACCAGCACCCGGTTCGAGTATCCCAGGTCCGGTAACAAGTGGATAAGGCCGGTGAAGGCAGTGTAGTAGTCATCGACCGACATCTTATCCCCCTGTCTCAGACTATCCAGCTCTAGGCGCTTGGCCTTTTGCACATGCATAGGATAATACTTGGCTCGCAGCAGAGCCGTATACTCCCTCCAACAAAACTGAGGATCCGCCATCCGGTCCTCTCTCACAAGCTTCCACCAACTTTGTGTCGAACCCTTAAGGCAGTAAGCGACAAGATGGACCTTGGCCCCAGCAGGCACATCCAAGGTCTCGTAGGCGGTCTCCAACTCGGAGATATACGCCTTCAGCTTACGTGGGTCGGTCTCCCCATGAAACGATAGGGGTCTAAGATCTGCCAACACCTTGACCCAGTTGGTCTCTCGTGGCGGTGGCGGTGGTGGTTGAACTTCGGGCTGTTGCCCCTGCTGAATTGCAGCTAAAAGTTGTGGGACCATCTGGGCTACGGCGGCCGCTACAGCATCGGCCATGACTTGTGCCGTAGGGTTCTCTCCCTGGTTCCCTGTATCACCAATGTCGCGCCCGCGGCCTCGACCTCGTGGTCTACCCGACATCTGAATTCATACGAACATTCATTAGCATTGCGCTTGCACACTTATCGGTTCCAACGGTTGTAACGTTTTCCCGACAACATGGTATCTCCACACTTAGTTAGTGGTTAACCTTTCCGTAATTGCTCACTTAGGTAACTGTGGTTAGGTTTCCTAACTCGGTATATTCCTAAGCTCGGTATTCC
Organism: Limonium bicolor; assembly: GCA_023374045.1. Taxonomy (NCBI): domain Eukaryota; kingdom Viridiplantae; phylum Streptophyta; class Magnoliopsida; order Caryophyllales; family Plumbaginaceae; genus Limonium; species Limonium bicolor. Next base: position 171,141,448 of record CM041782.1, read on the forward strand.
AGTCATCGCTCTGATACCACTTTTTGTAACACCCCTACTACGCACTTAACATTAAATGAAATCACAGCGGAAAAATAACCAAACAATAACTAACGATTGGTGCTACAACGCGTCAACCACCCACGTGGTTAACAAGGCAGAATAAATACAAGTGTACCGGTCTGATGATCAGACTCCCGAGCATTAGGTACTAACATCCACACATATATACATAACCAACATACCAAGTATTTAATACAAACTGTCACTGTATATTGTACACATGATCTCCACCGTCACCTGTAACACGAACAGACACCAAAATATAACGCCACGGGAGCACAGGCGCATCCCGGGCCCAACATCCAAAATAATCAAAAGTAAATCTGCAGCCTAGAATCTACAGCCATTCCGCTTCCTCGATCCTCATCCTGCAGTAAAAATATGGAGCCCCCGAGGGGGTCAGCAACCCTTGGCTGGTATGGTTAATGCGCAGCCCATCGGCTACCGGAATACGCGCAACCAATTGTCATGATGACATGGCATTCATTTTAACATATAACATATACATATGGCATAGCCACATTATTGCATAGCATAACATCACATACACAGTGGATTTATTTTCCACAATAACAAACCAAGAAGGTTAAACAATACAAGAAGCCTAGAGAATGGTTCACTCTATGTTAAGCCTGTTACACACACTCATTACCGTTCTGTTAGTCGAACGAGTAACTTAAGTCACAGATGGTTCGGATATTGTGACCCGAACACCACACAAACACATGTTCCCACTAAACCGATCATAAGTCAGAATAGGTAAGCTTTGGAGGAAGCTAGCGGGAGATCGTACTCCCAATAAAGGAGAACAATCTTAACAACATAAGAGTCGAATCTGATACAGATATCTACTCTTAAACTTACATGCATGACCGGACAACCGGATTCCTCACTTCCTAGTTAGCACTTGTTAGAAGTTCAACAGTGGAACTTAACAAACAATTCACAACAAGTGGTAAGTCATGTTAGACGCACACAAGGGAAATGAGTCACATCATAACATTACAATAATATGAACAACTGTAAACTCATTACATGATTAAGTCTTATAACGTCATAAACACACAGAAAAACAAACAACACACAAGCCGGTGTAAACCGGTAGGCAACAGACTGCAAGAAAACCATACCTTGGTCCTTGCTTCGACTGGTTTCCACCTTTGAAGAATCCTATACACATTTAGTAATGTCGGTTAATTAATGTACTAACCCATTGTTAACTTTTACTTCACTTAACTAGTTATTTTGTGTTCACACTTTGTTATAACTTCTCACCATTTTAAATTGTCATTATTACACTCCTAACACGTCTTAAATAACCTCATATCATCATTACTAACTAATCACCATTTTCAGACAACTTTTTCTAACTTTAAACAAAAATTTTGGCCAAAACAGTGGCATGTCCGAACTTGTGTCCGAGCTTCCGAAGTTCGGACGCAAGTCGAGGCTCAAAGGGTGAAGCCAGACGCATGTCCAAACTTGTGTCCGAGTTTCCAAAGTTCGGACATTGGTCGAGAGAAAATCAAAAGAAAAATTCAAGCGTCCGAACTTGTGTCCGAGCTTCCCGAAGTTCGGACGCAAGTCGAAGCTAAATCTGAGAAAAGTGACGGGTGTGTCCGAACATCCATGGTCGGACAGAAGTCCGGACACTGGCCGAGACTCAGGAAATTCTAACACAACAGGGCATGTCCGAACGTCCACGTCCAGACGGAAGTTCGGACGTGCCAAAACACTCATTTTCTACAGCCTCAAACACTTACTCAATTCTTACCAAAATCCCTAACACCTATTATGTTTTATCCTTTGGTTTCCAAGTGGTGTTTCATGCCTATTGTAACCACTATACCAAGATATTTCCTCACTTCTTTTAACACCATCTCCCAAGCATCTTTTCTTACAAACCAATCCCTTATGTCATTCTTTAAATCCTTTTACAAGTTTATACCTTCTCCTTGTTTTACCAAAGTTTGCATAAGTCTCAACACAACTCCCAAAATGACTTTGGTGTATTCCAAAACACCCATTTGTATTCTAAAACTTCCAAGATAATGTCTAAGTCCTTATTGTACTCCAAAACACCTTAATACATTGTTTCTTTCCTAATAAAATTCCTAGTCATTCCTAAGATTTCCTAGTTCACCAAAACTCCTTTAAACACTTATAACTTCTTGTACATCACCTAATTTTTGACATGGGTTCTACTAACATCTTATTATACCAAAACACACATAGTTTTCACCATTAAACATTCAAGAACATCTAAAACCCATCAAGAACATTCTTGTACACAAACTTCACTCATTTAACACTACATCACAATATAGTGCATAATTTAAATTGCTTGGCACTTAGGCCCTTAAGATGCATAAATCATAAACACTGAATTTCCCACATTATATTTGCCTTTGACCTGCAAATACACCCAACAATACATATACCTTTTACTAAGCCCTTGAGAACATTTTACTAAGTCAGTCACCATTGGCTCTTTAAGTAGTTTTAACAAGCAATATAAGCTCATTCCTCCTAAGACTTTAAACCTCATTAGGTTAGCACATTTACCTCTTTTCCTCACAACTTCTTTCTTGTTTCCTTGACTAAATCGGAAAGGCTTTTAGTTGCTTGTCAACTTCTAAACGTTATACAAATGATAAAATGAGTATACAAGCTTTATGCTTCATCTCATTGTAAACCGTAGTTACATATATTATTTCAAAACATTAAGATAGTTGTTTTACCTTGGATACAAAAGAGAGTTTGGATATGTAGCAAGAGAGGACTCCACCAAGCCCTTGGAAGATTCAAATGAAGCTAAAACAAGCAAGGTAAGGGCACCATTAATGGTGATTTTCGGACAACATAAAAACATGAAGGAAACACTATTTTTCTTTGAGTTTCCTTACCTAGAAGCAAAGAAGAACAATAATATGTGAAAAGATGAGCTCAAGCTCCTCCCATGGAGATTCCTCTTGGCACCAAAATGGAGCTCTAAAAGTTTTGAAAGGATGAAGTTGAAGAGCTTGATGAGACAAAGAGAGCTAGGAATTACAAGGAATTGAAGATGGTATATGGTGGTGAGCTGCTGCAACCGTGAATGAGAGAAAGAAGGAAGGTAGAAGGCGGTGGACAGCAAGGGAAATGAGAGAATGAGATAAGTATTTGCTTTTAGAAGATATTTGTAGTTAGTAAAGTAAATAGTACTTTATTTATCATTAGTTTATTTACTTATTAAATTGAAATACCCCAAACCCTGATATATTGTTTAAATACTAATCTATGGTATATAAAGGCTAAAAAGTGCCTTAGAGACTTCAATGAACCATCTAAACCATAGTAAATGCAATAAAGCACTAAGATACAGTTTGAGCAAAAACATGCTCTAAGCTATGAGTGAACTTGGTTAGGACCCAAAGAGCCTACCAAGACTTAATAATATTCAATTATGATTTAATAAGGCAAATTAAGTCCTTAGGAAATTTTGGTAGACAATGAAACTAAATAAAACACAAGAAAATACCTTAAAGTCAATAAGAGCAAAATGTGCTCTAAGCTTGGGATAAATTTGTATAAGACCTAATGGTCATACCTATACCTTATAAATATGTTAATGAACATATTAAATCAATTACCAAAGAAAAACCAAGCTTGAAAACAAGTTAAAACACAAAAAGTGCTTTAAGGAGCCTTAAAGCACATTTTTGAAAAATTGTCTTGTAAATGAGTTTTGAGTGGCTAAATGTCCATCATTACTCTTAAATATATATGTGTACTATATAGTATCACATTTGGATGTCTATATCAATAGGAAATCAAAAATTTCACTTCTATGTGCCTTGTTTTAGTGAATAGTGATTTTAATAAGCTAGTTTGTAATATATGTTGTTATAAGTAATTAAATTGGTCAACAAAGACCAATATACCCTTCTACTTATATGAGGGCCGGTTTTTCATGGTGTGAGTCACCTACATGTAAAGAAATCAAATAAGTAAAGTAAAGCCTATAAAGTAGAGTACTATTTTGCTTTAACTTAAATATCTTCCAAAAGTAGAACTCATCTTCATTCTTTCATTCCCTTCTCATTTCACACGTCTTCAAGCTCCCTTCCTCCCCTCCATTTACGATTTTCTATATCAACCTCTCTTCTCCATCTTCATTTCCTTGCCAAATCCAACTCCATGCTCCAAATCAAATTCTAAGACCATATTTGTCTTAGTTAGGTCAAGCTCTACACTTCTACCTTTTCAAATCTTCAAGAACTAAATTTTGGTGCCGTGGAGAATCACCATTGATGGAGCTTGAGCTTGTGTTTCTACATATTATTACTCTCCTTTGCTTCTAGGTAAGGAATCTCAAAGAAAAATCAAGTTTCCATCATGTTTTTGCCTTGACCGAAATTGCACATTAATGGTGCTCTTGGTGTGACTTTGTTCTAGCTTCATTCCAACCTTTCATGGACTAGGTGGAGTCCTCTCTTCATATATATCCAAGCTCTCTTTCCATTCCAAGGTAAAACAATCATTTTAATACCTTAAAAAAATATGTAATTAGGGTTTACAATGAGATGAAGCTTAAAGCTTGAATACTCATTATGATGTTTGTATATTGTTTAGAACTTGACAAGGAATCAAATACCTTACCGGTTTTATAAGGAAACAAGAAAGAAGTTTGTGTGGAAAAGAGGTAAACATACTAACCTAATGTGGCATAATGCCTTAGGAGAAATGAGCTTATATTGCTTGTTAAAATGATCTAAGGAGCCAAAGGTGAATGACCTAGTGAAATGCTCTCAAGGAGTTTACTAAGGGCATATGTATTGTTGGGTGTATTTGCAGGTCAAAGGCATTATTTATGTTGAAATACCCCAAACCTAGTTATGTTGTTTAAACACCTAAATAGGGTGTAAAAAGACTAAAAAGAGTCTTAGAAACCTTAGTAAACAAATTTAAACAAAAGGAAACACAAATGTGCTTTAAAGTCAATAAGAGCCAAAATGTGCTCTAAGCATTGGATAAACTTGGGTAAGACCTAATGAACTTATTAAACCAATTACCAAAGAAAACCAAGCTTGAAAACAAGTTAAAACACAAAATGTGCTTTAAGAAGTCTTAAAGCACGTTTTTGAAAAGTTGTCTTGTAAATGAGTTTTGAGTGGCTAAATGTCCATCATTACTCTTAAATATATATGTGTACTATATAGTATCACATTTGGGTGGCCATATTAATGGGAAATCAAAAATTTCACTTCTAAGTGCCTTGTTTAGGTGAATAGTAACTTTTACAAGCTAGTTTATAACATATGTTGTATTAAGTAATTAAATTGACAAACAAAGACTAAAACACCCTCACACTAATAAAGGGGGCCGGTTTTCTAAGTGTGTGACTCACCACTCTTTAGTTGATAAAATAAGTAAGTAAAGAAAACTAAGTAAACTTACTTTTTACTTTATAAGCATAAATATCTCCTTAAAAGCAAATCCTATCTCATTCTCATTTCTCTCCTTCATTCCCACGCTTTACAAACACCATCTTCTACCTCTCTTCTTTTCTCTCTCTCGGTAATACCACTACCACCATTAGAACTCCCACTTTGATCTCTTGTTAAATCTTGCTCACTTGTCCAAATTAAAAACAAAGACCACCAATCTCTTCCTCTCATCAAGCTCTTCATTCCTATCTTCTCAAAACTCCAAGAGCCCCATTTCGGTGCCAAGGTGTTCCACCATTGAAGGAGCTTGAGCTTGTTTTTCTACATATTATTACTCTCCTTTGCTTCTAGGTAAGGAATCTCAAAGAAAAATCATGTTTCCTCCATGTTCTTACCTTGACCGAAAATACACATTGATATAGCTCTTTGTGCGACTTTGTTCTAGCTTCATTTCAACTCTTCATGGACTAGGTGGAGTCCCCTCTTGTTATATATCCAAACTCTCTTCAAAGATCAAGGTAAAACAACTACATTAATGTTTTTGAAACAATGTAAATTAGGGTTTACAATGAGATGAAGCTTATAGCTTGAATACTCATTATAATGTTTGTATATTGTTTAGAACTTGACAAGGAATCAAAATACCATACGGTTTTGTAAGGAAACAAGAAGGAAGTGTTTTGGAAAAAGAGGTAAATCTACTAACTTAATGTTGTTTAATGCCTTAGGAGAAATGAGCCTATAATTGCTTATTAAACTACCTAAAGAGCAAAAGGGTGAATGACCTAGTAAAGTGTTCTCAAGAGCATAGTAAAGGCATATGTGTTGTTGAGTGTATTTGCAGGTTAAAGGCAAATATATTGTGGAAATTCAGTGTTTATGATTTATGCATTTTAAGGGCCTAAGAGCCATGCATTTTAAGGGCCTAAGTGCCATGCAATTTAAGTTATGCACTATATTGTGGTGTAGTGTGAATTTGGTGAAGTTGTGTAAGAAAGTGTTCTAGATGTTTTTGTGTGTTTAATGGAGAAAACAAAGTGTTTAGGCTTAGTAATGTTCTAGGGGAATCCATGTCAAAATTTAGGTAAGAAGTAAGAAGTTCTAAGTGTTTACATAAGGTTGGTGACTTAGAAAATGTAGGAAATGAATAAGGAGTTCAAGATGTTGTAAAGGAATTTTGATGAACTAGGAAGTGTTCTAGAGTGTAATAAGGACTTAGACATGATCTTGAGGTTCTAGTAAGTACCAAAGCCACTTAGGGACTTAGGTAAATACTTAGGCAAACTTTGGTGATGAGGAGAAAGTGTAAACTTGGAAAAGAATGTTGTGGTAAGATGGATAGGAGTTAGTTGTGAGAGATGATGCTTGGGAGATGATGTTAAAATAAGGAGAAAGCTTTTGGGGATAGTAGTTATCTTAGGTATGAAACACCACTTGAAAAACTAGGAGAAAACATTGTAAGTGTTAGGAATTTTGTGAAGATATAAGTAAAGGCTTAAGGAATTAGAAAATGAGTTTTATGAGTGTTTAAGGGTGTCTTAAGTTGTGTTTAAAGTGCCCAAATGAGGTTAGGGAGTACTAGGTTATATGGGGTGGAGTTTGGAGTTGAATGTAAAAAGGAAAACAAAGATTTGGGGCCGACCGGACTTGCAAGCTCGGTCGGGACCTGTTTACCCTGCGAGAATTGGCTTCTGGAATGGACCGACCTTGGGACCGGACTTGCAAGGTCGGTCGGGCTTGTAAATTGTGTACGGATTGTGTTACTGGAATCGACCGGACATAGGACCGGACTTGGCAAGACCGGTCGGGCTAAATTTCCGAAGGGGAAAAACTCTCTGGAATCGACCGGACATGGACAAGTCCGGTCGGCAAGTCCGGTCGGACCAAAACTTGTAAAAAAAAAAAAAACAAAACAGAAAAGAATGTGACTTATGTAGTTAACCCTAGGGTGTATAATGAAGGTAACCTAGGGTAAGACAGGCATTAAAACATGTCATACAATCATGTGAAATACTTAGTAAGTTTGAAGTTAAATAGATAATTAACCGACGTTACTAATGTGTTTAGGATTCTCTCAAGGTGGAAATCAGTCGAGGCAAGGACCAAGGTATGGTTTTCTTGCAGTCTGTTGCCTACCGGTTTACACCGGCTTGTGTGTTGTTTGTTTTTCTGTGTGTTTATGACTTTGTAAGATTAAACCATGTAAAGAGTTTACCGTTGTTAAATATCATTATGCTGTTGAGTATGACTCTTTCTTCCCTTGTGTGTGTCTAACAAGACTTGACCTATGTTTGTGAATTGTTTGTTGTGTTCGATGATGAACTACTAACAAGGGCTAACGGGGGAAGTGAGGAGTCCGGTCTGTTCCGGCCACGCGTGTGAGTATGGGAGTCGATATCATAACCGGTTCGATTCTCTCTGTATGTTATGGTTAAGTTTCCAATTTGGTTTCTAACCTTCCCTTTAGCTTAACCAAGGCTATTTTACTGACTCACGTCGGGCCACAGGGGCATACTATGTGTTATTTCGGTGTGCTTGGATCACTATATCCGAGGCACCTTGTGTTAAGTTAACTGTCCAATCTAACCGGACGGTAACGAGTTATGTAACGAGCTAAGCATGAGCATGGCAACATTCTCTAGGCTCTCAATGGGGACTAATTGTGTTGGTTCTCTTCCTAAAAGGAACTGTATGTTTGTGATGTGTGTTATGTTGTGTACAATACCCGTGTTATGTTATATATGTTTGTGTTGTGTGTTTTAAAATAAATACCATGTCATCATGACAAATAGTTGCGCGCATTCCGTAGTCGATGGACTGCGCGTTAAACCATGCCAAAGGGTTGCTGACCCCCTCGGGGGATCCATATTTCTTTTACTGCAGGATGAGGATCGAAGAAGCGGAGTGGCTCTAGATCCTAGGGTGTAGTTATTTTTGGAGTACTTTTGTATGTTGCCCGGGTTGCGCTTGTGCTTCCGTGGCGTGTTATATACTTGAATATGATGGTTTACAGTGATGGTATACAGTGGAGGATTTTGTAAACACTCGGTATTACGTTGATGTATATATATGGTTATTAGTTCTATGCTCGGGAGTCTGATCATCAGACCGGTACAATTGTATTTATTCAGCCTTGTAAGCCACGTGGGTGGTTGACGACATTGTAGCACCATTTGTTTAGTTATTGTTTAGTTGTTTATTTCCCGCTGCGATTCCAAGTAATGTGTTGTGCGTAGTAGGGGTGTTACATATGTGGGAAATTCAATGTTTATGGTTTAAGCAATTTAAGGGCCTAAGAGCCATGCTATTTATGGGCCTAAGTGCCAAGCAATTTTAATGGTGCACTATATTGTGATGTAGTGTAAATTTGGTGAAGACTTGTGTGTGATGGTGTTTTGATGGATTTAGGTGTTCTTGAATGTTTAGTGGTGAAAACCATGAGTTTTTGGAATGATGATGTGCTAAGAGAACCCATGTCAAGATTTAGGAAAATGTATAAGAAGTTCAAAGTGTTTTAAAATTTTGGTGAACTAGGAAGTGTTCTCGAGTGTAATAAGGATTTAGGCATTATTTTGGGGTTTTAGTATATACCAAAGTCATTTTGGACTTAAGTTGAGACTTAGGCAAACTTTGGTAAGTTGAGGAGAAATGTAGCTTGGAAAAAGGAATTATAGAATGACATAAGGAGTTTTGATTTGTAAGAAAGGATGTTTGGATGATGATGTTTGTATGGAAGATATGTCTTAGTATAATGGTTAGAACAAGCATGAAACATCACTTAGGAACCTAGGGAGTGAATACTATAAGTGTTGGAGGCTTTGGAGGAATTTGGCTAAGTGTTTAAAGGCTTGGAAATTGAGCATTTTGCCTTGTCCGAACTTCCGTCCGGACATGGAAGTTCGGACAGGCTCTGTTGGGTAAGGATTTTTCACACTCGAACTGTGTCCGAACTTGGGAAGTCCGGACACATGTTCGGACGCATGGATTTCCGCACTAAGAGATTCTCGACTCACGTCCGAACTTCCGAAGTCCGGACACAAGTTCGGACGTGTGTCTGTTTTCTGTCTAAAGTCACGGCTTGCGTCCGAACTTGGAGGTTCGGACACAAGTTCAGACAGGCCACTGTATGGACCAAAATTGTTGTTTTAAGTGGGGAAATGATGTCTAAAAATGGTAACTACCTAGTAAAGATGTTTATAGGATTAGGACATGTTAGTGAGTTTTAATGACAATTAAGTGGGTGAAAAGTTGTAATAAAATGTGAAAGTAAAACAAGTTAAAAAGTGAATTTATGTAACTAAGTTAACGGGGGAAAGTTATAAGCATTAGACTTTAAACAATCATGTTACCCCAATGTTAATAAAAGTACATGTAATGTTATCAGTTGTTCGAGAATTGCTCGAGGAACATAAGTGGACATGATAAAGTGGACTCCGTGACAGGCATGGTTTTTCTGCAACCTGTGTCCTACCGGATTACACCGACTTGTATGCCAATGTGTTTTTCTGTGTGTTTGCCACGTTATAAGATAAATCATGAAACGAGTTTACAGTCGTTATTGTTGTTGTATGTTTACGTGCCGATACCGGTAACCTCGAATGCGCTTGAAGGGCTAGTTAACCACTATTAGGTAAACATAAGATAACGGTATCGGGTGATAACGTTTCCGACCTAAGGAACGTTCTAACCCCGACTATGCGTGAGTTAGTTATGTGATGTTTGTGTGTGATGTTTGTGTGTTAATGTATGACTCTCCCTTCCCTTGTGTGTGTCTAACAAGACTTAACCCGATGTTGTGATTGTTTAACTAAGTTCAATGATGAACTTCTGACAAGTGCTAACGAGGGAAGTGAGGAGTCCGGTCTGTTCCGGCCACGCGTGTGAGTATGGGGATCGTTGTCATATCAGGTTCGATCCTCTCTGTATGTTATGGTTGTTTTCCAATTTGGTTTCCAACCTTCCCTTTAGCTTAACCAAGGCTATTACTGACTCACGTCGGGCCACAGGGGCATACTATGTTATGTTTGTTCGGTGTGCTTGGGTCACTATATCCGAGACACCTTGTGTTAAGTTATCCGTTCATTTAACGAGACGGTAACGAGTTAAGTAATGAGCTCATCATGAGACTGGCAACATTCTCTAGGCTCACCAGTGTATTAACGATGTTTGGGTCGGTTCCTAGAAACCATTCCGTTATGTTATGTGATGTTGTTGTAATGCAATTTCTATTGCGATGTTATTATGTGCACGTTGAAACGTGAAAGTGTTGTTATGGGATGCATGTTATATGTTGTAAAATGTGGAGTATGTGGATCATGGATATGAACCCCAGTTTGTGATAAGAGGCGTTTAAGGATAACCCGATTTAAGGGTAAGTGTCGTCTATTAAGGAAGTAGCTCCATTAGAGGAGGAACACTCTAGGATAATGAATACCGTGAGTGACTTATTAAATAAGGATGTATTATCCGTTTGTTGAGCCCAATGAGGCGAAATATTATGTGTTGTGTGTTTACAGTTGCATGCATGATTTAAATATAATCAATCGCATGCTAAGACGACAATTAGTTGTGCGTGGCCCGGTAGCATGTGGGTTGCGGGATTACCATACCAGCAAAGGTGCTGAGCCCCTTGGGGGCCACCCTTTCTCTTCTTTTCCTATTTCAGGTACAGAGAGCTGGAAGCCGTTCGAGAGTAGGACGGGGTAGACATTGTACATGGGTAATCATTTAAGTGTATATACAGTAGGTGTAGTAAGACCGAAATTGATATCGGCATCAGTTTATAAATACTCGGTATAGTTGAAAGGTGTATGTTGTTGTTGTTGTTAATAGAAAGGGATAGTAATGTGTAGTCGCTCGGGAATCTGTTCCATCAGACCGGTACAATGTTTATGTCATAACCTTGTTAGCCACGTGGGTGGTTAACGGCGTGTAACACCAACGAGTTAAGTTTTGATGAGGTGTGTATTCCGCTGCAGATTATTGTTATGTGTTGTTGTTGGATGGGTGTTCAAAAAGTGGTATCAGAGCGAAGTATCGCTCTGATGACTAAATTACCGAGCTTAGGAAGTACCGAGTTAAGATTTTAGTACTTTGGGTTAAGGGTTGAGTGATGCGTGAGAGATACGCTAGTTAGGAGTAACCAGTGTGTACTGGAAACCTACAGTCTCCATCCCACCCTCCACAATCCCTGTTATATACTTGGGAAACAGGGCCAGAGAGATGAAAGTTCACTCTTACTCGGGAATACCCGATCTGGCTGTTATTAAGTGACTTTTAAGGTACGGAGGACCTGTCATACGGTAGATCCCGAAAACTGGGAATCCCGGAGACGGTTCCCATCTAAACAGTGTTAACCGCATTTCATAGCGAAGAGTGAAGAATCAGTGTATAGAAGAATAGAATTTCCGGCAACCTGGGTCGACATGCCGAGCAATCGAGGATAAGCAGCTTCAACGCACCGACAGTGCAACAGGCAAGAAGTGGATTAGTGAACCCGAGACGAGTGTCTACGGGACCACAGTTGATAAAAATACACAACGGTATACCAACCGACAAGGGAACTACAACGTAGTGCCCAAATACGTGAATGGGCTACAAGAGAATACAATACTAAGAAAAAGGGGTCTCCCAGAATGGGAAACACCCTAGTTGATGATTATCATGTGAAGACAGTGAGAAGTCACCTAGAGGAGTTTTATCAAGACTGTAAGATCAGTGAGGGCCAACAAGGCCACTGGTGATAGTGCGGGTAAAAACAATACCACAACCGGTATGTGTTAAACCGATAGCCAGTTAGCATGGCGCACTTGCTATAGCAAGTGCTGCTTAACAGGGTTGTTCGGGAAATTTATAACCACTCCAAAGTACTTAGTAAAGTACCACGAAGTTAAGTGAGATCATTGTAACCATGGAAGGGCTTAATAGCCTAACCTCTGTAATTGTAAGTACACCAGTCAGCAAGAAGCTGACTTGGTTAAGGTAGAAGATGTTGTGAAACCATGAAAATTTTCTTTCAACCCAGATTTATTCAAACTCTTTTCTTTCAAACCAGATTTTTCTTTCAAACCAACACTTCTTTCTAACCTTCTTTTAAACCAAACCAGTAAAACCAAGGGCAGTTGATAAAGATACAACAGTGGATAAACTTTCCTTCGGTTATGTTCGGGAAGCACGGGACGAATATTGTCAAGGGACAATATAAGGGAGTTGACAACAGAATACTTCACCTAGGCGTGTGACGGACACTACGAGTGTACCAACTGTAATGTGGGACGACCGCACTCCGATAGGAGCTTGTGGGCCTGACAGACCTACTTTGTGTTAGTTGGGTAAGTATATGTATCAGTATGGTACCCCACATATGTATACGAGTGGAGTCCGAAACACGGGAAGTAGTCGACTCCGTACTACGGTCAGCAGTATAAGACAAACAAGAACTAAGGATTAACAAGGAATGGTTGAAGTTAAGGAACTCAGTTAAGTTAACGAGACCAAAGGAATTAGTGAATTCCTTTCAAGGAAATGTTTAAGAGTTAGAAGTGCGAAGTGCACAAACTGTTAAGTAAAGACATAGCATTGTCTTAAGGATCCTCAGGGATAAATATGATAGCTGGAACGGAGACAAGGCAGATGCCTAATGTGGACACATTAGTGTGCAATGGACGGGATGAAACTCCCAGAATGAGTACCTACACTACCAGGAAGTGTTGATATTCACAGAAGAAGATAATAAGCCAGTTAAGAACGCAACGGCATGGCTAACTGAATGTATCAATAAGTGGAAAAGGCATAACTTAGTGACACCCAGGAGCAATCCTTAAAGGGTGCTCGCATCAGTAATTGTTGCACGAAATGGCAAGACAGAAGCTGTAACACCCCAACCGTTAATCTCGTCATTACCTCTTAAACTGTTACTAATTACTCCTACTCACGCAGCGGAACTCTAATTACAACGAGGGGTGAAACAACGCCGTTAGCCACCCATGTGGCTAACCAGGCCTTTCTTACATACCGTAACGGTCTGATGAACTGGAACAACCGAGTACTTCATACAAATACAATACTCAATTCACTTCTTTACTATACCGAGTCTACAATATACGGATGCCGATAACATACTCGGACTTACACCTCATTTAAATGCATAAGTAATTACGATCTAACTACCCACGCTTCATAACTGTCCCCGTCCTACTCTCTCGAACGGTGGTCAGCTTCAAGTACCTGCACACTAAAAACGTTCCCCCTAGGGGGTCAGCTTACGCTGCGCATGAAATTCGCATATACCGCGTGCTAACCGCGGTACGCCGACTACTTTGGGTCGGATATACATGGAGTTCATTTTAATCAAACAACATGCATCATGGCAATACATATATATGTATATCACACAAGGAATCTACATCCAATCACGGAACACGATTCCTAACTAACATAACAGTGTTGTTAGTGGTATCTGGTTACTCTTAGGCATTGAGGGTTATTCCTCACTATGCCTTGTTTACTTATTCAATACCTCACCCGCTCTCTCGGGTTACTTATTCGTATACACACCCATTCTCTTGGGCTACTCATTCTTATACTTACCCATTCTCTCGGGTTACACATTCATATACTCACCCCTTTCTCCGGGTTATTTTACTCGTTATCTCACCCACACTCTTGGGTTATTCATACTCAAGCACTCGTAGATTCTCGAGACACTACAGGTCTCCTACGTCACGCTTGTTACTCTTATTACATACTTAAGCCAAAACTCATGGCTCTCTAGCATAGTCTTACTTCCCCGGTTTCGACCCTACTCTGGGTCTAGCATGGTGGGAAGGTTCAACTAGCTCACGGAACTCTCTCTTAGTTCCTATCTCTTTTACTTAGGTCCGACTACTCTCGGACTACTCTCGTTCCCGTACACTCCTCTCTCGGAGTTATGATAATATCATGTATATTAGTCTAGAAGCATCATTCTCGATGTTTCTAATGACTTGGGAACTTACTTAAATGCGGGTAGTCTTAGGTTTAAGGGTTACCCCCACAATCATATGCTTGTACATTCGGATATTTTCTTATACCGGGTAAAATCCTCATATAAGAGGTCGACCGTATCTCAAGGGAGTCACATAGTCCCTTAGGTCTCTTTTACCTTTCTTATATGTTTACATTATTGGACTAACTTCAATCCTCTCGATGGAGGTCATTTATCTCTCCACTCATATTTATTTCGTGGATTGTTTCAATAAGGTTCTCTAACCGTTATCGGGTATATACTCAACCCGTACATCTCCTCACATTTTAGGGAGTTCATATGTTTGTGTTATCGTTATACTTTAATCGATAGCTTGTGTGTGTTTGCATAATACCATTGGTTATGTGACTACCCGTTCAACGGGTTTCTAGTCAATCAGTACTCACTAAGAGTCGGTCTATGCACTAAGTTAGACCACGCCGGCATACAAGTATGTTAGCTCATTCAACATACAACAATGCTTGCATAATCAAACAAGGGATTATTTTCATGCTTTAATCTTGATTAAGCCGGCACACAAACACACAAATCAGAGTAACTCGGTTAGCATACGGGGCATGAGAAAATCATACCTTTCACCGGGGTTTTACTTTTACCGTGTCATCTCACCTTGCTCGGGTCACACACGATCCTCTGATAATGTTTCAAACATTATTGTTAATACTAACTCATACGGGACATAATTAAATGTTACTCCCGTAGTTACCCCGTTATCCCGTTATCTCGGTTTCACTTTGTTACTTTAGCTCTCACTTCTCTCAAACACTTCTAACACTTTCTAACATTCTTAGGGCCTTTACATCTCACCAAACAAGGCCTTAACATCTTATAACATCATTAACATTCAACCCCCATCATTTAAACCCTTTAAAACACTCTGTAGGTTTCTGGGGGTGGTCCGGGACTTGGTCCTTACCCTAAGTCCCGGACCAATCAACTAACTCTCGGGTGAAAACATTACCTGGTCCGGGACCTTGTCCTGGAGTATAGTCCCGGACCAAAGCAGGATGTGCACTCTCGGCCTTAATTTAGGTGTGGTCCGGGACTTTGTCCAAGGACCAAGTCCCGGACCCTGCTAAAACCTGCTCCAAACTTGATTTTTCCACTCCAAATCAATCCTTAAACCACCCTTAATCTTTCCATAAACTTTCCACAAGTTTTCCACATGTTTAATCACCTTAAAACATGCTCTAAAACTCTTCAAATCATAGGCTCAAACCTTACTCAAACTCTTGCTCAAATTCACACATTTTGCATTCTCCCTTTTGCACTAATGCACACTTGTGCATTTTCTAACCTCTCTTGACACTTGCATTATTGTTCTCTCTTCATTTAACCATTCCAAAACTTCCAAGATAGTGCACACCTCATACCAAGTTCCAAGACTCACTCTTAAAGCCTAAAATCTTCTTTATTTTCTAAAAACTCCTAAGGCACTTACACAACCTCTTTTGCTACAGATTTTTGCACATCTCTCCACAATCATCCTCTCATATTATTGGGTGATCATTTACCCAATTCAAACTCCAACAACACCTAGCTAACCCTAGGTTATTCTCCACCCAAAACATCACTTAAACCACTTAGGTTTCCACATAAATTTTGCCATAACTTGGCTACTTCTCCAACATTGCCCAAAACTCATACCACCATTTAAATCATCCTAAAACTAGCCAAACCTCAAGGGTTCTATCAGCACTCAATATCTCCTCATTAATCAAGCAAAACTCATTACACCATATAGCATAATTCATCAAATACATAGCTCCCAAACAAATTTAACTCACAAATGTTTTCTCACTTGCATTATTTCTAAGCAAGCACATTATCACCACAACTCAAGTGGGGTTCATTCATTTAATTAACCCTTCCCAAATGCTAAAACACATAGGATACACATTAGGGTTGGTTTCTTACCTTAATTTCTCTTAAGTTTCTTTTAGACATTCTTCTCCTCTTCTCTTCATCCAAAATCGGCCATGGCCAATCACTATCCCAATTCTCTAGACCAATATACCAATGGATATAAGGAGTACTCATTAGTTCTCCTAACTATGAAAATAACTCATGAATTCAAGAGGAGGGTTCAAGGCATTAAATTTGAACATTACCTTTGGAAACCCTAGAATTGTTTGCCAACAAAGGAGAGGAGCTCCAACCCACCATTGGAGACTTGGAGAGTAGCTCAAAACAAGAGAAACAAGGCATTAACACATGCCAAAATCGGCCAACAAAAGGAGATGAAGAAAAATGCCATTTTCTTTGGATATTTTTACCTCGGATGGAAGAGGAAGCTTCAAGCTTCTAAACGGTGTGCTTTTCTCTTCAAATGGCCAACACCCATCAAAATGAAATTCATCCTTTTCAAATTTTGAAAAGAGGGAAGTGTGGAGCTTGATGAGAGGAACACAAATATGTGTTTTGTTTTTGATTTGGAGCATCTATGTGGCTTAAGGAAGCAAGGGAAGAGGAGCAGCCATGGAAGCTCTTTGGTGCAGCTCAAATCGCCAGAGGAAGGGAGGAGAAGGCAGCTCACGATGGAAGAAAGGAAAAGAGTAGGAGAGAGGAAGGAAAGTAAGTTATTTACTTTTTCACTTTTTAACTATTTGCTTTATGACTCACCACTTAATTAGCTAGAATATAGTGTGAGAGAGAGCTAATTCATGCTCTAAAAATCGGCCCACTTAATTAATATAGGCTGAGAGCGTTTTCGATTTTAACAGAAAAACGCTCGTTAATTTACCCGGTTTGGCACTATTCACTACCGGCCCGTTTTTCGGATTTTTCTCGTTCTTTCTTTATTTTTAATGGCTTTAAGCTTCCATTATACTTAATTATAGTTATTATCAACTATAATTTTTACGGGTCCATTTGACCACTTAAAGTCATTTTTCGGGTTTTCTCGAAAAACGTGCTTTAAACTCCGTGTAGCGTTCTAATCCATTATTGGATCCGTTTTCTTCGGGAATCATTCCCGTATACTTATTAGGCCTAACTAAGCCTTAGGAATCCATCTCGGACCCTCTCGAGATCATATATCTCTTATACTCATTTAACGCGCATTTTAGCGTTTTTCGCTTTTCAAGCGTTTTCTCTTTTCTTTGGTTTTATTCTTTTTACCAATACTCTTTAGGCACCATTAGGCCTTTTATAATCATATTAGAGTAATTTCGCCATTTTATATCCGGGGTATTAAATCTACCCCCCTTAGGAACTTTGTCCTCAAAGTTGATGAATCTAGTGGTTACTCTCATGGCATTCAATGCCAAGGTTATAGTACATGTATAACCCACTGCCTCCACAAGTCAGTCTCATTCACACTACACATACCACACACATCACAGCATGTATAGCAATCAAAAATACTCTTTTTCTCTCTCCATGGAATCGGTCCGAAGACAAGAGGCACTACAGTCCTCGAATCCATGTGATGATACTACTGATCCCTCAGGTACCGGTCACGTTGAACACTTACTCTTTCTGGTTCACGGCCGTTATGACAAATGGGCGCTTACTCTCTCTGGCCCACGGTCCTTCGGTTCTGATCAAACGTTACACATATACCTATCCTCAGGCACTCTGGTTGACTCACTCAACACAGGAACATCTCAGGGTACTCTCCCCGTCCCGCTGCCTTTGGAAAAATCACACACTGACACCGCCCCCAACCGGTCACTTAGGACCGCCGCACGTACGGTGCAATGGTTTCAAAACTAATACACGCCCACCGTTCTACCGGTCATCAAGACTTAAGGCTCAGCCATCGGCGGGTGATAGCGGTTTCAAAACCAGTTTTCGTTTCCATCTTCATACTTGAAGAAAATTCTTTTTCAAAACTGTTTGAAAATTCTTTTTTAAAACATCACACACTCCAAATCCGGTTTATGGTAGTTGTATCTTTCTTAGCGTGATTACTTGTGATCACTTATAGGGAGCTTCAAGAATCATCCAACCCTGATGTGATCAGCATCAGTGTTGAACTATCCTTCCACCCCAATTTGTGTTCGGTTTCCCTTGATCGCTAGCAGATCAAGTTCCACCTCCCACGTCAGTTTCAAACAATCAGATAGTCAAACATTTTCGTTTTCTATCTTTTACTCTTTCTAGTCGTATTCATAAAAAACTGTTTCAATTTATCTTTATCATGGAACTTAAGTCATCCATTATTCTCTATTGTTTCACTTACCTTGCCTAGGCATTCCATACTTTTCTTTTTCTCAAATTGTTGCACAATTTAAAACACATAACATACAACTCCAAAGGATGGAACTCACTCCATCTATCATTCTCAAATAAAATCACCTAGGGAACTCACTCCCTCTTAGGTTACACATCGGTTTCATGCCGATTCATACTCGTTATGTCTCATGTCTAATCTCACTAGACATATACTATAGGGATTCTCATTCCCTAGGAGTTTCTCTACTCCTCTTTTCATATTTATTACATACATTACTCGCATCTCTCATGCATAATACTCATACTTACACGATGAATGGGTAGACATGTTTATGTAACATGAGTTCCAATCATCAAATAATTTCTTTTGTGCTATGCACATAGTAGTTTACGCACCAATACGTAAAACATACTCTAAGCGGTTTCTCGCCCTACCCCCCTTAAAAGGGGTTACGCCCGCGTAACCAACCATATGTTATCACTGAACATTGGTTCATAAATTCGAGTATTATGAAGTGTTTAAACTTCAGTACGGTTAATTAACTCATAACCGGGTTCGGTTCTAGCCTCTAAGGCTTCAAGGGGTTTATGACATAGGTATACTTAACCCTGAATCATGGTCCACAAGCTTCTGCTGCGTGACCTGATAACTAGAGCTTAATTCGCTCTTTGGTATTCTCAATGTATTTCAATCGTCGCTTGGTATCTCTTACCGTATGCGAATTCGATGAATTTTAGATTGTCTTACCAGTTCTCTGGGAATCTACTTCGTATAACACTGTATACCTTTGTGATTATTCACTTATTTTTTCCCGACTTGTTGTCGGTTGAGGTCAAGCTACTACTTAGCATGTAGTGCTTCCTCGTTTAATAATGGCTCAAGGATTATGTTTGTTTCTTGGTTCTATACCAGAGTTCTTCATTCATACTACTCTGCATTTTTCCACATATCGATCCTGGGCCCTGTGGGTTACTGCCCACGTTCTTTGTGCATCTTTAGCCAATGGCCGCACGGTTATCTCTCTAGATGTCACTCAACAGGCTTGTTGACATTTCTCAATTCCTGGCTCTCCCACTTGATCATTACCGCACAAGTGCATTACCAAAACACTCAGTCATACAGAGTGCAGAAGCGTAAACCCTTGACAGTAAATCTCTCATGAGATAGGAATGATCATGTCTTCTTTACCACATTTCTTCATCAACTCTAATCACTATCCGAATATAGTCTTACAATGGTCGCTTACTACGCACCTTGGTCCTTCTCATTTCTATGGCATCCGCTACTACTTTAGCTTCCGCCCGGGTTTCTCGCCATTTACACGATGGCTTGCCATTCACTTGGCTCAACAACATACGCTATTGTTAAAATCTCTCTGCGCACTTGCGCGCTGCTTACTCTGCAGTTCATATTGCACACTTACAGTGTTTACTACTCAACTGATTACTCTTCTATAGTTCGTATACTCATTGGCAATATACACATGCTCAAGTTTTGCTACACCACTCTAGCGGTTTCACATTACATACTTAGGTGGTAGCCTTTCTCTGGAGGATTCACGCAAATGCCGCTCCATAGGCCCCATAATAACAAGTGGTATCCCCACTCTAAGGTAGTGGTTCATTCACCACTGTTCCTCTTATGCCTTTATGCATATGTTTTACAATGTTTGGATCTACGTATTGTAGTTGGTTTTATCGGCTTACAAGCCACCTTGTCTCGCCATGCTCCATGCGGGCTGTTTATACAAGTTTCTTCTTCTCCGTACACCATTCAATGGTTTGGAGGTATTACTGGCTTTTCGATAAGGTTGTCTCAACACACTTCCATACATGGAAGGCCCTTTTAAATAACTTGATATTTGTTGATGCCCTCTGGCAATCTAGGGTATCCCGTGTTACGTGGGATCCCTTCGGGTTTTACCCGAGTGTTTGCTTAAAGACTTGTGTTCTCAACACGATGTTTCATTCAACTACTGTTACTCCAGCCCCTTCTCGGATTGCTCCTGGGTGTTACTGAGTAATGCCATTACATCTGGCTTGTACTTATGGTTATGTTCAGTTGCGACTTCGCCTTGCGGCTATGTATAACTCAAACTATCCCGTTTAGGGTTGTAATGTCTCCCGTTCTTGGGTAGATCCTTGGTACCTTCTAATACCTTCTGGGTCAGGTCATTATTTCTTCAGTGAGGTATAAGTGGGAATTCTTTCCCGTTTATCGTACATTAATAAGTTCATTTAGGCATTCGCCGTATTATTTACACTGGTATTCACCCAGTTATTAGGTATTTCCTGAGACATTTCCAATGTCTGTACTTAATACTCTGTGCTCTCGCACTTTTTAACGCCTTATCCTTAGGTCCGTGACCTTACTGGATTCTAGACTCCCTTAACTCGGTAAGCTTCCTTGTGTTCTTCGATCATTCGAGGTGTCCAACTGTCTTGGTTTGGATTGGCTCTTTCGTCCGTAGTATGGAGTGGGCTACTTCCCGTGTACCGTACTCTACTAGTATACATACATGGAGTATCTTATTGATACGTTACCACTTACCCAACTAACTCATAATTGGTCTGTCAGGCCCGCAAGCTCCTTTGGAGTGCGGTCGTTCCATGTCTCATTTGTGTACACTTGTAGTGTCGGTCACGCCTAAGTGAAGTATTCTGTTGCCAACTCCTCTTATATCATTATATGATAACTTACCGTGGTTCTCTGGTTTGGTTTTTTTTTAAAATTTAGGAGTTTTTTGGAAAATACTCTGTTTGAAAGAAAATTTGGGTTTGAAATAATGTTCATGGCATTTCAATGCCGCAGCTTCTCGCTGGCTGGTATGTTTTCCAATACAGTGGTCAGGCCATTAGGCCTCACCAAGGTTTCGTTTCAGAATTCTTTAGGGTTTGTGATGCTATGTTGGCTTCTCTTGCCGTCTTGGTACTTGCTAAGTACTGGTCGCTTGTCAAAGCTCTTCTTAGCTGTCCGTTATACTGCACTTGCCGAGGCAAGTGCGCGGTACAGGCAGTTTTTGGGTTAACTCATACTAGTCACGGTATTGTTCACATTGTATTCGTAGCCTCGTTGGCTCTTCCTTGATCCCTAGTTGAATGACTGCTCCTTGGAGCTGATTCTCATTCACCTTGACATGACTGTCATTCCTTAGGTGCTCTCCATTCTCGGAGTTCCTTAATTACTTTAATTCTAGGTTTTACCTCGTTGCTCGTTCCCACGTCTTTACTGTGGTTACCGAGGTTTAACTTATTTAGGTACCACTTTGGTAGTCCCATTCGGGTATATCCCGTAGCTATGCTTGTAGCTGTCTAAGCTGCACCGTTAGGTATTGCAGCCTCTTCGGGTGTGGTAGGGTGGGTTACCTACTCTTGACTAGATTCTTAGTCGGTTAGTGTACCGATGTTGGTATTACTTACTATGGCGGTCCGTAGACTTGTGTCCCGGTTCCCGTTAGTTTTCATAAGTCCGTCTTGTTGCACGGTTGGTGCTTTTCTTCTTGCTGCTGCTCGGCCAGCTAGGTTCTCGCGACTGCTAAGCATGTCGCCCCAGTTGCCACAGATTTCGGTCTCCTTGGATTAGGATTTCTCGACCTCTCTCCATTATGTGCGGTTATTGTCATTCCAGCGGGATCCGTCTCCGGGCTTTCCGGTTCTCGGGACTTACCGCATGACAGGTTCTGGTTCATATTGAAATTTAACCACTGCCAGATCGGGTTTCCCCGCTTCTCTGGCGTTCTTTCCCGAACTTTTAATGCGGGGGTTGTGGAGGGCGGGTCTGGTATTGTAGGTATCCAGATCATACTGGAAGTTCCTAACTAGCGCATCTCTCACGCTACCACTCAACCCATAGCCCTAAGTCTCTAATTCCTAACTCGGTATTTCCTAAGCTCGGTATTTCCAGTCATCAGAGCGATACTTCGCTCTGATACCATTTTTGTAACACCCCAACCGTTAATCTCGTCATTACCTCTTAAACTGTTACTAATTACTCCTACTCACGCAGCGGAACTCTAATTACAAGAGGGGTGAAACAACGCCGTTAGCCACCCATGTGGCTAACCAGGCCTTTCTTACATACCGTAACGGTCTGATGAACTGGAACAACCGAGTACTTCATACAAATACAATACTCAATTCACTTCTTCTATACCGAGTCTACAATATACGGATGCCGATAACATACTCGGACTTACACCTCATTTAAATGCATAAGTAATTACGATCTAACTACCCACGCTTCATAACTGTCCCCGTCCTACTCTCTCGAACGGTGGTCAGCTTCAAGTACCTGCACACTAAAAACGTTCCCCCTAGGGGGTCAGCTTACGCTGCGCATGAAATTCGCATATACCGCGTGCTAACCGCGGTACGCCGACTACTTTGGGTCGGATATACATGGAGTTCATTTTAATCAAACAACATGCATCATGGCAATACAATATATATGTATATCACACAAGGAATCTACATCCAATCACGGAACACGATTCCTAACTAACATAACAGTGTTGTTAGTGGTAACTGGTTACTCTTAGGCATTGAGGGTTATTCCTCACTATGCCTTGTTTACTTATTCAATACCTCACCCGCTCTCTCGGGTTACTTATTCGTATACACACCCATTCTCTTGGGCTACTCATTCTTATACTTACCCATTCTCTCGGGTTACACATTCATATACTCACCCCTTTCTCTCGGGTTATTTATACTCGTTATCTCACCCACACTCTTGGGTTATTCATACTCAAGCTCTCGTAGATTCTCGAGACACTACAGGTCTCCTACGTCACGCTTGTTACTCTTATTACATACTTAAGCCAAAACTCATGGCTCTCTAGCATAGTCTTACTTCCCCGGTTTCGACCCTACTCTGGGTCTAGCATGGTGGGAAGGTTCAACTAGCTCACGGAACTCTCTCTTAGTTCCTATCTCTTTTACTTAGGTCCGACTACTCTCGGACTACTCTCGTTCCCACACTCCTCTCTCGGAGTTATATAATATCATGTATATTAGTCTAGAAGCATCATTCTCGATGTTTCTAATGACTTGGGAACTTACTTAAATTCGGGTAATCTTAGGTTTAAGGGTTACCCCCAATCATATGCTTGTACATTCGGATATTTTCTTATACCGGGTAAAATCCTCATATAAGAGGTCGACCGTATCTCAAGGGAGTCACATAGTCCCTTAGGTCTCTTTTACCTTTCTTATATGTTACATTATTGGACTAACTTCAATCCTCTCGATGGAGGTCATTTATCTCTCCACTCATATTTATTTCGTGGATTGTTTCAATAAGGTTCTCTAACCGTTATCGGGTATATACTCAACCCGTACATCTCCTCACATTTTAGGGAGTTCATATGTTTGTGTTATCGTTATACTTTAATCGATAGCTTGTGTGTGTTTGCATAATACCATTGGTTATGT
This sequence comes from Limonium bicolor, assembly GCA_023374045.1. NCBI lineage: Eukaryota > Viridiplantae > Streptophyta > Magnoliopsida > Caryophyllales > Plumbaginaceae > Limonium > Limonium bicolor. The sequence continues at coordinate 171,165,556 of CM041782.1, forward strand.
GACTACCCGTTCAACGGGTTTCTAGTCAATCAGTACTCACTAAGAGTCGGTCTATGCACTAAGTTAGACCACACCGGCATACAAGTATGTTAGCTCATTCAACATACAACAATGCTGCATAATCAAACAAGGGATTATTTTCATGCTTTAATCTTGATTAAGCCGGCACACAAACACACAAATCAGAGTAACTCGGTTAGCATACGGGGCATGAGAAAATCATACCTTTCACCGGGGTTTTACTTTTACCGTGTCATCTCACCTGCTCGGGTCACACACGATCCTCTGATAATGTTTCAAACATTATTTTAATACTAAACTCATACGGACATAATTAAATGTTACTCCCGTAGTTACCCCGTTATCCCGTTATCTCGGTTTCACTTTTGTTACTTTAGCTCTCACTTCTCAAACACTTCTAACACTTTCTACACTTCTAGGGCCTTTACATCTCACCAAACAAGGCCTTAACATCTTATAACATCATTAACATTCAATCCCCCATCATTTAAACCCTTTAAAACACTCTCTGTAGGTTTCTGGGGGTGGTCCGGGACTTGGTCCTTACCCTAAGTCCCGGACCAATTCAAACTAACTCTCGGGTGAAAATTACCTGGTCCGGGACCTTGTCCTGGAGTATAGTCCCGGACCAAAGCAGATGTGCACTCTCGGCCTTAATTTAGGTGTGGTCCGGGACTTGTCCAAGGACCAAGTCCCGGACCCTGCTAAAACCTGCTCCAAACTTGATTTTTCCACTCCAAATCAATCCTTAAACCACCCTTAATCTTTCCATAAACTTTCCACAAGTTTTCCACATGTTTAATCACCTTAAAACATGCTCTAAAACTCTTCAAATCATAGGCTCAAACCTTACTCAAACTCTTGCTCAAATTCACACATTTTGCATTCTCCCTTTTGCACTAATGCACACTTGTGCATTTTCTAACCTCTCTTGACACTTGCATTATTGTTCTCTCTTCATTTAACCATTCCAAAACTTCCAAGATAGTGCACACCTCATACCAAGTTCCAAGACTCACTCTTAAAGCCTAAAATCTTCTTTGTTTTCTAAAAACTCCTAAGGCACTTACACAACCTCTTTTGCTACAGATTTTTGCACATCTCACCACAATCATCCTCTCATATTCTTGGGTGATCATTTACCCAATTCAAACTCCAACAACACCTAGCTAACCCTAGGTTATTCTCCACACAAAACATCACTTAAACCACTTAGGTTTCCACATAAATTTTGCCATAACTTGGCTACTTCTCCAACATTGCCCAAAACTCATACCACCATTTAAATCATCCTAAAACTAGCCAAACCTCAAGGGTTCTATCAGCACTCAATATCTCCTCATTAATCAAGCAAAACTCATTACACCATATAGCATAATTCATCAAATACATAGCTCCCAAACAAGCATTAACTCACAAATGTTTTCTCACTTGCATTATTTCTAAGCAAGCACATTATCACCACAACTCAAGTGGGGTTCATTCATTTAATTAACCCTTCCCAAATGCTAAAACACATAGGATACACATTAGGGTTGGTTTCTTACCTTAATTTCTCTTAAGTTTCTTTTAGACATTCTTCTCCTCTTCTCTTCATCCAAAATCGGTCCATGGCCAATCACTAGCCCAATTCTCTAGACCAATATACCAATGGATATAAGGAGTACTCATTAGTTCTCCTAACTATGAAAATAACTCATGAATTCAAGAGGAGGGTTCAAGGCATTAAATTTGAACATTACCTTTGGAAACCCTAGAATTGTTTGCCAAGAATCAAAGGAGGAGCTCCAACCCACCATTGGAGACTTGGAGAGTAGCTCAAAACAAAGAGAAACAAGGCATTAACACATGCCAAAATCGGCCAACAAAAGGAGATGAAGAAAAATGCCATTTTCTTTGGATATTTTTACCTCGGATGGAAGAGGAAGCTTCAAGCTTCTAAACGGTGTGCTTTTCTCTTCAAATGGCCAACACCCATCAAAATGAAATTCATCCTTTTCAAATTTTGAAAAGAGGGAAGTGTGGAGCTTGATGAGAGGAACACAAATATGTGTTTTGTTTTTGATTTGGAGCATTATGTGGCTTAAGGAAGCAAGGGAAGAGGAGCAGCCATGGAAGCTCTTTGGTGCAGCTCAAATCGCCAGAGGAAGGGAGGAGAAGGCAGCTCACGATGGAAGAAAGGAAAAGAGTAGGAGAGAGAAGGAAGGAAAGTAAGTTATTTACTTTTTCACTTTTTAACTATTTGCTTTATGACTCACCACTTAATTAGCTAGAATATAGTGTGAGAGAGAGCTAATTCATGCTCTAAAAATCGGCCCACTTAATTAATATAGGCTGAGAGCGTTTTCGATTTTTACAGAAAACGCTCGTTAATTTACCCGGTTTGGCACTATTCACTAACCGGGCCCGTTTTTCGGATTTTTCTCGTTTCTTTATTTTTAATGGCTATTAAGCTTCCATTAATACTTAATTATAGTTATTAATCAACTATAATTTTTACGGGTCCATTTGACCACTTAAAGTCACGTTTTCGGGTTTTCTCGAAAAACGTGCTTTAAACTCCGTTAGCGTTCTAATCCATTATTTGGATCCGTTTTCTTCGGGAATCATTCCCGTATACTTATTAGGCCTAACTAAGCCTTAGGAATCCATCTCGGACCCTCTCGAGATCATATATCTCTTATACTCATTTAACGCGCATTTTAGCGTTTTTCGCTTTTCAAGCGTTTTCTCTTTTCTTTTGGTTTTATTCTTTTTACCAATAATCTTTAGGCACCATTAGGCCTTTTATAATCATATTAGAGTAATTTAATCACCATTTTAGATCCGGGGTATTTCAGAAGCACCAGGGTTGAAACTAATACCCAGATTAGACATAAGTTGTCAGGAGACGGACTGGCAACCTAAGGGGCATCCCTGAAAGGGAACGGAATGCACCTTGTCATGGAGCTCAATATAACGTCCAAACCATGTAATGTTGTACAGAGAAGTACATGTGTGGACAGCCTACAATGAGCGCAGCTCAAGGCAGTAAGGCTTATAGGCCACAAATAACATGTGTTATGTAAATTAGATTGATTGCAGAAGTTTATGTTATATAAGTGAATATAGTGGAGAACGAACCACTGCACTAAGAGTGGGGATACCTCTCGATGCTGTGAAACCGCTGGAGCGGTAGTTATATGAACCAAGTTCAAGAAATATGTTAAGGATGGACGATGTTATTATTGAAAGAGAGCGGTTAGCTTAGTAGTATGTGTGTATAAAGTGAAACACCGAGCTGAATAATGCCGGTTTGTGACTCAAATGATCAATGCTTAAGGAGCATTCGGTAGTCATCCAAATGAATGACGAACCATAGTGTGAATGATGTAAGTAAATGTGTGGAAGTTAATGTGACAGTAAATACCATGTAAGTTAGTGTTATGTTATACAATGAGCACGGTGCGCAGTAAGCGACCGTTGTATAAGTGTTGTTGAATAATAATGTGGCAGATAAGACCAGTTATGAGTTAAACTCAGTGGAGATGCATAGTAAGTGTTACCAAACAAACTAGAGTAAGCCAGTGGCCAGTATTATGAGATCAGATCTCAATGAAACAGTGTGAATTCCGTCGCGAATCGCATAAGAGATTTGCTATCAAGAGTTTACGCCTCTGCACTCTGTATGACTGAGTGTTTTGGAATTACACTTGCGCAGTAATGATCGAGTGGGATAGCTAGGAATTGGAAACATGTTAATTGTAGAGGAATAATGTTATAATGGCCGGTGCATAGGAAATGCAAGGCCGCACCAATAAAAGAGTACTTGTACAAACCAAATGTCGAGACATTATTAACAGTAAGTGACTACGGTAGCACTAACTGCCAAATATCGGTATGGAATATACCCCAAATGTTGTAAATAGCTGAGAGAGCACTACACACTAGGTAGTAGCTCAATCTCAACCGACAGTAAGTCAGAAGGGAACAAGTCAATCATTATGAAATACTGTATACACAGTAAATTGTTATGGAAGTGGATAGAAAGTTTATAACTCACCGAATTCACTAACGGTAGAGATACCATGGTCGGTTGAGAAACCATTGTTACCAAGATGAAGGTGACAATTGGGGATGTATAATACAGTAAGAATAACAAATGGGGCAATTAAGCTCTACAGTTATTACAGTTTCGCAGCAGAAACTAGTGAGCCAGTGATTCAAGTGTTGAATATACATGGTGAACAAGAGTGAATGGCTAAGTATTAACGCCTAGAAGCCTAACAGGCCAGAATCGAAACCAACTAAGAGTTTAAATAAACTCCAATGAGAATTCTTGATTTAGGAACTAAGCCGCCAATATGGTTAAGATCCTCTAATCAGAATCCATTGTGAAATAGACCGCGTGGAAGTTAAAACACTTCGCGACGGCAGAACATTTTAAGCCAATGTTTAGTGATCGATTACGTGGGCGTAATCCCTTTTAAGGGGGTAGCGCAAAACCACTTAGTGTGTATTACCGTACAAGTGTACGTAGTGTATGTGACTTATACTGTGCATAGCACAAAGTTATTGTTTTGATGATTGGTGTGTTGTTACGTAAACATACACATTCATTCATGGTTTAATTGTGGTAACTGCGCACAGAAGATGCGAATACCATTGTGATAAGTGTGTTGATTTATAATAGTGGTGTGTGATAGTACAAGTGTGGGGAGTAGAGAAACTCCCGGGGAACAAACCCCGACAGTGTATAAATGTGAAACTGTGTGTTGTATTTTGATAAATATATGTGTATATATATTATATAGTGACTCAGGAAGGGTATGAAACCGACATAGAACCTAGTGAGAATAAGATTCCCTAGGTAACAACATTAAAGTAAATGGAGGTAACTAATAGGCGGAGTCCTATCCCTTGGAGATGTTATGATCATGATTAGAATGATTAAAAAGATAGAAAATTGGAAATGAGTGATTTATTTGATGCTTGAAAATGAAGTGGGAAGTGGACTTGATTTGCATGCGATCAAGGGAAGCCGAACACAAATTGGAGTGGAGGGATAGTTCAACACTGATGCTGATCACATCAGGGTTGGATGACTCTTGAAACTCCCTATAAGTGGTCACAAAATAACCACGCTAAGAAAAGAGCAAAGAGCATAAGTTGGACTTGGAGTTGTATGTGTTTTCAAAAAGGATTTTGGATTGGTATTTATAAAGCGCCATAAAATACTTTACATAATTAAAGTTTTCTTACCTAACCTCACAAGGAAAATTCCAAATTTAAGTGATTGTTTTGACCTCCCAAAGGCACGGGGGACGGAAGGTGTCCATCGCGACCGGGTTCTGTGGGATCATAGTGTATATCAAAGATATTTTTATTGTTATACATGCTATGACATGTTGTGTGGTATGTGTAATAAATATTATTTTGACCTTGAGTTCCTAAAGTATATGCTATCAAGACCTATGAGTCTAAATGTGTTGTGTTACATAGACCTATGTGTCTAAAGGCTGTTATGTTATCAAGACCTATGTGTCTAAATGTTATTATGTTACCCAAGACAGTGAGTCAAAGGGGTTGTTATGTTATATGTAAGTGTTAATTAAGATACCCGGACCATTGAGTCCGAGGTTATCATGTGAATATGTTATGTTATGTAGGGATGTGAATGTGTTGCCCGGACCATTAAGTCCTAGGTTGTGATGTAAAGTGTGTTGGTTATGGAAGTTTATTCTAATATGGAATACCCCGTATATATTCTAAGCCAAGATGTGAGGGAAGTGTAAACTTCGAGGACGAAGTTCTTTTAAGGGGTAGATTGAAATACCCAAACCCATGATATATTGTTTAAATACTAATCTATGGTATATAAGGCTAAAAAAGTGCTTAGAGACTTCAAGAACCATCGAAACCATAGTAAATGACCAATAAAGCACTAAGATACAGTTGAGCCAAAAACATGCTCTAAGCTATGAGTGAACTTGGTTAGGACCCAAAGAGCCTCCAAGACTTAATAATATCAATTATGATTAATAAGCAATTAAGTCCTTAGGAAATTTTGGTAGACAATGAAACTAAATATAAACACAAGAAATACCTTAAAGTCAATAAGAGCAAACTGTGCTCTAAGCTTGGATAAATGTATAAGACCTAATGGTCTATACCTATACCTATAAATATGTTAATGAACTATTAAATCAATTACCAAAGAAAAACCAAGCTTGAAAACAAGTTAAAACACAAAAGTGACTTTAAGGAGCCTTAAAGCACATTTTTGAAAAAATTGTCTTGTAAATCGAGTTTTGAGGGCCTACTAATGTCCATCATTACTCTTAAATATATATGTGTACTATATGTATCACATTGGATGTCTATATCAATAGGAAATCAAAAATTTCACTTCTATGTGCCTTGTTTTAGTGAATAGTGATTTTAATAAGCTAGTAGTTGTAATATATTGTGTTTATAAGTAATTAAATTGGTCAACAAAGACCAATATACCCTTCTACTTATATGGGGGCCGGTTTTTCATGGTGTGAGTCAACCAACATGTAAAGAAATCAAATAAGTAAAGTAAAGCCTATAAAGTAGAGTATTATTTGCTTTAACTTAAATATCTTCCAAAAGTAGAACTCATCTTCATTCTTTCATTTCCTCTATTTCACACGTCTTCAAGCTCCCTTCCTCCCCTCCATTTACGATTTTCTATATCAACTCTCTTCTCCATCTTCATTTCCTTGCCAAATCCAACTCCATGCTCCAAATCAAATTCTAAGACCATATTTGTCTTTGTTAGGTCAAGCTCTACACTTCTACCTTTTCAAATCTCAAGAACTAAATTTTGGTGCTGTGGAGAATCACCATTGATGGAGCTTGAGCTTGTGTTTCTACATATATTACTCTCTTTGCTTCTAGGTAAGGAATCTCAAAGAAAAATCAAGTTTCCTTCATGTTTTTGCCTTGACCGAAATTGCACATTAATGGTGCTCTTGGTGTGACTTTGTTCTAGCTTCATTCCAACTTTCATGGACTAGGTGGAGTCCTCTCTTCATATATATCCAAGCTCTCTTTCCATTCCAAGGTAAAACAATCATTTTAATACCTTAAAAACAAAATATGTAATTAGGGTTTACAATGAGATGAAGCTTAAAGCTTGAATACTCATTATGATGTTTGTATATTGTTTAGAACTTGACAAGGAATCAAATACCTTACCGGTTTTATAAGGAAACAAGAAAGAAGTTTGTGTGGAAAGAGGTAAACATACTAACCTAATGTGGTATAATGCCTCAGGAGAAATGAGCTTATATTGCTTGTTAAAATGATCTAAGGAGCCAAAGGTGAATGACTAGTGAAATGCTCTCAAGGAGTTTACTAAGGGCATATGTATTGTGGGTGTATTTGCAGGTCAAAGGCATTATTATGTGGAAATTCAGTGTTTATGGTTTAAGCAATTTAAGGGCCTAAGAGCCATGCTATTTAAGGGCCTAAGTGCCAAGCAATTTTAATGGTGCACTATATTGTGATGTAGTGTAAATTTGGTGAAGACTTGTGTGATGGTGTTTTGATGGATTTAGGTGTTCTTGAATGTTTAGTGGTGAAAACCATGAGTTTTGGAATGATGATGTGCTAAGAGAACCCATGTCAAGATTTCGGAAAATGTATAAGAAGTTCAAAGTGTTTTAAAGGAATTTTGGTGAACTAGGAAGTGTTCTCGAGTGTAATAAGGATTTAGGCATTATTTTGGGGTTTTAGTATATACCAAAGTCATTTTGGACTTAAGTTGAGACTTAGCAAACTTTGGTAAGTTGAGGAGAAAATGTAAGCTTGGAAAAAGGAATTATAAGAATGACATAAGGAGTTTTGATTTGTAAGAAAGGATGTTTGGATGATGATGTTGTATGGAAGATATGTCTTGGTATAATGGTTAGAACAAGCATGAAACATCACTTAGGAACCTAGGGAGTGGATACTATAAGTTGGAGGCTTTGGAGGAATTTGGCTAAGTGCTTAAAGGCTTGGAAATTGAGCATTTTGCCTTGTCCGAACTTCCGTCCGGACATGGAAGTTCGGACAGGCTCTGTTGGGTAAGGATTTTTCACACTCGAACTGTGTCCGAACTTGGGAAGTCCGGACACATGTTCAGACGCATGGATTTCCGCACTAAGAGATTCTCGAATCACGTACGAACTTCCGAAGTCCGGACACAAGATCAGACGTGTGTCTGTTTTCTGTCTAAAGTCACGGCTTGCGTCCGAACTTGGAGGTTCGGACACAAGTTCGGACAGGCCACTGTATGGGCCAAAATTGTTGTTTTAAGTGGGAAATGATGTCTAAAAATGGTAACTACCTAGTAAAGATGTTATAAGGTTGATTAGGACATGTTAAGTGAGTTTTAATGACAATTAAGTGGGTGAAAAGTTGTAATAAAAATGTGAAAGTAAAACAAGTTAAAAAGTGAAGTTATGTAACTAAGTTAACGGGGGAAAGTTATAAGCATTAGACTTTAAACAATCATGTTACCCCGATGTTAATAAAAGTACATGTAATGTTATCAGTTGTTCGAGAATTGCTCGAGGAACATAAGTGGACATGATAAAGTGGACTCCGGTGACAGGTATGGTTTTCTTGCAACCTGTGTCCTACCGGATTACACCGGCTTGTATGCCAATGTGTTTTTCTATGTGTTTGCCATGTTATAAGATAAATCATGAAACGAGTTTACAGTCGTTATTGTTGTTGTATGTTTACGTGCCGATACCGGTAACCTCGAATGCGCTTGAAGGGCTAGTTAACCACTATTAGGTAAACATAAGAGAACGGTATCCGGTGATAACGTTTCCGACCTAAGGAACGTTCTAACCACGACTATGCGTGAGTTAGTTATGTGATGTTTGTGTGTGATGTTTGTGTGTGAATGTATGACTCTCCCTTCCCTTGTGTGTGTCTAACAAGACTTAACCCGATGTGGTGATTGTTTAACTAAGTTCAATGATGAACTTCTGACAAGTGCTAACGGGGGAAGTGAGGAGTCCGGTCTGTTCCGGCCACGTGTGAGTATGGGGGTCGTTGTCATATCAGGTTCGATCCTCTCTGTATGTTATGGTTGTTTTCCAATTTGGTTTCCAACCTTCCCTTTAGCTTAACCAAGGCTATTACTGACTCACGTCAGGCCACAGGGGCATACTATGTTATGTTTGTTCGGTGTGCTTGGGTCACTATATCCGAGACACCTTGTGTTAAGTTATCCGTTCATTTAACGAGACGGTAACGAGTTATGTAATGAGCTCATCATGAGACTGGCAACATTCTCTAGGCTCACCAGTGTATTAACGATGTTTGGGTCGGTTCCTAAGAGAACCATTCCCGTTATGTTATGTGATGTTGTTGTAATGCAATTTCTATTGCGATGTTATCATGTGCACGTTGAAACGTGAAAGTGTTGTTATGTGTTGTTATGGGATGCATGTTATATGTTGTAAAATGTGGAGTATGTGGATCATGGATATGAATCCCAGTTTGTGATAATAGGCGTTTAAGGATAACCCGATTTAAGGGTAAGTGTCGTCTATTAAGGAAGTAGCTCCATTAGAGGAGGAACACTCTAGGGATAATGAATACCGTGAGTGACTTATTAAATAAGGATGTATTATCCGTTTGTTGAGCCCAATGAGGCGAAATATTATGTGTTGTGTGTTTACAGTTGCATGCATGATTTAAATATAATCAATCGCATGCTAAGACGACAATTAGTTGTGCGTGGCCCGGTAGCATGTGGGCTGCGGGATTACCATACCAGCAAAGGTGCTGAGCCCCTTGGGGGCCACCCTTTCTCTTCTTTTCCTATTTCAGGTACAGAGAGCTGGAAGCCGTTCGAGAGTAGGATGGGGTAGACACTGTACATGGGTAATCATTTAAGTGTATATATACAGTAGGTGTAGTAAGACCGAAATTGTTATCGGCATCAGTTTATAAATACTCGGTATAGTTGAAAGGTGTATGTTGTTGTTATTGTTAATAGAAAGGGATAGTAATGTGTAGTCGCTCGGGAATCCGTTCCATCAGACCGGTACAATGTTTATGTAATAGCCTTGTTAGCCACGTGGGTGGTTAACGGCGTGTAACACCAACGAGTTAAGTTATTTGATGAGGTGTGTATTCCGCTGCAGATTATTGTTATGTGTTGTTGTTGGATGGGGTGTTACATAAATACTAGCTAGAGTGGTGACCCACACCATGAAAACCGGCCCCCTTTAGTTACTTAGGGGTGTTTTGGTCTTAGTTAACCAATTAAATTACTTATGATGACATATGTTATAAACTAGCTTATTTAGTTACTATTCATTAAAACAAGGCACGCAGATGTGAAATTTTTTATTTCTCATCGATATAGACTTCCAAATGTGATACTCAGTAGTACACATATTAATTAAAGAGTAATGATGGACATTTGGTCATTCAAAACTCATTTACAAGACAATTTTTCAAAAATGTGCTTTAAGACTCCTTAAAGCACATTTTGTGTTTTAACTTGTTTCCAAGCTTGGTTTTCTTTGGCAATTGGTTTATTATATTCATTAACACCTAAATAAAGTCTTGGTAAGCTTATTAGGTCTTAACCAAACTTATCCCAAGCTTAGAGCACATTTTTGCCCATATTGACCTTAAGGTATTCTTTTCGTGTTTTCTATGGTTTAGATTGTTTACTAATGTTTCTAAGACTCTCTTTTTAGTCTTAATACACCATATTTAAATGTTTAAACAACATACTAAGGTTTGGGGTATTTCAATTATAAATTTCAGAATAAAACCTTAACTTGTTGAATATATTTAATGACCTTCCCTAATGTATTTTGGCACGAAATTTTAACCATAGATTCCTAATAAAATCTAGTTTATTGTGATGTAAATTAATTTGGGTTTTGAGTTTTTAAACGTAAGTTATAATTTTTGAAAGTTTTGAGTATTATGGAATTATTTAGATAATTTAAAAAGATATTTTTATGAACTAAAAATTTTATAATATGCCTAAAATATCACAGTTACTATATATTAAATTTGGGAATTTTCAGACAAGAGTAAATGGGTATAAAAATTGTGTTTATGAATTTTCCATTAAGTTATCTTATAATATACGGTTTTCAATGTAACCAAAAATTAAAGTATAGTTTATTAATAAACTTTATTGGCTGGGAATAATATAATAAGGCTAAACTAACATTTAATACAGAATATTAATAAATATCTTTAGGTATAAACTTTTAAGTGAAATAAAAAAAGGATATATGTATAAACATATATATATATAAAAGAAATAAAATAGTTTAAATCAAGGAATTAAATTAATCTACATTTATATTAATTATATAATATGGGAGTAAATATACTTAATTGAAACTAAGGAAAATACTTTATTTGATAAACCATATATTGGATGTAGATATGTGTAAAAGTTAATATAAATAATTAAATGCAATAAAACTACATAAAGAATGTCTGGAATAAATCCTAGTATATATATAATAAATAAATAAAAGAAAGAAAATACCTTATAGAAAATAGAATATGAAGGAATTAATAAGTTAAACTAAACCTATGCATAATACTATTAAAAGAGTATTATATGAGGTGGTATTAAATATGATTATGAAATTCAGCTTAAAGAGTTATCTTTGAAATTCGAAGATTTATATATACCATATTAAAATACATGTATAATATTATTTGTCAATTACCAGAATGTAAATCTATAACTGGGTTAAGTAATTAATAAGTTAAGACTTAGGAAAATTTGTAATTAGATTTTACACAAATAGAACTTATTATATAATTAATAAATAAATATGAAATACTTTTACATCTAAATGTGATGTGGATTAATAAGTCTGGATTTAATCATTTCATAACATTTATAGTATTGAATAATAATTTAATGTCTTAAGATAAAATCGTTAAATGGATTATGATATAAAACCATATGAAACTATGATTAGGGAATTAATCTAAATAATAATCCTTAAGTTTCTTAGAATTAGATAAGCCATATAAAATACATTTATTACCAATATTGAGGATGTGAGTTTATAATTAAGTAATGTATTTGGTAGTTAGAACTTATAAAAGGTTTGTAAATAGAAATTAGAAACTTAGAACCATTAATTAGATGAAACCAAGTTACATAAGAGATTATATTGATCTATTTTACGACACTGAAAACATTAATATGTCATTTGAATATAAGGTATGAGGATTTTTCAGATTAGGTGATCTTATTAAATAATTCACAATTTCACTCATGAATGGGAATTTAATTCTTAGATAAATTTTACCTTATGTTAAGATGTAATGTCTATCCTAAAACATAATAAAGGAAATTGATTTATGGAGTTATTCCTTTGAAACCTTAGCTTTTGTAAACAATCTAAAATGTATTTAAGACATAAGTTTATTAAAGTTTAGTATAAAAGGATTATACATAGTCTATAGAGGGAATGTGTGTTAAAATAAAACATTTAGGAAATTAAATGTAAGCAAGGATACATAAAAGGTTATCTTAAAACACCTTATTATATAGTTAATGGTAAAGTAAATAATATACCTTGTGAATACTAAATGTAAGAGTTCGATGAGTCTAAGATAATTAGAATATAGTTATTTCAAGATGAAAAGTAATTTAACATCTTAAGATAAGATTATTTAATGGTTGTAATAAAAGTCATTCCGAACTAACGATAAGATAATTGAGTTTAGTAGTTCAATTAAGTTATAATAAGATGCATCTACAATACTATGATTCCAATATACGGGATGTAGACCCTAATTAAGTTGAGGGGAAGATTGAATCATAATGGGTATCTTGTGGATATTGATAAAAGTACATAATCATTACCTTGTGAAATGATAGTATAGTATTCTAAGATTTATTGAATAAAATATAATGTACTTATGATATAAAGGTCCTAAATGTGAGAATTACAGTTAAGTATTAGTAAAGTGGATTGAGTGGAACAATTAACAAGTGTTAGTAAAATACATTCCTTGATCTTACCACCTTGAGCTATACAACCTTCTAAAAAAAGTCAAAGGTTATACATAACATTTAAGCAAGGGCTTACAAGATAATCAAGATTTAGAAATAAGTGTAACACCCCAACTCAATCCAAATGTGGTCTCGCAACTTAACAGTATTATATATAAACATGTCACAGCGGAATTCTTTACAATCAGGACCTTGCCACGGTCTGACTACAGAATATACCGAACATTAGTCCAACAACCTTAACCATTTACATATCTTTCTTACAATCCTCTCACAACCTATACATCTTACTAACTCATTGCCATACGAGTGTACATGCACAACTCGTAGGTCACACTTAATCCTTAACACTGTATCCTCTTCTTACTCTTGCGACAGCCGCCTCCTGATGTTCACCTGTGTAGTAAAAAGAAGCCACCGAGGGGGTCAGCACGAATGCTGGTACGATCCTCTCATGGCCCCCAAGCTAACGTGGCTACGACGACTAATTGTCGATAGCATGGAGGTTGATTAGATGCACAACATAATAGAAAGTGCAGTAAACAACAACTCAGATATGAACAATCAAAGTTCACACACAATGAACGACTTAAATGCGTTCCTTAATTAGAGAGTTAGTTATTTAACTCCTTAAGTAATGTTCTCTCTTAATCTCAGTCCATCCTTTAATCAGGAGTGGATGTAGCTTATCTTAATCTTAATATTACAAACCATCCTTTAAAAAGGAATGGTTGCCATATCTTAACCTCACCTTAATCTTAATCTTAATAATACAAATCATCCTTTAAACAGGAATGATTGTAACTTAACTTAATCTTACCTTAATCTTAATCTTAATCTCAATCTAATCTCTATATACAACCTTTCCTGGAAGGGATTGGCCGTATCTAATTCGAACCTGGGATTTAGGTGATCCCACCGCACCATCTTAATGCCACCTACTCTGGACGGGAGTCCAGCGTAGCTAAGCCGGCAACCGGCCCTAGGCAACAAGTCCGAAGACAAGTCCTTAATCGGAGGTCGAAACTGCTATAGATAACGACCCCCTTTCTTAGCATGCATGACCGGAGATCGGTCCCGGGTTTCCTCACTCATGTTCCAGTTAGTAGTTATCTCAAGACCATGTTTGTTGGTTAACCTCTTTCGGTTCATATCGTCCCTTATTAGGGGCGTTCCTTAGTCTCACTCAATTCCTTACTAAACATTGGTTAGTAAGTTCTCACAGTACGTTGTGTTAGTTTTCAACATCACAAACAATACAATATATATAATATGTTCCGGTTGCATGCTTTATCTTGTTTAGTGAGCACACAAAAAAAATAGCACACGAGCCGAGGGACACCTCGTTAGCAAGCAGGTCACAAGAAGAAACAACTGTACCGTTCACCGTTGGTCGTTCGGCTGCTTACTTTCTTCGGAGTCCAAACTCCCAAGTCCTAAAACATTCATTCAGTTTTAGGTTGTTAATCTCTTAACTTAATATGACTTACTTAACTTGTTTAACTTGCTTAATTCCTTAATGATCCCCACCTAACACCTCTTAGGTCTTACACTTAATCTTACAAACTTAATCTTAAACCTTCAAGTTTATACTTAACTTAACTTAATCTCTTAAGTTCTTAGGGTCTCAATCATTACTACCCTACCAAAGGCATCCCTTATTACCCATTGCCATTCTTAGAATTCCAAAATTCTCTTTTTTTTGTTTTTAGGCTCGACCGGACTTACCGACCGGACTTGCCAAGTCCGGTCCATTCCAGTACCCTTTTACCGTTGGAAAATTCACTCCGACCGGACTTACAAGTCCGGTCCTATGTCCGGTCGATTCCAGAGACTTATATCCGTACAAAATTCAAGCCCGACCGGACTTGACAAGTCCGGTCCCATGTCCGGTCTGTTCCAGAAACATTTCCCGGTATTGTAACAGAGCCCGACCGACCTTGCAAGTCCGGTCCTAAGGCCGGTCGGCTCCAGAAACTTGTTTCTAAATTCTTTTTCAACTCCAAACTTCCTCATATATTCTAATATGTCATAAACCTCCTTTGGGCACCTCAAATACACCTTAAGCCCTCCTTTAAATACCTTAAATCATCCACCAAGATCCACCTTAGTCATTATGCATTTCCTTATAATAATGCTAACACTTGTGACGTTTTCCTCTAGGTTCTAGGTGGTGGTTCATACCTAGTGTAACCACTATGCCAAATGTTCTCTTCACCACTATAAACATCATCTCCCAAGCATCTCTCACTATCTAAAACTCTTTTAAGCACTTACTTAAAGTTCCTTTCTAAGCTTAAGCTTCCATCCTCCAACACCTTATTTCCTTCCTAGTTGGTTACCAACATTTGCCTAAGTTCTACATGCTCAATTACATTCTCTTGATTCTTAAATCCTCCAAGGTGATGCCTAAGTCATTATAACTCATTACCACACTTTATCTCACCCCTTTTTATCAAGACCATCTCTAAAACTTCCTAGTACTTCCTTAGTCATTAATTCCCCTTAGAACACATTTAAAACACCTTAATCATTATACCTTCTCCTTAATCTTATGCACACTTCTTATATTCCTCATCTCATGATTTTGGTGTGCTCAAACACTCACCATTCCTCTAACTTCCCCTAGACATCTCTAGGTCATCCTAAACCTCAAGAACTCCTTAGTCAACTCATTTCCACCCAATTTTCTTTTCATGCTCCCTAGTAAACCCTAGGGCATATTAGCTCACCACTACCACTTAAACACTTTGTTTTCTACTCAAATTTCGCCATAGCTCCTCTAGTATCTTATCATGCCCAAACACATTATTTTTCCTCATTCAACCATCTCACACACATCAAGTTCTTCTCATCATATCTTCACCCAAACCAACTCATTCAAAACAAACTCAATATATTGCAATAATCTTAAATTGCAAAGCACTAAGGCTCTTAAATGATGGACACTAAGGCTCTTAAATGACTCCTTAGGCCCTTAATGACTTAAACTTAAAACACTGAATTTCCCACATATATAAGCTTTCAACCTGCAAATACACCCATCAATCTCATAGTAGTTATAATGCTCTAAAATCCACCTTAAACTTATATTACTAACTCATTCTCGTTAGCTCCTTAGTCACAAGTTCATAAGCTTGTTTAAGTTCTTTTTCCTTAGGTTATATAACCAATACACAATGTAAGCTCTAAGCCACATTGGTATTTTTCTAAAACTCATTCCTTAATCTTAAACCACCATTAGGTAAGCATTTTACCTTGTTTCCTCAAGCTTATCTCAATCTCCTCCTTAGACCTTCTTCTTGCATAGACCTCGGCCACCACTTAAATTCCTTTTGCCAATGTTCTAATCAATATTAAGAACTCATATGAGTACTAAACAATGCACTAACCTCAAGGAATAAAAACCTAGGTTAGAAATGTGTTCTAAGGCATAAAAGTGGATGATTACCTTTGAAGTCTCAAGGTAGACTTTGGCATTGAATGAAATAGGACCTCCACTAGTCCTTGGTGAATAAATCAAGCTAGAACAAGGCATAAAAACATAGCCCCATGAGAAGGAATTTTCGGCCATGTACAAGAAATGATGAGGAAACATGGTTTTTCTTACATTTTCTTTACCTTAAGAGAATGGAGAAGCTAATGAGCTCTTCAAACTTGATTTTCCCCCATCAATGGAGTTTTCTCATGGCACCAAAATGGAGCTTTGAAAGATTTGAAAAGATGGAAAGATAGGTCTTGACCTAACTAAGACAAATATGCAATTTGTTTTGGATTTGGAGCTTGGAGTTGTATTTGGCAAGTGATTGAAGGTGGAGAACCATGGAGGAGCAACACTCTCGGTTTTGGAACAGAGAGAAGAAGAAAGAAACCGTGGGTGAAGGAGAGAAATGAAGAGAGAAGAAGAAAGGTGGCTAATAAAGGTATTTTTTTTAATAAGCAAATAAGAGTAGACTTCTTTCTCTTCTTTCTTTACTTTCTCTTCCTTATGATGGTGGTACTCCCCACATAAAAACCGGCCACCCTCTTAATATAAGGCTAACATGGTCTTTGTTGACCAATTAATTGACTTATATTGATTAAAACTTAAACTAGTCACTAAATAGTTACTATTCACTAATCAAGGCACATAATCGGGAAATTTTTGATTTCCCATTGATTTAGACCTCCTAATGTGATACTAATTAGTACACATGTTGATTAAAGAGTAATGATGGACATTTAGCCACTCAAAACTCAATTCTAAGACAATTTCTCAAAAATGTGCTTTAAGACTTCTTAAAGCACATTTTGTGTTTTAACTTGTTTTCAAGCTTGGTTTTCTTTGCTAATTGATTTAAAATGACCATTAGAATATTACTAAGGTCTTACCATGATATTTGGGTACTCACCCAAGTCTCTCCAAGCTTAGAGCACGTTTTTGCCCTGATTGCCCTTAAGGCACTTTCTTGTGTTTTCCTTGGTTTAAATTATCTACCAATCACTCTAAGGCATATTTTAGCCTTACTACATCATGATTTGATGTTTACTTAGCATACTTTAGGTTTGGGGTATTTCAATAAGAGTGAGGTATTTATTTAAGTTTAACTTAGGATATAAGTTATTGATAATAGATTATCTTTAATATTCCTCAGAGTATTGTTGAATGTTTGCACGAGTCTACTAGAACTGCTACAACATTAACCAGGTATGATTTCTCGTACTCAGATACTTTGCTAATGGACTTTATGGAATGTTTTGGAAAATGCCAACTGATCTTGAATGGATTTCAAAAGGAAACTGTTATGTGACTAACTCAGCTTGATGTGACTTACTCAGCCTTGAATGTGAAACTTCCTTGGTTATTGGTTCCTCCTATCTAGTTGTTTCATTAGATATTAACTGCCAAGGGTTTACGCTTCTACACTCTGTAGGACTGAGTGTTTTGGTATTGCTCTTGTGTAGTTAGTGATCTAGTGGGGTAACTGGGAATATAGGTAAATATCTGATATTGGTAAATTCTTCTTTTGGACTATGGGTATTGTTTCATCCATGAGTCGAGTTTGATCATCCTTATTGGGAATGGATTCTTTCTATTAGATATTAATTGCTGAGTGTTTACGCCTCTGTACTCTGTAGGACTGAGTGTTTTGGTATTGCACTTGTGTAGTTAATAATCTAGTGGGAATATGGGAAAATGTCAATCTTGGTATTGAGTATGGATGAAATACCCCAAACCTTGGTATGTTGTGTAAATGTTAAACTATGGTATTTAAAGGCTAAAAGTGCCTTAGAAACATAAATGAACCATTTAAACCATGGTAAAACACAATAAAACACTAAGACACGGTTTGAGCAAAAACATGCTCTAAGGTTGGAGTGAACTTGGTTAGGACCCAAAGAGCCTACCAAGACTTGATAATATTTAATTATGACTTATAAGGCTAATTAAGTCCTTAGGAAACTTTGGTAGACATGAAACCAAACAAAACACAAATAAATGCCTTAAGGTCAAAATGGGCTAAAATGTGCTCTAAGCTTGGGATAAATGTGTATAAGACCTAATGGTCATACTTATACCTTATAAATATGTTAATGAACATATTAAATCAATTACCAAAGAAAACCAAGCTTGGAAACAAGTTAAAACACAAAATGTGCTTTAAGAAGTCTTAAAGCACGTTTTTGAAAAATTGTCTTGTAAATGAGTTTTGAATGGCTAAATGTCCATCATTACTCTTTAATTAACATGTGTACTATATAGTATCACACTTGGGTGGCTATATCAATGGGAAATCAAAAATTTCACTTCTATGTGCCTTGATTTGATGAATAGTAACTTTTATAAGCTAGTTTGTAACATATGATGTTATAAGTAATTAAATGAGTCAACAAAGACCAAACTACCCCTAAGTATATTATGGGGGCCGGTTTTTAGTAAGGTGAGTCATCACCATGTAAAATAAATTAAAGGAAGGAAGGAAAAGAAGTAAAAGAAGAAAGTTACTTTAGTACATAAATATCTTCTAAAAGTAGACTCCAATCTTCATTCTCTCATTTCCTCCAATTCCCACCGTCTTCTACCTTCCTTCTTTCTCTCTTTTACGATTTTCCATAGCACCACACAAGAACTCCATCTTTGAATGCTTGTAACTCCTAGCTCCATGGTCCAAATTCAATTTCAAGACCACCATTCTCTTAGTTAAGCCAAGCTCTACAATCTTGTCTTTTCAAAACTTCAAAACCTCCATTTCGGTGCCAAGAGAAACCTCCATGGGAAGAGCTTGAGCTCATCTTTTCATGCCTTGACATTCTCCTTTGCTTCAAGGTAAGGAAACTCAAAAAAAAATCCATGTTTCCTCCATGTTCTTATGTTGACCGAAAATCACCATTAATGGTGTACTTACCTTGCTTTGTTTTAGCTTCATTTGAATCTCCCAAGGGCTTGGAGGAGTTCTCTCTTGATAAATATTCAAGCTCTCTTTCCATTCCAAGGTAAAACAATCATTTTAATACCTTTAAGATAATATATGTAACTAGGGTTTATAATGAAATGAAGCATAATGCTTATATACTCATTTCAATATTGGTATATTGTTTAGTTGTTGGCAAGGAACCAAATGCCTTACCGGCTTTACAAGGAAACAAGAAAGAAATTTGTGAGGAAAAGAGGTAAACAAGCTATCTCAATGTGGTTTAATGCCTTAGGAGAAAAAAGCTTATAATGCTTGTTAAAACTACCTAAAGAGCAAATGGTGAATGAACCTAGTAAAGTGTTCTCAAGGAGACTAGTAAAAGAACATATGTATTGGTGTATGTATTTGCAGGTCAAAGGCATTATTTATGTGGGAAATTCATTGTTTAAGGATTATGCAATTTAAGGGCCTAAGAGCCATGTTATTTAAGGCCTAAGTGCCAAGCAAGTTTAATTATGCACTATATTGTGATGTAGTGTAAATTTGGTGAAGTTTTGTGAGTGATGATGTTTTGATGGATCTAGGTGTTCTTGAGTGCTTAATGGTGAAAACTATGAGTTTTTTGGAATGATGATGTGCTAAGAGAACCCATGGCGAAATTGTAAAATGTATAAGGAATTCTAAGTGCTTAAATGAACTTGGGTGAACTAGAAATTGTTAGGAATGGACACATGCTTCACTAAGGGAGAACACATGCATTAAGGTGTTCTAAGGTGCTATAAGGATATAGGCATTGCCTTGGAAGTTCTAGAAATCCAATGAGTGTTTTTTAGGAGATATTAAAGTCTTGGAGAAAGTGTTTGGGATAGTAGTATAATAGGTGAGAAACACCATTTAGGAACCTAGTACAAATGTTGGAAGTGTTAAGGAAATTTTACAAGGAAATAAGTAAAGGCTTAAGGAGTTAGAAAATGAGTTTCATGGATGTTGTATGTGGATATAAGGTTACCAAATGTTGTTAGAAAGCATTAAGAGGCCTTAGGAGAAGTTTGGTGAAGATTGGCAAAGTTTGGGTAAGTATAGAAGGCGACCGACCCAGGGGTCCGACCCAGTTTTGGGTCGGTCGAGCCTCTGTTAGATGTTAGGGAAGTGTTCGGTGATGGTCCGACCCAAAAGGGTGGGTCGGACATGGGTCGGTCGGTCAAGTTTCAAAGGAAGAAAATGTTCGCACATGGTCCGACCCGTCGAGTGAGTCGGACGGGGTCGGACGGGCATGATTATAAGGAAGTAAAAGGGTTCTGTAATGGACCGACCAGCTGTGGGTCGGACGGTGGGTCGGTCGGACCAAAAACATGGTTTAAGGTTATGAAATCGTATGTGATGATGGGGATTGGTAGGTAATGATGTTATGAGGATGTTAAGGACATGCTAGTGAGTTTTAATGACAATAAAGTGGGCTAAAGGTTGTATTAAGATGCGAGAGTAAAACGTGTTAAAAATGTAAAGTTATTTAACCAAGTTAACGGGGAAAGTTATAAGCATTAGACTTTAAACAAAAATGTTACCCCAATGTTAATAAAAGAACATGTCATGTCAACAGTTGTTCGAGAATTGCTCGAGGTACATAAATGGACAGGATAAGTGGACTCCGGTGACAGGTATGGTTTTCTTGCAACCTGTGTCCTACCGGATTACACCGGCTTGTATGCCAATATGTTTTCTTGAGTGTTTGCCACCTTGTAAGATTAAAACATGTAATGAGTTTATAGTAATTCATTTATGTGGCGAATTTGGTCTCCGATACCATTTAACCTCAAGTATGTGTTAAACCTTAGCTAACCAAAACTAGGAACACATGAGTGATCGGTATTCGGAGTTGACGGCCCAAACCTTGGGAACGTGCTAACACGGCTATGTGTGAGTTAGTTGGATATTGTTGTTGTATGCAAGTGTGTGAACCTCCCTTGTGTGCTTAACTCGGTTATGATACCGTATGGTTTGTGGATGTGGTAGGCTCCATAATGGATCCCTAACTACTTATTTTAAGTGTATATGTACTAATGGGGGGTGAGGAGTCCGTTGTTCCGGCCACGCGTGGTGACGGGAGTCGTTATCTTATCCGGTTCGGCTCTCTTGGTGTATGTATAGGTGGTATTCCAATTTGGTTTCTACCTTCCCTTAGCTTATCCAAAGCTAGTTACTGACTCACGTCGGGCCACAGGGGCATACGTATGTTATTTCGGTGTGCTTGGGATTACTATATCCGACTCACCTTGGTATAAGTTAACCGTTCTATAACCGGCGGTAACGAGGTTGGTAACGAGCTTAACATGGGATTGGCAAAAACCCCTAGGCTCACATGGTATACTAAACTATGGTGGAAGGTTCCTTGTGAGAACCGATTTTATGGTGTTATGTAATGTTATGGTGCTATGCAAATTCCCTTGCTATGCTATGGTATATAAACATATATATATTGGATGTTTTAAATGAATGCGATGTCATCATATGTACGTTGAAACAAGGAAGGTGTTGTTATGTTTTATTATGGGAGAAATGAGATATTATGTATGATATGGAATGTGTGGATCATGGAAATGAATCCCAGTTTGCGACAAGAGGCATTGAGGATAACCCGATTAATGGGTACATGCCGTTCGTTAAGGAAGTAGCTCCATTTTAGAGGAGAGCCACTCTAGGGTTTAAGGAATCATTGGATGGTTGGTTAAGTGTGGATGTGTTGGTTATAGGTTGAGCCCATTGAGGCGAAATATTATGTGTTGTATGGTTATGGCTTGTATGCATGATTTAAGTATAATCAACTGCATGCTAAGACGACAATTAGTTGTGCGTGGCCCGGTAGCATGTGGGCTGCGGGATTACCATACCAGCAAAGGTGCTGAGCCCCTTGGGGGCCACCCTTTCTCTTCTTTTCCTATTTCAGGTACGAGGAGCTGGAAGCCGTCCGAGAGTAGGACGGGGCAGATGTTTATACATGGGTAGCCATTTGAACGGCGTGAGTATGATAGGCGTAGTAAGACCGAAGTTGTTATCGCAGTTGGTAGTAGTTGTAATACTCGGTACAGGGGGAGTGTATGTATATAATAAATGTTTGAAGATGGAATAAGGATTGTATTGTGTAGTTGCTCGGGAATCTAGTCCATCAGACCGATACAATGTAAATGTATTAGCCTTGTTAGCACGTGGGTGGTTAACGGCGTGTAACACCATTGGGATAAGTAATGTGATGAGTTGAGTTTCCGCTGCAGATTGTTATTATGTGTTTGTTGTTGGATGGGGTGTTACAAAAAGTGGTATCAGAGCGAAGTATCGCTCTGATGACTGAATTACCGAGCTTAGGAAGTACCGAGTTAGGATTTAAGTGCTTGGGTTAAGGTTGAGTGATAGCGTGAGAGATACGCTAGTAAGGAACTACCAGTGAATACTGGAAACCTACTATATCCAACCCGCCCTCCACAACCCTGTTTTATAACTTGGGAAACAACGCCAGAGAGATGGGAGTCCACTCTCATACTCGGGAATACCCGATCTGGCTGTTATTAAATACCTTTAGGGTACGGGGAACCTGTCATACGGTAGATCCCGGAAACTGGGAATCCCGGAGACGGTCCCCATCTAAACAGTGTTAACGCATTTCATAGCGAAGAGCGAAGAATCAGTGTACAGAAGAATAGAATTTCCGGCAACCTGGGTCGACATGCCGAGCAGTCGAGAACAACCAGCTTGCAACGCACCAACCGTGCAACAGGCAAGAAGTGGATTAGTGAAACCCGAGACGAGTGTCTACGGGACCACCGTTGATAAATAATACACAACGGTGTACCAACCAGCAAGGGAACTACAACGTAGTGCCCAAATACATGGAACGGGCTACAAGGTGAATATAATACTAAGACAAAGGGGTCTCCCAGAATGGGAGACACCCTAGTTAATGAATATCACGTGGAAACAGTGAGAAGTCACCTAGAGGAGTATCTATCAAGGCAGTAAAATCAGTGAGGGCCAACAAGGCCACTGATGACAATATGGGTCAGAACAATACCACAATCGGTATGTGTCAAACCGATAGCCAATTAGCATGGCGCACTTGCCATAGCAAGTGCTACTATAACAGGGCTATTCGGGAAATTTATAACCACTACGAAGTACTTAGTGAAGTACTATGAAGTTAAGTGAGATCATTGTAATCATGGAAGGGCTTAATAGCCTAACCTCTGTAATTGTAAGTACACCAGTCAGCAAGAAGCTAGACTTGGTTAAGGTAAGAAGATGTTGTGAAACCATGAAATTTTTTTTTCTTTCGACCCAGATTTATACAAACTTTTTTCTTTTTAAAACCAGATTTCCTTTCAAACCAACACTTCTTTCCAACCTTCTTTAAACCAATCCAGTAAAACCAAGGACAGTGGACAAAGGATGCAACAGTGGATAAACTTCCCTCGATTAAGTTCGGAAGCAAGGAATGAATATTGTCACGGGACATATAAGGGAGTTGACAGCAGAATACTTCACCTAGGCGGTGTGACGGACACTACAAGGGTACCAATTGTGTTGTGGGACGACTGCACTCCGATAGGGCTGCATGTGGACCTGACAGACCTATTTATAGGTTAGTTGGGTAAGTAGTATGTATCAGTATGATACCCCATATATGTGTATACGAGTAGAGTCCGAAACACGGGAAGTAGTCGACTCCGTCTCGGTCAGCAGTATAAATAAACAAGAGCTAAGGATTACAAGGAATGCTTGAAGTAAAGGAACCAGTTAAGTTAAAAAGGACTAAAGGAACCAGTGAGTTTATTTTAAGGAAATGTATAGAGTTAAGAAGTGCGAAGAGCACGAAATGTTATGTAAAGACATCGCATATGTCTTAATAAGCCGAGAGATAAACATGATAGCTGGACGGAGACTCAGTCTATGCATGGCAAGGCAGATGCCTAATGTGGACACATTAATTGTGCAATGAACGGGATGAAAATTCCCAGAATGAGTACATACACTATTAGGAATGTGTTGATCTTCATAGAAGAAGATAATAACCGGTTAAGCACGCAAACGACGTGGCTAACTGAATATACCAGTAGCAACACCCAGGAGCGATCCTTAAAGGGTGTTGCATCAATAATTGTTGCACAAAATGACATGACAGAAACACAAGGGTTAAAATTAACACCCAGTTTAGACATAAGTTGTCAGGAGATGGACTGACAAACTAAGGGGGCATCCCATGAAAGGAACGGAATACAACGACCTTGTCATGGAGCCCACTACAACCTCTAAACATGTAAATTGTAAAGAGAAGTACATGTGTGTGGACAGCCTACAACGAGCCCGGCTCAAGGCCAATAAGGCTTTATAAGCCATAAACAAGATATGTTATATAAATACGATTAATGGGTAGAAGTTTATGTGGTATAAGTGAATAAAGTGTAAGCGAACCACTGCATTAAGAGTGGCGATACCTCTCGATATGGGGTGCGACCGCAGAACGGTAGAAGTTGTTAGTTATGTGAATCAAGTACAGGAAATATGTGAGTATGGACCACGTAGTTATTACCCCAGGATGATTGGAATAAAATGATATGAAACGAAGTACTCGTACCAGGTGAGTACACAAGAGGAATGATAAGTCTGATAGCAATCACCATAGGTGTGTGAAGCTAAATGTGTTGTAGCGAACAACGCACAAGAAACATAAAGTCCAAAAAAAAAAATAGTGTATTATACAAAAAAATCAGCCAAATAAGTGGCCAGATAAACCAGTGTAATGGCGGAAGCTATATAATAGCGGATGCAGTATAAGTTGATGTTGTATATTAAGTAAGGATACGGTGCGCAATAAGCGACCGTTGTATGAGTATTGTTAGATGATAAAATGGTGAGTGAGCAGAGTTATGAGTTAACCCCAGTGATAGCAAGCGAACCGAGCAGTAAGCCGGAAGCAAGTGCTATGTGATAAGGATTTCAGGAAAACACAGTGTAAATTCCTATCGCAATCGCATGAGAGATTTACTGTCAAGAGTTTACGCCTCTGCACTCTGTATGACTGAGTGTTTTGGTATTGCACTTGCGCAGTAATGATCAAGTGGGATAGCTAGGAATCAGAAGCATGGTAATTGTGGAGGAATAATGTTATAATGGCCGATGCATAGGTAATGCAAGGCCGCAGGAATGAAAGAATACGTGTACAAAACCAAGGGTGGAGACATGATTAACAGTAAATAACTACAGTAACACTAAATACCAAAGGTCGGCATGGGATATGCCCCAGGTGGGGGAAATACTGAGAGAGCACTACACATTAGGTAGTAGCTCAATCTCAACCGACAGTAAGTCGGTAGAAGTAAGTCAATCATTGTGAATTACATAGTAGTTTACGCGTAAGCTATTGGAGAAGTGGATGGAAAGTGAAACTCACCGAATTCGCTCAGGGTAAGAGATACCATGCGTCGGTTGAGAAACCATTGTCCTAGATAAGGGTAATACATTGGAGATGTTCAATACATTAACAGTAACGAATGGGGCAAACCAGCTCTATAATATCAGGGTTGCGCAACAGAGGCCAGTGAGCCCATGCGTCAGGTACCGGGTATACGTTGTGAATACGAATGGATGGCTAGTCATCAATGCCTAGAAGCCTTACAGGCCAGGACCGAAACCGGTTATGAGTTACAACTCCAATGCGAATTCTTGGTTTAGGGACTAAACCGCCATTATGGTTAAGATCCTCTAATCAGAATCCATTGTGTAATAGACCACGTGGAAGTTAAAATACTTCACGATGGCGGAACATATAAGCTAATGCTCAGTGATTGATTACGTGGGCGTAATCCCTTTTAAGGGGGGTAGAGCGCAAAACCACTTAGTGTGTTTTACCGTACAAGTGTACGTGAATTGGTTGTGCATAGCACAAAATGATTTGTTATGATTGGCGCGTGTGTTATATAAACATACGCATTTATTTGTGGTTAAATTGTGGTAATTGCGCACAAAAGATGCGAATACCATTGTGGGAAGTGTGTATTTTGTTAACGGTGGTGTGTGAGAGTACAAGTGGAAGGGAGTAAAAAACTCCCGGGGAACTAAAACCCCGACGTACATAAATGTAAACCATGTATTGTATTTTGATAAAAATATATATATATATACAATGTTGTGATTTATGAAGGGTATGAGACCGACATAGAACTAGTGAGAATTAAGTTGGTTTGGGTGATGATTGATAGACAGAGTTCTATCCCTTGGAGATGTTATGATTATGACTAGAAGGATTCAAAGATAGAAAATGGAATGCTTGAATTAATTGTTGGTTGAAAAGAAGTGGGAGGTGAAACTTGATTATCATGAGATCAAGGGAAGCCGAACACAAATTGGGGTGGAAAGATAGTTCAACACTGATGCTGATCACATCAGGGTTGGGTGACTCTTGAAGCTCCCTGTAAGTGGTCACAAACAACCATGTTAAGAAAATACAAAGCATAAAGGACTTGGAGTTGTGTGGTGTTTTCAAAAGAATTTTCAATTGGTGTTTTCAAACAATCGATTAATATTTTGAATAAAAGATCTTCCTATACTTAACCTAGTAAAGAATATTTTTGTAGTACTTGCTCACGAGCTGAGGACGTATGAGCCTTTGTCTTCGGACCGGTGACATGAGAAGTACATATGTTGAAAATTAAGTGAATGTTTTGATCTCCCAAAGGAACGGGGACCAGAAGTGTCCATCGCGACCGGGTTCTGCGGGATCACAATGTATATGTACTCAACGTGGGATTCGAGCCCATGGAGAGATGGAAAAGGTATTTCTGTTTGATATACATGCTATGACATGTTGTTTGGTATGGGTGATAAGGGTTATTTGACTTTGATCTCCTAAAGTGTGTGCTATCAAGACCTATGAGTCTAAATGTGTTGTGTTACATAGACCTATGAGTCTAAATGTGGTTATGTCACCCAGACCTAAGAGTCTGAGGGATATTGTATGGGTGCAAGTGTGGTGAAGGTACCCGGACCATTGAGTCCGAGGTTACCATGTGAATATGATATTTTATGTATAAGGTGGATATGTTGCCCGGACCATTAAGTCCGAGGTTGGATGTGAAAGATGGTTGGTAATGGAAGTTTTGTGGCTATAAGTAATTCCCGTATTCTAGTCCAATGATGCAAGGAAATGTGAACTTCGAGGACGAAGTTCTTTTAAGGGGGGTAGATTGAAATACCCCAAACCTTGGTATGTTGTGTAAATGTTAAACTATGGTATTTAAAGGCTAAAAAGTGCCTTAGAAACATAAATGAACCATTTAAACCATGGTAAAACACAATAAAACACTAAGACACGGTTTGAGCAAAAACATGCTCTAAGCTTGAAGTGAACTTGGTTAGGACCCAAAGAGCCTACCAAGACTTGATAATATTTAATTATGACTTATAAGGCTAATTAAGTCCTTAGGAAACTTTGGTAGACAATGAAACCAAACAAAACACAAATAAATGCCTTAAGGTCAAAATGGGCTAAAATGTGCTCTAAGCTTGGGATAAATGTGTATAAGACCTAATGGTCATACTTATACCTTATAAATATGTTAATGAACATATTAAATCAATTACCAAAGAAAACCAAGCTTGGAAACAAGTTAAAACACAAAATGTGCTTTAAGAAGTCTTAAAGCACGTTTTTGAAAAATTGTCTTGTAAATGAGTTTTGAATGGCTAAATGTCCATCATTACTCTTTAATTAACATGTGTACTATATAGTATCACACTTGGGTGGCTATATCAATGGGAAATCAAAAATTTCACTTCTATGTGCCTTGATTTGATGAATAGTAACTTTTATAAGCTAGTTTGTAACATATGATGTTATAAGTAATTAAATGAGTCAACAAAGACCAAACTACCCCTAAGTATTTATGGGGGCCGGTTTTTAGTAAGGTGAGTCATCACCATGTAAAATAATTAAAGGAAGGAAGGAAAAGAAAGTAAAAGAAGAAAGTTACTTTAGTACATAAATATCTTCTAAAAGTAGACTCCAATCTTCATTCTCTCATTTCCTCCAATTCCCACCGTCTTCTACCTTCCTTCTTTCTCTCTTTTACGATTTTCCATAGCACCACACAAGAACTCCATCTTTGAATGCTTGTAACTCCTAGCTCCATGGTCCAAATTCAATTTCAAGACCACCATTCTCTTAGTTAAGCCAAGCTCTACAATCTTGTCTTTTCAAAACTTCAAAACCTCCATTTCGGTGCCAAGAGAAACCTCCATGGGAAGAGCTTGAGCTCATCTTTTCATGCCTTGACATTCTCCTTTGCTTCAAGGTAAGGAAACTCAAAGAAAATCCATGTTTCCTCCATGTTCTTATGTTGACCGAAAATCACCATTAATGGTGTACTTACCTTGCTTTGTTTTAGCTTCATTTGAATCTCCCAAGGGCTTGGAGGAGTTTCTCTTGATAAATATTCAAGCTCTCTTTCCATTCCAAGGTAAAACAATCATTTTAATACCTTTAAGATAATATATGTAACTAGGGTTTATAATGAAATGAAGCATAATGCTTATATACTCATTTCAATATTGGTATATTGTTTAGTTGTTGGCAAGGAACCAAATGCCTTACCGGCTTTACAAGGAAACAAGAAAGAAATTTGTGAGGAAAAGAGGTAAACAAGCTATCTCAATGTGGTTTAATGCCTTAGGAGAAATAAGCTTATAATGCTTGTTAAAACTACCTAAAGAGCAAATGGTGAATGACCTAGTAAAGTGTTCTCAAGGAGACTAGTAAAAGAACATATGTATTGGTGTATGTATTTGCAGGTCAAAGGCATTATTTATGTGGGAAATTCAGTGTTTAAGGATTATGCAATTTAAGGGCCTAAGAGCCATGTTATTTAAGGGCCTAAGTGCCAAGCAAGTTTAATTATGCACTATATTGTGATGTAGTGTAAATTTGGTGAAGTTTTGTGAGTGATGATGTTTTGATGGATCTAGGTGTTCTTGAGTGCTTAATGGTGAAAACTATGAGTTTTGGAATGATGATGTGCTAAGAGAACCCATGGCAAAATTTGTAAAATGTAATAAGGAATTCTAAGTGCTTAAATGAACTTGGGTGAACTAGAAATTGTTAGGAATGGACACATGCTTCACTAAGGGAGAACACATGCATTAAGGTGTTCTAAGGTGCTATAAGGATATAGGCATTGCCTTGGAAGTTCTAGAAATCCAATGAGTGTTTTTAGGAGATATTAAAGTCTTGGAGAAGTTTGTTTAAGGTTTAGGTCATGTTGATGAATAAGGAGAAAATGATGCTTAAGAGATGATGTTAAGATGAGGAGAAAGTGTTTTGGGATAGTTAGTATAATAGGTGAGAAACACCATTTAGAACCTAGTACAAATGTTGGAAGTGTTAAGGAAATTTTACAAGGAAATAAGTAAAGGCTTAAGGAGTTAGAAAATGAGTTTCATGGATGTTGTTGTGGATATAAGGTTACCAAATGTTTGTTAGAAAGCATTAAGAGGCCTTAGGAGAAGTTTGGTGAAGATTGGCAAAGTTTGGGTAAGTATAGAAGGCGACCGACCCAGGGGTCCGACCCAGTTTTGGGTCGGTCGAGCCTCTGTTAGATGTTAGGGAAGTGTTCGGTGATGGTCCGACCCAAAAGGGTGGGTCGGACATGGGTCGGTCGGTCAAGTTTCAAAGGAAAATGTTCGCACATGGTCCGACCCAGTCGAGTGATCGGACGTGGGTCGGACGGGCATGATTATAAGGAAGTAAAAGGGTTCTGTAATGGACCGACCCAGCTGTGGGTCGGACGGTGGGTCGGTCGGACCAAAAACATGGTTTAAGGTTATGAAATCGTATGTGATGATGGGGATTGGTAGGTAATGATGTTATGATGTTAAGGACATGCTAGGTGAGTTTTAATGACAATAAAGTGGGCTAAAGGTTGTATTAAGATGCGAGAGTAAAACGTGTTAAAAATGTAAAGTTATTTAACCAAGTTAACGGGGAAAGTTATAAGCATTAGACTTTAAAAAAACATGTTACCCCAATGTTAATAAAAGAACATGTCATGTCAACGTTGTTCGAGAATTGCTCGAGGTACATAAATGGACAGGATAAGTGGACTCCGGTGACAGGTATGGTTTTCTTGCAACCTGCGTCCTACCGGATTACACCGGCTTGTATGCCAATATGTTTCTTGAGTGTTTGCCACCTTGTAAGATTAAAACATGTAATGAGTTTATAGTAATTCATTTATGTGGCGAATTTGGTCTCCGATACCATTTAACCTCAAGTATGTGTTAAACCTTAGCTAACCAAAACTAGGAACACATGATGATCGGTATTCGGAGTTGACGGCCCAAACCTTGGGAACGTGCTAACCACGGCTATGTGTGAGTTAGTTGGATATTGCTGTTGTATGCAAGTGTGTGAACCTCCCTTGTGTGCTTAACTCGGTTATGATACCGTATGGTTGTGGATGTGGTAGGCTCCATAATGGATCCCTAACTACTTATTTTAAGTGTATATGTACTAATAGGGGGTGAGGAGTCCGGTTGTTCCGGCCACGCGTGTGATGGACGGGAGTCGTTATCTTATCCGGTTCGGCTCTCTTGGTGTATGTATAGGTGGTATTCCAATTTGGTTTCTACCTTCCCTTAGCTTATCCAAAGCTAGTTACTGACTCACGTCGGGCCACAGGGGCATACGTATGTTATTTCGGTGTGCTTGGGATCACTATATCCGACACCACCTTGGGTATAAGTTAACCGTTCTATATAACCGGACGGTAACGAGGATGGTAACGAGCTTAACATGGGATTGGCAAAAATCCCTAGGCTCACATGGTATACTAACTATGATGGAAGGTTCCTTGCGAGAACCGATTTTATGGTGTTATGTAATGTTATGGTGCTATGCAAATTCCCTGCTATGCTATGGTATAGATATATATATTTGATGTTTTAAATGGATGCGATGTCATCACAGTCGTCGAAACAAGGAAAGTGTTGTTATGTTTTGTTATGTGCGGAATGAGTTATATGGTAGGATATGGAATGTGTGGATCATGTAAATGAATCCCAAGTTGTGACAAGAGGCGTTTAAGGATAACCCGATTAATGGGTACATGTCGTCTGTTAAGGAAGTAGCTCCGTTTTGGAGGAGAGCCACTCTAGGGTTAAAGGAATCATTGGATGGTTGGTTAAGTGTGGATGTGTTGGTTATTGGTTGAGCCCATTGAGGCGAAATATTATGTGTGATTGTTAATGGTTTGTATGCATGATTTAAATATAATCAACTGCATGCTAAGACGACAATTAGTCGTGCGTGGCCCGGTAGCATGTGGGCTGCGGGATTACCATACCAGCAAAGGTGCTGAGCCCCTTGGGGGCCACCCTTTCTCTTCTTTTCCTATTTCAGGTACGAGGAGCTGGAAGCCGTCCGAGAGTAGGACGGGGCAGATGTTTACATGGGTAGCCATTTTAACGACGTGAGTATGATAGGCGTAGTAAGACCGAAGTTGTTATCGGCAGTAGTTGTAAATACTCGGTACAGGGGGAGTGTATGTATATAATAAATGTTGAAGATGGAATAAGGATTGTATTGTGTAGTTGCTCGGGAATCTAGTCCATCAGACCGATACAATGTAAATGTATTAGCCTTGTTAGCCACGTGGGTGGTTAACGGCGTGTAACACCATTGGGATAAGTAATGTGATGAGTTGAGTTTCCGCTGCAGATTGTTATTATGTGTTTGTTGTTGGATGGGGTGTTACAGAGATAGAAATGTCTAAGGAGGGTGTAGGATGGTCAAGGTAAAGGAAGAACAATGCTAAGGTGCTAAGGGGATGAAAAGAAGTATAGGTATGTTCAAGAGTTTAGGAATGATGAGTAACAAATGAAAAGGAGAGAGATTTGTGCATGGAGATGCAAGATAACCTTAGAAGGTTTAGTAAAGGAAAGATGGATGAATAATGATGTTTGATGACTAGTTATATTGGTTGGAAGGAAACACTTTGGTTAGTTGAAGTTTTAGACAAATTTGCATGTTGGAAGTGTAAGGAATTAAGTTATAAGTGTTAAGAATTTAGTAAGAACTTGAGTAAATGATCAAGGGATTTAGTATGAGTTTGATGGATGAATTAGGAGGATTTGAAGGTGCCAAAATGATTTGAAAACATGCTAGAATACTTGTGGAGAGGTTAGGAAAAGATTAGATAAGAATTGAGGTTGAACAGAGGTCAAAAACTACAATCTTGACACATTTAGTGTTGGTCCGAGTTTGTAAACAAGTACAAAAACCCGGAAAACACTGAAAACATGGCAGAGAGAATTGTCCGTGGATGGTCCGGGTTTATAACCCAGTACACATACCCGAACCAAGTGAAAAACAAGGCAGAAACGTCTCTGAAGAGTTGGTCCGGGTTTACAACCTCGGACACAAACCCGGACCACTCTAAAAAGACTCCAGAAAGTTTAAAAATGGGGTTTTAAGGTTGGGACTTGTTTGGTAATGATATTATAAGATTGTTAGGACATAATTAATTACATATAATGGTCATTAGGGGCATAAACAAGCTTAAGAAATAATGAGAATAAGTGGCTTTTGAGGTTAAGGTTAAACCATAAGGACTTAGTGATTATTAGTGGGTAAACATTAGTGATTAAGTAAGCTAGGTTAATTAAAAGTAATTAACCACCTAATTTGATCAATGTTTTAGGGTTTGAGAATTTGGACTCTGGAGGAGAGTAAGCAACCGAACAACCGACGGTGTACGGTATGGTTTTCTTGTGACCTGCTTGCTAACGAGGTGTCCCTCAGCTTGTGTGCTAGTTGTTTTTGTGTGCCCACTAAACAAGATAAAGCATGCAACCGGAATATTATGTTTATTGTATTGTTGTGTGATGTTTGAAAGCTAACACAACTTACCGTGAGAACTTACTAACTAATGTTTAGTAATGAATTGTGTGAGGTTAAGGAACACTCCCAAATATTGTTTTCTCAGTAACTGAAAGAGGTTAACTAACAAACATTAACTTGAGACTTTCTACTAACTGGAACATGGGGGGAGTGAGGAATCCGGGACTGACTCTGGTCATGCATGTTAAGGAAAGGGGGTCGGTATCTGGATCGGATCCAACTTCCGCTTAAGGACTTGTCTTCTGACTTATCGCCTAGGGCCGAATGTCGGCTTAGCTACATTGGATTTCCAGTCCAAGGTAGGAGGCATTAAGAAGGTGTGGTGGGATCTACCTAAATCCCAACTAATTTGAGAATTATTGTTTATTGAACCAGCGCAGTTCTCGGCCGCTGGCTAGGGTTACTTTTGACCCGACAAAAATAAACAATGGACTAAGTATAACCGAATCTGATTAAGGAATGGTTGTCTTGTTTGAGATAAAATTTGAGATAAGATATAAGATAAGACTTGGACTGAGAATAAGAAAATCATAACCTAAGGAGTGAAGAGATTGACTCACTTATTAAGGGAACGCTTTTAAGTCGTTCATTGTGTTTGAACTTTGATTGTTCATATGTGGCTTGTTTTTTATTGCACTTTATATCATGTTGTGCATCTAATCAACCTCCATGCTATCGACAATTAGTCATCGTAGCCACGTTAGCTTGGGGGCCATGTAAGGATCGTACCAGCAATTTTGCTGACCTCCTTTGGGGGCTGTTTTTGTTTCGCAGGTGAATGACAGAAGGCAACAGCCTTGAGAGTAGGATTGGGTAGAATTTACATCGGGTTGTCTTCTTTTAGTTGTACGAGTTATGCCTGTACACTCGTTTAGTGAATGGTATGAGATGTTAGTAAGTTGTATAGGATGTAAGGAGATGGTAAGATTGTTTTGTAAATGATTAAGGCTTGTAAGTATTAATGTTCGGTATATTCGGGTCCATTAGACCGTAGGTAGATCTTGGAGATTTTAGTATGCCTAGTTGGTCACGTGGGTAACTAACGGCGGTAACACCAAATGTTGTAAGAAATCCGATACAAAGTTAATATAAGTGAATCAAGGTTTATGAGATAAGTGAGGCTTTATGAGTTGGG
Organism: Limonium bicolor; assembly: GCA_023374045.1. NCBI lineage: Eukaryota > Viridiplantae > Streptophyta > Magnoliopsida > Caryophyllales > Plumbaginaceae > Limonium > Limonium bicolor. Next base: position 171,200,073 of record CM041782.1, read on the forward strand.
GTGTTACAAAAAGTTGTATCAGAGCGTAGTTACGCTCTGATGACAGGAATTACCGAACTTAGGAGGATACTGAGGTTGAATTTGAGTTATGGGTTAAGGGTTGAGAGATAGAGTGAGAGGTCCGTTAGTTAGGACTTCCCGGTGTTTACCTGATATCTATAGTACCTAAACCCGCCTTCACATCCCTAACCTTGAATACATGCAACAAACGCCAGAGAGAAGAAAGCCTTTTCTTAATCGGGGAAACCCGATCTGGTAGTTAGTTAACAGTAAGCAATGCGAGAAACATCGTGGTGTACAAAAGTTTATGAGAACTTGAACATTTTAATTTGGAGCGCAACATGGAAATAGGCGCTACCAACGGAATTCGAACAGTAAGAAAACGGAAATTACCGGCAACATGGGTCGACATGCTACGCAGTCGGGATGCCCCACAATACCAACGATAAGAAAAGCACTGCGAGTCCAATGGATAGGAAGAGGTAGGCGACATGATTACCGGACAGTGGTCCGAATGAGCATAGTAGTGGGATAATACATGACATTAGAATTAAGACTACCGAAAGGTCCAGTTAGAAACGGGAACTCCAAACCCCATACAACGAGGAAGGTTACAAACCTGGCTGACATAGCACAGACGATGATAAATACGTGTACAACTGTATACCGAAGTAGGACTATGATGCAGTGCCTAAACGAGAATCATTACTTAGTAACCCCGACATAATATGTGGAAACAGGAGCGAGGATTAAGGCATAAGTAAATAACAAGGGGTTCCCTCAGAAAGAGGAACACCCTGATAAGTGATAGTACTGTGAAAACAACAAAGAAACTGCCGGATGGCTAGTTATCCAAGATAAGAGAACATCGAGGGAGTCTCGAGGACTACCAAAGACATAGAAATTAGGTGGAAGTACCACAACCGACGTGCACCGTACCGGTAGCCCATCTTGCATGGCGCACTTGCCATTGTAAGTGCTACCATGATAAGTTATACAGAAAGCCATCATGGCGAGATAGTAGAACGCTATAGACGTAATACATATTAATGTCGGATTGTAAATCCATAAGAACGAGAGAATGAGACCTTGGAAGGGCCTGACGCCTGACCATGATGAGATGAGTTAATACACTAGTCATCAGGGAGCTGAACTTGGACGGAATACTAAACGACATAAATATTAGCAACGGTACAACCTACTACAACAACAACCGACAGTACGGTAATGTAACGCCACTACCGTTAATACCGTCATTACCGTCCAAACTCCTCATATTTCCATACTCACGCAGCGGATACATACTTGCACAACGGTGGGTGATACAATGTCGTCAGCCACCCACGTGACTAACAAGGCTTACTACTATATGCAGCATCGGTCTGATGGACCGGAATCTCGAGTACTACACAACTACTATACATACTCCCATTACCAACGGAGTATTACAATTCTCCGTTTAATACAATACTTTAATACATTACCATACAATACAATATAATACAATACACCGAGTTTACTAAGATCCAAATCCAATGCAATAATTCTTCAAGTTTATACATACTCATTAAGAGTCTAGCATCTACCCATTCCTCACAACTACATACTTTCAAATACATAATGGTGTACCCCTTGGTACACTTCTACATTCAAGGCTACAAGCCTTATACGATTATACACTATCTACAAATCATTCCTGGCTATCTAGTCATACCGCCGGTCTCTTACCATGACCTTAGCCGCTTCGGTACCTGTACAATAAAAACATTGCCCCTAGGGGCTCAGCTTATGCTGCATATGACTTTCGCATACCCCGCGTACTAGCGAGGGTACGCCGACCACTTGGTCGAATACATGCAGTTCATTTTACAAATACATACATACATACATGCTTTCATTCACACAACTACAACACTACACAAGGAATACATACATACACTTCAATGCATACAAGGAAGACAATACAAGTCAACCAATACATACTTACCTTTACCAAAATATGCTTACACCATACATACACAATACTTGTTAGCTCCATTTGCCCACCCGGGTTAATCGGGTGGAGATTACTCTTTTACTCAGGGTCAATGACTTACACCAGCCAAGACCAGTACTCATACATACTTTACTTACTTACTTACTACTTACTCAAGTCAAGTCGTGGTGACCTCCGGGCAGGGACTACACCGTCCCACCCCCGGCTTTACTGTGGCTCACTAATCCAGGATGCTACCCATTTAAGGGGTTTGGGCGGTGGAAAAGATTAAAAGCCAGGAATCAGATCCAACCTCTTGTGTCTCCTCATCCTCACGCGTGGCTGAAACTATATCGGACTTCTACTCATTCCAATTTACTCAATGTTGATGTTAGGAGTTTGGTAGTTAGGAATTAGTAGAATCAGACATCCAAGCCACACAATAATACATTACTCACATCCACTCCATACAAGGTACAATACATTACACAAGTACTATACAAGTTACATACACACTTCATCTTCATCCATTCATTTCAAGAATTATACAAACTAAATGTTCAAGGCAAAATAGCAAGAACAGTTATAAACAAGCACAAGTAAGTGCATTAAAGTCTGATTCATGCATTTATCTTATTTAGGTGATCAAATAAGCACACAAATCGGGGTAACCAGGTTAGGATACAGAGCATGAAGAAATCATACCATTCACCGTTGATTTTGGACTCACCGACTCCCTTCGGTGTTCAACTATTTGAATCCTATCACATACATACAGTTGGGTGGTTAATTATTTGTAATTAACCTTACTTATTAATTTTCTAAAGTTTCCCGGTTTGTACTTACTAATTCATTGTTATTCAAACACCTTTACTTATGTCACTTACTTAAAATTACTTCCTAGGCTTGTTCATGGCCTTAATGACCTTTAAACATCATTGATTTAAGTCTTAATTACCTTATACTAGCATTACCCCTCATTACCCTGTCTTAGGTTAGCTTTAAAACACTTTCTGTGATGAATTTGGTGTGGTCCGGGTTACTGTCCGGGTTTACAAACCCGGACCACTACTTTGCAATAGTCTCGGGTAAGTTTTATGTGTGGTCCGGGTTTGTGTATGAAATTTCCCAAATGTTAGTATGTGGTTTAGACATTAAAATATGGTATAATAAGGCTAAAAAGTGCCTTAGAAACATTAGTAACCAATTTAAAACATAGTAAACAAAATTAAATACCTTAAAGTCAATATAGGCAAAAATGTGCTCTAAGCTTGGGATAATCTTGGTTAAGACCTAATAAGCTTACCAAGACGTTATTTATATGTTAATGAACATATTAAACCAATTATCAAAGGAAACCAAGCTTAAAAACAAGTTAAAACACAAAATGTGCTTTAAGGAGTCTTAAAGCACATTTTGAAAAATTGTCTTGTAAATGGGTTTTGAGTGGCTAAATGTCCATCATTACTCTTTAATTAACATGTGTACTACTTAGTATCACATTAGGAAGTCTAAATCAATGAGAAATCAAAATTTCACAATTATGTGTCTTGTTTTATGAATAGTAACTAAATTAAGCTAGATTACAACATAAGTCAATATAAGTGAATTAATTAGTCAACAAAGACCAAAATACCCCATTTGACTATAAGGGGGCCAGTTTTCATGGATGACTCACCACACTTCAACAATTAAGTAATCTAATAAAGTAATAAAGTAAGTTACTATTTGCTTTTTCTACTTAAATATCTAAACTACCTACTTATCTTCATTCTCTTCTTTCCTTATTCATTTCCCACGTCTCCAACCTCTCTTCTTCCTCCATTTACGGTTTTGCTACAGCCATATACCATTCTCCATCTTCAATCTCTTATATCTCCTAGCTCCCTTTGCCAAATCAAGAACCAAGACCACCATTCTCTTAGTCTTGCCAAGCTCTTCAATTCTATCTTCTCAAAACACCAAGAGCTCCATTTCGGTGCCAAGAGAAGTATCCATGGGAGGAGCTTGAGCTCATCTTTTTACATATCATTGTTCTCCTTTGCTTCAAGGTAAAGAAAAACCAAGAAAAATACATTTCCTTCATGTTTTAGTGTTGACCGAAAATCACCTCTTCATGGTGTTTTCTCTTGCTTTGTTCTAGCTTCATTTGAATCATTCAAGGGCTTGGTGGAGTCCTCTCTTGCTACATATTCAAACTCTCTTCCATTTCCAAGGTAAAACAATCACCTTAATGTTTTAAGACAATATATAACCTAGGGTTTATAATGAATTAAGCATGAAGCTTGAATACTCATTACATAGCTTGAATATTTATTAGAAACTTGACAAGCAAACCAAAGTCCTTGCCGATTTTAATCAAAGAAGGAGCAAGGAGATATAAGTGAAAAACTTGTGAAGGAAAAGAGGTAAATGTGTTAACTTAATGTAGTTTAATGTCTTAGGAGAAAGGAGCTCATATTGCTTGTTAAAACTACTTAAAGAGCCAATGGTGAATGACCTAGTAAAATGCTCTCAAGTAGACTATTAAAGGACATATGTGTTGTTGTATGTATTTGCAGGTCAAGGGCAATATATTGGGAAATTCAGTGTTTATGGTTTATGCACTTTAAGGGCCTAAGAGCCATGTTATTTAAGGGCCTAAGTGCCAAGCAATTTAAATAATGCACTATATTGTGATGTAGTGTAAGTTTGTTGAATTTTTGTGTATAAGAATGCTCTTGATGGATTTAAGTGTTCTTGAATGTTTAATGGTGAAAACTTTGTGTTTTGGTGTAACAAGATGCTAGGAGAACCCATGTCGAAATTTAGATGATGTATAAGAAGTTCTAGGTGTTTAAAATGAGTGTTGGTGAATAAGGAAGAAGTGATGTGTTGCATGAAGGAGCTATAAACTTGTAGAGATATTCAAGGAGTTTGGTTAGGAAGAAAAAGGTGCTTGGGAGATGATGTTGTAGTAGTGAGGGAACATTTGGGACTAGTGGTAGTTATAGGTATAAAACACCACATGAAAACTTAGTGAAAAACATTGCATGTGCTAACCTTTGTATAAGAATTTGTGTAATGTTGAGGAGGGTTTTGGTGAATGATTTAAGGAGTTTAATGGATGTCTTAAGGGGTGTTTGAAGTGCCAAATGTGGTTAGAACATACTAGGGCACTATGAGGTGAAGTTTGGAGTTAAATGAGCAATTAAAAACAAGGGTCTGGAGCAGACCGACCTTGGGGACCGGACCTGCAAGGTCGGTCGAGCCCAGTTTACCCTGCGAGAAATGGTCTCTGGAATGGACCGACCTTGGGGACCGGACTTGCAAGGTCGGTCGGGCATGGATTTTTGGTACGGATTAAGTCTCTGGAATAGACCGACCTTGGGACCGAACTTACAAGGTCGGACGGGCCTGAATTTTCAAAGGGGAAAAACTCTCGGGAATAGACCGACCTTGTGGACCGAACTTGTAAGGTCGGCTGGAGTAGAATTTTCTGACGGTAATATGTTCTGGAATGGACCGACCTTGTGTAAGGTCGGTCGGACCAAAACTTGAAAAAAAAAAACAAACAAAAGTGGCTTAAGTAGTTAACCCTAGGGGGGTATAATGAAGGTAATCAAGGGTGAGTTTAGGCATTAGACCATGTCATACAATCATGTAAGTGCTTAGTAAACAAAAGTTAAATAAGTTAATTAACCGACATTATTAATTATGTTTAGGGACTACGCTTGGCGGGTCACGTTCGCAACAAGGACCAAGGTATGGTTTTCTTGCAGTCTGTTGCCTACCGGTTTACACCGGCCTGTGTGTTGTGTTTTTCTGTATGTTAATGACCTTGTAAGACTTAAGTCATGTAACGAGTTTACAGTTGTTTATATTGTTATGATTTGTTATTAAGTTCCAACATTGAACTTCTAACGAGTGCTAACTGGGGAGTGAGGAATCCGGTTGTCCGGTCATGCGTGTATGTATAAGATTAGATACCTGTATTAGATTCTACTCTTATAATGTTAAGGTTGTTCTCCTTTATTTGGCGTTCGATCTCCCGTTAGCTTCATCCAAGGCTTACCTATTCTGACTTATGATCGGTCAAGGGGGAACATGTGTTTGTGTGGTGTGTTCGGGTCACAATATCCGATCCATCTGTGAGTTAAGTTACTCGTTCGACTAACAGAACGGTAATGAGTTTATGTAACAAGCTTAACATGAAGGTGAGTCATTCTCTAGGCTTATGATGTGGACTAACCATCTTGGTTGTTTCTTATATGGAATGTACTCACTATGTATGCGATGTTGTGCTATGCAATATTGTTGCTATGCCATGTGTATGTTTAAACCAATGCCATGTTATCATGACAAGTGGTTGCGTGTATCCCGGTAGCCGATGGGCTGCGTGTTAACCATACCAGCAAAAGGTTGCTGACCCCCTCTAGGGGCTCCATATTTATATTGCTGGATGAGGATTGAAGAAGCAGAGTGGTTGTAGATCTAGGTCATGTCATACTTTTGGATATTTTGGATTATAGGCCCGGGATGCGACTGTGCTCCCGTGGCATTATGTTTTGGTTCCGTTGTTACTACAATGACGGTATATTGTCAGTTTACAGTGATGGAATGTAATTAAATACTCGGTATTCTATATGATGTATTCATGGTTTTAGTTCTATGCTCGGGAGTCTGATCATCAGACCGGTACAATGTGTACGTATTCTGCCTTGTTAGCCACGTGGGTGGCTAACGGCGTGTAACACCGACCCGTTTAGTGTTTGGTTAGTTATTTAATTCCACTGCGATTTCATATGGTTGCTAAGTGTGTAGTATGGGTGTTACAAAAAGTGGTATCAGAGCGAAGTATCGCTCTGATGACTAGAATACCGAGCTTAGGAATATACCGAGTTAGGAAATCTAACCGTAGTTACATAAGTGAACAGTTATGGAAAGGTTAACCACTAACTAAGTGTGGAGATACCTCATTGTCGGGAAGATGTTACAACCGTTAGACCGATAAGTGTGCAAGCATAATGCTAATGAATGTTCATGTGAATTCAGATGTCAGGTCGACTAAGAGGTAGAGGCCGCGGACGCGGTACTGGTGATACGGGTGACCAGGGCGAGAACACTATGGCACAGGTTATGGCTGAGGCAGTAGCAGTCGTCGTAGCCCAGATGGTTCCCCAGTTAGTGGCTGCAATGCAGCAACAGCAGCAGTAAGGCGGTGCGGACCAATAAGGGCCACAACTGTAACCACAGCCGCGTGAGACCAACTGGGTCAAGGCGTTGGCGCATTTGAGGCCACCGTCGTTTATTGGGGAGACCGACCCTCATAAGATGGAGGCATATATCTCCGAGCTGGAGACCGCCTATGAGACCTTGGATGTGCCTGCTGGGGCCAAGGTCCGTCTTGCCGCTTACTACTTAAAGGGTTCGGCACAGAGTTGGTGGAAACTTGTGAGAGAGGACAGAATGGCTGATCCTCAGTTTAATTGGTGGGAGTATACGGCTCTGCTGCGAGCCAAGTACTACCCTGTACATGTGCAAGAGGCCAAGCGCCTAGAGCTGGATAGTTTAAGGCAGGGGGATAAGATGTCGGTTGATGACTACTACACCGCTTTCACCGGCCTTATTCACCTGTTACCGGACCTGGGGTACTCGAACCGGGTGTTGGTGAACCGTTTCTACAACGGTCTCAGCCACCATCTTCGCTACGGGATGGGGCTAGCTGAGTATACTACCTTGCTGGTAATTAAAATACCGTGATGTGAATCAGTTTATACCGTAAGTGAATGTTAATGTGAGTTTGTGAGTTTGTTTTGCGGGGCATTACTGACATCCTAAATTCAGGAGTGCTATCATGCCGCTTCTAAGGTTGAGATTACCGTCCGTCTGAGGGACGAGGAGAATGCGCACAAGCGCAAGGCCACGAGCGAGGGCCAGAGTCCGTAGGGGTACGGGGGAGGAAAGAAAAAGAAGCCTTACCCCCAGCCCCAGAAGAGTCAGCACCAGGGTGACAAGGGCCAAGCCCAGACCACCACAGCTGAGGAGCCACTGAAGCTCACATACGCATATGCGGCGAAACCCCTACTCTCTTACCCGCCTAAGGGTAATTACTTAATAATGTGTGTCAAGTTGAAGTGTATGTTGTTAAGATATGAAGTAAGTATTGATTGTGTATTGTGATAGCAGCCAGCACGGGTTCTGGACCAGAGCGCCACTACTACTGTAAGTGGTGTAACGGAGACCACCCCGGCAAGGACTGCAAAGGAAATGACGTGCAGTGTCGCTACTGCGAGAAGTGGGGTCACCGTGACTATGAGTGCTACCGGAACCCCAACAGCAGAAACAATAAGCCCAAGGGGTAGTGGAAGGGTAAGGCCACCGCGACCACCGATGGCCCGAAGTCGGCTAACCAGCCACCCACAGATTAGAGGAACACTGATTCCCAGAAGAGGAAGGGGCAGGATCCGGCAAGGCCGCCCTGAATGTGGTGGACCGGTCTGAGGCGCCAGGACCCTCTTCTAGACCAGGTACCGCCTAAACTGTTGAGTGAAATAAGTGATTGCGTACTGCATTTCATGCATGTGTGTTAGTGAGTCTAAATGTACAACCATGTGAGTAAAGAATTAAAGTATAATGCGAAAAACACCTAAATTAGGTAATTTGAAAACTTAGGAACCTTCAATATCTGTTATCCAATCCCGCCCACACCGAACCCCAAAGAGACAACCATCAGCATCACCGAATTCCCAATGGAGCAATGTCAGGTTATCCAGCCAGGTATGATACTTTTAAATGGATACCTGACACCGGAAGCATAAATCCACATCATCAGGCGATGCAACGAACTTGGACCAGCACCTGGAGGTTTCTTCACACCCGAATACCCGAGCGGGTCGAGGATGAAGTTGAAGATGATGTGCATGGGTAAGGATTGGAATCTTTACACCAAGACATATCAAGACAAGCGAACTGAAGACGGAGCAACAGTACCAAGTGTACTCGAGGAGTTCTTTGCGGTCGTTAACCACGCCGTGGGAATTGCTCAGCAAGTTGAATCGGATCCAATTCGGAGTGTTAAAGCAGATCTGTGTATTGTGAACTTCTACTAGAAATGTGGACGGTTAGGGTTACACCAAGATAAGGATGAGTCACCCGAGTCTCTAAGTAAAGGAGTACCCGTGGTGTCTTGGTCCATTGGTGATACCGCAGTGTTTATTTACGGCGAGCAGAAGCGTGGTGATCTCGCAAAGAAGTTAATACTGAAATCAGGAGATGTGTTAATCATGGGTGGGCAGTCAAGGATGTTATATCATGGTATCAAGAAGATCAAACTGAATACCGCACCATCGACAGTGATCAATGCCACACACATTGAACCTGGACATTTGAATTTGACCTTCAGGCAGTTTTAAAGCCTTGTGTAATCCTGTAATATGTTAAGCCAATTGTATGTTAAGGATGCTATATTTAGCTATGTCTACAATGTAAACCAACTTATGGTGTAAGAGTGTGTTAATAAATAAAGAGATGTTGTTTTGGAAGTATATTAACCGTGTTGTTACCGTATACTTATGAAGTTTGCCAATGAATTAGGCTGTGCACTCGGAACGGGAGGTATACTAGGCGTTTGTAATGAAGTAGAAGCCGGCAAGAGCGGCACAATCCTCACTGGTACCTTTCCAGTTAATGGCATGGACGCATCGATCTTGTTCGACTCCGGAGCCTCACATACATTTATCTCGCTATCTTTTGCAAAGAGGCTGGGGTTAGACGGTGAAGAGATGCCTAACTTCTTAGTCACTCTCCCGTCGAAAGAGCAGATCAAGTGTACCCGCTACTCCCGAGATGTTGTTGTACGAATCAGGGATGAAGAGTTTCCGATCGACATGATAGAGTTCGAGGGACTTGGTTTTGATGTGATTGTCGGGATGAACTGGTTGGAGCGGTACAAGGGCAGAATCCTATGTGCCGAGTGTTGTCTGCTTCTTCGGAGTCCGTCTAGGGTTACTATATCATACCGCCAGAGGCCCAGGGAGCCTTCGACTCAGATCATCACCGCCATGGCCATGTATCATGAATTACGACGAGGGAATGATGTGTACCTCTGCTATGTCCAGGACATAGAGAGAGACCCAGAGTTTAGCCCAGATGTGACGGTAGTGTCGGAGTTTCCTCATGTATTTCCTAAGGAACTGCCGGGCATGCCGCCCGCACGGGAAGTAGAGTTTGAGATTGATTTGGTTCCGGGCACCGGACCAATAGCGAAGGCGCCCTATCGTATGGCTCCAGCAGAGATGACAGAGCTCAAGGAGCAGCTGAGAGACCTACTCGACAAGGGATTTATCCGCCCTAGCGTTTCACCATGGGGAGCGCCGGTCCGCTTCGTGAAGAAGAAGGACGGTAGTCTCCGCCTTTGTATTGATTATCGAGAGCTGAATGCAGTTATGGTGAAGAACCGTTATCCTTTACCACGCATCGACGACTTATTTGATCAGTTGAAAGGAGCATCTGTATTCTCTAAGATATATCTACGATCCGGATACCATCAGATTGCCATCCGTGAAAGTGACATTGAGAAGACCGCATTCAGAACCAGATATAGACATTACGAGTTTAAGGTTATGCCGTTTGGTTTATCCAATGCACCGGCTAAGTTCATGGACCTAATGAACCGCTTGTACCAAGATCAGTTGGACAAGTCAGTGGTAGTCTTCATTGACGATATACTTGTGTATTCGAAATCCAAGGGTGAGCATGAAAGCCACCTGAGAAGTGTGTTGCAAACGTTGAGAAAGAATCAGTTGTATACTAAATTTTCAAAGTGTGAGTTTTGGTTGAACCAAGTATCCTTTCTTGGACATTTGATTTCTGAGGCCGGGATCGCTGTTGATCCGGCAAAGATTAATGCAGTGCGCACCTGGCCTAGGCCGAAGACAGTTACCGATATCAGGAGCTTCCTCGGTCTGGCAGGATATTATAGGAGGTTTGTGAAGGACTTCTTCAGTGTCTCGAAGCCGATAACTTCCTTAATGAAGAAGGATGCACCATTCGAGTGGACAGATGTCTGCGAGAGTTCTTTCCAGAGTCTCAAGGATGCTCTGACATCTGCACCAGTCCTGACTATACCAGACGGTCCAGATGGTTTTGAGGTCTATTGCGACGCATCAGGCAGAGGTATGGGTTGTGCATTGATGCAACACGGGAAGGTCGTGGCATACGCCTCCCGACAGCTGAAGAAGCACGAAGAGAACTACCCTACACACGATTTAGAACTGGGTGCCATTGTCTTCGCATTGAAGATATGGCGACATCATTTGTATGGGGTAAGCGTGACAATTTATTCTGACCACAAAAGTTTGAAGTACTTGTTCACTCAGAAGGAGTTGAACATGAGACAAAGAAGGTGGGTCGAGTTCTTAAACAACTACGACATCCATCTACAGTATAAAGAGGGTAAAGCAAATGTGGTCGCTGACGCACTGAGTCGCCGAGCACACTCTCTCAATTCACTAGTCCCTCATTCTAGCTTGGCTGAAGAGGTGAGGAGTGCTTAGATGTCGGATCAGTATATGTTGGAGATCAGGCAGAAGCTTATTGATGGCACATTCGAGGGTCAGAAGTACGACTTCCGACTCCATGATGATGACCTGATTAGGCTTAATGGTCGGCTGTGTATTCCGAGGAGTAGCGCTGAGCTGAAAGAGCACATACTGAGTGAATCCCATTCTTCTACGACTTCGATTCACCCCGGATCTTCAAAAATGTACAAGAGTATGAAACGTTATTTTTGGTGGATAGGCATGAAAAAGGATGTGAACGATTATGTGTTGAGGTGTCTCACTTGTCAAAAGGTCAAGTTTGAGCACCGACGACCTGGTGGTATGGTACAGCCAATGCCAGTGCCTGAGTGGAAGTTCCACGACATTTCTATGGACTTCGTAGTAGGGCTTCCGCCTACAAGGGGAGGTCTGAATATGATTTGGGTTGTTGTTGACCGACTGACCAAGGTGGCTCGATTCATACCGATGAAGGACACCTGGAAAGTGGCTAAGCTTGCAGAGCTCTTTGACAGAGAGATTGTAAGACATCATGGGGTACCGAAAACAATTGCGTCTGACAGGGATACCAGATTCCTTTCGAGGTATTGGAAATCCACACGAGAAGCGCTGGGGACCGAGCTGAAGCTGAGTACAGCGTTCCACCCACGACTGATGGTCAGAGTGAGCGCACCATCCAGACACTTGAGGATATGTTACGTACATGTGCACTTGACTTTCAGACCAGCTGGATTGATAAGTTACATCTGATCGAGTTTAGCTACAACAACAGTTACCAGGCTTCGATCAAGATGTCTCCCTTCCAGGCCTTGTAAGGTAGACCATGCCACACACCATTATGCTAGGATGAGTCGAGTGATACATGGCCATGGCGGTACAAGCAGAAGTACCTGGAGCAATTATTATAGGACCAGAGTACCTGGAGCAAGTAGATGCAGAAGTACGCCAGATCCGGGCTAACATGAAGGCAGCAATCATGAGCACAGACGTGACATGGAATTCGCCGTGGGCGATCAGGTATTTCTCAGGGTATCCCCCATGAAGGGAGTGTTTCGTTTTGGCCAAAAAGGCAAGTTGAGCCCAAAATATGTATGGCCTTATGTTGTGACGGAGCGGATCGGCCCGGTAGCTTACAGACTTGATTTACCCGCCGAGCTGGGCAAAGTACATGATGTATTTCTTGTCCCAGTTGAAGAAGTATATGTCTCATCTGTCTCATGTACTTCAGCCTGAAAGGCTAACTTTAGAGCCGACCATGCAATCAGTGGAGACTCCCGTACGGATTCTGGACACTAAGACTCGAGACACTCGCCATAAGTCTGTGAGACTGATGAAAGTCCTCTGGTCTAACCAGGACGACGAGGAGGCCACTTGGGAGCTGGAAGATAAGATGAAGGCGAAGTACCCGTTGTTATTTACTTCTTAGTGTTGTGTGTATAGGGTACGGGGCGTACCCCTATTTTAAGGGGGGTAGAGTCGTTTCGGTTATGTGTGTATGACATGTATTTAAATACATTGTCTATGTTATGTTGTTACGGACCGTTGTGTCTTGTCTATGTTGTTGTGTTACAGACCGTTGAGTCTGAATGATGTGTTGTTGTTTGGACCTTGTGTCCGATGTTATGTAAGTGTGTTGTTAATGTTGCTATGGAAGTATTGTTTTATAAGTATTCCCCGTGTGCCAATACTGAAACTATGTGGGAAGTGTGAACTTTGGGGACAAAGTTCTTTTAAGGGGGGTAGATTGAAATACCACAAACCTTAGTATGTGGTTTAGACATTAAAATATGGTATAATAAGGCTAAAAAGTGCCTTAGAAACATTAGTAAACAATTTAAAACATAGTAAACACAATTAAATACCTTAAAGTCAATATGGGGAAAAATGTGCTCTAAGCTTGGGATAATCTTGGTTAAGACCTAATAAGCTTACCAAGACCTTTGTTATATGTTAATGAACATATTAAACCAATTACCAAAGCAAAACCAAGCTTGAAAACAATTTAAAACACAAAATGTGCTTTAAGGAGTCTTAAAGCACATTTTTGAAAAATTGTCTTGTAAATGGGTTTTGAGTGGCTAAATGTCCATCATTACTCTTTAATTAACATGTGTACTACTTAGTATCACATTAGGAAGTCTAAATCAATGAGAAATAAAAAATTTCACAGTTATGTGCCTTGTTTTGTGAATAGTAACTAAATTAAGCTAGTTTATAACATAAGTCGATATAAGTGAATTAATTAGTCAACAAAGACCAAAATACCCCATTTGACTATAAGGGGGCCGGTTTTCATGGATGACTCACCACACTTGAAAAATTAAGTAATCAAATAATGTAATAAAGTAAGTTACTATTTGCTTTATCTACTTAAATATCTAAATTAGCTACTTATCTTCATTCTCTTCTTTCCTTCTTCATTTCCCACGTCTCCAACCTCTCTTCTTCCTCCATTCACGGTTTTGCTACAGCCATATACCATTCTCCATCTTCAATCTCTTATATCTCCTAGCTCCCTTTGCCAAATCAAGAACCAAGACCACCATTCTCTTAGTCTTGCCAAGCTCTTCAATTCTATCTTCTCAAAACTCCAAGAGCTCCATTTCGGTGCCAAGAGAAGTCTCCATGGGAGGAGCTTGAGGTCATCTTTTTATATATCATTGTTCTCCTTTGTTTCAAGGTAAGGAAAAACCAAGAAAAACAACATTTCCTTCATGTTTTAGTGTTGACCGAAAATCACCTCTTCATGGTGTTTTCTCTTGCTTTGTTCTAGCTTCATTTCAATCATTCAAGGGCTTGGTGGAGTCCTCTCTTGCTACATATTCAAACTCTCTTCCATTTCCAACGTAAAACAATCACCTTAATGTTTTAAGACAATATATAACCTAGGCTTTATAATGAGATTAAGCATGAAGCTTGAATACTCATTACATTGCTTGAATATTGATTAGAAACTTGACAAGCAAACCAAAGTCCTTGCCGATTTTAATCAAACAAGGAGCAAGGAGATATTGTAACACCCCTAAAACCGGCCTAAGAGTTAAGGGTATTACACGCCGCGTATTACTACCTAATAACGCAAGGCTCTAAAACGCTCAAATGCAATTAAGGCCCTGTAACACCCCTACCATTAATACAATCATTACCGTCCAATCTCCTCGTACTTCCAGATTCACGCAGCGGATACATGCTTACATACAGTGGGTGGTACAATGCCATTAGTCACCCACGTGACTAACACGGCTACTACTTCTACATACAACATCGGTCTGATGGACCGGAATATTCGAGTACTACACAAACATAATACATACTCCCATTACTTACTGAGTACTACAATACTCCATTTAATACAATACTCCATTCAATACAATACTCCATAATTCATTACAAGATAATACACTACGCATACCGAGTTTACTAAGTTCCAAATACAAATACGATACCTCTTCAATTCCATGCATACTCATTAAGAGTCTAACCACTACCCATTCCTCACAACTACATACTTGCAACTTACGTAATAGTGTACCCCTTGGTACATTTCTACACTCAAGGCTACAAGCCTTATACCATTTACTACAATCTACCTTTCATTCCTAGTAATCTAGGCATGTCCACCGGTCTCTTCTGTGACCAGGTCTGCTTCGGGTACCTGCACACTAAAAACGTTCCCCCTAGGGGGTCAGCTTACGCTGAATATGATAACCGCATACCCCGCGTACTAGCGAGGGTACGCCGACCATTTGGTCGAATACATGCAATTCATTTTGCAATACATACATACATACATACATACATACATACATACATACATACATACATACATACATACATACATACATACATACATACATACATACATACATACATACATACATACATACATACATACATACATACATACATACATACATACAATACATACATACATATACATACATACATACATACATACATACATACATGCTTTCATTCCCGATACTACAATACTACACAAGGTATACATACATACGCACAGTACAATACATGCTTGGAAGATAATCAAGTCAACCAATACTTACTTACCATCTTCCAGAATACACATACACAATACATCTCATTACATACTCAATACGCAATACGGAGATACACTTCTCCATTTCACACAAGGCTTGTTAGCTTTTTACACACCCGGGTTAATCGGGTGTCCAATACTCATTTACTCAAGGTCAATGACTTACAACAGTCAAGACCGATACACATACAATACTTACTTCTTACTTACTTTACTCAGGTTAAGTCGGTATGACCTCGGGGCAGGGATTACTACATCCCACCACCGAGCTTTAGGGTGGCCCACTAATCCATGATGCTACCCATTCAAGGGGATTGGTCCATGGAAAAGATTACAGCCAGATTCGGATCCAACCCTTGTGTTTCCTCATCCTCACGCGTGGCCGAAAATATATCGGACTTCTACTCATTCCATTTACTCATTGCTCATGTTAGGAGTTAGATTGTTAGGAATTAGCAGAAGTCAGTACTTCATTTCCATACATCCATACAATACACAAGTACACATTACATACAACATACCCTTCATTCTGATTCATACATTTCATGAATTATACAAACTAAATGTTCAAGAAGATACAATCAAGAACAAAATAGTTCAAACACAATTAAGTGCATTACAATTCCGATTCGTGCATTTATCTTATTGGTGGTCACATAAGCACACAAATCGGGGTAACCAGGTTAGGATACAGAGCATGAAAAATCATGCCGTACCGTCGTTTCGTACTACCGGATCCTTCGGCGATCAACTATCTGATTCCTATACATACATGAAGTAGTATGATCAATGATCTATTATTGATCTAACTTACTCCTTCATTGTTACTTCCAATGTATACTTACTACTTTGTTATTTTCTTACTTGATTATGAAACCATTCTTTTCTTTACTACTTCTTAAACTTGTTTCCTTACTCATCTACTTACTTTCTTACCATTATTACCTTCATTAATGGTGTATTACTACATACATATGCATATATGTGTATAGGCATACATATACATACATATGACTACTATAGTCATATAATAAAACATTTTTTTTTATAAATTATGGGTCGTCCGACCCACAGTCCGACCCAACATCTGGGTCGGACCATTCCAGTAAGTTTTCCGTCTTCTGAAATTGTCCCGTCCGACCCAGAACTGTTCCGTCCAACCCATACACCTCTGGGTTGGACCATTCCAGTAGCTTTTGGTTCCGTGGTCTGATTCCGTCCGACCCACCGTCCTCCCCAACCTCTGGGTCGGACGGGTCCAGAACCTACCTATAGATTTTGTTTTTCACTTCTTTTCTTACTCATTTCTTACCATTTCTTACCCATTTCTTCCCCAATCTTCCTACATGTAATCCCACATGTTTTAACAGTAATTAAGCCCTCTAAATCACCTTAATTCATCCACCAAATCCATTACTAAATCCATCAAATAACTTACACAATTCCTTCATTTTTTTTCCAACACATGTAACAATTTTTGTTACACTTATGCTACAGATTTTAAAACTCAATTCTCCCATCCCATACTTCTACTACCAATACCATTACTAGAATCCCAAATACATTTCCAAGCAATTACAACATCTATACCCAAGTCCAACATTCATTTTACTAAATCTTGTACTCTCATTCTTGCTAATTCCTCCAATGAAATCCAATACCTCTTGCTACAGATTTTTACATGCTTCATCCTCATTCTCCAATTACCAATCCATGGTCATTGAACATCTCTACTAGCCCCAATACACACCATGGTTCCCCCATTCACCAAGTCATTCCTAAATACATAATTCCTACAAAAATTTCGCCATAGTTCACCTACTTTTTTACTTCTCCACATACACACTTTTCATCAAATTCATTCCTAATCTAGCCACACCCATACAAGGGTCCTACCAGCATACAAGGTTCATACAAGATCTTAATACACCAATACTTCTTCAATCACAATACTAATAATCATTACTTCCTCAAATAGCAATACTAATACACATATCCATTCATTTGGCTCTAAGGCCTACAAATCCACATATTTTCTCACCAATACTCAACATCCACATTTACAATACTAGTACAATGGTTTAGGTTCTTTTATTTGTTTACCCATTCCCACTACACTAATGCATTAAATTAAGCATTGAGAATGAGCTCTTACCTTGAGCTTATATTCTCCTTCTTTCTTTTCCATTTCTCTTCTTCCTCTCTTGCTTGTACCAATCGGTGAAATGGGAATGGAGTTGTCCAACTCCATCCCAACCCCAAGAACACAAAAATTCATTTTAATTATCCTTCTAAACCCTTAAAGAATTCTAATTCAATTAAAAGGGCTTAGAGCACAAGTTAGGGTTTTACCTTTGGAGATCTTTGCGAGGGATTCTCACCCTTGAATCAAGAAGGGGATTACTCCACCATTGGAGGGTTGAAACAATGCTCCAACGCAAGAGAAAAACAAGGTAAAAGAGAGGCAAAAATCGGCCTTACCAAAGAGATGGAGAAAAGTGAGATCTTTCATGGAGATTTTTACCTTGTTGGAAAGAGGAGACTCCAAGCTCCATAATGGTGTGCTTTTCTCTTCAAATGGGGAAAACCCATGTAAATGAAGTTGCTCATTTTTGGATTTTGAAAGATAGGAATGTAGAGCTTGAAGAGGGGGTTCAAATATGCAATTTATTTTACATTTGGAGCTCAAATGGAGCTAGAGCATGAGGAAGAAGTGAGGAAGCCATGGGAGCTTCCTTTGGGGCTTTGAAATCCCAGCAATAAGGGAGGAGAGAGAGTAGAGAATGAGAGAATAAGAGGAGGAGGGCTATTTGTTACTTTTTGTTACTTTTGTTTTCTTGTCTTCTAGTGTGTGTGAGAGGGTAATATTTAATTGAGTGTGAGAGAGGGTATTAATACCCTATAAAACCGGCCCACTTATACTGTTAAGCTGGAGCAGTTTCTCGTCTTTTACAGAAAACGCTCGTTATTTTACCCGGTTTTGATACTATTCACTAACCGGGCCCGTTTTCCGGAATTTTCTCGTTTCTTTATTTTTATTGGTTATTAAGCTCCCGTTAATGCTTAAGAATGGTTATTTAATGATTTACAATTTTTACGGGTTCATTTGACCACTTAAAGTCACGCTTTCATGTTTTCTCGAAAAACATGCTCTAAAGCTCTATTAGCGTTTTAATACATTATTTGGATCCGTTTTCTTCGGGAGTTGTTCCCATATATTATTTAGGTCTTATTAAACCTTTAGAATCCATATAATACGCTAACCGAGATCTCATACCTCCTATGGTTATTTAACGCTTATTTAGTGTTTTCCGCTTTTTAAGCATTTATTTATTTCTTTTGGATTTATTTCTCCTTACCAATATTACTCAAGCATTATTAGGCTCTTAAATACGGATTAGAATAATCTTAATCACTATATTTAAGTTTGGGGTATTTCAGGCCCAAAACAGAGTTTCCATAAACATTGTAAACCAGAGTATTCAAATACGGCAGAAGTAATACAAATCCCAAACACATGTTCCAAACAGAAACAAAGTCAAAACAGTGTAAGGCCCGAAGGCTACAACATCATAAATGCTAGTCTGAATGAACAACAAGCTAAACACTATAGCTCTCAGAAACTTAAGATGATCCTCGCTGATCAATCTGCAAAAATTTTAAAAGTAGGGGAGTGAGCACACAACTATGCCCAGTAAGCAGCGACCGTCATCAGTAAGGTCGCTCAAAACAATTGAAATCAGAAGAGGAGAAGATAAACAATATCCACAATTCTCAAACAGTCAGAAGTTTTCAGAAGCAGTAACGGAGACAGAGGGGAACACAAGAGTTCCCAATTCAAAAACAATCAGAGTTCTTAAACAGAAAGGGACAAGACACAATGCACACACTCAGAAGGGTCGAAGACCCATAGACCATAACAGGTCTCTCGACAACGCAGAAATGACTCTAATGAGCCAAAGGGTTCGTCAACCGCATAGAACAGAAAGGGAATGACCCACTCAGAACGACGTCTACATGGTATACCACGGAATAGCTCGACCCAGCCATTCACGACTCATAAATAAAGTGTAATGTCCCAAAACAGAAAGTTGCATAAACAAAGCAAATTGCATTTAGATATGCCGAAATACCCTTAAATCAGTAGTACAGTTCATAGGGAATCCAACACCACAAACGGCACTCAAATCGGAGTTTAACAAAGAAGTTATGCTGAAAACAGTGAGGTGCCGAACTTGGGTCCGGACGTCGAAGTTCGGACGCAAGTCGAGACTCAGAAACCAGGATAGCCGAATGTCCGAACTTGTGTCCGGACATCAATGTTCGGACACAAGTCGATTTGAAATCATACAGGAAATTTCAGACCGTCCGAACATCAAGGTTCGGACTGATATTCGGACAGGTTTTACGAGAAAAATCACGTGGAAGGTCCGACCTTGTGTCCGGACGCGAAGTTCGGACACCAGGTCGAACTAAAATCAGAAGAGATACTAGGGTGTGTCCGAACATCTAAGTTCGGACAGATGTTCGAACATACCCTGAACTTAGAAAATCAAAAAGGCAAAACGCACTGTCCGAACTTCAAAGCTCGGACGGAAGTTCGGACAGTGCGAAAACTGCAGATTTCAGAAGACGACAGAGCAGAAAAACAACGCGATTCGACACCACGAATCACAATTCAGAACACACACCAAAGTCATAAATACAGAAGACCATGGGGGTTTAGCCATTCAGAAACGCAATTAAACAGACAACAACAATCGTAATCCGCACACAAATCAAACGACAAAACCTTGCAAACCCCATGGCTGAACTTCCAAACCGAATCGAGTAACCACCTACCTCGATTAGCAGACAAATCCTGAATCAGAAACAGTAGGGCCCAACCACGCAGAATCCCGAAACGCAAGCCGATGATGCCACCCAAACACTGAATTCGCAGAGAAGAACAACCCCCAAATCAGAACATCGAAACGCAAAATCTGAACTGTCACGATAATGGATGCCAACCTTTACCTGAATACAAGCACGCCGAGGAATCCAAAAGGCTGCAGTAGCGTAGCCTCAACAATCCGAACTCCAACGCAGAGTTGTCGTTGTTGAATCAATACATTCAGAACCCTAGAAATCCGAGATTGGGAGAGAAGAAAACAACAGCGGAATCCAGAATAATCGCAACATAAACCTGAGTGAAAGAAGAGGAATGCAGCAGTAACCAGGACAATCTGATCGCAACAGCAGAACCACATTCCCAGCAGATGAAGGGAGAGAGAGAGAGAGAAGAACGCTCGTTTCGACTTTGAAAACTGACAACCTCCCACGACCTATCAGACGTGATTACCAATGATCAGAGAATGAATGTAAAAATAAGGAAACCTTTTCCTTAAACCAGATAATTAATTACCTTAATTAATTAACCGAATGACCTCCTCGTCCTCGACAAATGAAACAATTTCGCTGATGTCCCAACTGACAGCAAGGGATTTAAATCCAACTTTAGAATAAGGTTGTAGCAGATATATATTAGGTATGAATTGTGGGTTATAACATCACCCCCCCTTAAAAGAATTTTGTCCTCGAAATTGACTAACCTTACCGCTAGAATAGGAGGGAAACTTGGCACGTAGCTCATCCTCGAGCTCCCAAGTCGCTTCACTCTCTGACTGATCAGACCATTGGACCTTAACCATAGGCAGGGTCTTACTACGAAGCCGACGGACGTCTCTGGCTAAAATGCGGGTAGGCACCGCCTCGAAACTGCAGTCCTCCCTCAACTGAAGCTGGCTGTAGTCGATCACATGAGACGGATCATGCAGGTACTCCTCAACATCGAAACATGGAAAACACTGTGGATAGTAGACAAGGATGGAGGCAAAGCCAGACGGTAAGCCATAGGGCCAATCCTCTCTAGAATCTAAAATGGTCCAACGAACCTTGGGCTAAGCTTCCCACGCTTCCCAAAACGGACAACTCCCCTGACTGGAGAAACTCGTAGATAGACATGATCTCCAATCTCAAACTCAAGCGTCATGCGCCTCTGGTCTGCATAGCACTTCTGCCTACTCTGAGCAACAAGCAAACGCTCTCGAATTATTCTAATCTTCTCTACTGCACCCTGCACCAGCTCTGATACCACTAAATGTAACACCCCTAAAACCGGCCTAAGAGTTAAGGGTATTACACGTCGTGTTTTACTACCTAATAACGCAAGGCTCTAAAACGCTCAAATGCAATTAAGGCCCAAAACAGAGTTCCATAAACATTGTAAACCAAAGTATCAAATACGGCAGAAGTAATACAAAATCCGAAACACATGTTCCAAACAGAAACAGAAGTCAAAACAGTGTAAGGCCCGAAGGCTACAACATCATAAATGCTAGTCTGAATGAACAACAAGCTAAACACTATAACTCCAGAAACTTAAGATGATCCTCACTGATCAATCTGCAAAAATGTTAAAAGTAGGGGAGTGAGCACACAACTATGCCCAGTAAGCAGCGACCGTCATCAGTAAGGTCGCTCAAAACAATTGAAATCAGAAGAGGAGAAGATAAACATTATATCCACAATTCTCAAACAGTCAGAAGTTTTCAGAAGCAGTAACGGAGACAGAGGGGAACACAAGAGTTCCCAATTCAGAACAATCAGAGTTCTTAAACAGAAAGGGACAAGACACAATGCATACACTCAGAAGGGTTAAAGATCCATAGACCATAACAGGTCTCTCGACAACGCAGAAGAAATCTAATGAGCCAAAGGGTTCATCAACCCCACAGAATAGAAAAGGAATGACCCACACTCAGAACGACGTCTACATGGTATACCACGGAATAGCTCGACCCAGCCTTTCACGGCTCAGAAACAAAGTGTAATGTCCCAAAACAGAAAGATGCATGAATAGAAGCAAAATTGCATTAGATATGCTGAAATACCCCTAAATTAGTAGTACAGTTCATAGGGAATCCAACGCCGCAAACGGCACTCTAATCGGAGTTCAAGAAGAAGTTATGCTGAAACAGTGAGGTGTCTGAACTTGGGTCCGGAGATCGAAGTTCGGAAGCAAGTCGAGACTCAGAAACCAGGATAGCCGAATGTCCGAACTTGTGTCCGGACATCAATGTTCGGACACAAGTCGATTTGAAATCATACATGAAATTTCTGACCGTCTGAACATCAAGGTTCGGACTGATGTTCGGACAGGTTTTACGAGAAAAATCACGGGAAGGTCCGACTTTGTCCGGACGTCGAAGTTCGGACACAGGTCGAACTAAAATCAGAAGAGAAACTAAGGGTGTGTCCGAACATCTAAGTTCGGACAGATGTTCGGACATACCCCGAACTTAGAAAATCAAAAAGGCAAAACGCACTGTCCGAACTTCAAAGCTCGGACGGAAGTTCGGACAGTGCGAAAAGCAGATTTCAGAAGACGAACAGAGCAGAAAAACAACGCGATTCGACACCACGATCCCAATTCAGAACACACACCAAAAGTCATAAATACAGAAGACCATGGGGGTTTAGCCATTCAGAAACGCAATTAAACAGACAACAACAATCGTAATCCGCACCAAATCAAACGACAAAACCTTGCAAACCCCATGGCTGAACTTCCAAACCGAATCGAGTAACCACCTACCTCGATTAGCAGACAAATCCTGAATCAGAAACAGTAGGGCCCAACCACGCAGAATCCCGAAACGCAAGCCGATGATGCCACCCAAACACTGAATTCGCAGAGAAGAAAAACCCCCAAATCAGAACATCGAAACGCAAAATCTGAACGTCACGATAATGGATGCCAACCTTTACCTGAATACAAGCACGCCGAGGAATCCAAAAGGCTGCAGTAGCGTAGCCTCAACAATCCGAACTCCCAACGCAGAGTTGTCGTTGTTGAATCAATACATTCAGAACCCTAGAAAAGATTGGAGGAGAGGAGAGAAGAAAACCAACGCGGAATCCAGAATAATCGCAACATAAACCTGAGTGAAAGAAGAGGAATGCAGCAGTAACCAGGACAACATCTGATCGCAACAGCAGAACCACAATTCCCAGCAGATGAAGGGGAGAGAGAGAGAGAAGAACGCTCGTTTCGACTTTGAAAAACTGACAACGCTCCCACGACCATATCAGACGTGATTACCAATGATCAGAGAATGAATGTAAAAATAAGGAACCTTTCCTTATAAACAGATAATTAATTACCTTAATTAATTAACCGAATGGCCTCCTCGTCCTCGACAAATGAAACAATTATCGCTGATTTGTCCCAACTGACAGCAAGGGATTTAAATCCAACTTAGAATAAGGTTGTAGCAGATATAATATTAGGTATGAATTGTGGGTTATAACATCACCTCCCCTTAAAAGAATTTTGTCCCTCGAAATTGACTAACCTTACCGCTAGAATAGGGAGGGAAACTTTGGCACGTAGCTCATCCCGAGCTCCCAAGTCGCTTCACTCTACTGACTGATAGACAATTGGGACCTTAACCATAGGCGGGTCTTACTACGAAGCCGACGGACGTCTGGCTAAAATGCGGGTAGGCACCGCCTCGAACTGCAGTCCTCCCTCAACTGAAGCTGGCTTGTAGGCGATCACATGAGACGGTCATGCAGGTACTTCCTCAACATCGAAAACATGGAAACACTGTGGATGTAGACAAGGATGGAGGCAAAGCCGACGGGAAGCCATAGGGCCAATCCCTCTAGAATTATGGTCCAACGAACCTTGGGCTAAGCTTCCCACTCCCAAAACGGACAACTCCCTGACTGGAGAAACTCGTAGATAGACTGATCTCCAATCTCAAACTCAGCGTCAGCGCCTCTGGTCTGCATAGCACTTCTGCCTACTCTGAGCAACAAGCAAACGCTCTCGAATTATTCTAATCTTCTCTACTGCACCCTGCACCAGCTCTGATACCACTAAATGTAACACCCCTAAAACCGGCCTAAGAGTTAAGGGTATTACACGTCGTGTTTTACTACCTAATAACGCAAGGCTCTAAAACGCTCAAATGCAATTAAGGCCCAAAACAGAGTTTCCATAAACATTGTAAACCAAAGTATTCAAATACGGCAGAAGTAATACAAAATCCGAAACACATGTTCCAAACAGAAACAGAAGTCAAAACAGTGTAAGGCCCGAAGGCTACAACATCATAAATGCTAGTCTGAATGAACAACAAGCTAAACACTATAACTCCAGAAACTTAAGATGATCCTCGCTGATCAATCTGCAAAAATGTTAAAAGTAGGGGAGTGAGCACACAACTATGCCCAGTAAGCAGCGACCGTCATCAGTAAGGTCGCTCAAAACAATTGAAATCAGAAGAGGAGAAGATAAACATTATATCCACAATTCTCAAACAGTCAGAAGTTTTCAGAAGCAGTAACGGAGACAGAGGGGAACACAAGAGTTCCCAATTCAGAAACAATCAGAGTTCTTAAACAGAAAGGGACAAGACACAATGCATACACTCAGAAGGGTTAAAGATCCATAGACCATAACAGGTCTCTCGACAACGCAGAAATGACTCTAATGAGCCAAAGGGTTCATCAACCCCACAGAATAGAAAAGGAATGACCCACACTCAGAACGACGTCTACATGGTATACCACGGAATAGCTCGACCCAGCCTTTCACGGCTCAGAAACAAAGTGTAATGTCCCAAAACAGAAAGATTGCATGAATAGAAGCAAAATTGCATTTAGATATGCTGAAATACCCCTAAATTAGTAGTACAGTTCATAGGGAATCCAACGCCGCAAACGGCACTCTAATCGGAGTTCAAACGAAGAAGTTATGCTGAAAACAGTGAGGTGTCTGAACTTGGGTCCGGACGTCGAAGTTCGGACGCAAGTCGAGACTTAGAAACCAGGATAGCCGAATGTCCGAACTTGTGTCCGGACATCAATGTTCGGACACAAGTCGATTTGAAATCATACATGAAATTTCTGACCGTCTGAACATCAAGGTTCGGACTGATGTTCGGACAGGTTTTACGAGAAAAATCACGTGGAAGGTCCGACCTTGTGTCCGGACGTCGAAGTTCGGACACAGGTCGAACTAAAATCAGAAGAGAAACTAAGGGTGTGTCCGAACATCTAAGTTCGGACAGATGTTCGGACATACCCCGAACTTAGAAAATCAAAAAGGCAAAACGCACTGTCCGAACTTCAAAGCTCGGACGGAAGTTCGGACAGTGTGAAAACTGCAGATTTCAGAAGACGAACAGAGCAGAAAAACAACGCGATTCGACACCACGAATCACCAATTCAGAACACACACCAAAATAGTCATAAATACAGAAGACCATGGGGTTTAGCCATTCAGAAACGCAATTAAACAGACAACAACAATCGTAATCCGCACACAAATCAAACGACAAAACCTTGCAAACCCCATGGCTGAACTTCCAAACCGAATCGAGTAACCACCTACCTCGATTAGCAGACAAATCCTGAATCAGAAACAGTAGGGCCCAACCACGCAGAATCCCGAAACGCAAGCCGATGATGCCACCCAAACACTGAATTCGCAGAGAAGAACAACCCCCAAATCAGAACATCGAAACGCAAAATCTGAACTGTCACGATAATGGATGCCAACCTTTACCTGAATACAAGCACGCCGAGGAATCCAAAAGGCTGCAGTAGCGTAGCCTCAACAATCCGAACTCCCAACGCAGAGTTGTCGTTGTTGAATCAATACATTCAGAACCCTAGAAATCAGAGATTGGGAGAGAAGAAAACAACAGCGGAATCCAGAATAATCGCAACATAAACCTGAGTGAAAGAAGAGGAATGCAGCAGTAACCAGGACAATCTGATCGCAACAGCAGAACCACAATTCCCAGCAGATGAAGGGGAGAGAGAGAGAGAGAAGAACGCTCGTTTCGACTTTGAAAACTGACAACGCTCCCACGACCTATCAGACGTGATTACCAATGATCAGAGAATGAATGTAAAAATAAGGAAACCTTTTCCTTATAAACCAGATAATTAATTACCTTAATTAATTAACCGAATGACCTCCTCGTCCTCGACAAATGAAACAATTTCGCTGATGTCCCAACTGACAGCAAGGGATTTAAATCCAACTTTAGAATAAGGTTGTAGCAGATATAATATTAGGTATGAATTGTGGGTTATAACATCACCTCCCCCTTAAAAGAATTTTGTCCTCGAAATTGACTAACCTTACCGCTAGAATAGGGAGGGAAACTTGGCACGTAGCTCATCCTCGAGCTCCCAAGTCGCTTCACTCTCTGACTGATCAGACCATTGGACCTTAACCATAGGCAGGGTCTTACTACGAAGCCGACGGACGTCTCTGGCTAAAATGCGGGTAGGCACCGCCTCGAAACTGCAGTCCTCCCTCAACTGAAGCTGGCTGTAGTCGATCACATGAGACGGATCATGCAGGTACTTCCTCAACATCGAAACATGGAAAACACTGTGGATAGTAGACAAGGATGGAGGCAAAGCCAGACGGTAAGCCATAGGGCCAATCCTATCTAGAATCTAAATGGTCCAACGAACCTTGGGCTAAGCTTCCCACGCTTCCCAAAACGGACAACTCCCCTGACTGGAGAAACTCGTAGATAGACATGATCTCCAATCTCAAACTCAAGCGTCATGCGCCTCTGGTCTGCATAGCACTTCTGCCTACTCTGAGCAACAAGCAAACGCTCTCGAATTATTCTAATCTTCTCTACTGCACCCTGCACCAGCTCTGATACCACTAAATGTAACACCCCTAAAAACCGGCCTAAGAGTTAAGGGTATTACACGTCGTGTTTTACTACCTAATAACGCAAGGCTCTAAAACGCTCAAATGCAATTAAGGCCCAAACAGAGTTTCCATAAACATTGTAAACCAAAGTATTCAAATACGGCAGAAGTAATACAAAATCCGAAACACATGTTCCAAACAGAAACAGAAGTCAAAACAGTGTAAGGCCCGAAGGCTACAACATCATAAATGCTAGTCTGAATGAACAACAAGCTAAACACTATAACTCCAGAAACTTAAGATGATCCTCGCTGATCAATCTGCAAAAATGTTAAAGTAGGGGAGTGAGCACACAACTATGCCCAGTAAGCAGCGACCGTCATCAGTAAGGTCGCTCAAAACAATTGAAATCAGAAGAGGAGAAGATAAACATTATATCCACAATTCTCAAACAGTCAGAAGTTTTCAGAAGCAGTAACGGAGACAGAGGGGAACACAAGAGTTCCCAATTCAGAAACAATCAGAGTTCTTAAACAGAAAGGGACAAGACACAATGCATACACTCAGAAGGGTTAAAGATCCATAGACCATAACAGGTCTCTCGACAACGCAGAAATGACTCTAATGAGCCAAAGGGTTCATCAACCCCACAGAATAGAAAAGGAATGACCCACACTCAGAACGACGTCTACATGGTATACCACGGAATAGCTCGACCCAGCCTTTCACGGCTCAGAAACAAAGTGTAATGTCCCAAAACAGAAAGATTGCATGAATAGAAGCAAAATTGCATTTAGATATGCTAAAATACCCCTAAATTAGTAGTACAGTTCATAGGGAATCCAACGCCGCAAACGGCACTCTAATCGGAGTTCAAACTAGAAGAAGTTATGCTGAAAACAGTGAGGTGTCTGAACTTGGGTCCGGACATCGAAGTTCGGAAGCAAGTCGAGACTCAGAAACCAGGATAGCCGAATGTCCGAACTTGTGTCCGGACATCAATGTTCGGACACAAGTCGATTTGAATCATACATGAAATTTCTGACCGTCGAACATCAAGGTTCGGACTGATGTTCGGGACAGGTTTTACGAGAAAAATCACGTGGAAGGTCCGACCTTGTGTCCGGACGTCGAAGTTCGGACACAGGTCGAACTAAAATCAGAAGAGAAACTAAGGGTGTGTCCGAACATCTAAGTTCGGACAGATGTTCGGACATACCCGAACTTAGAAAATCAAAAAGGCAAAACGCACTGTCCGAACTTCAAAGCTCGGACGGAAGTTCGGACAGTGTGAAAACTGCAGATTTCAGAAGACGAACAGAGCAGAGAAAAACAACGCGATTCGACACCACGAATCACCAATTCAGAACACACACCAAAATAGTCATAAATACAGAAGACCATGGGGGTTTAGCCATTCAGAAACGCAATTAAACAGACAACAACAATCGTAATCCGCACACAAATCAAACGACAAAACCTTGCAAACCCCATGGCTGAACTTCCAAACCGAATCGAGTAACCACCTACCTCGATTAGCAGACAAATCCTGAATCAGAAACAGTAGGGCCCAACCACGCAGAATCCCGAAACGCAAGCCGATGATGCCACCCAAACACTGAATTCGCAGAGAAGAACAACCCCCAAATCAGAACATCGAAACGCAAAATCTGAACTGTCACGATAATGGATGCCAACCTTTACCTGAATACAAGCACGCCGAGGAATCCAAAAGGCTGCAGTAGCGTAGCCTCAACAATCCGAACTCCCAACGCAGAGTTGTCGTTGTTGAATCAATACATTCAGAACCCTAGAAATCAGAGATTGGGAGAGAAGAAAACAACAGCGGAATCCAGAATAATCGCAACATAAACCTGAGTGAAAGAAGAGGAATGCAGCAGTAACCAGGACAATCTGATCGCAACAGCAGAACCACAATTCCCAGCAGATGAAGGGGAGAGAGAGAGAGAGAAGAACGCTCGTTTCGACTTTGAAAACTGACAACGCTCCCACGACCTATCAGACGTGATTACCAATGATCAGAGAATGAATGTAAAAATAAGGAAACCTTTTCCTTATAAACCAGATTAATTACCTTAATTAATTAACCGAATGACCTCCTCGTCCTCGACAAATGAAACAATTTCGCTGATGTCCCAACTGACAGCAAGGGATTTAAATCCAACTTTAGAATAAGGTTGTAGCAGATATAATATTAGGTATGAATTGTGGGTTATAACATCACCTCCCCCTTAAAAGAATTTTGTCCTCGAAATTGACTAACCTTACCGCTAGAATAGGGAGGGAAACTTGGCACGTAGCTCATCCTCGAGCTCCCAAGTCGCTTCACTCTCTGACTGATCAGACCATTGGACCTAACCATAGGCAGGGTCTTACTACGAAGCCGACGGACGTCTCTGGCTAAAATGCGGGTAGGCACCGCCTCGAAACTGCAGTCCTCCCTCAACTGAAGCTGGCTGTAGTCGATCACATGAGACGGATCATGCAGGTACTTCCTCAACATCGAAACATGGAAAACACTGTGGATAGTAGACAAGGATGGAGGCAAAGCCAGACGGTAAGCCATAGGGCCAATCCTATCTAGAATCTAAAATGGTCCAACGAACCTTGGGCTAAGCTTCCCCGCTTCCCAAAACGGACAACTCCCCTGACTGGAGAAACTCGTAGATAGACATGATCTCCAATCTCAAACTCAAGCGTCATGCGCCTCTGGTCTGCATAGCACTTCTGCCTACTCTGAGCAACAAGCAAACGCTCTCGAATTATTCTAATCTTCTCTACTGCACCCTGCACCAGCTCTGATACCACTAAATGTAACACCCCTAAAACCGGCCTAAGAGTTAAGGGTATTACACGTCGTGTTTTACTACCTAATAACGCAAGGCTCTAAAACGCTCAAATGCAATTAAGGCCCAAAACAGAGTTTCCATAAACATTGTAAACCAAAGTATTCAAATACGGCAGAAGTAATACAAAATCCGAAACACATGTTCCAAACAGAAACAGAAGTCAAAACAGTGTAAGGCCCGAAGGCTACAACATCATAAATGCTAGTCTGAATGAACAACAAGCTAAACACTATAACTCCAGAAACTTAAGATGATCCTCGCTGATCAATCTGCAAAAATGTTAAAAGTAGGGGAGTGAGCAACAAACTATGCCCAGTAAGCAGCGACCGTCATCAGTAAGGTCGCTCAAAACAATTGAAATCAGAAGAGGAGAAGATAAACATTATATCCACAATTCTCAAACAGTCAGAAGTTTTCAGAAGCAGTAACGGAGACAGAGGGGAACACAAGAGTTCCCAATTCAGAAACAATCAGAGTTCTTAAACAGAAAGGGACAAGACACAATGCATACACTCAGAAGGGTTAAAGATCCATAGACCATAACAGGTCTCTCGACAAAAAGAAATGACTCTAATGAGCCAAAGGGTTCATCAACCCCACAGAATAGAAAAGGAATGACCCACACTCAGAACGACGTCTACATGGTATACCACGGAATAGCTCGACCCAGCCTTTCACGGCTCAGAAACAAAGTGTAATGTCCCAAAACAGAAAGATTGCATGATGAATAGAAGCAAAATTGCATTTAGATATGCTGAAATACCCTAAATTAGTAGTACAGTTCATAGGGAATCCAACGCCGCAAACGGCACTCTAATCGGAGTTCAAACGAAGAAGTTATGCTGAAAACAGTGAGGTGTCTGAACTTGGGTCCGGACATCGAAGTTCGGAAGCAAGTCGAGACTCAGAAACCAGGATAGCCGAATGTCCGAACTTGTGTCCGGACATCAATGTTCGGACACAAGTCGATTTGAAATCATACATGAAATTTCTGACCGTCTGAACATCAAGGTTCGGACTGATGTTCGGACAGGTTTTACGAGAAAAATCACGTGGAAGGTCCGACCTTGTGTCCGGACGTCGAAGTTCGGACACAGGTCGAACTAAAATCAGAAGAGAAACTAAGGGTGTGTCCGAACATCTAAGTTCGGACAGATGTTCGGACATACCCCGAACTTAGAAAATCAAAAAGGCAAAACGCACTGTCCGAACTTCAAAGCTCGGACGGGAAGTTCGGACAGTGTGAAAACTGCAGATTTCAGAAGACGAACAGAGCAGAAAAACAACGCGATTCGACACCACGAATCACCAATTCAGAACACACACCAAAATAGTCATAAATACAGAAGACCATGGGGGTTTAGCCATTCAGAAACGCAATTAAACAGACAACAACAATCGTAATCCGCACACAAATCAAACGACAAAACCTTGCAAACCCCATGGCTGAACTTCCAAACCGAATCGAGTAACCACCTACCTCGATTAGCAGACAAATCCTGAATCAGAAACAGTAGGGCCCAACCACGCAGAATCCCGAAACGCAAGCCGATGATGCCACCCAAACACTGAATTCGCAGAGAAGAACAACCCCCAAATCAGAACATCGAAACGCAAAATCTGAACTGTCACGATAATGGATGCCAACCTTTACCTGAATACAAGCACGCCGAGGAATCCAAAAGGCTGCAGTAGCGTAGCCTCAACAATCCGAACTCCCAACGCAGAGTTGTCGTTGTTGAATCAATACATTCAGAACCCTAGAAAGATTAGAGAGGGAGAGAAGAAAACAACAGCGGAATCCAGAATAATCGCAACATAAACCTGAGTGAAAGAAGAGGAATGCAGCAGTAACCAGGACAATCTGATCGCAACAGCAGAACCACAATTCCCAGCAGATGAAGGGGAGAGAGAGAGAGAGAAGAACGCTCGTTTCGACTTTGAAAACTGACAACGCCCACGACCTATCAGACGTGATTACCAATGATCAGAGAATGAATGTAAAAATAAGGAAACCTTTTCCTTATAAACCAGATAATTAATTACCTTAATTAATTAACCGAATGACCTCCTCGTCCTCGACAAATGAAACAATTTCGCTGATGTCCCAACTGACAGCAAGGGATTTAAATCCAACTTTAGAATAAGGTTGTAGCAGATATAATATTAGGTATGAATTGTGGGTTATAACATCACCTCCCCCTTAAAAGAATTTTGTCCTCGAAATTGACTAACCTTACCGCTAGAATAGGGAGGGAAACTTGGCACGTAGCTCATCCTCGAGCCCAAGTCGCTTCACTCTTGACTGATCAGACCATTGGACCTTAACCATAGGCAGGGTCTTACTACGAAGCCGACGGACGTCTCTGGCTAAAATGCGGGTAGGCACCGCCTCGAAACTGCAGTCCTCCCTCAACTGAAGCTGGCTGTAGTCGATCACATGAGACGGATCATGCAGGTACTTCCTCAACATCGAAACATGGAAAACACTGTGGATAGTAGACAAGGATGGAGGCAAAGCCAGACGGTAAGCCATAGGGCCAATCCTATCTAGAATCTAAAATGGTCCAACGAACCTTGGGCTAAGCTTCCCACGCTTCCCAAAACGGACAACTCCCCTGACTGGAGAAACTCGTAGATAGACATGATCTCCAATCTCAAACTCAAGCGTCATGCGCCTCTGGTCTGCATAGCACTTCTGCCTACTCTGAGCAACAAGCAAACGCTCTCGAATTATTCTAATCTTCTCTACTGCACCCTGCACCAGCTCTGATACCACTAAATGTAACACCCCTAAAACCGGCCTAAGAGTTAAGGGTATTACACGTCGTGTTTTACTACCTAATAACGCAAGGCTCTAAAACGCTCAAATGCAATTAAGGCCCAAAACAGAGTTTCCATAAACATTGTAAACCAAGTATTCAAATACGGCAGAAGTAATACAAAATCCGAAACACATGTTCCAAACAGAAACAGAAGTCAAAACAGTGTAAGGCCCGAAGGCTACAACATCATAAATGCTAGTCTGAATGAACAACAAGCTAAACACTATAACTCCAGAAACTTAAGATGATCCTCGCTGATCAATCTGCAAAAATGTTAAAAGTAGGGGAGTGAGCACACAACTATGCCCAGTAAGCAGCGACCGTCATCAGTAAGGTCGCTCAAAACAATTGAAATCAGAAGAGGAGAAGATAAACATTATATCCACAATTCTCAAACAGTCAGAAGTTTTCAGAAGCAGTAACGGAGACAGAGGGGAACACAAGAGTTCCCAATTCAGAAACAATCAGAGTTCTTAAACAGAAAGGGACAAGACACAATGCATACACTCAGAAGGGTTAAAGATCCATAGACCATAACAGGTCTCTCGACAACGCAGAGAAATGACTCTAATGAGCCAAAGGGTTCATCAACCCCACAGAATAGAAAAGGAATGACCCACACTCAGAACGACGTCTACATGGTATACCACGGAATAGCTCGACCCAGCCTTTCACGGCTCAGAAACAAAGTGTAATGTCCCAAAACAGAAAGATTGCATGAATAGAAGCAAAATTGCATTTAGATATGCTGAAATACCCCTAAATTAGTAGTACAGTTCATAGGGAATCCAACGCCGCAAACGGCACTCTAATCGGAGTTCAAACGAAGAAGTTATGCTGAAAACAGTGAGGTGTCTGAACTTGGGTCCGGACATCGAAGTTCGGAAGCAAGTCGAGACTCAGAAACCAGGATAGCCGAATGTCCGAACTTGTGTCCGGACATCAATGTTCGGACACAAGTCGATTTGAAATCATACATGAAATTTCTGACCGTCTGAACATCAAGGTTCGGACTGATGTTCGGACAGGTTTTACGAGAAAAATCACGTGGAAGGTCCGACCTTGTGTCCGGACGTCGAAGTTCGGACACAGGTCGAACTAAAATCAGAAGAGAAACTAAGGGTGTGTCCGAACATCTAAGTTCGGACAGATGTTCGGACATACCCCGAACTTAGAAAATCAAAAAGGCAAAACGCACTGTCCGAACTTCAAAGCTCGGACGGAAGTTCAGACAGTGTGAAAACTGCAGATTTCAGAAGACGAACAGAGCAGAAAAACAACGTGATTCGACCCCACGAATCGCCAATTCAGAACACACACAAAAACAGTCATAAATACAGAAGACCATGGGGGTTTAGCCATTCAGAAACGCAATTAAACAGACAACAACAATCGCAATCCGCACACAAATCAAACGACAAAACCTTGAAACCCCATGGCTGAACTTCCAAACCGAATCGAGTAACCACCTACCTCGATTAGCAGACAAATCCCGAATCAGAAACAGCAGGGCCCAACCACGCAGAATCCCGAAACGCAAGCTGATGATGCCACCCAAACACTGAATTCACAGAGAAGAACAACCCCCAAATCAGAACATCGAAACGCAAAATCTGAACTGTCACAATAATGGATGCCAACCTTTACCTGAATACAAGCACGCCGAGGAATCCAAAAGGCTGCAGTAGCGTAGCCTCAACAATCCGAACTCCCAACGCAGAGTTGTCGTCGCTGAATCAATACATTCAGAACCCTAGAAATCAGAGACTGGGAGGGAAGAAAACCACAGCGGAATCCAGAATAATCGCAACACAAACCTGAGTGAAAGAAGAGGAATGCAGCAGTAACAAGGACAATCTGATCGCAACAGTAGAACCACA
Organism: Limonium bicolor; assembly: GCA_023374045.1. Classification (NCBI taxonomy): domain Eukaryota; kingdom Viridiplantae; phylum Streptophyta; class Magnoliopsida; order Caryophyllales; family Plumbaginaceae; genus Limonium; species Limonium bicolor. The sequence goes on from CM041782.1 coordinate 171,234,956, forward strand.
ATTCCCAGCAGATGAAGGAGAGAGAGAGAGAAGAACGCTCGTTCCGACTTTGAAAACTGACAACGCTCCCACGACCTATCAGACGTGATTAGCAATGATCAGAGAATGAATGTAAATATAAGGAAACCTTTTCCTTATAAACTAGATAATTAATTACCTTAATTAATTAACCGAAGGACCTCCTCGTCCTCCACAAATGAAACAATGTCGCTGACGCCCCAACTGACAGCAAGGGATTTAAATCCAACTTTAGAATAATTTTGTAGCAGATATAATATAAGGTATGAATTGTGGGTTATAACAGATATAAGTGAAAAACTTGTGAAGGAAAAGAGGTTAATGTGTTAACTTAATGTAGTTTAATGTCTTAGGAGAAAGGAGCTCATATTGCTTGTTAAAACTACTTAAAGAGCCAATGGTGAATGACCTAGTAAAATGCTCTCAAGGAGACTATTAAAGGACATATGTGTTGTTGTATGTATTTGCATTTCAAAGGCAATATATTGTGGGAAATTCAGTGTTTATGGTTTATGCACTTTAAGGGCCTAAGAGCCATGTTATTTACGGGCCTAAGTGCCAAGCAATTTAAATAATGCACTATATTGTGATGTAGTGTAAGTTTGGTGAAGTTTTGTGTATAAGAATGCTCTTGATGGATTTAAGTGGTCTTGAATGTTTAATGGTGAAAACTTTGTGTTTTGGTGTAACAAGATGCTAGGAGAACCCATGTTGAAATTTAGATGATGTATAAGAAGTTCTAGGTGTTTAAAATGAGTGTTGGTGAATAAGGAAGAAGTGATGTGTTGCATGAAGGAGTTATAAACTTGTAGAGATATTCAAGGAGTTTGGTTAGGAAGAAAAAGATGCTTGGGAGATGATGTTGTAGTAGTGAGGTAACATTTGGGACTAGTGGTAGTTATAGGTATAAAACACCACATGAAAACTTAGTGAAAAACATTGCATGTGCTAACCTTTGTATAAGAATTTGTGTAATGTTGAGAAGGGTTTTGGTGAATGATTTAAGGAGTTTAATGGATGTCTTAAGGGGTGTTTGAAGTGCCAAATGTGGTTAGAACATACTAGGGCACTATGAGGTGAAGTTTGGAGTTAAATGAGCAATTAAAAACAAGGGTCTGGAGCAGACCGACCTTGGGGACCGGACCTGCAAGGTCGGTCAAGCCCAGTTTACCCTGCGAGAAATGGTCTCTGGAATGGACCGACCTTGGGGACCGGACTTGCAAGGTCGGTCGGGCATGAATTTTTTGTACGGATTAAGTCTCTGGAATAGACAGACCTTGGGACCGAACTTACAAGGTCGGTCATGCCTAAATCTTTGTACGTAAGTGAGTCTCAGGAATCGACCAATCTTGGGACCGAACTTACCAAGATCGGTCGGGCCTGAATTTTCAAAGGGGAAAAACTCTCGGGAATAGACCGACCTTGTGGACCGAACTTGTAAGGTAGGTCGGAGTAGAATTTTCTGACGGTAATATGTTCTGGAATGGACCGACCTTGTGTAAGGTCGGTCGGTAAGGTCGGTCGGTAAGGTCGGTCGGACCAAAACTTGTCAAAAAAAAAAACAAACAAAAGTGGCTTAAGTAGTTAACCCTAGGGGGGTATTATGAAGGTAATCAAGGGTGAGTTTAGGCATTAGACCATGTCATACAATCATGTAAGTGCTTAGTAAACGAAAGTTAAATAAGTTAATTAATCGACATTATTAATTATGTTTAGGGACTACGCTTGGCGGGTCACGTTCGCAGCAAGGACCAAGGTATGGTTTTCTTGCAGTATGTTGCCTACCGGTTTACACCGGCCTGTGTGCTGTTTGTTTTTCTGTATGTTAATAACCTTGTAAGACTTAAGTCATGTAACGAATTTACAGTTGTTTATATTGTTGTGATTTGTTATTAAGTTCCAACATTGAACTTCTAATGAGTGCTAATTGGGGAGTGAGGAATCCGGTTCTCCGGTCACGCGTGTATGTATAAGAGTAGATATCTGTATCAGATTTGACTCTTATAATGTTAAGGTTGTTCTCCTTTATTTGGCGTTCGATCTCCCGTTAGCTTCATCCAAGGCTTACCTATTCTGACTTATGATCGGTCTAGGGGGAACATGTGTTTGTGTGGTGTGTTCGGGTCACAATATCCGATCCATCTGTGAGTTAAGTTACTCGTTCGACTAACAGAACGGTAATGAGTATAAGTAACAAGCTTAACATGAGGTGAGTCATTCTCTAGGCTTATGATGTGGACTAACCATCTTGGTTGTTTCTTATGTGGAATGTACTCAATATGTGTGTGATGTTGTGCTATGCAATATTGTTGCTATGCCATGTGTATATGTTGTATGTTTAAATCAATGCCATGTTATCATGACAAGTGGTTGCGCGTATCCCGGTAGCCGATGGGCTGCGTGTTAACCATACCAGCAAAAGGTTGCTGACCCCCTCTGGGGGCTCCATATTTATATTGCCGGATGAGGATTGAAGAAGCAGAGTGGCTGTAGATCTAGGTCATGTCATACTTTTGGTTATTTTGGATGATAGGCCCGGGATGCGCCTGTGCTCCCGTGGCGTTATGTTTTGGTTCCGTTGTTACTACAGTGACGGTACATTGTCAGTTTACAGTGATGGAATGTAATAAATACTCGGTATTGTATATGATGTATTCATGGTTTTAGTTCTATGCTCGGGAGTCTGATCATCAGACCGGTACAATGTGTACGTATTCTGCCTTGTTAGCCACGTGGGTGGCTAACGGCGTGTAACACCGACCCGTTTAGTGTTTGGTTAGTTATTTAATTCTGCTGTGATTTCATATGGTTGCTAAGTGCGTAGTAAGGATGTTACAGTGTACTTGTTTACAAACCCGGAACACATGGTCTGTATACTCCTCGGGTGTAAAAATGGGGTGGTCCGGGTTTAGGTCCTGGTTTACAAACCCCGACCACTCCTTCTGAATTACATACTCCCGAGTTTTTTTACTGGTCCGGGTTTCTATACTTGTTTACAAACCCGGACCAGTTGCAGTAATGAAAAATAAGAGTGTTTTTTATTTTGTTTCAACTCCAAACTTCTACCAATCTCTTCCCCAGTATTCCTACATACAATATAGGGTGTTTTGACCCTAATTAGGCAATTAAAACTAACCTAATCCAGCTCTATACAAACCTGTTACATATTGCTGTCCACTGTCAAATTTTTTTTCCTCCACTGTCACAGTTTTTCTTCTTCAACAATTGCTACAGATTTTTCCTTTCTTCTTCCCACTAATCCTATGGCTCTTTCATTGTCTCATTTCCATTATACTCAACCCAGGTCTTACCCAGTACAATACTCATTTTACTAAGTCCTACACATTAATTCTTCCTAGTTTCTCCAACACATTTCAACACCTCTTGCTACAGATTTTATATCCTTCTTATTCTTATACTACAACTACCACTCCATGGTTACTAAACATCCTTACTCAATCCAATACACACCTTAGTTTTCCCATTCACCAAGTCACCCATAAGTGCACATTTCCTACTAAAATTTTGCCATAGTTCACCTACAATTCTCACTTATCCACGTACATTCTTTCTCACCAAATTCATTCCTAATCTAGCCACACCCATACAAGGGTCCTACCAGCAATCAAGATAACATCAATTCATCGATACTTCCTCAATCCTCAATACCAATACACATACACATTACATTTGGCTCCAAGGACTACAATTCAAATACTTGCTCATAAATACTCAAACTTCCATAACTACAATACTAGTACAATATTTTGGGTTCTTTAATTAGTTTACCCATTCCCATTACACTAATGCATTAAAATTTAGCATTAAGAAGGAGTTCTTACCTTAAGCTCTTAATTCTTATTTTCTTTTCCAATTCTCCTCCTTCTCTCTTTCTTGCGCAAAATCGGTCAAGTGGGCAATGGAGTTGCCAAACTCCATTCCCATCACTCAATGAACACAAAATAGGTGTAATTAAAATACTAACCCTTAGATTAATACCAATTCATTGAAATGTCTAAAACACTAATTCTAGGGTTTACCTTTGGAGTCTTTTAAGAGAGGTTTTAGCCCTTGGTTCAAGAAGGTGATTTCACCACCATTGCCAGGTTGGAATGATGCTCAAAAGAGAGAGAAAAATGGAGCATTACAAAGGGGTAAAAATCGGTTACAAAGGAAGATGGACAAATCTCGAGTTTTTCATATAGATTTTTACCTTAATAGAGAGAGGAGACTCCAAGCTTTACTTTGGTGTCATTTTCTCTTTGAATGGGGAAAACCCATGGATATGAACTTCTTCATTTTTGGATTTTGAAAAGAGAGAATGGTAGAGAATGATGAGGGGAGTAAGAATATGTACTTATTTTAACATTTGGAGTTCAAATGAAGATGGAGCATGGAGAAGAAGAGGGGAAGCCATTGTTGTTCTTTGGGGAGCTTCAAAATCTCCAACCAAAGGAGGGAGAAGAGGGGAGATCGGCTGGGTGAGAAGAAATGGGAGAGAGAGAATAGGGAAATGAGGTGAGAGGAAAGGTAAAGCACTTTTACCTTTTTCCCTTTTTACTTTTTGGCTCCTTTATATTATTAGCTAGTTACATATGTGTGTGATGGAGTTATTTAGCTATTAAAAACCACCCCCTACAGTATTACTAGTTGGAGCATTTTTCGTCTTTCACAGAAAACGCTCATTATTTTACCCGGTTTTAGCACTATTCACTAACCGGGCCCGTTTTCCAGAATTTTCTCGTTTCTTTAATTTTATTGGTTATTAAGCTTCCTTTAATTCCTAATTATAGTTATTTAATGAACTATAATTTTTATGGGTTTGTTTGACAACTCAACGTCACGTTTTTGGGTTTTCTCGAAAAACGTGCGCTAAAGCTCTATTAGCGTTTTAATACATTATTTGGATCTGTTTTCTTCGGGAGCTGTTCCCATACATTATTTAGGCCTTATTAAGCCCTAATAATCCATATGATACTCTAACCGAGGTCTTGTACCTCATATAGTTATTTAACGCTTATTTAGTGTTTTTCGCTTTTTAAGCGTTTCTTCATTTCTTTCAGATTTATTTTTCCTTACCAATATTACTTAGGCATCATTAGGCCCTGCAATACGTATTAGAATAATTTTAATCACTATATTTTAGTTCGGGGTATTTCAATCTACCCCCCTTAAGAAACTTTGTCCTCAAAGTTGCTCAAGGTTATAGGATGACTATACTTACTCATTCATACATGTCCAATGCCAAAGTCATACATTCCTCCTCATTACAATTCCCAAATCCATTACTCAAGGTCACTCCTTACCATACCATACAAATGAACAATAATTACTCCAATCTACATTACATTCAACCATCTGGTTTTACTCTACAAGGTTTATTCATACATATAGTGCAAAACTATCCCCAAAGCAATGCAATACATACTACAATCCCGCAGGCACTCCGGTCATCTAGACACAGGACTCCTCTATGTCCTGCTGCCCTTGGAATAATACAATATGATATACTACCACCGTTCTCCAGTATAAGCTTCTAACCAATCCTCATTCTCCAGTCTAAGGGAAATTCTTTCACCACTACTAAGTAGAAATTTTTCTAAAACATAACAACTCCAAATTCCAGTTTATATTCATTACTTCTATCCTATGTGTGATTCTTGTGACCACTTGAAGAGACCTTCAAGAATCATTCGACCCTGATGTAATCAGCATCAGTGTTGAACTATCTTTCCACCTCAATTTGTGTTCGGTTTCCCTTGATTTGATCAGGATCAAGTTTGACTTCCACATAGTTTCAAACAATCAAATAGTTCGATTATTTCCATTTTCTATCTTTTTACCCTTCCTAGTCATAATTACCAATTCATACAACTCCAAGGGATGCAATTTAGTCCATCAATCATCCTTACTCTACTTCCAAATACTTTTCTTCGAGATTCAATGCCTAAGTGCTCATTTCATCGACCTTCGCTACTTTCATCCATTACTCTCCATCATCTCAAATAATCTAACTAAGAAATACAATACTTATGAAATTTAGTCATCCTCAATTTACTTCCAATGACCTACCTAGGAATACACTACTTATGGACTCCATTCATTTACTATTCTCAATAATTTCATACAATTTCTCTACGGGATACAATACTTGTGGAGTTCCGTCCACTACTCATTCTCAATTGTCTCACAACAATCACCTAGGGAACTCAATTTCCTCTAAGTTCTATATCGGTTTTATACCGACTCATGCTATGGTATTTGCATCTCTCGTGTCTAATTACCACAATTACAATATGAATGAATACGTATGTTTATTTAACATAAGTAACAATCATCAAATCAATTCTCATTTGTGCTATGCACGTTGAAGCTTTGAAGCCTAATAGGCTAGAACCGAATTAATTATGAGTTAAATAAACTCATGTAGGAAATCTTGGTGCAAGGACTAAACCATTAGTATGGTTAAGACCCCTTGACCAAAATACATTATATAATAGACCGTAGAGAAGCTAAAATGCTTCAGAGTGCCCGAATTGAATGAACCAATGTTCAATAATAACATATGGTAGATTACGTGGGCGTAATCCCTTTTAAAGGGGGTAGAGCGAAAACCGCTTAAGGTATTTTCATGAAATAAAAATTTTATAATATGTCTAAAATAGCATAGTTACTATATATTAAATTTGAGAATTTTATACATGAGGAAATAGGTCTAAAAATTGTATTTCTAATATTTTTCATAAGTTACCTTATAATATAAGGTTTTTAATGTAACGAAAATTAAAGTATGACTTATTAATAAACTTTAGAGGTTGAGAATAATATAAGAAGACTAAACTAACATTTAATACATAATGTTAATAAATATCTTTAGGTATCAACTTTTAAGTGAAGTAAATATATATATATATAAAAGAAATAAAATAGTAACTTAGGTTAAATCAAGGAATTAAAATAATCTACATTTATATTAATTATAGAATATAAAAGTTAATATACTTAATTGAACTAAGGAAAATACTTTATTTTATAAACCATATATTGGATGTAGATATGTGTAAGAGTTAATAAAAATAATTAAATACAACAAAACTACGTAAAGAATGTCTTGAATAAATCCTAGTATATATATATACAATAAATAAATAAAAGAAATAAAATACCTTATAGGAAATAGAATAAGAAGGAATTAATAAGTTAAACTAAACCTATACTTAATACTATTAAAAGAATATTGTATGAGGTGGTATTAAATTATGATTATGAAATTAAGCTTAGAGAGTCACCTTTGAATTTCTAAGATTTATATAAACCATATTTGAATACATGTATAATATTATTTGTCAATGACCAAAATGTAAATCAATAATTGGGTTAGGTAATTGATAAATTGAGACTAAGGAAAAATTGTAATTAGATTACATAAAATATTACACAAACAGATCTTATTATATAATCAATAATAAAATAGATGAAATACTTTTACATCTAAATGTGAAGTGGATTAATGAGTCTGGATTTAGTAATTTCATAACATTTATAGTATTGAACGATAACTTAATGTTTTAAGATAAAATCATTAAAAGGATTATGATATAAAACTATATTAAACTGTGATTAGGAAATTAATCTAAATAATAATCCTTAAGTGTCTTGGTATTAGATAAGCCATATGAAATACATTTATAACATTAATTACCAATACTTAGGATGTGAGTTTATAATTAAGTGATTTGTTTAGTGGTTAGAATGTATAAAAAAGTTTATCAATAGAAATTATATACTTAAAACCTTTGAACCTTTATTTAGAGGAAACTAAGTTACATAAGAGATTATATTGATTTACCTTTTGACACTGGAACATATTAATATGTCATTTGAATATAAGGTATGATGATTCTTCGGAATATATGATCTTATTAAATAATTGGCAATTTCACTTACGAATAAGAATTTGATTCTTAGATGAATTCTACCTTATGTTAAGATATATTGTCCATCCTAAATACAATAAAGGAAATTAATTTATTAAGTTATTCCTCTGAAACCTTAGGTTTTGTAAACAACATAAGTCGTATTTAAGACTTAACTTTATTGAAGTTTAGTATAAAAGGATTATACATAGTCTATGGAGGGAATGTGTGTTAAAATAAAACATTTAGGAAATTAAATGTAAGCAAGGATACATAAAAGGTTACCTGAAAACGCCTTATTATATAGTTAATGATAAAGTAAATAATATACCTTGGGAATACTAAATGTAAGAGTTTGATAAATCTAAGTTAACTATAATATAGTTATTCAAGATGAGAAGCAATTTAACATCTTATGATAAGATTATTAAATGGTTGTAATTAGAAGTCATTTTGAACTAAAGGTAAGATAGTTGATTTTGGTAGCTCAATTAGGTTATAATACAATGCATCTACAACACTATGATTCCCATATACAAGATGTAGATTTTAATTAAGTTAAGAGGAAGATCTAGTCATAATGGGTTAACTAGCAAATAGTGATAAAACTACATTACATTGTGAAATAATAGTATAGTATTCTAAGATAAACCTATCATAGGTCATGATATGATGTTTATTCTAAAGTAAGAACAAAAGTATTGAGCTTAAGAATTGTTATTGAAATTCTAAGATTTATTGAATAACATAAAATGCATTTATGACATAAGGGTCTCAAAAGTCTTGAATTGAGAATTATGGTTAAGTACGAGTAGTAGATAAGAGTGGAACAATTAACAAGTGTTAATAAAATACATTCCTTGGTCTTACAACCTTGAGTTATACAAAATTCTAAGATAAGTCAAAGGTTACACATAATATTTAAGTGAGGGCTTAAAAGACAATTGAGACAGAAATAGGAATGAGGAATTTATTTAAGTTTAACTTAGGATACAAGTTATTGATGTTAGACTACCTTTAATATTCCTCAAAGTATTGTTGATTATTTGCACAAGTCGACTAGAACTACTACAACAATTACCTAGTATGATTTCTCGTACTCAGCTACTTTGCTAACGGACTTTATGGGATGTTATGGAAAATGTCAACTGATCTTGAATGGATTTCAAAAGGAACTGTTGTGTGACTAACTGAGCTTGCTGTGACTAACTGAGCCTTGAATGTGAAACTTCCTTGGTTATTGGTTCCTCCTATCTAGTTGTTTCACTAGATATTAACTGCCTAGGGTTTACGCTTCTGCACTCTATAGGACTGAGTGTTTTGGTATTGCTCGGGTGCAATTAATGATCTAGTGGGGTAACTGGGAATATAGGAAATATCTGGTGTTGGTAAATTCTTCCTTTGGACTATAGGTATTGTTTCATCCATGAGTCGAGTTTCATCAGCCTTAATGAGAATGGATTCTTTCTATTAGATATTAACTGCTGAGGGTTTACGCCTCTGCACTCTGTAGGACTGAGTGTTTTGGTATTTCCCTTGTGCAGTTAATAACCTAATGGGAATATGGGAAAATGTCAATCTTGGTACAAAGTATGGATTCTTGTTATTAAGTGGTGCACACACTTTTCACCGATGACTTAGAGCGGGTCGGTGGCAGCGGAGGTCTGCTATACCTCGTCCATATGGACAACTGACAGCGGAGGTCTATTTACCTCGTCCTTGTGACAACTGACTGGCGGTGGGGGCCATCCCTCCCAATGGGTTTTATTCCACTCTTGAGTATATTTTGTCTATGGGAATCAGCTTTCTGAAATGGTGGAGACATAAACTGTCTACCACGGGTTATGGGTATTCATATCATTCCTAGTCCTTTGTGACTACTTGAGTCTTTCTCTTCTTAACCAGAATTGGTTCTAACATCAATAATGGATGCTTACTAACTATATGGTGTGATTTCTTAAGTGGTTGACTTGGTTTTAAAGTTCTTTGTCTCTATCTTTGTCTTGTTCTCTTTTCTCTATAACTTGATTGTTTTGAAGTGATTTTTCTCTGTTTACTTTTAAGAGTTTGTTTTCACGTTACTGTCTTATTTGAAGAACTATGTTTTAATTATCGTTTTAGAGAATTGTACCAGTTCCATTCCAGGAAACTAACTCACCCCTCTCGGCGTGGGCTGCTTGGTTTCATCTTGCAGGTACGAAATTGTTTATACAGGTGGCCACGAAGAGCATGAGTGGTTGGGATGGGAATTAGGAACTGTGAAGAGTTATTTTGTTTTACGTTCAGTTTTGTTTACGTTGTTTTCTTGAGTTCAGACCATAACTTAGATAATTGTAATGGTTGTAATTGGTGAGGTTGGTACCGGGTGTTTGGAACCCGATGGTCTGTTAACGCCTTTAGTATTTTATTTCCGCTGCAATTATGTTAAATCGGAGCGTTACAGAAAGTGGTATCAGAGCGTAGTTACGCTCTGAACCCGAGAAAACAAGCCGAGTGAAATACTTAGAATATAGGTGCACTTAAAACTGGGGAATTAGGGTAGAATTGGGAAGTGAGGACTCCAGTAAGGCACGACTCCTAACCCTTCTTGGAATTGTGAATGATTCCTTTACACACTTTCATTTTATGAATGTCTGTTGAGCATGGTGTGCTGTTATACCGTTCAAACATTAAACTACAGTAAAAAAAAAATATATAAGTTTGGAACATCATATATTGAGTACGATAAGATTTTGGTTGGGATAAATCAAATATTAAGCTATTTTTCAAAAGCATACTTATGAAGAATACATTGCTAAAAATGCAATCCTTTAAAAGCTAGTACACATGTTCCTAGAACTTTTAAAGAATACCTTTGGTTGAAAATAGTATAGAAATGGATCTTTGAATTACTAAGTGATATGTACTTCAATTTCTTTAAAGCTTGTAAATAAATCTCAAGAACTACTTGGTACAAATTATTACCGAAAGATAATGTTTAAGAGAAATCTTAAGTCTAGAAAATTATTAAGCTAACAAGAACTAGTAGCATATTAGAAAAGATCAACATCTGAACCTGTAAACTACTCTAAAACTCTATGTTAACTTTAGAAAGAAAACACCAAAACCTAACACCCTACGGGAAGTGCCTGGTGCGACAAACTCCAAGGCCGAAAGTAGTGGGGGTGCACACCCACTTCTAGAAGTTTAGGGGCTAGACAAGCCTTGTCATCTAACCGTAAATAATCTTCTATGCAAGTGATGGATTGTGTTGAACTTGAGGAGGAGTGGTGGTAAGACGTTACCATCATGAAATCTTGAGCTAGGCATATTTCATTACTAGCCACTAGGGCTGCCCATGGTAGGTTTAACGTCTTATTCGGCTAACCGCTTTCAGTTAACCGGGTCTTCGGTTTTTAAAAATTCAATTCCATTACCATTCCATTTAGATCGGTTAACCGGATTCGGTTAACCGTTTAATTCGGTTTTCTAAAATTCAATTCCATTACCATTCCTTTTAGACGGGTTAACCTTTAGTTCGGTTCAGTTTTATCGATTAACCTTGTAGCCGTATATTGTTTTTATTAATGAGACTCATACTATTAATATTATAGTATAATATTGATCATTCACCTAAATCATGAGTGTCAAATCTAATATACGTGACAAAAAATATAATAATATGCATATTTCTTCAATAGCTAGCATAAATTATTATATAAGGTGAGCATTAATATTTGAAGTTTTTCATTGTTCATATAATCGGTTAACGACGGTTAACCATGCGGTTAACCGTTCTGGAAAATTCAATACCATTACCGAAACCGGTCAATTTACACGGTTCGGTTAACTATACCGCAAGAACCAGTACGGTTAACCTGAAAACAGGTACGGTTCACTTCGGTTTCGGTCGGATAAGGCGGTTTCGGATTTTTTTGGGCAGCCCTACTAGCCACCATTATCTAAGAGAGTACTAAGATTTAATGATCAGGGAAATACTTATATAGAACAAACCTTAAGACCAATAATTATCAAGAGGGAGTGAGTTTTTACTAGACTAATTCATTTGACTTAAATATATATATATATATATATATATATATGGAGTTCCTACCTTGAAAAAAATCAATTTTAAGATAAAGAAATCAGATTTTGGAGTTACACTTTAATTAATAAGAACTTTCTAAAACTCCGCCTTGTGTGGAATTATGTAAATATATAATAATAAATTTTATGAAGTAAATACTTAATGATTCGCCTAAAATACTATGGTTAATTATAAAAAAACAAATTGAAACTTGAAAAGTCGCAGGAATATATATATATATACATATACTTTTTAAAAAGGAATTGCATGAAACTAACTTAAAAAGGTATATAATATAAAATTTTAACGTAAGGTTGGCTAATAAACCTTTGAATATAATTTTGAAAGATTATCTCGAATTATTACATGATTTGAAATATTATTTTAAACTACTCTAGTATGTTACAAATGATTTATAACTTGTTAAGATAATTGATATGTTAAAATAACATAAAGGGCATGAAATACCCCGAACTTAAATATGGTGATTATATTATTCTAATATAGTATTTAAGGGCCTAATAGTGCCTATGTAATTTTTGGTAAAGAAAATAAATCCAAAGGAATGAGAAAAACGCTTAGAAAGCGGAAAACGCTAAAGTAAGCGTTAAATAACCATAGGAGGTACGAGACATCGGTTAAAGTATCGTAGGGATTCCTAAGCCTTATTCATGCCTAATTAGTATATGGGAATGATTCCCGAAGAAAACGGATCCAAGAAATGTATTAAAACGCTAAAAGAGCTTTAGCGCACGTTTTTCGAGGAAACCCGAAAACGTGACTTTAAGTGGTCAAACAGACCCGTAAAAAAAATTAGAAATCATTAAATAATAATTATTAAGCATTTATGGAAGCTTAATATTCAGTAAAAATAAAGAAACGAGAAAATTCCGGAAAACAGGCCCGGTTAGTGAATAGTATCAAAACCGGGCAAAATAACGAGCGTTTTCTGTAAAAGACTAAAAATGCTCCAGCTAGTATAAACAGCTCACTCTCACCCACACAAGTAACAAATAAGTAGATCAAAAAGTAGAAAAAGTACAAAAGTGAAGTAGCCCTCTCTCACCTCTCATTCTCACGTTTCCCTCTTCTCTCTCCCCTTTCTTTTTCTCTCACTGTCTCCTTCCTCCCTTCTCTGATTTGGGGCGATTTTGGGAGCTCTCCCATGGCTTCCATGGCAACTCCACCTTCATCCCCATGCTCCATCCACATGTGAGCTCCAAATCAAAAACAAAATACATATTTGAACTCCTCTCTTCAAGCTCTACATTTCTATCTTTTCAAAATCCGAAAATGAGCAACTTCACCTCCATGGGTTTTCCCCATTTGAAGAGAAAAGCACACCATTGTGAAGCTTGGAGTCTCCTCTTCCTCCTAAGGTAAAAAGTTTCAAGAAAAATCCATTTTTCCTCCATTCTCTATGGTGGCCGATTTTTGCCCCTTCTTGTAATGCCTTGTTTCTTCTTTGTTTGAGCTTGGTTCAACTCTCCAATGGTGGAGGAACCCTCCTTTGCATTCAAGGCTTGAAAACCTCTCTTAAAAGCCCCAAGGTAAAAACCCTAACTAATGGTAATCTAAACTCTTCATTTAATTAGTGTAGTTTTAAAGGATTAGAATTCTAATTATATTCTCCTTATGTAATTTGGTGTTGGGATGGAGTTTGGAAACTCCATCCCCCACATGGCCGATTTTGCAAGAAAAAGAGAAGATGAGAAATGGAAAAGAAAGAAGAAAGCATAAGCTCAAGGTAAGAGCTCCTTCCTAATGTAGATTCTCTTGCATTAGAGTAGTGGGAATGGGTAAAATATTTAAAGAACCCAAAACCTTGTACTAGTATTGAGAATTGTGAAGTTTGAGTATTTAAGTGCAAGTATGTGGATTGTAGGCCTTAGAGCCAAATAATTGTATATGAGTATTTGTATTGTGGATTGAGGAAGTATTGGTGAATTTATATTGTAAGATTTCTTGTATTGCTAGTAGGACCCTTGTATGGGTGTGGCTAGAATAGGAATGATTTTGGTGATGATGGGTATGTGTGGATAAGTAAGAATTATAGGTGAGCTATGGCAAAATTTTGGTAGGAATGGTGCATTAAAGAATGACTTAGTGAATGGGAGAACCAAGGTATGTATTGGGGATAGTAGAGATGTCTAATGACCATAGGAATGGTAATTGTAGTATGAGGGATAAGAAGTGTAAAATCTGTAGCAAAGTGTATAAGAATACATTGGAGAAGTTAGGAGAATTTAATGTGCAAGAATTGGTAAGGGAATGTTAGACTTGGGTATAGATATTGTAATTGCTTGGAAATGTATTTGGGATACTAGGAGTAGCATTGGTAGAGCGAGTATTGAATGGTAAAGGTTAGAAGGAAAATATGTAGCATGAGAGTAAAGAAAACAATTGTAAGAATTGAAAGGAAGTGATGAGAAATTGTGTATGTGGATTTAGAGAAGAGTAAGGAATTGTTGGATGAACTAAGGCAATTTGGAGGGCCTAGATAGTGTTTGAACATGTGGAACTGCATGTAGAAAGATTGGGGAAGTAATGGGTAAAAGAGAGGACTGAAAACAGATTTTAAAACTGAAGTACTGGGCCGGACCGGACTTGCGACCGGACTTGCAAGTTCGGTCGAGCCCAGATTTACAAAGACGGGAAACCTTCTGGAATCGACCGGACTTGCGACCAGACATGCAAGTTCGGTCGGACCAGAAAATCCTCCCGCCAGAAACCTTCTGGAATGGACCGAACTTGCGACCGGACTTGCAAGTTCGGTCGGCCAGGAAAAATTCCCGTAATGCAAGCTACTGGGATGGACCGAACTTGCGACCGGACTTGCAAGTTCGGTCGAGCAGAAAATTTCCCGTACTGGTAGCTACTGGAATGGACCGGACTTGCAAGGTCGGTCGCAAGTCCGGTCGAGTCAAAAAAAAAATATTTTTACTATATGATTATAACAATCATATGTATATATATATGCCTATACACATATATGCATATATATGTAGTAGTACACTATAAATGAAGTAGTAAGGGTAAGAAAGTAAGTATATGAGTAGGAAAACAAGTGTAGAAAGTAACCAAGTAAGTTGAGAATATGAGAACATTAAATACACCGGGATAACGGGGTAAGTACGGGAGTAGTAATTATTTGTGTATCGTAAGAGTATAGTATTAATAATAATGTTGAAACATTATCAGTGGAACAAGTGTGAACCAAGGAACAAGGGAACACATGGTAGAGCTAACTTCGGTGAAAGGTATGATTTCCTCATGCCCCGTATGCTAACCGAGTTACGTTGATTTGTGTGCTGTATGCCGGCTAATCAAGACTAAAGCATGAAAACGGTTTATTGCCTTTCATTATATGTCTTGCTGTATGTTGATTGAGCTAACCTTCTTGATTGATTGTGTGGCTTTACTTAGTGCGTAGAGCGACTCATAGATGAGTCTTATTGTGTATTGACTCGTAGTGAGAGTCGTGTGTGAACTAATGGAACCGTAGCAACGCACTAAACCAACGAACCAATAAATGATGACGTAAACCAATGAACTCACTAGAATGTGAGAGAGTGTACGGGAGTAATAACCTTCCGATAACGGTAGGAGAAACGAAATGAATAATCCACAAACAAAAAGTAGTGGAAGTATGAGTAACCTCTATTAGAGGAATTAATCTTGGCGCAAGACATGAGCCATGGGAGTAGTAAAGAATGATGAGGGATCTCCAAACCCCTTAGCAATTAGTCGACCCATTATGAGAGGACCCGACTGATGTAAGTATGTCCCGACATGAGAGTATTCGATATGTTGGGGAAACCCTTAAATCTGAGGATACTAGACGGTGGTAATTCCCTAAGCTAACAGAGGTTATCGAGAGAGATACTTCTAGGCTAATCCATGAGGTTGTATTGTGCTCTGAGAGAAGAGTGTTGGGAATTGTGTAGTCCGGTAGAACGGACATTTGAGTATTTGAGGAGCTAAGCGTATAGCCCTCGTATTGTAGGTCCGGTGGCGAGTCTTGTGTATGACTCCGCCCAGACCAAAGTAATGAGTAATGAGTATTGCGTATGTATGAGTAAAGTAATGAGTATCGAGTAAGAAGCAAGTATGAGTATGTATAGTGAGTACCGAGTATTGAGTACGTATGAGTAAGTATCGAGTATTGAGGTTGTAAGAGTAAGTATGGAGAATTGAGTAGTGAGTATGCACTAGTATAGTAACGAGTACAGAGTAAGGATCGTGTACAAGTAAGGTATTGAACATGGAGTGATGAGTATGCAAGAGTAAGGAGTAAGTAGTGTAGAGTAACGAATATCGACACAGTACGAAGAGTAATGAATGTATAACAAATACGAATGGTTGACTGTTGAATTGTCTTCCTTAGTAAGTATTGAACTTGTGTATTTATGTAGGTATCTTTGATTGTATTGTGTAGTATGAGTATGTATGTATGCATGTAAAATGAACTCCATGTATATCCGACCCAAAGTAGTCGGCGTACCGCGGTTAGCACACGGTATATGCGGATTTCATATGCAGCGTAAGCTGACCCCCTCGGGGGACCGTTTTTAGTGTGCAGGTACCGAAGTTCACCGTTCGAGAGAGTAGGACGGGGACTGCTACATAAGCATGGGTAGTTGAGTAAAGGGAATTATATGTGTAAACGTAGTATGAATTTGGATGTCAACTGTATCGGTAATGTAAGGATTGTAGTATACTCGGTATAGTATTGTATTGGAGTTGTATGAATTATGGATTGGTATGCAAGGGAAAGTAATGTATTTGTAGAGCACTCGGTATGTTCATATTCATCAGACCGATAGTATGTAGTATTGTAACTCGCCTTGTTAGTCACGTGGGTGACTAACGGCATTGTACACCCGCCGTTGAGTAAGTAATATCCGCTGCGAAGGTAAGTATGGTACGGTAATGACGGTATTAGCGGTAGGGGTGTTACAAAAAGTGGTATCAGAGCGAAGTATCGCTCTGATGGATGAAATACCGAGTTAGGAAATACCGAGTTAGGAAGTAGAGACTTAGGGCTAAGGGTTGAGTGCTAGGTGCGAGGACGCTAGATAGGAACTTCCGCGTGAACCGGAAACCTACAACAACCATACCCCGCCCTCCGCAACCCACGGTATTAAGGGGAGAAGAACGCCAGAGAGATGGAAAGACCTCTCACACTCGGGTAAAACCCGATCTGGCAGTTGCAAAACAAACCTTATTAGAAAAAGAACCTGTCATACGGTAGAGTCCAAGAACTGGAAGTCCCGAAGACGGTTCCGATGACAAGAACCGCACTTAATGGCGGGAGAGATGAAGATCTGAACACAAGGATAATGGAATTTATGGCACCATGGGGCGACATGCTTCGCAGTCGCGAGAACCATGTGTAGCCAGCAAGAAGAGGAGCACAATCGTGCAATGAAGCAAGGAAGATGGAGTAGCGAACCCTAGACAAGAGAGTCTACGGACTGTAATATTTGATAATACCAACAACAATGTACAAACCGACTAAGGAACTAGTCGAGGTTGGATTAACACCAAACCTGTACGCCAAGAGGCTGCAATAACCGAACGACATAGTTCAGGTGACAATGGAAGTAATCATAAAGCATATACCCATAGGACTACAACGTGGTTCCTAAGGATAAGTCAAGTCTCATTAACCAAAGTGAAGGTGTGAGGCACCCGGATGGACGACGACCATGTCAAGTACTCTGAGAAACGACTCAAGAGATCGATCACCAAGATCAAAAGATCGAGGGAAGATCTAATAAAACCACCAATCATGGATGGAAACGATACCGCCACCGGTATACATTAACCGAAAAACAACCTACCCGCGCACTTGCCTAGGGCAAGTGCAGCAACTACAGGATGGTTGGAAGACTTTTAACAACCGCAAATACTTGCTAAAGTACGCTATGACGAATGGAGCAAATAGGATCACCAATCCTCAGTATCTAAATAACGAAACCTTGGAAAGGCCTAACGGCCCGACCATTGTATTAAGAGTATACCAGTCAGCGAGAAGCTGGACTTGGTCAAGACCTCAGACATGGCAACGCCATAAAGAATTTTCTTTCACACCGAACTGTTTTCAAAACCCAAATTTTTCTTTCAAAACCACAAATCCTTCTTTTAAACCTGGATTTCTTCTAAACCAAACAGACGGAATTACGGTGAGTATCATATAGTGATACAAGAGGAGTTGACAATAGAATACTTCACCTAGGCGTGTGACGAACACTACGAGTGTACCCAAATACGGGATGTGGGACGACCGCACTCCGAAGGAGCTTGCGGGCCTGACATGTAGTTAGGTAAGTGGTAACGTGCCAAGACGGTACCCCACGTATGTATACATGTAGTGTACGAAACACGGGAAGTAGTCAACTTCGTTCTACGGACCATAAGTAAATTCAAAACAGAACAGTTGGATACCCAAAATGCGCAGAAGAAACTCGGATAAGCTACAACTAAGGAGTCAAGAACTCACTCCAGGAGAACCATTAAGAGTTGAAAGTGCAAGAGGCACTAACAACGGGATAAGACATTGGATATGTCTCGAAGATATCGAAGTAAAACATGATGACTGGAAGGAATACCCAGTCTAAGCACAGTAAGGCAAATGCCTAACATTAACACATCAGTGTTCAATGGACGGGATAGAATTCCCAGATCAACTACCACAAACACACAAGGTGATGTTATAAGGTACTCGAAATACCATTCATCACCGGAAGGGATATCAATCCGTTATAACACAAGGAAGAACACCAATGGTCTACCCTAAGAACGACGTTAACCCTAAACGGATAACTCAGATCCAGAACCGCAAGGTAGGACAACAAACTGGAAATACTCATACATACCAGATGCTACCGCATAATCGGTACTACCCAGGAGCAACCCATAAAGGGGAGCAAGTCAACACAGTTGAACGAGATGTCGTGGAAAAAACACCACAATCGGAATGAGCAACCGGTTAGAACACCGAAGGGATCCCACTTGACAGGGGATACCCCAAATCAATAAATGGTATCGATCAATACCGAGATACAAAAAGGGTCTCCAGCATACGGAAGCGTGATGCGACGATCTTATCATGGAGCCCAGTATCACCTCCAACTCAGCAATAGCTTATGGAGAAATAACCACTTGGGAACAACCTATGATGAGCAGAGCTCTAGGCAATATGGCTAGTAGGCCATGAAACTGTTACCACACAACCCAATGGTTGCAAAACCAATGTGAATTATATGGAATGTGGTCAATGATGACACCAATAAAAGAGTAACAACCAATAATTGAGGATGCCCTCATAAATGAACCGCAAGAGCGGTGAACACATGGATCCCAGAAGGGGATACCATCAGTAACTGTCGGGAAATAATCCTTCAGAACTAATGTAGTCAAGCTTGAGCATACAATTATTGTCAAGCTATGTGAGGTAAGCTTCAACAGCAACGGTTGACAACCGAATTGTAACTGGTTATAAAACCAAGGATGCTCGGAGAGCTCAGAAAAACAAAGTAATACCATATTCTGTATTTGCCAAATACATGGGGAACCATCGTATAAACGATAGAGATGCATGAGCTGAAGCTAGCAACAGTGGATGCCATGTAAACCAATACTATGGAATCTGTAAGAACATGGTGCGCAACAGGCGACCAATGTATATGAGTAATCACTAATGCTATGGAATTGTTAATTCGAGGTAGTGGACAGACCGGGCAACAAGCCAGGAGTCCGCACGAAATGATGAAACACCACCTGAAGGAGTAACAATAATTCCTATTGCGGTCTCATAAGAGAGTTACTGCCAAGCGTTTACGCCTCTGCACTCTGTAGGACTGAGTGTTTTGGTATTGCACTTGTGTAGTCAATGATCTAGTGGGATAGCTAAGGATATGGAGAACGTAAGTAGTGGTAAATTCTTCCTTTCACCAGTAAACACGGCGTAAGCCAGTTGAGCAAAAGCTTGGAAACAAACCGCGCGGCCTAAGGCCAAAGAGCACGAAGAGTGTGAAACACACCAACAATCACAAGATGTGAATTCCATTGGAATAAAAGCGAAAGGAGACTTAAGAAAGTCACAAGGACCGACGCATGGAAAATGCAAGGTCATACAAGTAAAGAACACTTGTAATGAACCAGAGAAACTAGTGTAGCTCAGAAGCTACTAACAACAGAGGAAGCACTACAACTAAGTAGTGACTTAACCTCAACCGACAATAAGTCGGAGAAACCAAGTGAATGATCACTACAAACACAACAGTATGTATATACATTGCCAGAGAGCTGGTATGAATCTACAACTCACCGAGTTCGAGCACGGTAAGAGAACACCACACTTGGTCAATAAACCTTATTCCACAATAAGAGGATAAAAGGTGATGCGTAACACGTTCAAGATAACAAGAAGGGCGAATAACCCAAGTTATCAGGGTCGCGCAGAGAAGCTAGTGGACCCAAATTCTAAGCGAAATACACCTAGTGAATAAAAGGCTAATCACCAATGCCTCAAAGCCATTTAGCTAGAACCGAATCCGGTTAAGAGTTGAAAAC
Source organism: Limonium bicolor (assembly GCA_023374045.1). NCBI lineage: Eukaryota > Viridiplantae > Streptophyta > Magnoliopsida > Caryophyllales > Plumbaginaceae > Limonium > Limonium bicolor. The sequence goes on from CM041782.1 coordinate 171,255,536, forward strand.
TCCGATGAAAATTCTTGATGCAGGGACTAACCGAGTACGGTTAAGACCCGTTGATCAAGGAACATTGTATAATGGACCGCATGGAAACTGAACCACTCCATGACGGCTGAATGCCTTCGACCAATGTCCAATGTTGACACATGGTAGATTACGTGGGCGTAATCCCTTTTAAGGGGGGTAGAGCGAAACCACGAAATGTATGTTTTACGTGATAGGTGCGTAAACTACAATGCGCATAGCGAAAAGAATTGTTTTGATGATTGATACTTATGTTACATAAACATTTGTATTCACTCATCGTGTAATTGTAGTATTTGAGGAAGAATAAGAAAGGAGTAGAAACTCCAGGGGAATGAGTACCCGATTGGTAATGTATGAAGAATGAGTATGTATGGGAGACTTGAGGAGTATAAATCGGTGTGGAACTGATGTATGTAATGAGTAAGAATCGGTGTACAACCGATGTATTTTATGAGTATAAATTGGAGTATAGTAAACTAATGGGATATTACACCCATGAATTTCTTAAGTATAGTAGTTGGAGATGATGTAGTGATAATTGATGAAATGATTAGTAAGTAAGTAAGTGAATCATATAAATTGGAAAATGTATGTGTATGATTATGAGTAGCAAGATTAAAAAGATAGAAAATGAAATAATGTTTGACAACTGTCTGTTTGTATTGAGGTGGGAAGTGGAACTTGATTTGCTAGCGATCAAGGGAAGCCGAACACAAATTGGGGTGGAAGGATAATTCAACACCAATGCTGATCACATTGGGGTTGAAGGACTCTGGAAGCTCCCTAAGTGGCCACAATAATAACACTAGTAATAGGAATAATCATCATAAATTGAAATTGGGAGATGTATGCAAGTTTTCAAAATGAATTTCCAAAACTAATTTGGTACAACGTTTTCTTCAAACTTGAGAATGAGGATCGGTTTTAAAACCGCTCCCACGGCGCTAGTGGATCTTCCATGCCTAGGCACGGGTATCCGGTCGAAACCATAGGAGGTGAAGCTAGTTTTGAGTCTGTGGAAGTGTAGAGTAGTTTGAAACCACTACACCGGGTGTATGGTAACAGTGTGTGTTTTGTATTTTTCCAAGGGCACTGGGGCAGTGTAATCCCGAGTAAGTATGAGTAAGTATGAGTAAAGTATGAGTAAGTAAGTATGAGTAAGTGCCTAAGGATCTCTATATGTGCAAATGAATTTGATCTGAACCAAAGGACCGTAGAGCCAGAAAGCGTAAGTGCTCAAGTCATGACGGCCGTGAACCAGAAAGCGTAAGTGTTCAAACGTGACCGGTACCTGAGGGATCACTCGCCATTGGGGGAGGATTGTACCTAATTGTCTGCGGATGGACCCCCTTGGAGAGGAGTAAAACGGATATTTTTGATTGATATGCATGCAGTGACATGCTGTTTGGATGCGTAATATGCATCATGTCAAACATTTGGAGTTTGACAAGTCATATGTAGAGGTCACAACCTTAGCATAGAGTATTGGTATGAGTAACAGTATTAGATTCACCAACTTTGAGGGCAAAGTTCTTTAAGGGGGGTAGATTGAAATACCCCGAACTTAAATATGGTGATTATATTATTCTAATATAGTATTTAAGGGCCTAATAGTGCCTATGTAATTTTTGGTAAAGAAAATAAATCCAAAGGAATGAGAAAAACGCTTAGAAAGCGGAAAACGCTAAAGTAAGCGTTAAATAACCATAGGAGGTACGAGACCTCGGTTATAGTATTGTAGGGATTCCTAAGGCTTATTCATGCCTAATTAGTATATGGGAATGATTCCCGAAGAAAACGGATCCAAGAAATGTATTAAAACGCTAAAAGAGCTTTAGCGCACGTTTTTCGAGGAAACCCGAAAACGTGACTTTAAGTGGTCAAACAGACCCGTAAAAAAATTAGAAATCATTAAATAATAATTATTAAGCATTTATGGAAGCTTAATATTCAGTAAAAATAAAGAAACGAGAAAATTCCGGAAAATGGGCCCGGTTAGTGAATAGTATCTAAACCGGGCAAAATAACGAGCGTTTTCTGTAAAAGACTAAAAACGCTCCAACTAGTATTACAGTGGGGGGCCAGTTTTTACTGGTATAAACAGCTCACTCTCACACACACAAGTACAAATAAGTAAATCAAAAAGTAGAAAAAGTACAAAAGTGAAGTAGCCCTCTCTCACCTCTCATTCTCACTTTTCCCTCTTCTCTCTCCCCTTTCTTTTTCTCTCACTGTCTCCTTCCTCCCTTCTCTGATTTGGGGCGATTTTGGGAGCTCTCCCATGGCTTCCATGGCAACTCCACCTTCATCCCCATGCTCCATCCACATGTGAGCTCCAAATCAAAACAAAATACATATTTGAACTCCTCTCTTCAAGCTCTACATTTCTATCTTTTCAAAATCTGAAAATGAGCAACTTCACCTCCATGGGTTTTCCCCATTTGAAGAGAAAAGCACACCATTGTGAAGCTTGGAGTCTCCTCTTCCTCCTAAGGTAAAAAGTTTCCAGAAAAATCCATTTTTCCTCCATTCTCTATGGTGGCCGATGAAAACCTCTCTTAAAAGCCCCAAGGTAAAAACCCTAACTAATGGTAATCTAAACTCTTCATTTAATTAGTGAAGTTTTAAGGATTAGAATTCTAAATATATTCTCCTTATGTAATTTGGGTGTTGGGATGGAGTTTGGAAACTCCATCCCCCACATGGCCGATTTTGCAAGAAAAAGAGAAGATGAGAAATGGAAAGAAAGAAGAAAGTAAGCTCAAGGAAGAGCTCCTTCCTAATGTAGATTCTCTTGCATTAGAGTAGTGGGAATGGGTAAAATATTTAAAGAACCCAAAACCTTGTACTAGTATTGAGAATTGTGAAGTTTGAGTTAAGTGCAAGTATGTGGATTGTAGGCCTTAGAGCCAAATAATTGTATATGAGTATTTGTATTGTGGATTGAGGAATATGGTGAATTTATATTGTAAGATTTCTTGTATTGCTAGTAGGACCCTTGTATGGGTGTGGCTAGAATAGGAGGAATGATTTTGGTGATGATGGGTATGTGTGGATAAGTAAGAATTATAGGTGAGCTATGGCAAAATTTTGGTAGGAATGGTGCATTAAAGAATGACTTAGTGAATGGGAGAACCAAGGTATGTATTGGGGATAGTAGAGATGTCTAATGACCATAGGAATGGTAATTGTGTATGAGGGATAAGAAAGTGTAAAATCTGTAGCAAAGTGTATAAGAATACATTGGAGAAGTTAGGAGAATTTAATGTGCAAGAATTGGTAAGGGAATGTTAGACTTGGGTATAGATATTGTAATTGCTTGGAAATGTATTTGGGATATAGGAGTAGCATAGTGTAGAGCGAGTATTGAATGGTAAAGGTTAGAAGGAAAAATGTAGCATGAGAGTAAAGAAAACAATTGTAAGAATTGAAAGGAAGTGAGGAGAAATTGTGTATGTGGATTTAGAGAAGAGTAAGGAATTGTTGATGAACTAAGGCAATTTGGAGGGCCTAGATAGTGTTTAAACATGTGGGACTACATGTAGGAAGATTGGGGAAGTAATGGGTAAAAGAGAGGACTGAAAACAGATTTTAAAACTGAAGTACTGGGCCGGACCGGACTTGCGACCGGACTTGCAAGTTCGGTCGAGCCCAGATTTACAAAGACGGGAAACCTACTGGAATCGACCGGACATGCAAGTTCGGTCGCACCAGAAAATCCTCCCGCCAGAAACCTTCTGGAATGGACCGAATCGACCGGACTTGCAAGTTCGGTCGGCCAGGAAAAAATTCCCGTAATGCAAGCTACTGGGATGGACCGAACTTGCGACCGGACTTGCAAGTTCGGTCGAGCCAGAAAATTTCCCGTACTGGTAGCTACTGGAATGGACCGGACTTGCAAGGTCGGTCGCAAGTCCAGTCGAGTCAAAAAAAAAATATTTTTACTATATGATTATAACAATCTATATATATATATATGCCTATACACATATATGCATATATATGTAGTAGTACACTAAATGAAGTAGTAAGGGTAAGAAAGTAAGTATATGGTAGAAAAACAAGTGTAGAAAGTAACCAAGTAAGTTGAGAATATGAGAACATTAAATACACCGGGATAACGGGGTAAGTACGGGAGTAGTAATTATTTGTGTATCGTAAGAGTATAGTATTAATAATAATGTGAAACATTATCAGTGGAACAAGTGTGAACCAAGGAACAAGGGAACACATGGTAGAGTAACTTCGGTGAAAGGTATGATTTCCTCATGCCCCGTATGCTAACCGAGTTACGTTGATTTGTGTGCTGTATGCCGGCTAATCAAGACTAAAGCATGAAAACGGTTTATTGCCTTTCATTATATGTCTTGCTGTATGTTGATTGAGCTAACCTTCTTGATTGATTGTGTGGCTTTACTTAGTGCGTAGAGCGACTCATAGATGAGTCTTATTGTGTATTGACTCGTAGTGAGAGTCGTGTGTGAACTAATGGAACCGTAGCAACGCACTAAACCAACGAACCAATAAATGATGACGTAAACCAATGAACTCACTAGAATGTGAGAGAGTGTACGGGAGTAATAACCTTCCGATAACGTTAGGAGAAACGAAATGAATAATCCACAAACAAAAAGTAGTGGAAGTATATGAGTAACCTCTATTAGAGGAATTAATCTTGGCGCAAGACATGAGCCATGGGAGTAGTAAAGAATGATGAGGGATCTCCAAACCCCTTAGCAATTAGTCGACCCATTATGAGAGGACCCGACTGATGTAAGTATGTCCCGACCATGAGAGTATTCGATATGTTGGGGAAACCCTTAAATCTGAGGATACTAGACGGTGGTAATTCCCTAAGCTAACAGAGGTTATCGAGAGAGATACTTCTAGGCTAATCCATGAGGTTGTATTGTGCTCTGAGAGAAGAGTGTTGGGAATTCGTGTAGTCCGGTAGAATGGACATTTGAGTGTTTGAGGAGCTAAGCGTATAGCCCTCGTATTGTAGGTCCAGTGGCGAGTCTTGTGTATGACTCCGCCCAGAGACCAAAGTAATGAGTAATGAGTATTGCGTATGTATGAGTAAAGTAATGAGTATCGAGTAAGAAGCAAGTATGAGTATGTAATGAGTACCGAGTATTGAGTACATATGAGTAAGTATCGAGTATTGAGTATGTAAGAGTAAGTATAGAGAATTGAGTAGTGAGTATGCACTAGTATAGTAACGAGTACAGAGTAAGGATCGTGTACGAGTAAGGTATTGAACATGGAGTGATGAGTATGCAAGAGTAAGGAGTAAGTATGAGTAGAGTAACGAATATCGAGCACAGTACGAAGAGTAATGAATGTATAACAAATACGAATGGTTGACTGTTGAATTGTCTTCCTTAGTAAGTATTGAACTTGTGTATTTATGTAGGTATCTTTGATTGTATTGTGTAGTATGAGTATGTATGTATGCATGTAAAATGAACTCCATGTATATCCGACCCAAAGTAGTCGGCGTACCGCGGTTAGCACGGTATATGCGGATTTCATATGCAGCGTAAGCTGACCCCCTCGGGTGTAACACCCCTACTACGCACATCACATTACTTGGAATCGCAGCGGAATATAAACAACTAAACAGTAACTAAACGATTGGTGCTACAACGCCGTCAACCACCCACGTGGTTAACAAGGCTGAATAAATACAAGCGTACCGGTCTGATGATCAGACTCCCGAGCATAGAACTACTAACCATTAATAACATAAAACTACCGAGTGTTTACATAAATCCTTCACTGTATGCTGTCACTGTAAACCGTCATAACCAAATATATAACACGCCACGGGAGCACAGGCGCATCCCGGGCAAACATCCAAAAGTACTCCAAAAGTAAACTACACCCTAGGATCTAGAGCCACTCCGCTTCTTCGATCCTCATCCTGCAGTAAAAGAAATATGGATCCCCCGAGGGGGTCAGCAACCCTTGGCTGGTATGGTTAACGCGCAGCCCATCGGCTACCGGGATGCGCGCAAACTATTTGTCATGACGACATGGCATTTATTTTAAAACACACAACTTATACATATATAACATAACATGGGTATTGTACACATCATAACACACATCACACACATACAATTCCTTTTAGGAAGAGAACCAACACAGTTAGTCCCCATTGAGAGCCTAGAGAATGTTGCCATGCTCATACTTAGCTCGTTACATAACTCGTTACCGCCCGGTTAGATTGAACGGTTAACTTAACACAAGGTGCCTCGGATATAGTGATCCAAGCACACCGAAATAACACATAGTATGCCCCTGTGGCCCGACGTGAGTCAGTAAAATAGCCTTGGTTAAGCTAAAGGGAAGGTTGGAAACCAAATTGGAAACTCAACCATAACATACAGAGAGAATCGAACCGGTTATGACATCGACTCCCATACTCACACGCGTGGCCGGAACAGACCGGACTCCGCACTTCCCCCGTTAGCCCTTGTTAGTAGTTCATCATTGAACTCAACAAACGATTCACAATAATAGGTCAAGTCTTGTCAGACACACACCAGGGAAGAGAGAGTCATACTTTACAACATAATAATATTTAACAACTGTAAACTCTTTACATGGTTTAATCTTACAAAGTCATAAACACACAGAAAAACAAACAACACACAAGCCGGTGTAAACCGGTAGGCAACAGACTGCAAGAAAACCATACCTCGGTCCTTGCCTCGACTGGTTTCCACCTTGAGAGAGTCCTAAACACATTAGTAACGTTGGTTAATTTACGCACTAGTCCATTATTAACATTATCTACTCAACATTACTAGTTTATTTTTATTTTACACTTGTTACAACTTTTCATCCTTTTAATTACCTTTAAAACCCACCTAACATGTCTTACATAACCTTATAATATCATTACTAACCAACTACCATTTTTAGAAACAATTCCCATCTTAAAACAATAATTTTGGTCCATACAGTGGCCTCTCCGAACTTGTGTCCGAGCTTCCAAGTTCGGACGCAAGCCGTGACTTTAGACAGAAAACAGACACACGTCCGAACTTATGTCCGGACTTCGGAGTTCGGACGTGAGCCGAGAAAAATCTAGACAGAAATCCGTGCGTCCGAACATGTGTCCGGACTTCCCAAGTTCGGACTCAGTTCGAGGATAATCCTAAGGATGGGTGGGTACGTCCGAACATGTGTCCGGACTTCCCAAGTTCGGACACTGCTCGCGAGTGAGAATTCCTTTACTCAACAGGGCCTGTCCGAACTTCCACATCCGGACGGAAGTTCGGACAAGGCATTATTCTCCAATTTCTAAGCCTTTAAACACTTAACCAAATTTCCCCAAAGCCTCCAACACTTATAGTATCTTCTCCTTAAGTTTCTAAGTGGTATTCCTTGCCTATTCCAATCATTATTCCTAGCTATTTCTTCCACACAACATCATTACTTTAACATCGTTTCTTACAAACTAAAACTCCTTATGTCATCCTTGAAATCCCTTTTTCTAAGCTTACACTTCCTCCTTATTTTACCAAAGTTTGCCTAAGCCTTCATCTAAGTCCAAAATGACTTTGGTACATACTAAAACCTCAAGATCATGCCTAAGTCCTTATTACACTCTATAACACTTCCTAGTTCATCAAAATTCCTTTATAACATCTTGAACTCCTTATGCATTTCCTAAATTTCGACATAGGTTCTCCTAGCATTTTGTTACACCTTAGCACAATATTATCATCATTAAACCCCCAAGAACACTAACAATCCATCAAACACTTTATTATACACAAACTTCACTCATAAAGCACTACATCACAATATAGTGCATAATTTAAATTGCATGGCACTTAGGCCCTTAAAATGCATGGCTCTTAGGCCCTTAAAGTGCATAACCCTTAAACACTGAATTTCCACAATATATTTGCCTTTGACCTGCAATTACATACAACAAGACATATGTTCTTTTACTAGTCTCTTGAGAACACTTTACTAAGTCATTCACCATTTGCTCTTTAGGTAGTTTTAATAAGCATTTATAAGCTCATTTCTCCTAAGGCATTAAACAACATTAGGTTAGTAGATTTACCTCTTTTCCAAACAACTTCCTTCTTGTTTCCTTTAAAAACCGGTAAGGTATTTGATTCTTTGTCAAGTTCTAAACAATATACAAACATTATAATGAGTATTCAAGCTATAAGCTTCATCTCATTGCAAACCCTAATTTTACATTGTTTCTAAAACATTAATGTAGTTGTTTTACCTTGATCTTTGAAGAGAGTTTGAATATATAACAAGAGAGGACTCCACCTAGTCCATGAAGAGTTGGAATGAAGCTAGAACAAAGTCACACAAAGAGCTACATCAATGTGTATTTTCGGTCAAGGTAAAAACATGGAGGAAACATGATTTTTCTTTGAGATTCCTTACCTAGAAGCAAAGGAGAGTAATAATATGTCAAAATACAAGCTCAAGCTCCTTCAATGGTGGAACTCCTTGGCACCGAAATGGGGCTCTTGAAGCTTTGAGAAGATAGAAATGAAGAGCTTGATGAGAGGAAGAGATTGGGGGTGTTTGTTTTTGATTTGGACAAGTGAGCTAGATTTTACAAGTGGTCAAAGCTAGGGTTTTAATGGTGGTGGTGGTATTACCGTGAGAGAACAGCAAGAAGGGAGGAAGATGGTGTTTGGAACCGTGGGAAATGAAGGAAGGAAAAGAGAGAATGAGATAAGATTGCTTTAAGAAGATATTTATGCTTATAAAGCAAAAAGTAGTTATATAAGTCATCTTTATTTGTTTAACAAAATAACAAGTGAGTGGTGAGTCACCACACTTAAGAAACCGGCCCCCTTTATTAATATGAGGGTACTTTAGTCTTTGTTTGTCAATTTAATTACTTAATACAACATATGTTATAAACTAGCTTATAAAAAGCACTATTCACCAAAACAAGGCACTTAGAAGTGAAATTTTTGATTTCCCATTAATATAGCCACCCAAATGTGATACTATATAGTACACATATATATTTAAGAGTAATGATGGACATTTAGCCACTCAAAACTCATTTACAAGACAATTTTTCAAAAATGTGCTTTAAGACTCCTTAAAGCACATTTTGTGTTTTAACTTGTTTTCAAGCTTGGTTTTCTTTGGTAATTGGTTTAATAAGTTCATTAGTATATAAATGAGGTCTTGGTAAGTTCATTAGGTCTTAACCAAGTTTATCCAAGCTTAGAGCACATTTTGGCTCTTATTGACTTTAAAGCACATTTTGTGTTCCTTTTGTTTAAATTTGTTTACTAATGTTTCTAAGACTCTTTTTAGTTTATTACACCATATTTAGGTGTTTAAACAACATAACTAGGTTTAAGGTATTTCATCGGGGGACCGTTTTTAGTGTGCAGGTACCGAAGCTGTTCACCGTTCGAGAGAGTAGGACGGGGACTGCTACATAAGCATGGGTAGTTGAGTAAAGGGAATTATATGTGTAAACGTAGTATGAATTTGGATGTCCAAGCTGTATCGGTAACTTAAGGATTGTAGTATACTCGGTATAGTAATGAATTGAAGTTGTAATTGAACTATGGATGAGTAAGCAATGGGAAGTATTGTATTATGTAGAGTACTCGGTATGTTCATATTCGTCAGACCGATAGTATGTAGTATTGTAACTCGCCTTGTTAGTCACGTGGGTGACTAACGGCATTGTACACCCGCCGTTGAGTAAGTAATATCCGCTGCGAAGGTAAGTATGGTACGGTAATGACGGTATTAGCGGTAGGGGTGTTACAGGGCAGATTTACGTATTAAGTTATAAAACAGTACAATGTTCCATGAAAAACTTAATTGCGTTAAAAAAATGATACACAGTATGAAACTATTTTAAATAAGCTCATGAATTTTCAAGCCATGACAATTAAAAGACTTTAAGTTATAAAATGCTCTGGAGAAATGTTGTAGTAAGATAGCATTTAGATAATTACATCACATCTTAATGAAATTTCCTTTTTTATGCAATAATAGTTTCCAAATCACATGATTTAAAGATTTTGATACCTATTACATGCAATACCTAATTGAATAAAGAGTGAACTAAAATGCTATTTTAGTAATATATAAATATAACCTAAGTTCTTCTCTTTTTCAAAACTTAACCTAATATATGTATGGTGAATCCTAAACTTTGTTTTTGTCAATAGAGAGGCAAAGTGAGTTAGGAAAATGTGTTGGGAACACTAAAAGATTTGATTACAATCAAGCCAGAATAACGAGTGATATTGTGCACCAGATAATGAACCAAAAGTAGAAATTCAAACTTCACGTAATGTCTTAAATAAAGAAAATTATGAGTAACAAACAGTAAACTTTAAATGAGGAGTGCTAAACCAAAAAGGTTATGTCCAAAAAAATGACCATGATTGAAATAAATACTATGTTGACTATCTAGTCAATTAACCCGTAAAGTATATTTAACAAGAGTGACCAACTGAATTTTGGGATGATGGTTAGACCATGTGTACACAAATGCAGACACATAACAATCAAGAAATACATACTTATACAACAATCATGGATAAAATCAACAATGCAATTAAAGTCTCAACAAAGCTTGATAATAAGGTGTTGAATTCATGGAATGTGGTGTTTGAAATAAACATCAAGTAATTAAAGAAAACTGAAACTAAATGTTTGGAAGTTTAGTATGGTCCATGCATATTATTGTGATTGGTTTTTTTTAAACAACCTTGTTGGATAATGTATCCTGAGTGGTGGTTAATGACATTTACATCTTGCATCAACTGGATGCTAATTATGAGACATTTCGGTTTGGTTAATGGTTGATCTTGAGTGGAATGGATCCTTATTTAAGGATGGGGAATGATAGAATGGAAATTGTGATTGGAATTGTTATTGGATGAATATCCTTGAGTGGTTTGATTATTGGATATGCATTTTAGAGCTGGTAATATAACTTGGTGCATAGTTTACCCGCACACCTGAAAGGGTGTGAGTAGTTGGTAGATAATTTTAAACTTCGGGACGAAGTTTCTTTTAAGGGGGATCTACTGAAATACCCCTAAATTAATCTAAATTAATTTAGGGGATTTCTTTTATTAATACCCGTGGAATTTGGAAATGGAAATGTATGGAATAAAGAATTGGTATGGAAGTTGGTCAGCACATTGAAGCGGTGTGAGTAACTGTTAGTTGATTCTAAACTTCGAGTCGAAGTTTCTTTTAAGGGGGATCTACTGAAATACCCCTAAATTAATTTAAATTAATTTAGGGTATTTCTTTTATAAAAACCCTAAATAATATTATTAAAAACAAAATTAGTATATGGTATTATTTAAAATTATTTAGGGGACTTCTTATATTAAATTCTAAATAATAATACAATTTAATTTAATTTATTATATGGTATTATGAATTTAATAAAAAGATTTATAAGTCAATAAATCTTGGAAAAATTCCTAGACACTCCAATTATACTATAAAGATTTTAGAAATATTTGGAGCATTGATTTGAAGCATAAAAGTCAATATAAAATTCTAGAAACCCTAAAGCTTCTTAAGCCTTGCTAGGTTTGACTCTTTGAGAATGGTCAAACCATCCCATGAAACCTATACCAATAAATAGGTTATGGAAAACAATGAAGATCGATAAAAAGAACGTCGAAAACGGATCATCCTAGCCAAAGTTATGATAGAATGAAGTTTAGAGCCAAAATTTTGAAAAGTGCCACGTGTCAAGACCACACGGGTCGCCGGTACTTAGCACAAAAGTCGCTAGGTAACTTAGCTTCCATCAGTGTTTTTGCCCTAACTTTAAACACCGATATCTCAGTCGTCTTTGAGAATTTTTGAGTGCCGTCTTCTCCATTCTCTTCTCCTATAATTCCTCTTTCCAACCATAACTCATACACAACCTAACTCCTTCTACATCGACGGAAAATGCGATCTGAAGTAGCCTTCCTGAAACTGTCAACCCAGATTTCCAAAAAAACGTGACTAATCTGGTAACTTCGTCTCGTCATAACTTCTTCGTTTCTCAGTGAAATTTCCTGTTCGTTAGCTTGTTTTGAAGATCTCGAATCCCTCTACAACTTTCATGTTAATGACCAAGGCTGATTCGTAACCAATGGGGAGAGCGAGGCGTCTAAAGTTAACTACTCGATCACATCGGGTTTTTGCCCAGAATTTTTCCAGAAACGACATGGTAAACTCAGATGTTTGTGGATCTGTAACTTTCTCCCTAGTTATTCGTTTTCCATGATTCTTCCACCAATGTTTAGATTTACATGTCTACTTTAAAATGACGTAGGTTTCATGGATTGAATCCATCTCAGTTATCCCGAGTTGATCCGCGAAGTTGCCTACCTGAACAGCACATAAAATACTAATTTTCCAGAAAAATGAGTTCGAATTGCCTTGCCGGCGCATCTCTGGTACGATTCCGACCAAATTATACCTATAATGCTACTCGTTTTTGCATTCTCGTTCATAACCCTCTATCAATTTGACATATAACGCATCTTACATAGAGAATTTGGCAAAATTCGAATCTTAAACCGCATAAACCCTAGTCGAATGAACCCAGTAGAGATCTTGTAGAGCACTGCATTATAGGTAACGAAATTGATACCAGTAGATTCATTTTTCAATTTCGAATCCAACGAAACAAAAATCAGTCGATTTGGTTCTGTGAGTTGAGAGAAATCGTCGAATTAGTACTCGGGATTCGATTTGGGATTTCAGAAGAACTTGCGTTTCAGTGGCCGTCCGATCGTGACTTACAGGGACGGACGGCCGAGATTAAAACGCAGAAGTTTTAAATGTTTTAAGTTTTATAATAATTATAGAATTAAACTCTAACTTGTCAAATTTATTTAATGGCCTTACCGAATTTATTTTGACTTGAAATTTTAACCATAGATTCCTTATAAAATCTAGTTTATTTTGATGTAAATTAATATGGGTTTTGACTTTTTAAACGCAAATTATAATTTTTGAAAGTTCTGAGAATTATGGAATTATTTAGATAATTTAAAAGATATTTTTATGAAATAAAACTTTTATAATATGTCTAAAATAGCATAGTTACTATATATAAATTTTAGAATTTTTAGACAAGAGGAAATAGGTCTAAAAATTGTATTTCTAAAATTTTTCATAAGTTACCTTATAATATAAGGTTTTTAATGTAAGGAAAATTAAATTATGACTTATTAATAAACTTTATAGGTTGAGAATAATATAAGAAGACTAAACTAACATTTAATACAGAATGTTAATAACTATCTTTATGTATCAACTTTTAAGTGAAGTAAAAAAATATATATACATATATATAAAAGAAATAAAATAGTAACTTAGGTTAAATCAAGGAATTAAATTAATCTATATTTATATTAATTATAGAATATAGAAGTTAATACTTAATTGAACTAAGGAAAATACTTTATTTCATAAACCATATATTGGATGTAGATATGTGTAAGAGTTAATAAAATAATTAAATACAATAAAACTACATAAAGAATGTCTTGAATAAATCCTAGTATATATACAATAAATAAATAAAAGAAGAAAATACCATATAGGAAATAGAATAAGAAGGAATTAATAAGTCAAACTAAACCTATACTTAATACTATTAAAAGAATATTGTATGAGGTGGTATTAAATTATGATTATGAAATTAAGCTTAGAGAGTTACCTTTGAATTTCTAAGATTTATATAAACCATATTAGAATACATGTATAATATTATTTGTCAATGACCAGAATGTAAATCTATAATTGGGTTAGGTAATTGATAAGTTGAGACTTAAGAAAAATTATAATTGGGTTTACGCTTCTGCACTCTATAGGACTGAGTGTTTTGGTATTGCTCTGGTGCCTAGTGGGGTAATTGGGAATATAGGAAATATCTGGTGTTGGTAAATTCTTCCTTTGGACTATGGGTATTGTTTTATCCATGAGTCGTGTTTGATCAGCCTTAATGAGATTGGATTCTTTCTATTAAATATTAACTGCTGAGGGTTTACGCCTCTACACTCTGTAGGACTGAGTGTTTTGGTATTGCCCTTGTGAAATACCCCAAACCTAAGTATGCTAATTAAACATAAAATTATGATGTAGTAAGGCTAAAATATGCCTTAGAAAGATTGGTAGACAATTTATACCAAGGAAAACACAAGAAAACGCCTTAAGGGCAATTCGGGCAAAAACGTGCTCTAAGCTTGGAGTGACTTTGATTAGCACCCAAATATCATTATAAGACTTTAGTAATATGCTAATGGACATTTTAAATCAATTACCAAAGAAAACCAAGCTCAAAAACAAGCTTAAACACAAAATATGCTTTAAGACTCCTTAAAGCACCTTTTTGAGAAATTGTCTTAGAATTGAGTTTTGAGTGGCTAAATGCCCATGATTACACCTTAATCAACATGTGTACTAATAAGTATCACATTAGGAAGCCTAAATCAATGGGAAACCAAAAATTTCACGAATATGTGCACTAATTAGTGAATAGTGCCAAATAGTGACTAGTTTAAGTTTATTCAACATAAGTCAATAAGTTGGTCAACAAAGACCATGACTAGCCTTATTTAATAAAGGGGCCGGTTTTCTAAGGGTGGTGAGTCACCACAACATGTTAGCTAAGTTGGAAAAAGAGAGGGAAATAAAGTAAGGTAACTATTCACCTTTATAGAAAAATATCTCATTTAGCTTACTTCCCTCCTCTTCTTTCTTCATTCTCTTCTTCTCTCTATTCCAAAACCGAGAGTGCTGCCCCTCCATGGTTCTCCATCTTCAATCACTTACCAAATACACAATATTGCTCCAAATGAAAAACTAAACACATATTATTCTTAGTTAGCTCAAGCTCTAGCTTTCTATCTTTACAAAATTGGAAAAGCTTCATTTTGGAGCCATGGGAAATCTCCATTGAAGGGGGAAAATAAGCTTGGAGGGTGCATTAGCTTCTCCATTCTCTTAAGGTAAAGAAAATGTAAGAAAAATCATGTTTCCATCACTTCCTCACCATGGCCAAAAATTTGCCTCTTAAGATACTTTGTTTTTCACCTTGAACTAGCTTATTTTCATTCACCAAGGACTAGTGGAGGTCCCCCTTGATTCATTCCCAAGTCTACTGTAACACCCCAACCGTTAAGCTCGTCATTACCTCTTAAATTGTCACCAATTACTCTTACTCACGCAGCGGAACTCTAATTACAACGAGGGGTGAAACAACGCCGTTAGCCACCCATATGGCTAACCAGGCCTATCTCACATACAGTAACGGTCTGATGGACTGGAACAACCGAGTACACAATACAAATACAATACTCAAATCATTTCTCTACTATACCGAGTCTACAATTTATGGATGCCGACAACATATTCGGTCTTACACCTCCTTCACTACATAAGTAATTAAAACTACTACCCATGCAACCCACCGACCCCGTCCTACCCTCGAACGGTAACATCTTCGGTGTACCTGTAAAATAAAAACATCGCCCCTAGGGGCTCAGCTTAACGCTGCATATGAAATTCGCATACCCCGAGCGCTAACCGGGGTACGCCGACCACTTAGTCGGATATACATGGAGTTCATTTTAGTCAAACAACATGCAGCATAGCAATACAATAAGTACATGTAATGCTCAAGGAATCTACATCCAATCATGGAACACAATTCCTAACTAACATAACAAGGCTGTTAGTTGTATCTGGTTACTCTTAGGCCTTGAGGGTTTTACCTCACTATGCCTTGTTTACTTATTCAATACCTCACCCGCTCTCTCGGGTTACTTATTCATATACACACCCATTCTCTTGGGCTACTCGTACTATACTCACCCACACTCTCGGGTTACTTATTCATATACACACCCATTCTCTTGGGCTACTCGTACTAAACTCACCCACACTCTCGGGTTACTTATTCATATACACACCCATTCTCTTGGGCTACTCGTACTAAACTCTCCCACACTCTCGGGTTACTTATTCTCATTATCTCACCCATACTCTTAGGTTATTTACACTTATTATCTCACCCACACTCTTGGGTTATTTACACTCAAGCTCTTGTAGATTCTCAAGACACTACAGGTCTCCTACGTCACGCTTGTTACTCTTAATACATATTTAGGCCAAAACTCATGGCTCTCTAGCATAGTCTTACTTCCCCGGTTTCGACCCTACTCAGGGTCTAGCATGGTGGGAAGGTTCAACTAGCTCACGGAACTCTCTCTTAGTTCCTATCTCTTTTACTTAGGTCCGACTACTCTCGGACTACTCTCGTTCCCATACACTCCTCTCTCGGAGTTATAATAATATCATGTATATTAGTCTAGAAGCATCACTCTCGATGATTCTAATGACTTGGGAACATTACTTTAGTTCGGTTAATCTTAGGTTTTAAGAGTTACCCATACATTTACTTTACTCATACTTTCGGTTACTTGCATATACCAGGTAAAATCCTCATATAGGAGGTCGACCATGTCTCAAGGGAGTTACTAATCCCTCAGGTCTCTTTTACTTTCTCCACTGGTTCACATCTTCGAACTATCTTAAATCCTCTTGAAGGAGGTTCACTTATCTTTCCACTCTCATTTGTTTCGTGGATTGTTTCAATGTGGTTTTCTAACCATCATCGGGTATTTACTCAACCCGTACTTCTCCTCACATTCTAGGGAGTTCATATGTTTGTGTTATCGTTATACTTTAACGGATAGTTTGTGTGTTTGCACGTTTTCGTTATCATAAGCGTCGACCCGATCTATGGGTCTCTTGCCAAACGCTACTCACTACGAGTCGGTCCATTCACTATGTTAGACCACACCGGCATACAAGTATGTTAGCTCATTCAACATACATCAAGACATACATAATCAAACAATGGATTATTTTCATGCTTTAATCTTGATTAAGCCGGCACAAAAACACACAAATCAACGTAACTCGGTTAGCACGCGGAGTATGAGAAAATCATACCTATCACCGGGGTTTTTACTTTTACCGTGTCATCTCACCATGCTCGGGTCACGCACGATTCTCTGATAATGTTTCAAACATTATTATTAATACTAAGCTCATAAGGTATATGATAAAATGTTATTCCCGTATTTACCCCGTTATCCCGTTAACTCGGTTTTACTCTTGTCAATTTGAGTTCTCACTTCTCAATCACTTCTAACACTTTCTTACACTTCTTAGGGCCTTAACATGTCACCAAACAAGGCCTTAACATCTTATAACATCATTAACCTTCAAACCCCCATCATTTAAACCCTTTAAAACACTCTCTGTAGGTTTCTGGGGGTGGTCCGGGACTTGGTCCTCAACCTAAGTCCCGGACCAATTGCGAACTTAACTCTCGGGTGAAAATTACACATGGTCCGGGACCTTGTCCTGGAGTATAGTCCCGGACCAAAGCAGCACTTGCACTCTCGGCCTTAATTTAGATGTGGTCCGGGACATTGTCCAAGGACCAAGTCCCGGACCCTGCTAAAACCTGCTCCAAACTTGATTTTTCCACTCCAAATCAATCCTTAAACCACCCTTAATCTTTCCATAAACTTTCCACAAGTTTTCCATATGTTTAATCACCTTAAAACATGCTCTAAAACTCTTCAAATCATGGGTTAAACCCTTACCCAAATTCTTACTCAACATCACTTATATTCCATAACTAGTTTTTCTCTTGTTTTCTACTAGACTTGTAACAGATTTGGTTTCTCCTTTAAACCATTCAAACCTCACTTACTGATGCCATTCCAAGCATTCACATGGCATTATTTTTACTCCTAACACACCCTCCTTCAAAGTTTGGTTTTCCAAACCATTAACCACTCACTTAAACCTCTTAAACACACCTAGTTTCTTCCTTTGAATAGAACACTCAAGTCCATACATTCCTAGGAAATTTGGACAGCACTTGCCTACTTTCTATGCATTCACACCACACCATATATGCACACAAACACTTCTTCATCCCTGTTTAATGAGGCACCAACAACTACAACACTTTTGATCCCCATTTGCTCACATATGTACACTAGCTTAGTTTCTAGATTTATTTGCACACATAAACCACATTAAAAACATTCTCATTCCCACTCAATATTGTAGTACCAAGACTACACCAATTCAAGAGCATCAATCCAACTCTAAAATCTGTTTTACAAGTCAAATAAAAACTAACTCAAGGTAAGCTTTTTACCTTGTTTGTTTTCTGTTTTTTTTTTCTTTCCCTTCTTCCTCTTCCTTTTTCTCCATCTTTCCTTTCTTGTTTCCACACTACACAAGGGGTCTAGATTGCCATCTACAATCACATACCCACACACACATATCAAGCTTACTAATTTCATTTTTCCCACACAAAAACTAGTTTTTCAAGAACTAGTTTTTAGGCTCTAGCTTAGATATTACCTTGGAGTACTCAAAAGGATGGCTTGGCAATCAATTGGTGGAGTTCCCAAGCTTCCACAAGAGCAAGGAGCTCACGGCTGAAATGGGGAACATATTCAACGTGTAGGAATTTTTCCAAAACCACAAGAACAAGCTAGAAATGAGCAAAACTCTAGCTTATAATTACCTTGAGGCATCAAGGAGGTGAATGAGAGTTAAAAGCACCCTTTTAAGCTTCAAAAGGCCCAACACCCATGGAAGTGAAGGTGGAGGAATCAAGGTTTTGAGGGGTGGAAAACGTAGCCGTCGCCGATACGAGTCTAACGGTATAATTTTTGTGTGATTCGGTGAAGAAACGAGCAAGTGAGAGGAGGAAGATGGGCTGT
Source organism: Limonium bicolor (assembly GCA_023374045.1). Classification (NCBI taxonomy): domain Eukaryota; kingdom Viridiplantae; phylum Streptophyta; class Magnoliopsida; order Caryophyllales; family Plumbaginaceae; genus Limonium; species Limonium bicolor. The sequence goes on from CM041782.1 coordinate 171,274,381, forward strand.
TGCTTGCTCTTTGAAATCGCCATTTACAGAGGCAAGGAAGGAGCTCAGTTTGGAGGGAGGGGAAATCGTGAGTGAGGAAAAGAAGAGGTGAGAGAGTGTTTAAGTTGCTTTATACTATTCCCTCTTTTTTGTACTTTACTTATTTCTTTGTCATCCTATTACCAAATAGCTACAAGCTATTAATGAGTGTACACATATTAATTAAAACCGGCCCACATGAATTAGTAGTCCGGGTCGTTTTTCGTCTTTTCGAATTAAACGCGTTTCGTCCCCCGGTTTCGTCACTATTCACTTACCGGGTCCGTTTTCCGGAATTTTCTCGTTTAATTAATTTTAATGGTTATTAAGCTTCCATTAATACTTATTTATAGTTATTTAATCAACTATAATTTTTACGGGTCCGTTTGACCACTTAAAGTCACGTTTTCGGGTTTTCTCGAAAAACGTGCTTTTAAACTCCGTTAGCGTTTTAATCCATTATTTGGATCCGTTTCCTTCGGGAATCATTCCCGTATACTTATTAGGCCTAACTAAGCCTTAGGAATCCATCTCGGACCCTCTCGAGATCATATATCTCATATACTCACTTAACGCGCATTTTAGCGTTTTTCGCTTTTCAAGCGTTTTCTCTTTTCTTTTGGTTTTATTTTCTTTACCAATACACTTTAGGCACCATTAGGCCTTTAATAATCATATTAGAGTAATTTAATCACCATTATTAGGTCCGGGGTATTAAAATCTACCCCCCTTAGGAACTTTGTCCTCAAAGTTGGTGGATCTAAATGGTTACTCTCATGGGCACGCTATGCCAAGGTTATAATACATGTATAACCTTACAGACTCCACAAGTCAGTCACATTACATACTACACATACTACGCACAAATCACAACATGTATAGCAATCAAAAATACTTTTTTACTCTCTCCATGGAATCGGTCCGAAGACAAGAAGGCACTACAGTCCTCGAATCCATATCGAGTAATCTACTACTGATCCCTCAGGTACCGGTCACGTTGAACACTTACTCTTTCTGGTTCACGGCCGTTTCATGACAAATGGGCACTTACTCTCTCTGGCCCACGGTCCCTTCGGTTCTGATCAAAACATTACACATATACATATCCTCAGGCACTCTGGTTGACTCACTCAACACAGGAACATCTCAGGGTACTCTCCCCGTCCCGCTGCCTTTGGAAAAATCACACACTATCACCGCCCCAACCGGTCACTTAGGACCGCCGCACGTACGGTGCAATGGTTTCAAAACTAATACTCGCCCACCGTTCTACCGGTCATCAAGACTTAAGGCCACAGCCATCGGCGGGTGATAGCGGTTTCAAAACCAACTTCGTTCCCACCTTCATACTCGAAGAAAATCCATTTTCAAATTCTGTTTGAAAATTCCTTTTTAAAACATCACACAACTCCAAATCCAATTATGATAGTTGCCTCTTCTCTTAGCGTGATTACTTGTGACCACTTATAGTGTAACACCCCTACCATTAATACAGTGCTTACCGTCCAATTTCCTTACATATCAGATACACGCAGCGGGTATATGCTTACATACAATGGGTGATACAATGCCGTTAGTCACCCACGTGACTAACAAGGCTACTACTTCTACATACTGCATCGGTCTGATGGACCGGAATCCCGAGTACTACAAGTCTACAATACATACTCCATTCTCCAGTTCAATACTACTATATTCCGTTCAACACGTTACTCCTTTACAATACCACACCATGCAATATACATAACCGAGTTTACTAGGTTCTCAATACAAATACAATGTTTCCTCCAAGTTCATATACTCATTATGAGTCTATGTCTACCCATTCCTCACTACTACATTACTTTCTAACTACAAGGGGTGTGCTAGTTGATACACCTCTACATTCTACTACTACTATCCAATGTAGTCGCCGGTCTCGTGCCTTGACCACATTCGCTTCGGGTACCTGCACACTAAAAAATGTCCCCCGAAGGGGTCAGCTTTCGCCGAGCATGATAACCGCATACCCCGCGTACTAGTGAGGGTACGCCGACCACTTGGTCGAATACATGCGGTTGATTTCATTCAAACATACATGCATACATGCTCTTATACGCAATACAAGAATACTTACGCAAGCATACATACATACACTTCATTGCATACAGGGAATACAATATAACCATCCAATACATACTTACCTTCTTCCGAATACACATACTCAGTACATACAAGTACAGTTCTTGTTAGCTTCATTGGTCCACCCGGGTTAATCGGGTGGAGATTACTCTTTTACTCATTATTCCATACATACGCATACATACTCATACTCATACTCATGCTCATACATACTTACTTCTTACTCTTACTCAAGTTAAGTCGTCGGGACCTCCGGCCCTGGGGACTACACCGTCCCACCTCCGGGATTTACTTGGTTCACTAATCCAGGATGCTACCCTTAAGGGATTTGGGCCGTGGACCAGCTTACGAACCAGGAATCGGATCCAACCTCTTGTGTCACCTCATCCTCACGCGTGGCCGAAGCTATATCGGACTTGTACTCATTCCAATTTACTCACTTAAGTTAGGAGTTAGCTAGTTAGGAATTAGCACAAGTCAACATTCAAGCCACCATAGTACAGTACAAGCTCATATACACATCCATACAAACTACAGTGCAACTTACAAGTACACTACAAAATACAATACACATCATCATCATCCATATGTTTCATGAATTATACAAACTATTGTTCAAGACAAATATCAAGAACAATGTAAACAAGCACAAGTGAGTGCAATATAATCCGGTTCGTGCATTTATCTTATTAGGTGGTCAAATAAGCACACAAATCGGGGTAACCAGATTAGGATACAGGGCATGAAGAAATCATACCTTTCACCGTTGTAATTGTATCCCAACGTTCCTCCGGTGTTCACAAATCAAATCCTATGATATACATACAATCGAATGATTAACTATCCACAAGTACTCAACTTGTACTCTTACTATGTTTCCTAACTTTTATTTACTAAGTCCTTACCTTTCCTATACCTACATTTTATTTACTTACTTTTATCTACTTACAATGGTTTACTTGCTTACATATACATGTACATATGTATAGGTGGGTATACATACATATATATATATATATATATATATATATATATATATATATATATATATATATATATATATATATATCATATATATATAGTTATATATATGTATATATATATGTTACATTCATTAGTTTTATTTTAGTTTTTTTTTTTTTTTTTTTAAGTTATGGCTCGACCGACCCACCGACCGACCCAACCCTGGGTCGGTCCATTCCAGTAAGTTTCGTTCTCTGAAATTTCTCCCGACCGACCCAGAACTATTCCGACCGACCCATACGCCTCTGGGTCGGTCCATTGCCGAGAGTTTCGGGTCTGTTGTCCAAGCTCCGACCGACCCACCGACCGACCCACCTCTGGGTCGGTCGAAGTGCGAAACTTCGACAACAGAAAATTCGAGTCCGACCGACCCACGTCCGACCCACGGCTCCTGGGTCGGTCCATTCCCGAAAGGTTTACTCGTTTCTTAAGCTCCGACCGACCCACGGTCCGACCCGGCTCTGGGTCGGTCGGTAGCAGAAAGCTGCTACAGACTTTGTTTTTCAATTCTTTTCTTACCCATTCCTTCCCCAATCTTCCTACATGTAATCCCACATGATATAATGCCATTTAGGCTTCCTAAAACACCTTGTTTCATCCACCAAATCCATTACTAAATCCATGAGACAATTTGCACAATTTACTCACTTCCTTTCAACACCTACAACAGTTTTTCATTCTCTAATGCTACAGATTTTTCTACAACTCCTACCATTCAATATTTCCTCCACCAATGTTACTCCTAGCATCCCAAATACATTTCCAAGTCATTACATTACCTACACCCAAGTCCAACACTCTCCTTACCAATTCTTGCACACTAATCTTTCCTATCTTCTCCAAAGCATGTTGATACATTTTGCTACAGATTTTGCACTTATTACTTCTCATACTACTACTACCATACCATGGTCATTAAACATCTCTACTATCCTCAATACATACCTTGGTTCTCCCACTCACCAAGTCATCCACAAGTGCACATATTCTTACCAAAATTTTGCCATAGTTCATCTACTTTTCTTACTTGGCCACACATACCAAATCTCACCAATTTCATTCCTAATCTAGCCACACCCTTACAAGGGTCCTACCAGCAACCAATACAAATATAAATCCATCCCAATACACCAATACTCCATCAAACATCAATACCAATACTCATACACAACCATTTGGCTCCAAGGCCTACAATTCACATACTAATGCACAAATACTCAAACTTACTCTCAAATACTCAAAACTTCATAAACTTCCATCCTAATACATTAGTTTGGTTTCTTTTATTCGTTTACCCATTCCATTACTCTAATGCACCAAAATTAACATTAATAAAGAGCTCTTACCTTGAGCTTTATACTTCCTTCATTCTTCTCCATTTCTTCTCTTGTTTTCCCTCTTGTCCCATTCGGTTTTGTGGGGAATGGAGTTGCCAAACTCCATTCCCATCACCCATAGCATACAAAACAAGTATAATTAATATACTAACCCTTAGATTTATACTAGTTCATTAAGATGTTTTAAACAAATTTCTAGGGTTTACCTCTTGAAGCTTTTAGGAGGGGTTTTAGCCCTTGATTCAAGAAGGTGCTCTCACCACCATTGGAGGGTTGATATTTTGCTCAAAAGAGAGAGGAAAAACAAGGCATTACAACAAGCCAAAATCGGCTACCAAAGAAAAATGGAGAAAACTTGAATCTTTTGTGGAGATTTATACCTTGTTGGAAAGAGGAGTCTCCAAGCTCCATAATGGTGTGCTTTTCTCTTTGAATGGGGTATACCCACGAAAATGAACTTCCTCATTTTTGGATTTTGAAAGAGAGAAGTGTAGAGGAGAATGAGGGGAGTTCAAATATGTAATTTATTTTCGATTTGGAGCTTACATGAGGAGGAGCATGGATGGAAAGTTGAGAAGCCATTGAAGCTTCTCTTGGAGCTTCAAAATCGCCAGCCCCCTTTGGAGAAGAGAGAGAGATCGTGAGGGAGGGAGGAGGATAGGAGAGAGATGAGTGAAATGTGAGGTGAGAGGGTAAGTGGGTACTTTTTACCCTTTTTACTTTTTGCTTTTGTCTCTTAATTAACTAGCTAGTATGTGAGTGTGTGTGAGGGCCTTTAACTTATTAAAAACCGGTCCCCTTAAAGTATACTAGCTGGAGCGTTTTTCGTCTTTTACAGAAAACGCTCGTTATTTTACCCGGTTTAGGTACTATTCACTAACCGGGCCCGTTTTCCGGAATTTTCTCGTTTAATTAATTTTATTGACTTTAAGCTCCCATAGGTGCTTAATAATTATTATTTAATGATTTATAATTTTTACGGGTCTGTTTGACCACTTAAAGTCACGTTTTCGGGTTTTCTCGAAAACGTGCTCTAAAGTTCTATTAGCGTTTTAATACTTTATTTGGATCCGTTTTCTTCGGGAGTTGTTCCCATATATTATTTAGGTCTTATTAAACCTTTAGAATCCATATAATACGCTAACCGAGGTCTCATACCTCCTATGGTTATTTAGCGCTTACTTAGCGTTTTTCGCCTTTTAAGCGTTTTCTTTATTTCTTTTGGATTTATTTTCCCTACAATATTAATTAGGTACCATTAGGCCCTTAAATACGTATTAGATTAATTTTAATCCCTATATTTAAGTTCGGGGTATTTCAATCTACCCCCCTTAAGAACTTTGTCCTCAAAGTTGTTCGAGGTTATGGGATTACTATACTTACTCCTTAATACTTGTCTAGTACCAAAGTCATACATCCTTCCTCCTTACGATTTCCGAATCCATCCCCCAAGGTTCCTACCTACCGTACTATACCAATATACAATAGTTACTCCAATCCGCATTCCTACCAATCATCCGGTTCCTCATTACACGGTTCATACATACATACAGTGCAAAGCTATCCCCAAAGCGATGCAATACACTTACAATCCCTCAGGCACCAAGGTCGTCTGGACACAGGACTCCTCTATGTCCCGCTGCCTTTGGAATAATACAACATACTACCTTACTATTTCCTTCAATACACACTTCTAGTAGGTTCTCATTCTCCATACTAAAGAAATTCTTTCACCACTACCAATTAAAATTTTCTAAAACATACAACTCCAAATTCCAATTTCTATTCATTACTTCTATCCTAAGTGTGATTCTTGTGACCACTTAAGGGGAGCTTCAAGAATCATTCGACCCTGATGTGATCAGCATCAGTGTTGAACTATCTTTCCACCCCAATTTGTGTTCGGTTTCCCCTGATCTGATCAGGATCAAGTTCGACTTCCCACGTCAGTTTCAACAAGCAATTAATTCCATTATTTCCATGTTTATCTTTAATTCTCCCTAGTCATTCATACATCTCCAAAGGATGGATTCGATCCATCAATCATCCTCACTCTATTTCCAAATGCTTTATCCATGGTTCAATACCTAAGTGCTCATTTCATCAACCTTCACTACTTCCATCCATTACCCTCAATTGTTTCAAATATTTTAATTAGGAATTATCATACTTGTAGAGTTTAATTGTTCTCAATTTACTTCCGATAATTTTACTTACGAATACACTACTCTTTAGAATTCATTCATCTACTATTCTCATTTACTTCATACTACTTCTTCAAGAGTTACAATACTTGTGGAGTTCCGTCCACTACTCATTACTCTTCTTTACTAATACCCTTACACTGGGTTACACGATGGGTATATTCGCCCTATGGTATTTGCATATCTAATGCTTATTTACCATAATTACAATATGGACGAGTACTTATGTCTATTTAACATAGTATCAATCATTAATTTGATTCTCATTTGTGCTATGCACATTATGGTTTATGTGTTTTATTCACAAAGCTTACATTAAGCGGTTTTCGCTCTACCCCCCTTAAAAGGGATTACGCCCACGTAATCTACCATATGTTATTATTATTAAACATTGGTTTAATCAATTTGGGCAATCTGAAGCGTTTAGCTTCACTACGGTATACTGTACAACATGCTCTGGTCAAAGGGTTTTAACCATACCAATGGTTTAGTCTTTGCACCAAGAATTCCTCTATGAGTTTATTTAACTCACAATCAATTTGGTTCTAGCCTATTAGGCTTCAAGGCATTAATAGCCCTTCTACTATACTTACTAGGTATATTATCTCCTAGCTAGGGCCCACTAGCTTCTGCTGCGCGACCCTGATAACTTGGGTTATTCACCCTTCGTGTTATCCTTACTGTGCTATACATCACCTTTTACCGTCTGTTATGGAAGTAAGGTCTACTAAACAATTGCGGTATTCTTTTACCGTGTTTGAACTCAATGAGTATAGATTTTAACCAGCTCTCTGGTGATCTATTATGTATACTATTCGTGCTTTCACGATTGTTTGATAAGCTCCTCCGATCTACTGTCGGGTGAGGTTAAGTCACTACTTAGTTGTAGTGCTTCCTTTGATGTCAATAGTTTCTGAATCATACAAGTTCTTCTGGTTCAGTACAAGTGTCTTTACTTGTATGACCTTGCATTTTTATGCGTCGGTCCTAGTGACTTTGTTACGTCTCCTTTCACCTTTTATTCCAATGGAATTCACATCTTGTGATTGTTAGTGGGTTTACACTCTTCGTGCTTCTTTGGCCTTAGGCCGCACGGTTTGTTGCTAAGCTTCCTTAGCTGGCTCATGCCATAGTTGTTGGTGAAAAGGAGGGTCTACTACGGTTTACATTTGCCATATCCCTAACCATCCCATTAGATCATTAACTGCACAAGTGCAATACCAAAACACTCAGTCATACAGAGTGCAGAGGCGTGAACGCTTGACAGTAAGTCACTTATGTGATAGAAAAGAATATTTCTGCCTGTCTTCCATACTTATACTCCGTGTCGTTATCTAACTACTTCCTCATAGCGGTCGCTTGTTGCGCACCGTATTCTTACTCATTGTACAACATTGTTTTTACTATTTCTATTACTGTGATAGTTCATCTTTACTTATTGCCATTGTCATTGGCACCATTTCCTTATGGCATGAACACTGAGGGTTTCCCCTGTTCGTGCGTATGACGGTTGTCGTAGCATACCGCAATACTATTATCTTCCCATTATGGGGTGTTTTATTTCAATTTAGGTTTCATGTGTAGGTTAACTTACCTCACATTACTACCATTCATGATATAATTTGCCAAATAACTTGGTTGACCAAAGGTTACAAGCTCTCTTGGGCGTTGGTCATTCGTGGTGTTCAATGTGCGTTCCCGTTGATTGTTTTGACAATTATTGTCCTTCAGTGCAGAGCATTGGTTATAGGCTCTAGCTGTGTAGTTCTACTCGTATGTGCATCACCGGGACATCCCAAGAAACTTCAAGGGTTTTGGGTCCCGTTCTCTAATTGAAGAGTATTCTATCACTGACAAATGAAGGTTTTTGTTGAGGGGTATGCTTCCGCTCATAAGTCTCGTGACGAGGTTTACCATGTTGGTGTTTATACAGTGGTTCACACATGCTTAGGTGCATGTGAAGTATACTTGCTCCTTTAAGTCGTGATAGTTTGGATATCTCATTTCCTTATTCCATTGCCCCTTGGCAATATCTATTGCGTAGGCTTTATGGTTATAGTAGATGGAAGCCTTTACTAAGGGTTCACATCACCACTGCATTGGTGGTCTTCAGTTAACGAGGGTACCTTCCCTTGGGTTTCTCGTAGTGTCCAAATGTGGTCTAGGCCAATGTTGGCCTTATCCTGATTCTTATGCCTCTGTGTTATTAGCTACCGTAGGCATGAAGGGTAATTAGAGCTCGTCAACTGTATACTAGACTGGTGTTCTAGTGACAGTGACACTGAGATGGCCATTACTCCAAGCCACTCAGGATGTTGGGTTTCAACTGATGGTCCAGTTGTTGATTTCTTGTCGTATGAGACAATATCTCTTGCAAGTCTTGTTATCAAATGGTGTGGGTTATGCAACCTTTAAGGTTTACATAACATAGCTGGTTGATGGCTTTTAAGCCGTATTGCTGCGAGCTATGCTCTTTGCAAGCTGCTTATATTTGTTCCCACTCCTTGTGTACCCCATAGGTTGGAGGTATTACTGGGCTCCATGGCAAGTCGTGCCATCACGCTTCCGTTCATAGGAGACCTTTTCTAGCATTCTGATGTTAATCAGTGCCTTTTGGTAATTTAGGGTATTTCTTGTTAAGCGAAATCCCTTCGGTGTCTTAACCGAGTGTTCGTTGTAGCTTTCGTGGTCTGATTATGACGCTTCGTTTGATTGTTGTTAATTCCGACAACCTTCAAGGTTTGCTCCTTGGGTGTTGTTAGGTTACGCCATTACATCCGGCTGATAACTATACCGCCTTGTGGTATTGCATTTTGAGTTATCCCCTTGTGGGTTATAGCGTCTCCCGTTCTTGGGTAGACTGTTTATACTCCTCCTAGTGTTTAGACTAGGCTTAAGATCCTGTCCAACGATGGATTATACTTTATGGTAATCTTGTGACTGCTCTCGGGAACTCTGTCCCGTTTGTTGAGCATTGTGGTGTTCACGTTAGGCTTTTGCCTTACTGTGTTCAGGCTGGGTATCCCTTCCAGCTGTCATAGGTTGGTTTGACATCTTAGACATATCCAATGTCTATTCTTACTAGTCTGCGCTCCTCGCGCTTCCTAATTCTTATTCCTTATCTTCAGATGGATTCTCTGAGTTCCTTTGTACTTAATCGTCTGAGGTGTCCAGTTGTCCTGGTTAAAATTTACTTATGGTCCGTAGAACGGAGTTGACTACTTCCCGTGCGTCGTACGCTACATGTATACATACGTGGGGTACCATACTGATACGTTACCACTTACCCGACTACGTGTCAGGCCCGCAAGCTCCTTCGGAGTGCGATTGTCCCACATCCCGTAATTGGGTATACTTGTAGTGTTCGTCACACGCCTAGGTGAAGTATTCTGTTGTCAACTCCTCTTGTATCAATCTATGATACTCACCGAAATTTTGTTGGTTTGGTTTTAAAATCCAAGGTTTTAAAGAAAGTTATGGTTTGAAAGAAGGGTTTGGTTTTGAAAACAATGGTTCGGTGCTAAAAGAAATATCTCATGGCATAGCCATGCTTGAGGTCTTGACCAAGTCTAGCGTCCCGCTGACTGGTATGTACTGAGTACCGTGGTCGGGTCGTTAAGCCTTCCCAAGGTTTCATACGTCTGGTTGTTAGGATGTGTGATCCTGTGGTTGTTTCGTTACGGTCACCGTACATTACTATGTACTTGTGACGTATTAGTGTTCCTTTACATATTCGTGTTGTTACTGCACTTGCCGTGGCAAGTGCGTGGTACTGGTGGTTTTTGAGTAATCCTATACCGATCACGGTATGGTTTTCACTCACATTTGATAGTATTGTTGACTCTTCTCTTGATTGTTGATCTGCAATTGGTATACTCGATCCTTTAGGTAGCTTCTCGGTGGTCTAGACATGGCTGTCGTAGATCTGGGTACTTCTCCAATCCTTGGAGATTCCCACTTTATTGGTTTAGTGTCGTTCCTTGTGGCTCGTTCCCACTCATCTGTGGTGGTTACTGAGCCTTCCTTGTTAGGCACTACTCTTGTAGTCCTATTGAATTATCTCATGGTTGTCCTTGTAGTTGTCTGAGCCATATTGGCCAGGTATTGCAGCCTTTTGGCGTTGTAATTTGGAGTTAATCGCTTCTGACTATGTTCTTAGCCAGCTAGCATGCCGTTGGTGGTGCCGCTTGGCTATTACTGTTGTCCCGCAGACTTGTGTCTCGGGTTATGTTATTACTCCTTTTTTTTTCCATTTCGTTGTACCGTTAGTGCTTCTTTCCTGCTGCTGGTTGACTAGCCAGGTCTCGCGACTGCTAAGCGTCGCCCCATGCTGTTGTAAGTTGCAGCCTCCTCGTGGTTGGAGTGCTCGTTCCACCGCTATGGAGTGCGGGTATTGTGGTTTAACCGGGATCCCTTTCCGGGCTTCCAATCCTTGGAATATACTATATGTCGGTTCTTGTTTACAGTGTGATTGCTTCACAACTGCCAGATCGGGTTTCCCCGAGTATGAGAGGACTTTCCTTCTCTCTGGCGTCCTTTCCCCAGTTATACAGTGGGGGTTTGCGGCGGGCGGGACTGGCATTGTAGGTATCCGGTACTCACCGGTAGTTCCTATCTTGCATATCTCTAACGCTAACACTCAGCCCTTAGCCCTAAGCTTCTACTTCCTAACTCGGTATTCCTAAACTCGGTATTTCCAGTCATCGGAGCGATACTTCGCTCTGATACCACTTTTTGTAACACCCCTACCATTAATACAGTGCTTACCGTCCAATTTCCTTACATATCAGATACACGCAGCGGATATATGCTTACATACAATGGGTGATACAATGCCGTTAGTCACCCACGTGACTAACAAGGCTACTACTTCTACATACAGCATCGGTCTGATGGACCGGAATCCCGAGTACTACAAGTCTACAATACATACTCCATTCTCCAGTTCAATACTACTATATTCCGTTCAACACGTTACTCCTTTACAATACCACACCATGCAATATACATAACCGAGTTTACTAGGTTCTCAATACAAATACAATGTTTCCTCCAAGTTCATAGGTACTCATTATGAGTCTATGTCTACCCATTCCTCACTACTACATTACTTTCTAACTACAAGGGGTGTGCTAGTTGATACACCTCTACATTCTACTACTACTATCCAATGTAGTCGCCGGTCTCGTGCCTTGACCACATTCGCTTCGGGTACCTGCACACTAAAAAATGTCCCCCGAAGGGGTCAGCTTTCGCCGAGCATGATAACCGCATACCCCGCGTACTAGTGAGGGTACGCCGACCACTTGGTCGAATACATGCGGTTGATTTCATTCAAACATACATGCATACATGCTCTTATACGCAATACAAGAATACTTACGCAAGCATACATACATACACTTCATTGCATACAGGGAATACAATATAACCATCCAATACATACTTACCTTCTTCCGAATACACATACTCAGTACATACACAAGTACAGTTCTTGTTAGCTTCATTGGTCCACCCGGGTTAATCGGGTGGAGATTACTCTTTTACTCATTATTCCATACATACGCATACATACTCATACTCATACTCATGCTCATACATACTTACTTCTTACTCTTACTCAAGTTAAGTCGTCGGGACCTCCGGCCCTGGGGACTACACCGTCCCACCTCCGGGATTTACTTGGTTCACTAATCCAGGATGCTACCCACTTAAGGGATTTGGGCCGTGGACCAGCTTACGAACCAGGAATCGGATCCAACCTCTTGTGTCACCTCATCCTCACGCGTGGCCGAAGCTATATCGGACTTGTACTCATTCCAATTTACTCACTTAAGTTAGGAGTTAGCTAGTTAGGAATTAGCACAAGTCAACATTCAAGCCACCATAGTACAGTACAAGCTCATATACACATCCATACAAAATACAGTGCAACTTACAAGTACACTACAAAATACAATACACATCATCATCATCCATATGTTTCATGAATTATACAAACTATTGTTCAAGACAAATATCAAGAACAATGTAAACAAGCACAAGTGAGTGCAATATAATCCGGTTCGTGCATTTATCTTATTAGGTGGTCAAATAAGCACACAAATCGGGGTAACCAGATTAGGATACAGGGCATGAAGAAATCATACCTTTCACCGTTGTAATTGTATCCCAACGTTCCTCCGGTGTTCACAAATCAAATCCTATGATATACATACAATCGAATGATTAACTATCCACAAGTACTCAACTTGTACTCTTACTATGTTTCCTAACTTTATTTACTAAGTCCTTACCTTTCCTATACCTACATTTTATTTACTTACTTTTATCTACTTACAATGGTTTACTTGCTTACATATACATGTACATATGTATAGGTGGGTATACATACATATATAATATATATATATATATACAGTTACATTCATTATTTAGTTTTAGTTTTAGTTTTTTTTTTTTTTTTTTTGTAAGTTATGGCTCGACCGACCCACCGACCGACCCAACCCTGGGTCGGTCCATTCCAGTAAGTTTCGTTCTCTGAAATTTCTCCCGACCGACCCAGAACTATTCCGACCGACCCATACGCCTCTGGGTCGGTCCATTGCCGAGAGTTTCGGGTCTGTTGTCCAAGCTCCGACCGACCCACCGACCGACCCACCTCGGGTCGGTCGAAGTGCGAAACTTCGACAACAGAAAATTCGAGTCCGACCGACCCACGTCCGACCCACGGCTCCTGGGTCGGTCCATTCCCGAAAGGTTTACTCGTTTCTTAAGCTCCGACCGACCCACGGTCCGACCCGGCTCTGGGTCGGTCGGTAGCAGAAAGCTGCTACAGACTTTGTTTTTCAATTCTTTTCTTACCCATTCCTTCCCCAATCTTCCTACATGTAATCCCACATGATATAATGCCATTTAGGCTTCCTAAAACACCTTGTTTCATCCACCAAATCCATTACTAAATCCATGAGACAATTTGCACAATTTACTCACTTCCTTTCAACACCTACAACAGTTTTTCATTCTCTAATGCTACAGATTTTTCTACAACTCCTACCATTCAATATTTCCTCCACCAATGTTACTCCTAGCATCCCAAATACATTTCCAAGTCATTACATTACCTACACCCAAGTCCAACACTCTCCTTACCAATTCTTGCACACTAATCTTTCCTATCTTCTCCAAAGCATGTTGATACATTTTGCTACAGATTTTGCACTTATTACTTCTCATACTACTACTACCATACCATGGTCATTAAACATCTCTACTATCCTCAATACATACCTTGGTTCTCCCACTCACCAAGTCATCCACAAGTGCACATATTCTTACCAAAATTTTGCCATAGTTCATCTACTTTTCTTACTTGGCCACACATACCAAATCTCACCAATTTCATTCCTAATCTAGCCACACCCTTACAAGGGTCCTACCAGCAACCAATACAAATATAAATCCATCCCAATACACCAATACTCCATCAAACATCAATACCAATACTCATACACAACCATTTGGCTCCAAGGCCTACAATTCACATACTAATGCACAAATACTCAAACTTACTCTCAAATACTCAAAACTTCATAAACTTCCATCCTAATACATTAGTTTGGTTTCTTTTATTCGTTTACCCATTCCATTACTCTAATGCACCAAAATTAACATTAATAAAGAGCTCTTACCTTGAGCTTTATATTCCTTCATTCTTCTCCATTTCTTCTCTTGTTTTCCCTCTTGTCCCATTCGGTTTTGTGGGGAATGGAGTTGCCAAACTCCATTCCCATCACCCATAGCATACAAAACAAGTATAATTAATATACTAACCCTTAGATTTATACTAGTTCATTAAGATGTTTTAAACAAATTTCTAGGGTTTACCTCTTGAAGCTTTTAGGAGGGGTTTTAGCCCTTGATTCAAGAAGGTGCTCTCACCACCATTGGAGGGTTGATATTTTGCTCAAAAGAGAGAGGAAAAACAAGGCATTACAACAAGCCAAAATCGGCTACCAAAGAAAAATGGAGAAAACTTGAATCTTTTGTGGAGATTTATACCTTGTTGGAAAGAGGAGTCTCCAAGCTCCATAATGGTGTGCTTTTCTCTTTGAATGGGGTATACCCACGAAAATGAACTTCCTCATTTTTGGATTTTGAAAAGAGAGAAGTGTAGAGGAGAATGAGGGGAGTTCAAATATGTAATTTTTTTCGATTTGGAGCTTACATGAGGATGGAGCATGGATGGAAAGTTGAGAAGCCATTGAAGCTTCTCTTGGAGCTTCAAAATCGCCAGCCCCCTTTGGAGAAAGAGAGAGAGATCGTGAGGGAGGGAGGAGGATAGGAGAGAGATGAGTGAAATGTGAGGTGAGAGGGTAAGTGGGTACTTTTTACCCTTTTTACTTTTTGCTTTTGTCTCTTTTAACTAGCTAGTATGTGAGTGTGTGTGAGGGCCTTTAACTTATTAAAAACCGGTCCCCTTAAAGTATACTAGCTGGAGCGTTTTTCGTCTTTTACAGAAAACGCTCGTTATTTTACCCGGTTTAGGTACTATTCACTAACCGGGCCCGTTTTCCGGAATTTTCTCGTTTAATTAATTTTATTGACTTTAAGCTCCCATAGGTGCTTAATAATTATTATTTAATGATTTATAATTTTTACGGGTCTGTTTGACCACTTAAAGTCACGTTTTCGGGTTTTCTCGAAAACGTGCTCTAAAGTTCTATTAGCGTTTTAATACTTTATTTGGATCCGTTTTCTTCGGGAGTTGTTCCCATATATTATTTAGGTCTATTAAACCTTTAGAATCCATATAATACGCTAACCGAGGTCTCATACCTCCTATGGTTATTTAGCGCTTACTTAGCGTTTTTCGCCTTTTAAGCGTTTTCTTTATTTCTTTTGGATTTATTTTCCCTACAATATTAATTAGGTACCATTAGGCCCTTAAATACGTATTAGATTAATTTTAATCCCTATATTTAAGTTCGGGGTATTTCAATCTACCCCCCTTAAGAACTTTGTCCTCAAAGTTGTTCGAGGTTATGGGATTACTATACTTACTCCTTAATACTTGTCTAGTACCAAAGTCATACATCCTTCCTCCTTACGATTTCCAAATCCATCCCTCAAGGTTCCTACCTACCGTACTATACCAATATACAATAGTTACTCCAATCTGCATTCCTACCAATCATCCGGTTCCTCATTACACGGTTCATACATACATACAGTGCAAAGCTATTCCAAAAGCAATGCAATACACTTACAATCCCTCAGGCACCAAGGTCGTCTGGACACAGGACTCCTCTATGTCCCGCTGCCTTTGGAATAATACAACATACTACCTTACTATTTCCTTCGATACACACTTCTAGTAGGTTCTCATTCTCCATACTAAGAAATTCTTTCACCACTACCAATTAAAATTTTCTAAAACATACAACTCCAAATTCCAATTTCTATTCATTACTTCTATCCTAAGTGTGATTCTTGTGACCACTTAAGGGGAGCTTCAAGAATCATTCGACCCTGATGTGATCAGCATCAGTGTTGAACTATCTTTCCACCCCAATTTGTGTTCGGTTTCCCCTGATCTGATCAGGATCAAGTTCGACTTCCCACGTCAGTTTCAACAAGCAATTAATTCATTATTTCCATGTTTATCTTTAATTCTCCCTAGTCATTCATACATCTCCAAAGGATGGATTCGATCCATCAATCATCCTCACTCTATTTCCAAAATGCTTTATCCATGGTTCAATACCTAAGTGCTCATTTCATCAACCTTCACTACTTCCATCCATTACCCTCAATTGTTTCAAATATTTTAATTAGGAATTATCATACTTGTAGAGTTTAATTGTTCTCAATTTACTTCCGATAATTTTACTTACGAATACACTACTCTTTAGAATTCATTCATCTACTATTCTCATTTACTTCATACTACTTCTTCAAGAGTTACAATACTTGTGGAGTTCCGTCCACTACTCATTACTCTTCTTTACTAATACCCTTACACTGGGTTACACGATGGGTATATTCGCCCTATGGTATTTGCATATCTAATGCTTATTTACCATAATTACAATATGGACGAGTACTTATGTCTATTTAACATAGTATCAATCATTAATTTGATTCTCATTTGTGCTATGCACATTATGGTTTATGTGTTTTATTCACAAAGCTTACATTAAGCGGTTTTCGCTCTACCCCCCTTAAAAGGGATTACGCCCACGTAATCTACCATATGTTATTATTATTAAACATTGGTTAATCAATTTGGGCAATCTGAAGCGTTTAGCTTCACTACGGTATACTGTACAACATGCTCTGGTCAAAGGGTTTAACCATACCAATGGTTTAGTCTTTGCACCAAGAATTCCTCTATGAGTTTATTTAACTCACAATCAATTTGGTTCTAGCCTATTAGGCTTCAAGGCATTAATAGCCCTTCTACTATACTTACTAGGTATATTATCTCCTAGCTAGGGCCCACTAGCTTCTGCTGCGCGACCCTGATAACTTGGGTTATTCACCCTTCGTGTTATCCTTACTGTGCTATACATCACCTTTTACCCGTCTGTTATGGAAGTAAGGTCTACTAAACAATTGCGGTATTCTTTTACCGTGTTTGAACTCAATGAGTATAGATTTTAACCAGCTCTCTGGTGATCTATTATGTATACTATTCGTGCTTTCACGATTGTTTGATAAGCTCCTCCGATCTACTGTCGGGTGAGGTTAAGTCACTACTTAGTTGTAGTGCTTCCTTTGATGTCAATAGTTTCTGAATCATACAAGTTCTTCTGGTTCAGTACAAGTGTCTTTACTTGTATGACCTTGCATTTTTTATGCGTCGGTCCTAGTGACTTGTTACGTCTCCTTTCACCTTTTATTCCAATGGAATTCACATCTTGTGATTGTTAGTGGGTTTACACTCTTCGTGCTTCTTTGGCCTTAGGCCGCACGGTTTGTTGCTAAGCTTCCTTAGCTGGCTCATGCCATAGTTGTTGGTGAAAAGGAGGGTCTACTACGGTTTACATTTGCCATATCCCTAACCATCCCATTAGATCATTAACTGCACAAGTGCAATACCAAAACACTCAGTCATACAGAGTGCAGAGGCGTGAACGCTTGACAGTAAGTCACTTATGTGATAGAAAAGAATATTTCTGCCTGTCTTCCATACTTATACTCCGTGTCGTTATCTAACTGCTTCCTCATAGCGGTCGCTTGTTGCGCACCGTATTCTTACTCATTGTACAACATTGTTTTTACTATTTCTATTACTGTGATAGTTCCTCTTTACTTATTGTCATTGTCATTGGCACCATTTCCTTATGGCATGAACACTGAGGGTTTCCCCTGTTCGTGCGTATGACGGTTGTCGTAGCATACCGCAATACTATTATCTTCCCATTATGGGGGTGTTTTATTTCAATTTAGGTTTCATGTGTAGGTTAACTTACCTCACATTACTACCTCATTCATGATATAATTTGCCAAATAACTTGGTTGACCAAAGGTTACAAGCTCTCTTGGGCGTTGGTCATTCGTGGTGTTCAATGTGCGTTCCCGTTGATTGTTTTGACAATTATTGTCCTTCAGTGCAGAGCATTGGTTATAGGCTCTAGCTGTGTAGTTCTACTCGTATGTGCATCACCGGGACATCCCAAGAAACTTCAAGGGTTTTTGGGTCCCGTTCTCTAATTGAAGAGTATTCTATCACTGACAAATGAAGGTTTTTGTTGAGGGGTATGCTTCCGCTCATAAGTCTCGTGACGAGGTTTACCATGTTGGTGTTTATACAGTGGTTCACACATGCTTAGGTGCATGTGAAGTATACTTGCTCCTTTAAGTCGTGATAGTTTGGATATCTCATTTCCTTATTCCATTGCCCCTTGGCAATATCTATTGCGTAGGCTTTATGGTTATAGTAGATGGAAGCCTTTACTAAGGGTTCACATCACCACTGCATTGGTGGTCTTCAGTTAACGAGGGTACCTTCCCTTGGGTTTCTCGTAGTGTCCAAATGTGGTCTAGGCCAATGTTGGCCTTATCCTGATTCTTATGCCTCTGTGTTATTAGCTACCGTAGGCATGAAGGGTAATTAGAGCTCGTCAACTGTATACTAGACTGGTGTTCTAGTGACAGTGACACTGAGATGGCCATTACTCCAAGCCACTCAGGATGTTGGGTTTCAACTGATGGTCCAGTTGTTGATTTCTTGTCGTATGAGACAATATCTCTTGCAAGTCTTGTTATCAAATGGTGTGGGTTATGCAACCTTTAAGGTTTACATAACATAGCTGGTTGATGGCTTTTAAGCCGTATTGCTGCGAGCTATGCTCTTTGCAAGCTGCTTATATTTGTTCCCACTCCTTGTGTACCCCATAGGTTGGAGGTATTACTGGGCTCCATGGCAAGTCGTGCCATCACGCTTCCGTTCATAGGAGACCTTTCTAGCATTCTGATGTTAATCAGTGCCTTTTGGTAATTTAGGGTATTTCTTGTTAAGCGAAATCCCTTCGGTGTCTTAACCGAGTGTTCGTTGTAGCTTTCGTGGTCTGATTATGACGCTTCGTTTGATTGGTGTTAATTCCGACAACCTTCAAGGTTTGCTCCTTGGGTGTTGTTAGGTTACGCCATTACATCCGGCTGATAACTATACCGCCTTGTGGTATTGCATTTTGAGTTATCCCCTTGTGGGTTATAGCGTCTCCCGTTCTTGGGTAGACTGTTTATACTCCTCCTAGTGTTTAGACTAGGCTTAAGATCCTGTCCAACGATGGATTATACTTTATGGTAATCTTGTGACTGCTCTCGGGAACTCTGTCCCGTTTGTTGAGCATTGTGGTGTTCACGTTAGGCTTTTGCCTTATTGTGTTCAGGCTGGGTATCCCTTCCAGCTGTCATAGGTTGGTTTGACATCTTAAGACATATCCAATGTCTATTCTTACTAGTCTGCGCTCCTCGCGCTTCCTAATTCTTATTCCTTATCTTCAGATGGATTCTCTGAGTTCCTTTGTACTTAATCGTCTGAGGTGTCCAGTTGTCCTGGTTAAAATTTACTTATGGTCCGTAGAACGGAGTTGACTACTTCCCGTGCGTCGTACGCTACATGTATACATACGTGGGGTACCATACTGATACGTTACCACTTACCCGACTACGTGTCAGGCCCGCAAGCTCCTTCGGAGTGCGATTGTCCCACATCCCGTAATTGGGTATACTTGTAGTGTTCGTCACACGCCTAGGTGAAGTATTCTGTTGTCAACTCCTCTTGTATCAATCTATGATACTCACCGAAATTTTGTTGGTTTGGTTTTAAAATCCAAGGTTTTAAAGAAAGTTATGGTTTGAAAGAAGGGTTTGGTTTGAAAACAATGGTTCGGTGCTAAAAGAAATATCTCATGGCATAGCCATGCTTGAGGTCTTGACCAAGTCTAGTCCCGCTGACTGGTATGTACTGAGTACCGTGGTCGGGTCGTTAAGCCTTCCCAAGGTTTCATACGTCTGGTTGTTAGGATGTGTGATCCTGTGGTTGTTTCGTTACGGTCACCGTACATTACTATGTACTTGTGACGTATTAGTGTTCCTTTACATATTCGTGTTGTTACTGCACTTGCCGTGGCAAGTGCGTGGTACTGGTGGTTTTTGAGTAATCCTATACCGATCACGGTATGGTTTTCACTCACATTTGATAGTATTGTTGACTCTTTCTTGATTGTTGATCTGCAATTGGTATACTCGATCCTTTAGGTAGCTTCTCGGTGGTCTAGACATGGCTGTCGTAGATCTGGGTACTTCTCCAATCCTTGGAGATTCCCACTTTATTTGGTTTAGTGTCGTTCCTTGTGGCTCGTTCCCACTCATTGTGGTGGTTACTGAGCCTTCCTTGTTAGGCACTACTCTTGTAGTCCTATTGATTTATCTCATGGTTGTCCTTGTAGTTGTCTGAGCCATATTGGCCAGGTATTGCAGCCTTTTGGCGTTGTAATTTGGAGTTAATCGCTTCTGACTATGTTCTTAGCCAGCTAGCATGCCGTTGGTGGTGCCTGGCTATTACTGTTGTCCCGCAGACTTGTGTCTCGGGTTATGTTATTACTCTTTTTTTTTCCATTTCGTTGTACCGTTAGTGCTTCTTTCCTGCTGCTGGTTGACTAGCCAGGTCTCGCGACTGCTAAGCACGTCGCCCCAAGCTGTTGTAAGTTGCAGCCTCCTCGTGGTTGGAGTGCTCGTTCCACGCTATGGAGTGCGGGTATTGTGGTTTAACCGGGATCCCTTTCCGGGCTTCCAATCCTTGGAATATACTATATGTCGGTTCTTGTTTACAGTGTGATTGCTTCACAACTGCCAGATCGGGTTTCCCCGAGTATGAGAGGACTTTCCTTCTCTCTGGCGTCCTTTCCCCAGTTATACAGTGGGGGTTTGCGGCGGGCGGGACTGGCATTGTAGGTATCCGGTACTCACCGGTAGTTCCTATCTTGCATATCTCTAACGCTAACACTCAGCCCTTAGCCCTAAGCTTCTACTTCCTAACTCGGTATTCCTAAACTCGGTATTTCCAGTCATCGGAGCGATATCGCTCTGATACCACTTTTTGTAACACCCCTACCATTAATACAGTGCTTACCGTCCAATTTCCTTACATATCAGATACAGCAGCGGGTATATGCTTACATACAATGGGTGATACAATGCCGTTAGTCACCCACGTGACTAACAAGGCTACTACTTCTATACAGCATCGGTCTGATGGACCGGAATCCCGAGTACTACAAGTCTACAATACATACTCCATTCTCCAGTTCAATACTACTATTCCGTTCAACACGTACTCCTTTACAATACCACACCATGCAATATACATAACCGAGTTTACTAGGTCTCAATACAAATACAATGTTTCCTCCAAGTTCATAGGTACTCATTATGAGTCTATGTCTACCCATTCCTCACTACTACATTACTTTCTAACTACAAGGGGTGTGCTAGTTGATACACCTCTACATTCTACTACTACTATCCAATGTAGTCGCCGGTCTCGTGCCTTGACCACATTCGCTTCGGGTACCTGCACACTAAAAAATGTCCCCCGAAGGGGTCAGCTTTCGCCGAGCATGATAACCGCATACCCCGCGTACTAGTGAGGGTACGCCGACCACTTGGTCGAATACATGCGGTTGATTTCATTCAAACATACATGCATACATGCTCTTATACGCAATACAAGAATACTTACGCAGCATACATACTACACTTCATTGCATACAGGGAATACAATATAACCATCCAATACATACTTACCTTCTCCGAATACACATCTCAGTACATACAAGTACAGTTCTTGTTAGCTTCTTGGTCCACCCGGGTTAATCGGGTGGAGATACTCTTTTACTCATTCCATACATACGCATACATACTCATACTCATACTCATGCTCATACATACTTACTTATCTCTTACTCAAGTTAAGTCGTCGGGACCTCCGGCCCTGGGGACTACACCGTCCCACCTCCGGGATTTACTTGGTTCACTAATCCAGGATGCTACCCACTTATGGGATTTGGGCCGTGGACCAGCTTACGAACCAGGAATCGGATCCAACCTCTTGGTCACCTCATCCTCACGCGTGGCCGAAGCTATATCGGACTTGTACTCATTCCAATTTACTCACTTAAGTTAGGAGTTAGCTAGTTAGGAATTAGCAAGTACATTCAAGCCACCATAGTACAGTACAAGCTCATATACACATCCATACAAACTACAGTGCAACTTACAAGTCACTACAAATACAATACACATCATCATCCATGTTTCATGAATTATACAAACTATTGTTCAAGACAAATATCAAGAACAATGTAAACAAGCACAAGTGAGTGCAAATAATCCGGTTCGTGCATTTATCTTATTAGGTGGTCAAATAAGCACACAAATCGGGGTAACCAGATTAGGATACAGGGCATGAAGAAATCCTACCTTTCACCGTTGTAATTGTATCCCAACGTTCCTCCGGTGTTCACAAATCAAATCCTCTGATATACATACAATCGAATGATTAACTATCCACAAGTACTCAACTTGTAACTCTTACTATGTTTCCTAACTTTTATTTACTAAGTCATCCTTTCCTCTACCATTTTATTACTTACTTTATCTACTTACAATGGTTTACTTGCTTACATACATGTACATATGTATAGGTGGGTATACATACATAATATATATATATAATAGCAGTTACATTCATTAGTTTAGTTTAGTTTTAGTTTTTTTTTTTTTTTTTTTTTTTTAAGTTATGGCTCGACCGACCCACCGACCGACCCAACCCTGGGTCGGTCCATTCCAGTAAGTTTCGTTCTCTGAAATTTCTCCCGACCGACCCAGAACTATTCCGACCGACCCATACGCCTCTGGGTCGGTCCATTGCCGAGAGTTTCGGGTCTGTTGTCCAAGCTCCGACCGACCCACCGACCGACCCACCTCTGGGTCGGTCGAAGTGCGAAACTTCGACAACAGAAAATTCGAGTCCGACCGACCCACGTCCGACCCACGGCTCCTGGGTCGGTCCATTCCCGAAAGGTTTACTCGTTTCTTAAGCTCCGACCGACCCACGGTCCGACCCGGCTCTGGGTCGGTCGGTAGCAGAAAGCTGCTACAGACTTTGTTTTTCAATTCTTTTCTTACCCATTCCTTCCCCAATCTTCCTACATGTAATCCCACATGATATAATGCCATTTAGGCTTCCTAAAACACCTTGTTTCATCCACCAAATCCATTACTAAATCCATGAGACAATTTGCACAATTTACTCACTTCCTTTCAACACCTACAACAGTTTTTCATTCTCTAATGCTACAGATTTTTCTACAACTCCTACCATTCAATATTTCCTCCACCAATGTTACTCCTAGCATCCCAAATACATTTCCAAGTCATTACATTACCTACACCCAAGTCCAACACTCTCCTTACCAATTCTTGCACACTAATCTTTCCTATCTTCTCCAAAGCATGTTGATACATTTTGCTACAGATTTTGCACTTATTACTTCTCATACTACTACTACCATACCATGGTCATTAAACATCTCTACTATCCTCAATACATACCTTGGTTCTCCCACTCACCAAGTCATCCACAAGTGCACATATTCTTACCAAAATTTTGCCATAGTTCATCTACTTTTCTTACTTGGCCACACATACCAAACTCACCAATTTCATTCCTAATCTAGCCACACCCTTACAAGGGTCCTACCAGCAACCAATACAAATATAAATCCATCCCAATACACCAATACTCCATCAAACATCAATACCAATACTCATACACAACCATTTGGCTCCAAGGCCTACAATTCACATACTAATGCACAAATACTCAAACTTACTCTCAAATACTCAAAACTTCATAAACTTCCATCCTAATACATTAGTTTGGTTTCTTTTATTCGTTTACCCATTCCATTACTCTAATGCACCAAAATTAACATTAATAAAGAGCTCTTACCTTGAGCTTTATACTTCCTTCATTCTTCTCCATTTCTTCTCTTGTTTTCCCTCTTGTCCCATTCGGTTTTGTGGGGAATGGAGTTGCCAAACTCCATTCCCATCACCCATAGCATACAAACAAGTATAATTAATATACTAACCCTTAGATTTATACTAGTTCATTAAGATGTTTTAAACAAATTTCTAGGGTTTACCTCTTGAAGCTTTTAGGAGGGGTTTTAGCCCTTGATTCAAGAAGGTGCTCTCACCACCATTGGAGGGTTGATATTTTGCTCAAAAGAGAGAGGAAAAACAAGGCATTACAACAAGCCAAAATCGGCTACCAAAGAAAAATGGAGAAAACTTGAATCTTTTGTGGAGATTTATACCTTGTTGGAAAGAGGAGTCTCCAAGCTCCATAATGGTGTGCTTTTCTCTTTGAATGGGGTATACCCACGAAAATGAACTTCCTCATTTTTGGATTTTGAAAAGAGAGAAGTGTAGAGGAGAATGAGGGGAGTTCAAATATGTAATTTATTTTCGATTTGGAGCTTACATGAGGATGGAGCATGGATGGAAAGTTGAGAAGCCATTGAAGCTTCTCTTGGAGCTTCAAAATCGCCAGCCCCCTTTGGAGAAAGAGAGAGATCGTGAGGGAGGGAGGAGGATAGGAGAGAGATGAGTGAAATGTGAGGTGAGAGGGTAAGTGGGTACTTTTTACCCTTTTTACTTTTTGCTTTTGTCTCTTAATTAACTAGCTAGTATGTGAGTGTGTGTGAGGGCCTTTAACTTATTAAAAACCGGTCCCCTTAAAGTATACTAGCTGGAGCGTTTTTCGTCTTTTACAGAAAACGCTCGTTATTTTACCCGGTTTAGGTACTATTCACTAACCGGGCCCGTTTTCCGGAATTTTCTCGTTTAATTAATTTTATTGACTTTTAAGCTCCCATAGGTGCTTAATAATTATTATTTAATGATTTATAATTTTTACGGGTCTGTTTGACCACTTAAAGTCACGTTTTCGGGTTTTCTCGAAAAACGTGCTCTAAAGTTCTATTAGCGTTTTAATACTTTATTTGGATCCGTTTTCTTCGGGAGTTGTTCCCATATATTATTTAGGTCTTATTAAACCTTTAGAATCCATATAATACGCTAACCGAGGTCTCATACCTCCTATGGTTATTTAGCGCTTACTTAGCGTTTTTCGCCTTTTAAGCGTTTTCTTTATTTCTTTTGGATTTATTTTCCCTACAATATTAATTAGGTACCATTAGGCCCTTAAATACGTATTAGATTAATTTTAATCCCTATATTTAAGTTCGGGGTATTTCATATAGGGAGCTTAAAAGTATCATCCAACCCTGATGTGATCAGTATCAGTGTTGAACTATCCGTCCACCCCAATTTGTGTTTGGTTTCCCTTGATCGCTAGCAGACCAAGTTCCACCTCCCACGTCAGTTTCAAACAATCAGATAGACAAACATTTTCGTTTTCTATCTTTTACTCTTTCTAGTCATATTCATAAAACAATCTGTTTCAATTTATCTTTATCATGGAACTTAAGTCATCCATTATTCTCTATTTGTTTCCCTTACCTTGCCTAGGCATTCCATACTCGTGGCCTCATTAGTCAAATTATTACTCAACTTAAAACATACAACATACAATTCCAAAGGATGGAACTCACTCCATCAATCATTCTCAAATAAAATCACCTAGGGAACTCACTCCCTCTTAAGTTACACATCGGTTTCATACCACTTCGTACTCATTATGTCTCATGTCTAATCTCACTAGACATATACTATAGGGATTCTCATTCCCTAGGAGTCTCTCTACTCCTCTTTTCATATATATTACATACTCGTTACTTGCATCACTCATGCACAACAATCATTATTACACAATGAATGGGTACATATGTTTATTTAACATAAGTTCCAATCATCAAAACAATTTCTTTTGTGCTATGCACATAGTAGTTTACGCACTAAACGTAAAACATACTCTAAGCGGTTTCTCGCCCTACCCCCTTAAAAGGGGTTACGCCCGCGTAACAGACCATATGTTATACTAAACATTGGTTCACTAATTCTGGTATCCTAAAGTGTTTTAACTTCAATGCGGTTAATTAACTCATAACCGGGTTTGGTTCTAGCCTCTAAGGCTTCAAAGCATTTAGGATTAGCCAACTACTCACAATTGCTAGGTATACTTAACCTTTGAGTTACGGTCCACAAGCTTCTATCGCGTGACTTGATAACTAGAGCTTAACTCGCTCTTTTGGTACTCTCCATGTATTATCCACTCCCTTTTTATCCCTTTTGACTTGGGAATAAAGGTTAGTCAATCGTCGCTAGGTATCTCTTACCGTATGCGAATTCGATGAGTTATAGATTTTCTCTCCTCTGGAAATCTATTTTGTATAACTATGGATACCTTCATGATTATTCACATATTTTTCCCGACTTATGTCGGTTGAGGTCAAGCTACTACTCAGTATGTAGTGCTTCCTCGATTAATAGTTGCTTCTGAATTACATTTGTTTACTTGTTTCTGTACAAGAATTCCTCATTCATACTACTCTGCCTTTTTCCACACATCGATCCTGGGCCCTGTGGGTTACTGCCCACGCTCTTTGTGCATCTTTGGCCAATGGCCGCACGGTTATTTCTCTAGACTCTCACTCAACAGGCTTCGTTGACATTTCTCAATTCTTGGCTCTCCCACTCGATCACCACCGCACAAGTGCAATACCAAAACACTCAGTCATACAGAGTGCAGAAGCGTAAACCCTTGACAGTAAATCTCTCATGGGATAGGAATGATTATGTCTCCTTACCACATTTTCTCATCAGCTTCATATCCTTATCCTTATCTGTTACTCTATCTCTACTCTCTTACTGCGTATCCGCTACTACTTTAGCTTCTCCGCTCATAATCCTGCCATCATACTATGGCTCAATTGCATATACAAACTCTAACTCTCCAGTTTATGGCGTATCGTTTATTCTGTAATTCATATTGCACACATACAGTGTTTACTTCTTTCTCAACCGATTGCTCTCTCGGTTTCCTTCCATTTCTATCAAAGCCTTTACATACTATTTGTGTTCATAAATTCCTTGGCAATATACACATGCTCAGGTTTCACTACACACGCTTTAGCAGCTTCATATTACATACTTAGATGGTAGCCTTTCTCTGGAGGATTCACGCAATTGCCGCTCCTGCTAGCTCCACAATAATAATGGTGTCCCCACTCTAAGGTGGTGGTTCACGCTCCATAATAGCTCTTATGCCTTTATGCATATGGTTTACTACGTTTTGGATCTACAAGTTGTAGTTGGTTCTATCGGCTTACAAGCCACATTCCTCGAGTGATGCTCTATGCGGCTGTTTATACATTTCTTCTTCTTTCTCCGTACCCATTCAATGTTTGGGGTATTACTACTGGGCTTTTCGCTAAGGTTGTCTCAACACACTTCCATACATGGAAGGCCCTTTTAAATAACTTGATATTGTTCATGCCCTCTGGCAATCTAGGGTATCCCGTGTTACGTGGGTATCCCTTCGGGTTTACCCGAGTGTTTGACTTAACACTTGTGTTCTCAACACGATGTTTCGTTTCAACTACTGTTGACTCCGGCCCACCTTCTCGGATTGCTCCTGTTGTTACTGAGTATGCCATTACATCTGGCTTGTACTTATGGTTATGTTTCAGTTGTGACTTCGCCTTGCGGCTATGTCCTTGACTATCCCGTTTAGGGTTGTAATGTCTCCCATTATTGGGTAGATCCTTGGTACCTTCTAATACCTTCTGGGTCAGGTCATTATTCCCTTCAGTGAAGTATACTGTGGGAATTCTATCCCGGTTATCAAACATTGATATGATCAATTAAGGCATTCATCTTATTGCTTACACTAGTATCCGTTCCAGTTATTAGGTACTTCCTCCTTGATTCCTGAGACATATCTCATGTCTGTGCTCAATACTCTGTGCTTCTCGCACTTATTAACGCTATATCCTTAGGTTCGTCACCTTACTGGATTCTAGACTCCTTTATCTTGGTAAGCTTCCTTATGTTCTTCGGTCATTCGAGGTGTCCAACTGTCTTTGTTTGAATTGGCTCTTTCGTCCGTAGTATGGAGTGGGCTACTTCCCGTGTACCGTACTCTACTTGTATACATACATGGAGTATCTTAGTGATACGTTGCCACTTACCTGACTAACTCATAATTGGTCTGTCAGGCCCGCAAGCTCCTTCGGAGTGCGGTCGTTCCATGTCTCGTTTAGTACACCGTAGTGTCGGTCACACGCCTAGGTGAAGTATTCTGTTGCCAACTCTTCTTATATCGTCCTATGATAACTTACCGTGATTCTCTAGTTTGGTTTTTAAAAATTTAGGAGTTTTTGGAAAATTTCATGTTTTGAAGAAAAGTTTGAGTCCTGAAAGTAAACTCTTCGCGGCATTTCAATGCCGGTTGCTTCTTACCAGGTCTAGCCTCTTGCTGACCGGTATATTCTTTATACAATGATCAAGCCGTTAGGCCTTTTCAAGGGTTCGTTTCACAATTCTTAGGGTCTGTGGTGCTATGTCGGCTTCCTTAGCCATCCACGTACTCTGCTAAGTACTTATTGCGTGTCAAAGTTCCTCTTAGCTGTCCGTTATACTGCACTTGCCGAGGCAAGTGCGCGGTACAGGCGGTTTTTAGGTTAACTCATACCGGTCACGGTATTGTTCACATTGTATTTGGTAGCCTCGTTGGCTCTTCCTTGATTCCCTAGTTGGATAACTGCTCCTTGGAGCTGATTCTCATTCCTCTTGACATGACTGTCGTTCATTTAGGAGCTCCTCCACTCCCGGAGTTCCTTAACTATTTTAATTCTATGCTTTACCTCGTTGCTCGTTCCCACGTCTTTACTGTGGTTACCGAGGTTTAACTTAATTAGGTACTACTTCTGTAGTCCTATTCGGGTATATCCCGTAATTATGCTTGTAGCTGTCTAAGCTGTGCCCGTTAGGTATTGCAACCTCTTCGGGTGTGGCAGGGTGGGTGTACCTACTCTTGAATAGATTCTTGGTCGGTTAGTGTACCGATGTTGGTATTAGTTAACTATGGCGGTCTGTAGACATGTGTCCCGGTTCTCGTTAGTTCTCATAAGTCCGTCTGGTCGCACGATTGGTGCATCCTTCTCACTGCTGCTCGACCAGCTGGGTTCTCGCGACTGCTAAGCATGTCGCCCCAGGCTGCCACAAATTCTGGTCTCCTTGGATTAGGATGTCTCGACCTTTCATCATAGCATGCAGTTATTGTCGTTCCAGCGGCTTCCGTCTCCGGGGTTTCCGGTTCTCGGGATCCACCGCATGACAGATTCTGGTTCATATTGATACATTAATTAAGTAACTGCCAGGTCGGGTTTTCCCGTCTCTCTGGCGTTCTTTCCTGAGCTTTTAATGCGGGGGTTGTGGAGGGCGGGTCTGGTATTGTAGGTATCCAGATCATACTGGAAGTTCCTATCTAGCGCATCTCTCACGCTACCACTCAACCCTTAGCCCTAAGTCCCTAATTCCTAACTCGGTATTACCTAAGCTTGGTATTTCCAGTCATCAGAGCGATACTTCACTCTGATACCATTTTTGTAACACCCCAACCGTTAAGCTCGTCATTACCTCTTAAATTGTCACCAATTACTCTTACTCACGCAGCGGAACTCTAATTACAACGAGGGGTGAAACAACGCCGTTAGCCACCCATATGGCTAACCAGGCCTATCTCACATACAGTAACGGTCTGATGGACTGGAACAACCGAGTACACAATACAAATACAATACTCAAATCATTTCTCTACTATACCGAGTCTACAATTTATGGATGCCGACAACATATTCGGTCTTACACCTCCTTCACTACATAAGTAATTAAAACTACTACCCATGCAACCCACCGACCCCGTCCTACCCTCGAACGGTAACATCTTCGGTGTACCTGTAAAATAAAAACATCGCCCCTAGGGGCTCAGCTTAACGCTGCATATGAAATTCGCATACCCCGAGCGCTAACCGGGGTACGCCGACCACTTAGTCGGATATACATGGAGTTCATTTTAGTCAAACAACATCATGCATCATAGCAATACAATAAGTACATGTAATGCTCAAGGAATCTACATCCAATCATGGAACACAATTCCTAACTAACATAACAAGGTTGTTAGTTGTATCTGGTTACTCTTAGGCCTTGAGGGTTTTACCTCACTATGCCTTGTTTACTTATTCAATACCTCACCCGCTCTCTCGGGTTACTTATTCATATACACACCCATTCTCTTGGGCTACTCGTACTATACTCACCCACACTCTCGGGTTACTTATTCATATACACACCCATTCTCTTGGGCTACTCTTACTAAACTCACCCACACTCTCGGGTTACTTATTCATATACACACCCATTCTCTTGGGCTACTCGTACTAAACTCACCCACACTCTCGGGTTACTTATTCTCATTATCTCACCCATACTCTTGGGTTATTTACACTTATTATCTCACCCACACTCTTGGGTTATTTACACTCAAGCTCTTGTAGATTCTCAAGACACTACAGGTCTCCTACGTCACGCTTGTTACTCTTAATACATATTTAGGCCAAAACTCATGGCTCTCTAGCATAGTCTTACTTCCCCGGTTTCGACCCTACTCAGGGTCTAGCATGGTGGGAAGGTTCAACTAGCTCACGGAACTCTCTCTTAGTTCCTATCTCTTTTACTTAGGTCCGACTACTCTCGGACTACTCTCGTTCCCATACACTCCTCTCTCGGAGTTATAATATCATGTATATTAGTCTAGAAGCATCACTCTCGATGTTTCTAATGACTTGGGAACATTACTTTAGTTCGGTTAATCTTAGGTTTTAAGAGTTACCCATACATTTACTTTACTCATACTTTCGGTTACTTGCATATACCAGGTAAAATCCTCATATAGGAGGTCGACCATGTCTCAAGGGAGTTACTATTCCCTCAGGTCTCTTTTACTTTCTCCACTGGTTCACATCTTCGAACTATCTTAAATCCTCTTGAAGGAGGTTCACTTATCTTTCCACTCTCATTTGTTTCGTGGATTGTTTCAATGTGGTTTTCTAACCATCATCGGGTATTTACTCAACCCGTACTTCTCCTCACATTCTAGGGAGTTCATATGTTTGTGTTATCGTTATACTTTAACGGATAGTTTGTGTGTTTGCACGTTTTCGTTATCATAAGCGTCGACCCGATCTATGGGTCTCTTGCCAAACGCTACTCACTACGAGTCGGTCCATTCACTATGTTAGACCACACCGGCATACAAGTATGTTAGCTCATTCAACATACATCAAGACATACATAATCAAACAATGGATTATTTTCATGCTTTAATCTTGATTAAGCCGGCACACAAACACACAATCAACGTAACTCGGTTAGCACGCGGAGTATGAGAAAATCATACCTTTCACCGGGGTTTTTACTTTTACCGTGTCATCTCACCATGCTCGGGTCACGCACGATTCTCTGATAATGTTTCAAACATTATTATTAATACTAAGCTCATAAGGTATATGATAAAATGCTATTCCCGTATTTACCCCGTTATCCCGTTAACTCGGTTTTACTCTTGTCAATTTGAGTTCTCACTTCTCAATCACTTCTAACACTTTCTTACACTTCTTAGGGCCTTAACATGTCACCAAACAAGGCCTTAACATCTTATAACATCATTAACCTTCAAACCCCCATCATTTAAACCCTTTAAAACACTCTCTGTAGGTTTCTGGGGGTGGTCCGGGACTTGGTCCTCAACCTAAGTCCCGGACCAATTGCGAACTTAACTCTCGGGTGAAAATTACACATGGTCCGGGACCTTGTCCTGGAGTATAGTCCCGGACCAAAGCAGCACTTGCACTCTCGGCCTTAATTTAGATGTGGTCCGGGACTTGTCCAAGGACCAAGTCCCGGACCCTACTAAAACCTGCTCCAAACTTGATTTTTCCACTCCAAATCAATCCTTAAACCACCCTTAATCTTTCCATAAACTTTCCACAAGTTTTCCACATGTTTAATCACCTTAAAACATGCTCTAAAACTCCTCAAATCATGGGTTAAACCCTTACCCAAATTCTTACTCAACATCACTTATATTCCATAACTAGTTTTTCTCTTGTTTTCTACTAGACTTGTAACAGATTTGGTTTCTCCTTTAAACCATTCTAACCTCACTTACTGATGCCATTCCAAGCATTCACATGGCATTATTTTTACTCCTAACACACCCTCCTTCAAAGTTTGGTTTTCCAAACCATTAACCACTCACTTAAACCTCTTAAACACACCTAGTTTCTTCCTTTGAATAGAACACTCAAGTCCATACATTCCTAGGAAATTTTGACAGCACTTGCCTACTTTCTATGCATTCACACCACACCATATATGCACACAAACACTTCTTCATCCCTGTTTAATGGGGCACCAACAACTACAACACTTTTGATCCCCATTTGCTCACATATGTAAACTAGCTTAGTTTCTAGATTTATTTGCACACTAAACCACATTAAAAACATTCTCATTCCCACTCAATATTGTAGTACCAAGACTACACCAATTCAAGAGCATCAATCCAACTCTAAAATCTATTTTACAAGTCAAATAAAAACTAACTCAAGGTAAGCTTTTTACCTTGTTTGTTTTCTGTTTTTTTTTCTTTCCCTTCTTCCTCTTCCTTTTTCTCCATCTTTCTCTTCTTGTTTCCACACTACACAAGGGGTCTAGATTTCCATCTACAATCACATACCCACACACATATCAAGCTTACTAATTTCATTTTTCCCACACCAAAACTAGTTTTTCAAGAACTAGTTTTTAGGCTCTAGCTTAGATATTACCTTGGAGTACTCAAAAGGATGGCTTGGCAATCAATTGGTGGAGTTCCCAAGCTTCCACAAGAGCAAGGAGCTCATGGCTGAAATGGGGAACATATTCAACGTGGAGGAATTTTTCCAAAACTACAAGAACAAGCTAGAAATGAGCACCCTTTTAAGCTTCAAAAGGCCCAACACCCATGGAAATGAAGGTGGAGGAATCAAGGTTTTGAGGGGTGGAAAACGTAGCCCTCGCCGATACGAGTCTAACGGTATAATTTTTGTGTGATTCGGTGAAGAAACGAGCAAGTGAGAGGAGGAAGAAGATGGGCTGTTGCTTGCTCTTTGAAATCGCCATTTACAGAGGCAAGGAAGGAGGAGCTCAGTTTGGAGGTAGGGGAAATCGTGAGTGAGGAAAAAGAAGAGGTGAGAGAGTGTTTAAGTTGCTTTATACTATTCCCTCTTTTTTTTTTACTTTACTTATTTCTTTGTCATCCTATTACCAAATAGCTACAAGCTATTAATGAGTGTACACATATTAATTAAAACCGGCCCACATGAATTAGTAGTCCGGGTCGTTTTTCGTCTTTTCGAATTAAACGCGTTTCGTCCCCCGGTTTCGTCACTATTCACTTACCGGGTCCGTTTTTCGGAATTTTCTCGTTTAATTAATTTTAATGGTTATTAAGCTTCCATTAATACTTATTTATAGTTATTTAATCAACTATAATTTTTACGGGTCCGTTTGACCACTTAAAGTCACGTTTTCGGGTTTTCTCGAAAAATGTGCTTTTAAACTCCGTTAGCGTTTTAATCCATTATTTGGATCCGTTTCCTTCGGGAATCATTCCCGTATACTTATTAGGCCTAACTAAGCCTTAGGAATCCATCTCGGACCCTCTCGAGATCATATATCTCATATACTCACTTAACGCGCATTTTAGCGTTTTTCACTTTTCAAGCGTTTTCTCTTTTCTTTTGGTTTTATTTTCTTTACCAATACACTTTAGGCACCATTAGGCCTTTAATAATCATACTAGAGTAATTTAATCACCATTATTAGGTCCGGGGTATTAAATCTACTTTGAGACACCAAAGGTAATCATCCATTTTTATACCTTAGAACACATTTTTAACCTAGGGTTTACTCCTTAAGGTTAGTGTATTATTTAGCACTCATGGGAGCCAATGTATATTGATTAGAACATTGGCAAGGGAAATTTAAATGGTGGCCGAGATTTCCAAGGGAAGAAGCCTAAGGAGAAAGTTGAGAGAAACTTGAGAAAAACAAGGTAAATTGCTTACCTAATGGTGGTTTAAGTTTTAAGGGAAGGTATTTAGATAAGTACCAATGTAGCTTTAAGCTACATTAGGTAATGGGTTATATAACCTAGGAAAAGGAATTTAAACAAGCTTGTGAACTTGTGACTAAGGAGCCAATGGGAATGAGTTAGTAATATAAGTTTAAGATGGATTTTAAAAGCATTATAACTACTATGAGATTGATGGGTGTATTTACAGGTTGAAAGCTTTTATATGTGGGAAATTCAGTGTTTAAGTTTAAGTTATTTAAGGGCCTAAGAGCCATGTCATTTAAGAGCCTTAGTGCTATGCAATTTAAGATTATTGCAATATATTGAGTTTGTTGTGAATGAGTTGGTTTGAGTGATAAAATATGATGAGAAAGAACTTGATGTGTGTGAGATGGTTGAATGAGGAAAACAATGAATTTGGGCATGATAATATACTAGAGAAGCTATGGCGAAATTTGAGTAGAAAACAAAGTGTTTAAGTGGTAGTGGTGAGTTAAGATGCCCTAGGATTCACTTGGGATCATTAAAAGGAATTTGAGTGAAATGAGTTAACTAAGGAGTTCTTGAGGATGAGAATGACCTAGAGTTGTCTAGGAAGAATTAGAGGATTGGTGGGTGTATTGAACACACCAATGTCATGGTAAGAGGAATGGTAAGACTTATGCAAAATTTGGAGGAGAAGGTGTATAATGCTTTAAGGTGATTTAGGTATGAACTAGGGAATATATCAATGAAAGTTCTGGGAAGCTTGTGTAAGTAGTGATGATGCTAGAAGTGGAACAATAAGGTTTTAGTTTAGATGGTAATGAGTGGACTTAGGTGATGGGAGTGAAGATTGAAGGAGAATGTTGTCGATTGTCGAGGAAATCGACTAGGAAGGTATAAGAGAGTAAGATCACGAGAATGGTGAGTAGATTGAGTAAAAGGGATGTAGGTGTCTAAGGAGGGTGTAGGAAGGTCAAGGTAAAGAAGAACAAGGTTAAGGTGCTAAGAGGATGGGAAGAAATGTTTAGGTATGTCCAAGAGTTTAGGAATGATGAGTAACAAATGGAAAAGAGAGGAATTTGTGCATGGATACGCAAAATGACTTGAGGAAGTTTTGGTAAATGAGCTGAAGATGGAAAAGATAGATGTCTATGAAGTGCTCAAATTGTTAAGGAGGGAACACTTGGGTTGGTTGAAGTTTTGGTAAGGTTACAAGTTGGAAATGTAAGGAAATAAGTCCTAAGTGTTAGGAGTTTTAAAAGGATTGAGTGAATGTTTAAGTTGATCTTTGGAAATTGTTTTGGAGAAGTTTGGAGTCAAATGGGAATTTAAAAACAAGGTTCTAGAGCCGACCGATCTTAGGGACCGGACCTGCAAGGTCGGTCGAGCTCAGTTTACGCTACCGGAAAGAGTTTCTGGAATCGACCGAACTTGGGGACCAGACTTACAAGTTCGGTCGGGCTTATATTTTGTGTATGAATTGAGTCTCTGGAATCAACCGGACTTGGGACCGACCTTGGCAAGGTCGGTCGTGCTTAAATTTTCCACGGGAAAAACTCTCGGGAATGGACCGACCTTGGGGACCGGACTTGCAAGGTCGGTCGGGGTAAAATTTTCAAACGGTAATAAGTTCTGGAATGGACCGACCTTGGGTAAGGTCGGTCAGTAAGGTCGGTCGACCCTTAAGTTGTAAAAAAAAAAAGAAAAAAAACCTAAGGAAGTTTAGTGGTATAATGGTACCCCATTAAGAGGGCATTGATGATTAGAGGCATAAAGACCTAAGGGATTAAGTTAAGTATAAACTTAAAAGTTTAAGGTTAAGTTGTAAGAATAAGTTGTAAAACTTAAGAGGTGTTAGGTGGGGAATCATTATGGGTTAAGTAAGTTAAATAAGTTGAATTAAGTTAAGTGATTAACAACCTAAAACTGAATGAATGTTTTAGGGCTTGAGTATTTGGACTCCGGAAGAGAGTAAGCAACCGAGCGACCAACGGTGAACGGTACAGTTCTTCTTGTGACCTGCTTGCTAACGAGGTGTCCCTCGGCTTATGTGCTATTTGTTTTTGTGTGCTCACTAAACAAGATAAAGCATGCAACCGAAACATTATGTTTATTGTATTGTTGTGTGATGTTTGAAAACTAACACAACTTACCGTGAGAACTTACTAACCAACATTTTGTAAGGAATTGTGTGAGACTAAGGAACGCTCCCTAATATTAGTTTGTTAATAACCGAAAGAGGTTTAACCAACGAACATCGTCTTGAGACTTCTACTAACTGGAACTTAAGGGGGGAGTGAGGAACCCGGGACTGACTCCGTCATGCATGCTAAGGAATAAGGGGGTCGGTATCTAAAGCAGATCCGACTTCCGCTTAAGGACTTGTCTTCGGACTTGTTGCCCAGGGTCGGTTGCCGGCTCAGCTACATTTGACATACAGTCCAAGGTAGGAGGCATTAAGATGGTGCGGTAGGAACACCTAAATCCTAAATTATAAGATAAGTTGTTTGTTCAACCAATGAAGTTAATAGCTCATTGGCTAGGGTTGCTTTTGACCCGACAAAAATAAACATTGAGGTAAGATACAATCATTTCTATTTAAAGAGTGGTTTGTATTCTAAGATTAAGATAAGGTTTGAGATAAGTTACAACCATTCCTATTTAAAGGATGGTGTGTATTATAAGACTGAGGTAAGCTGCATCCATTCCTTTTTAAAGGATGGTTGTTTTCTAAGACTAAGATTGAGGTAAGATAAGGATGGACTAAGATTAAGAGGAAACGTAACTTAAGGGGTGAAGTAATTGACTCACTAATTAAGGGAACGCATTTAAGTCATTCATTGTGTTTGAACTTTGATTGTTCATAATTGGTTTGTTGTTTATTGCACCTTCTATTATGTTGTGCATCTAATCAACCTCCTTGCTATCGACAATTAGTCGTCGTAGCCACGTTAGCTTGGGGGCCATGAGAGGATCGTACCAGCATTCGTGCTGACCCCCTTTGGGGGCTGTTTTTACTACACAGGTGAACGTCAGGAGGCGGCCGTCGCGAGAGTAAGATGGGGTACAAGCATTACAGGTTAAGTGTGGCATACGAGTTGTGCATGTACACTCGTATGGCAATTTGAGTTAGTAAGATGTATAGGATGTGAGGGGATTGTAAGAAGGATATGTATTTGGTTAAGATTTGTATGTACTAATGTTCGGTATATTCTATCAATCAGACTGTGGCAAGGTCCTGGAGTGTTTTGAATTCCGCTGTGACATTTTTTATATGTTGTTAAGTTGCGAAACCACGATTGGATCGAGATGGGGTGTTACACCTTGTGCAGTTAATAATCTAATGGGAATATGGGAAAATGTCAATCTTGGTACTGAGTATGGATTCTTGTTATTAAGTGGTGCACACACTTTTCACCGATGACTGAGAACGGGTCGGTGGCAGCGGAGGTCTGCTATACCTCGTCCATATGGACAACTAACAGCGGAGGTGTGTTTACCTCGTCCTTGTGACAACTGACTGGCGGTGGGGGTCATCTCTCCCAATGGGTTTTATTCCACTCTTAAGTATATTTTGTCTATGGGAATCAGCTTTCTGAAATGGTGGAGACATAAACTGTCTATCACGGGTTATGGATATTCATATCAGTCCTAGTCCTTTGTGACTACCTGAGTCTTTCTCTTCTTAACCAGAATTGGTTCTAACATCAATAATGGATGCTTACTAACTATATGGTGTGACTTCTTAAGTGGTTGACTTTTTTAAAGTTCTTTGTCTCTATCTTTGCCTTGTTCTCTTTTCTCTATAACTTGATTGTTTTGAAGTGCTTTTTCTCTATTTACTTTTAAGAGTTTGTTTTCATGTTACTGTCTTATTTGAAGAACTATGTTTTAATTTATCGTTTTAGAGAATTGTACCAGTTCCATTCCAGGGAACTGACTCACCCCTCTCGGGGTGAGCTGCTTGGTTTAATCTTGCAGGTACGAAATTGTTTATACAGGTGGCCACGAAGAGCATGAGTGATTGGGATTGAAATACCCCTAACCTTAAAAACTTAATTAAATGATCTATTAATGATCTAAGATGGTTAATAAACATCTAAATACCATTGGGGAACAATCTAAAGATCTCAACAAGGCAAAACATGCCTTAAGATCGATAAAGCCAAAAATGTGCTTTAAGACACCATAGAGATTGTATGACCTCAAATAGGATCCAAAGTGGATTCCTAAGTATTATAATGAAGTAAAGAACATTATAAAACCATTCTCAAAGGAAACCATGCTCTAAAACAAGTTCTAACACAAAATGTGCTTTAAAATTCCTTAAAGCATGTTTTTTAGAAAATTGACTTTCTGAGTGGGTTTTGAGTGGTGTTAGGCATTGGATTAGACCTTGTTATACTAATGTACTATAATGTACCACATTAGAAGGTCTAAATCCAAGATTTCAAAAAAAAATCAGAAATATGGCATTCATTTGTGAATAGTAATCCAAATAGTGCATTTTTAAGCAGGATTGACTAAGTATAGTCATTGGTCAATACATGACTCATCTTTATCCTTATGAAGTTGGCAGCATGGAGAATGGAGGACAGCACATTCGACTTTAATACAAAATATCTAGCCAATTTGGTGAATCACCATTTACTATTTCATTTTCTACTTTTCATTCATTAAAACACATTTTCTTTCTTTCTCTTTCCTCTTTTCCCATTCCAGCTGAGCCATTAGCATTCTCTAAACCTCTCAAGCTGTGTTCTTGAGCATTCAAGGCAAATCAATCCCTTTGGCACCTAAGGTAATGGTTTAAGGCATATTGTAGCTCTTTTTCTTCATCTCTTCATTACCTACACATGGAGCTCATAATCTATCACTTTCCATGGGTCATTCTCAGTGTTATAAACCTTGAACAACAAAGAATCTCGGATAATCAAGCTTTGGGACCAAGGTGGTCTAAATTTACATTATAAGGTAAAAAACATACCTTAAGGATTTCTATTCTCCATCTGGTTTTCTTCTTCTGATTTCTATGCGTTTATTCACTCATAATCTTCATATTTTCATGTTGATTCAGTGGGTTAACCATTTGGAGCAAGGGTGGCTGAAAATCAAAGGAAAGATCATTCTTTAAGGCATTTTGCCAAGGTAAAACGTATTACGATAGCAGGTTGTTGTTCTCTAGCTATTCCCCATGTTTTTATGGTGAATTTAACACCATGTGGTGTGTTCAATTCAGGCCGAAATCCTTTGGAGACTACCTTGCATTTTTAAGGTGATTTTTGCCTTAAATATTACATTTAATTGTTCTTTATGGTTAGCTCATGCTTGGAGTATAACCATATCTTATTTTGGTGTATTAAACATGTCTAAATGATGTGGTGATTTTTCCTCCAGCTGCCAAGTTGTTATTATGGATAAACCAAGGTATAAACACCTTAAACTTATGATTTATGATTTTCAGCATATATTATATGTACCGAGAGTGGAGTTGTTTATATGGGTGATTTTAACCTAAGTATGGAAAAAAATGACTAAGATAAATTAAGCTAGTCATTTAAGTGATTTAATTAACATAATGGTCAAATTATGACATTATGTGGAAAAATAAATGAACTACAGCAAGGCCGAGAGTTTATAGTATAAATTGAGCTATTTATGTGTAATTTTATGTTATAAAGCAAAGTTGTATAAGGCCATGTCATTAGGCCATTTTAATTTAAGTTTAAAGCTTATTTTATTTAATTTATGCTTATATAATTAAGTTTGGGGTCAAACGGTAATTACTAGTAAATTAAAGCCGTGGGATTAATTTAGAGGAATTTAAGGTTTTTAAATGAATTTAATAAAAATTATAATATTTTATAAAGTTTTAGGTCAAAATTGTAAAAATAGAAAAGTATAGGGTGTAATTGGTAATTACCGAGAGTTTCGGTCCAATTTGGCATTAGAAGTCAAAGTTGACTATATAGGAGACTTTGACCAAGTTTGGAGAATTTAAGGAATTAAAATACTACCTTATAATAATATGTTTATTAAATTGTAAAGATTTAAAAAGTTGGGGTGATATTGTGATTTCCGAAAACTTGGGGTACTAAATAGAATTTTGAACAGACCTTAGGTTATTAGGAATTTTTAGAAGTTTATTTGGTTAAATTTGGAGTTTATATGAATTATATAAGTATAATATATGATATTACATATCATTGTTACAAATGGGTAACATATGGGTAAAAACCGAGAATTATAGAAAGTATAAGGTTAGGAATGACATTTATAACCTTTTGGTATAGTTTGGTAATTTTTTGAGTTATATATAAGTTTTTATTAAGATATATGTATAATATATAATTTTAATGACATTAGAAAACTATATATTATAAATTGGGGAGATTTGGTAATTATATAAATTTAGGTGGTAGGAATTAAATTAAAACAGACCCTAGAGTCTGTTCGGCAATTATAACCATTTAAAACTATAGGTTATAATTATATTAAGGTTTAAGGATTATAATATAAGGTATATATTATAAGTGTAACAATGAAATATAATTTGGGCTGTTTGGTATTTTATAACAATTTATAACTATAGGTTATAATTGTTTTAATGACATAAATGTCATAATATATGTTATATAACTATAATATAACATTATATTAATTATGTGGTGGATTTTGTAAATATTTAAGGAAATAGGTGCTGTTCGGTAATATGGACATTTTTGAATGAAAATTTATAATATGGTTTTTAATGTTATAAAGGGTGTAACGTTTATAATATAATAAATATTCATTAAAAGAGAATGAATGTATTATAAAGACTTACCATATAATAAATAGTCCCATAATACATGTATATAAATAAATATATGTTATGGTGTGGAAATATAATATGGTTCAATAACCATATATTATCATAATTAAAAATGATATAAGGTAAAGAGAAAAGAATTACAAACATTAGATATGGAAATTCTAATGTTAGGAGTTTACATGGAATAATAAGGATTTATATACTTCAAAGTATTTTTACATATGAATTATACTACATTAAACTTGGAAAAACAAACCTTTGGAAAATAAATAGTAAGGTGAAATGTATA
Source organism: Limonium bicolor (assembly GCA_023374045.1). Lineage (NCBI taxonomy): Eukaryota > Viridiplantae > Streptophyta > Magnoliopsida > Caryophyllales > Plumbaginaceae > Limonium > Limonium bicolor. Next base: position 171,315,899 of record CM041782.1, read on the forward strand.
ATATATGATTAAGGATTATACATGCAATATAGAAACAAACTATATAATATACAAGGGTATATTGAATTACATGCGATAACCAAGTTCAAACTTTAAGTATATTAATATACGAAACGCGACTACGCATGTAATATAACGTTTTTCCAAATCACAAGTTAAGCCGAAAACCCGACAAACATTGACAGTTAATAACGGGGGATTAACCGGGAGGTGTTAGTGATGGTATGGGGTACCGTAGAGTTATGTCGTTATACGGGATTCTAATCAGTAGCGTTATGTATTATTAGACTGTTAGAGACGACACGGGGAGCATCGGATCTAGCTGATTCATACTCCACGGTTATACATTCAGGGTGAACTGTATGTTGTTATGTGTCTCTGATTGTCTCTGAGGGCTTCCTCAGTTTAGACTTCTGTGTAATCTGTGATAAGATTGTTTGTCTGATTGTGTGAATAAATATGCATGAATTGTATATTTTTAGCTGCTTATTATTTACTGTTGTTGCGTTAACAGTATTGGTTCGTATATATGGACCTATATATATAACAAACTAGCGGCTATGGTGCTATCTTATATGTAATATAAGGATCGTCAGAAAAATGTTGTAGCACTAGGATAATAAGATATACATATTATCCGAGACTTTAATACGGAGCATTGGCCTTTCTAACTCCGCTCTCGTATCTAACACTGGATCCCGAGTTTACAGACTCTGGATTGAACTAACGACCTTAGTCTGCTGTGTTAAAAAAACTGGTAATGCGATGCGATGGTATAATTAATTAACATAACATAGCCAAGAGGATGTGGCTCTTGGTGCGCGCTGTGATCACAAAAACGATACCAGGATGTCCGCGTACGGGTCCGCAAGTATCAAGAAAATTTCCCGTGAGCTAGGACGGTTCGTTGGTCGGAGACTCTACCGCTGGAGTGGCTACTGCCGTGGGTGACCCGCCATAGTATATGGGTAATTTAGAGACACGTCGTTTTTAACGAGACGTTGTTACTAGGTATAACCGAACATTTATTACATTTGAGACTTGTACATTGGCGAACAATATTGGTCTTTATGCCAAGGACGAGAGTTGATACTTGTTTATTATTCTCGTTGTTCTGCCTTGTTGTTCATTGGTTATACTGTGTGGATTATATTATGTGTGTTGATGGTTGTGTTATTGTATGTTTATTACTGTTAAATGTTTTACAGTTTAAATGTTAAAACGGTATTTCATGTAACGAATCTCATGCTCTCGACCAATTAATTGAGGGGTTTGAGGAGGCATGACGGGGCATGTGATAACATACTCAGCAGGGGCTAATTCATACCACAAACCATTTTTATTTCAGGAGACTAGTTGGAGTGTTGACGCGGGGCGCGACAGTGGTATTCACTTTTGGTTAGACTTGGTACGGATTGAGACTACAGTTATTTTGGACTCGGGTTTGTAAACCGAGGTGTATATTTGGTTAGACGCTCACGTGTACAGTTTTGTATAAGACGGTTGTTGTTGTATATATTTTAGTTTTAATTAAGCACTACTCTATCTATCTCTTGTGGTCACTGCGGGAATACGTTTCGTATGTTGATTATCATGTAACTCGTTATCACTGGTATGGGCGAGTGATAACAGTGACACCATTAGAACGACAGTCTGTTATTTACCGCTACGATTTATTTACTAAGTACGACGTTTATACTATGATTAGGAGCCGGATTAGTAGGGGTGTTACAAAAGTGGTATCAGAGCGGAGTACCGCTCAGATTACAAGAGATAGTAGTCTAAGTACCGTGAGCTTAGGTTATTCATATACTAGTACCATTGAGGAAATTGGAAACGAGTTGAGTATAGGAGATTGTCGGGGACAATGTGTTTTACGCCTTTTAGGGCTATGTGAACTTATGGTTGAGGAAAGTACGGTATTTTTACCGAGTGTTGACTTTAATTCTGGATTCTTCAGATGTCTACTAGAGTCGTTCGTCAGGCAGAGGCAAGGTAGAGCGGCGGGTCTGGAGGAGGTCCTCCTGAGACCCATGTCGTGGGCGTTGCTGAGACGGTAGTGCCATCTTTGGTCAGCAGCCCAGATGGGAGGCATCCAGATCGGAGTGCCACCCATAGTCCCACTCGTACCCGCACCGAGAGAGCCAAACTGCTAAAGAGGGTCGCCGACACGGTGATAAGTGTCCAAATGAGCATGATTTAGAGTGTATTTCATGTATTATATTAGTACTTTTCTTGCTCATTTCTCCACTTTGGTTAGTTTTCCTCTAGTTTATGTTTTATTGGTTATCTTACAGATTTATTGGTTAAACATGAGGAGAACCAAGCTAGGAGCAAAATAGACGAAGAGACGAACGCTTAGGCGCAAAACGCGAAAACGGAGTCCAAACAAAGAATCTGGACACTATCGAATTTTGCAAAGGAATATACACGTCCTTGTTTCGACCGGGGATAAATGGCCGGACACAAACAAGGACAGAAAACAAGAGCGCTAGACTTGTCCGCCCAAATAAGCAAGGACAGAGATAAAGAAAAGGCCTGTCAGACTCTGGCCAAATAAGCAAGGACAAGAGATAAAGAAAGGCCTGTGAGACGTCGGCCAAATAAGCAAGGACACAAACAAGGACATAGGCTGGACATATTAACAAGACACGCGGCATTTCCATTCACAAACCTGTCCGCCCATTTATCCAAGGACACAACCAAGGACATATTAATGTGTCAGCCCATTTATGCAAGGACACAAACAAGGACGCGTCTAAATGCAACCTAGATCCAAAAATTGACGCGACTGATTTCTTTCGGCACCGTCTTCCTCATTTTCTTCTTCATTTGCGGCGCCTACAAACACATCTATCTACCCCATCAGCAATATCAGGCGCTGCCACACTCCTTAAATTCCTCACGCGTGCTCCAGCCCTGTCTCCAACCTTCTCCTCTACTTCTATAAAAACCCAGCTCCTTCTACGATAAATCACACACGGGAGATGGAGTAAAAATAGACGATCGATCATCTGATCACCACTACACCTCCATTCCATTCTCCATTCCCCGCGTACCACTTCTTCACTTTGTTTTCATTTTCCATTCCACCACACCACCAGCATTAATAAAAATAGAAGAGAGGCAGCAGGAGCAGGAGCAAGTAGTGGACCTGTTTCCTCCAACAGTCTCCGAATAATGGCTAATTCAATCTGTGCTATCTTTTTATTTCTGTTAATGTCTGAGTAATTTTTATTTGTATCCTAGGATGGGGTTTGACCCTAATATTACTTAAATATTTATTACCTGTCTCATTTATTAAACTTATTTTTATTCCTTTCAATAAATATTGTTAAATGCTTTACGCGACAAACTACTACATTTTTATGGTAACTATCAACATATGATTTTGAGATAGTCAATAGTACCACAAAGGAATAAACCTTGGTATTTACACTCCGGATTGAGTAGGAAAATACTGAGGCTATTACTAAGAGTTCGTAACTTACCCTTATTAACTCTAATATACAATAAATAATTGAGACATGGTTATAAATTTGTTTATGTAATTTAGGCAATTCCCCCGCTATCCTAGGATACCTTTTTCCATCCATATCAATTAATTCACCTTATTTTACTGTGTTTATTATTTTTGCACTGATCCTAAACAAATCAAGCTTGCCTCCGGCTAAACCCCCTATTTGCTGTTTTTATTAAATACCGAGACTAGGATAATTGAAACAATTTCCCTGTGGATACGACACTTGTTGTACTAGTCCGACTAGGTGCACTTGCCTATTAGTTTGCTATAAATCTATATATATTAATGTGTATATTTTACTCAACAAGTTTTTGGCGCCGTTCCCTTAGTTTTCGGCAATTCACTTGCTATATTATAATATTTTGTTTATACTACTTTGTTGTTGTTTATTTTATTTCTACTAATTTCTGTCATTTAAGTATTCCAGCAGTTTAAATATTGTATTAATTACAGTCATTTATTTTTCCAGTCATTTAAATTTTCTATCATTTATTTTCCAGTTATTTAAATTACCATTGTCCTTTAAATTCCCGCAATCTAATTTCTGTCATTTTAAGTTCTGTCATTTAAATATTCTGTCATTTAATTTTATGTCATTTAAATTTCTGTCAATTAAATTCCAATTTTTTTCTTTAATTGTCATTTAAATTTAGTTCTTTATTTTCTAGTCATTTAAACTACTGTCATTTATATTCCCTGTCATTTAAATTACTGTCATTTAAATTCCCTTGTCATTTAAATTCCAGCAATTTAATTCTGCCCTTTTTCTTTATTTAATTTTTTATTTGCTTAAACTGCATTTATTTTTATTCCTTTTTGTTCACTTATTTTCGGTCTTTTTACTCTTTCTAAAAAAAATATTTTTTGTTTAATTAAAGTTTATCAGCCTATTTAAATATTTCTGCTTTTATTTATCTATTTACTGTTAATTTTGCAATTTCTCACAAATCAAATTATCTTCTGTGCATGCCAAACACTCGAACCATAGGTTCTCCACCAATCAGTTCGAGACCTGAACCCGAGCGCACTCTACTACAAGCACGAAGAAACCAGAGAAATCAAGACATGGCCGAAAACCAAGTCATAGATGAAATGAACCAAAGAAAAATTAAAATTAAAGAAATAAACGACAAAAAAGAAAAAGAAAATAGACGAAAAGAAAAATAAGAAAAAAATAATTAAACTAATTTCCTAATGAATCCTAACGAACCAAATCAATTCGTACTAATCAAAGTGAACGTCTAAGCAAATCTAAACTAATCGAATCAAATTCAAATTAAATAGACAAAACGGAAATATACAATTTACCCTCTACTAACTAACAAAATCTGAATGGGAATTGAAACCTAAGGAAATAAAAACCAAATTCGAAAGGAAAGTAAATGCTAATAAAAACAAACACGTAAAAAATTAAAACAACAAAAAGAAGATTAAAGTAAAAGAAAATAAATGAAAACAAATTAAGAAGAAGTAACCAATTCAAGAGGAACGAATTCGAAAAGTGCGTAAACGTATTACAATCAACGTAATGAAATAAAATCATAATAAGAAAGTAAAAGAATAAAAGTTAAAATAAATTCTCAATCAAATAAATAAAAATGTTAATTAACCGTGCCAGAGGTCCCCGGCAACGGCGCCAAAAACTTGTTAGCAGAAATATGTTACGATCTCTATCTAGGCAGTGTACCTATCATTTTGCGGAATAGTGAATTGAGTGGGGTTGTCGATCTCAGGGACCTCGTTCAATTAATTGACAATTTATTTACTAACCAAAAAAACTAAACTAAGAAAACAGGAAACGTCATTTTTTTCAGGTTTTGCTTAATTTAATAAAAAGAATAACTAAACAAACTAATAAAATAATGAAACAGTAAAAAGATAAAAATAAACTAAATAAAGATTGAATCTAAAGAAGCACCCCGGATTGTTCTGCAAATCTTCACTTTATTAATCTATCAATAAACTCGTCCCTAATTCTACAATAAACTCGGGAATTATAAATAGTTCGTTGACCGGTCCTTGTGCAATGAGCCCTAACTAACTGAAATAACAAGCCGCAAACCATGTCCAAGTTATCAAGTTAATAGCATTAAACACAATTCCTATTGGAGACAGATTAACCTATAGGCAAACCATGCTTCTAGTCGTTACTCCGGTTTAACTTCCTATGTCCTGTTAACTAATCTCAGCGCCGCATTTTGATTAGAAAACTACAAATATTGCTTTAATAATTAGCTAGAAAATTAAAGCGCATGAAGAACATGAATTAAACTACTGCAATTATAATCAGAGAAAAGATTACAAAATAAACATAAAGATTTGGTTTGCTATCCCAACTTGGGGAGCAAAACTAACTACTCAAACATAATTATAAAAATAACAAACATAACAAAAATAATATGTGGAAGTGGTGGTGGTCTGGTGAGTGACGGTGGAGCGGTTGAATTGTGAATGCGATGGTGTTACGAACTTACGGTGGTGGTAGTGATGATGGTAGATGCGAAGAGAATTGAGTGGCACAGGGCCTCTCGGGTGGGGGCGTGACTCCCCCCCTTATCGAACCCTTGCTCTCTCTCTTTTAAAGCTGCCGAAATTTTATCTCGTACATGATATCTCCAGCCACGGTTTCATTAGATAAAACTCTCCGTTTTATCAATATAATCAGCCGCTTGCATCATTTGTCCTTGGTGATTTGCCACGTCAATATGATATCAACGTGAAAATTAATTCACGAGTGTGCAGTACTCCTCATGATGATTAAAGCTCCATCATCCACGTGAATATGCAACACTTGTTTTCTATCTTGGCACATAGTCGCCGACCACAATTGTATACATATATATATATATATGTATGACCGTTTGTTGTATTGTAGGCCTTAAGATTTGAAAAATGTAAATCAAAGTTTTTCCTACATTTGACACATAAAATATATCAATTCTCATCTAAATGCAAATCATATGAAAATCATATGATAAGTGAGAAATATAACATGAATTGTTGTAAAAATAGAAAGAATTAAAGCCCTAAAAATAGATGTATTTCACACTTATCAACCACAAAGGAATAAACCTTGGTATTTACACTCCGGATTGAGTAGGAAAATACTGAGGCTATTACTAAGAGTTCGTAACTTACCCTTATTAACTCTAATAGACAATAAATAATTGAGACATGGTTATAAATTTGTTTAAGTAATTTAGGCAATTCCCCCGCTATCCTAGGATACCTTTTCCATCCATATCAATTAATTCACCTTATTTTACTGTGTTTATTATTTTTGCACTGATCCTAAACAAATCAAGCTTGCCTCCGGCTAAACCCCCTATTTGTTGTTTTAATTAAATACCGAGACTAGGATAATTGAAACAATTTCCCTGTGGATACGACACTTGTTGTACTACTCCGACTAGGTGCACTTGCCTATTAGTTTGTATAACACCCCTATAATAAAACAACAGCGGAAAATAAACTAAAGGTGCTACAGACCATCGGGCTCCAAACACCCGGTACCAACCTCACCAATTACAACCATTACAATTAACTAAGTTACGGTCTGAACTTCGCGAGAAAACTTAACATTAACATAACAATAATAAATAAATTCACTCTCCATAAACCTAATCCCATCCCAATCACTCATGCTCTTCGCGGCCACCTGTAAATCAATTTGTACCTGCAAGATGAAACCAAGCTGCCCACCTAGAGAGGGGTGAGTCAGTTCCCTGGAATAGAACTGGTACAATTCTCCAAAACAATATTTAAAACATAACTCTTCAACATAAACAGTAACTTGAAATCAAACCCTTGTAAGTAAAATAGGGAAAGGAGGCACTTCAAAACAATCAATCATAGAGAAGAAAGAACAAGTTAAGGATAGAGACAAAGAACCAAGTCAACCACTTAAGAAGTCACACCATATAGTTAGTAAGCATCAATTATTGATGTTAGAACCAATTCTGGTTAAGAATAGAAAGACTCAGTTAGTCACAAAGGACTAAGAATGATATGAATACCCATAACCCGTGGTAGACAGTTTATATCCCCACCATTTCAGTAAGCTGAATCCCATAGACAAAATATACTCAAGAGTGGAATAAATTCAATTGGGAGAGATGGCCCCCACCGCCAAGTACGTCCTTTTAGGACAGGGGATATACAGCCCCTCACTGTTTACCACGTCCACTAAGGACAGGGGATATACAGCCCCTCTATGTTAACTACGTCCACTAAGGACAAGGGATATACAACCCCTCTCTGTCTACAACGTCCCTTTTGGGACAGGGGATATACAGCCCCTCTCTGTCTACTACGTCCCTTTTGGGACAGGGGATATACAGCCCCTCTCTGTTACCATTAAAGACGCGCGCACGTCGAAACCTCAAGAACCAGCTCATGGACGAAACGATATCCAGAGTCAAAAGAAAAATTTCCAAGATTGACCTTTTTCCAAATTCCCACTAGATCACTAACTACCCAGAGAAATACCAAAACACTCAGTCCTACAGAGTGCAGAAGCGTAAACCCTAAGCAGCCAATGTCTAACGGGGCACCAAATAGAAGGAACCAATACCCAAGTGAGTTTCGAATTTGAAATACCCCAAACTTAGATATGGTGTTTAAATGATAAAATAAGATATAAGGAGGCTAAATAATGCCTTAGAAACATTAAGAAACATTTCTAATCAAAGAAAATATAAGGAAACACCAAAAGAGCAGTTTAAGCAAAAACGTGCTCTAAGCTTGGAGAGACTTGGGAGAGTACCCAAATATTGTTCTAAGACCTTAGTAATATCCTAATGGTCATTTTAAATCAATTACCAAAGAAAACCAAGCTTGAAAACAAGTTAAAACACAAAATGTGCTTTAAGGAGTCTTAAAGCACGTTTTTGAAAAATTGTCTTGTAAATGAGTTTTGAATGGCTAAATGCCCATCTACTCTTTAATTAACATGTGTACTATATGTATCACATTTTGAAGTCTATATCAATGGGAAATCAAAAATTTCACAACAATGTGCCTTGTTTTGTGAATAGTAAATTAATTAAGCTAGTTTATAACATAAGACAATATAAGTGAGATATTTGGTCAACAAAGACTTAAGTACCCCTTGTTACTAATGGGGGCCAGTTTCTTATAAGGTGAGTCACCACCTTTATGACTCATTAATCAAATAAAGACTTATAAAGCAAGAAGTTAACTATTCACCTTTTTAACATAATATCTCACCTTTAGTGATTCTCTCCTCACTTCTTCATTCTCCCTTGTTTCTCACGGTTTCTTGCTCTCTCCTTCTCCATTAACGTGAAGCATACCTCCATGCTAGCTTCATCTAGCCTTGCACAACTCACTCATTTTAGCTCCAAAACCAAAAAAATTACATATTCTCCTTAATTAGCTCAAGCTCTCTCTTTCTATCTTTTCAAAACTTCAAGAGCTTCATTTTGGTGCCAAGTCAAACCACCATTAGAGGAGGAAATTCAAGTTTGGAGACTCCATTGGCTTCTCCATTCTCTTAAGGTAAAGAAAGTGTAAGAAAATCTAGGTTTCCATCATTTTCATCCTTGTCCGAAAATTTGCACTCATGGGACTCCATGTTTATGCCTTGATCTAGCTTGTTTTCTACTCTTCAAAGGATTGGGGAGGTCCTTCTTGCTTCATATCCAAGCTTGTCTTGAGAAACCAAGGTAAAACAATCACCTTAATACCTTAAAGCACATTTTTAACCTAGGGTTTGTTCCTTAGGGTTAATGTATTATCTAGTACTCATTGGAGTCATTGGATATTAGTTAGAACATTGGCAAGGAGATATATATTGGTGACCGAGATTGAGCAAAGAAAAACCTAAGGAAGAAAGCTTTTGAAGCTTGTAAAAGAACAAGGTAAATTACTTACCTTAAGGTGTTTTATTGTTTAAGGGAATGGGATTTAGATATGTGATGAGTTTAGTGTGGAGTTATATTAGAAAGGGGTTATATAAAACCTAGGAGAAACAATGACTATACTTGTGAACTTGTGACTAAAGATCAAATGAGAAGAAGAGATAGTTAAAACAATGTTGAGGTGAATTACAAGAAGCATTTTATTTCAATGGGAGCCTTGTTGTGTGTATTCGCAGGTTGAAGGCAATATATGTGGAAATTCAGTGGTTAAGATTATTGTCATTTAAGGGCCTAAGTGCCAAGCATTTTAAGTTTAAGCACTATATGATGTGGTGTGGTTTTGGTGTAAATTGTGTGTTAAGGTGTTGTGATGAGAATTTGAGTGATGTTGGTTGTTTGATGGAGAAAAACCATGTGTTAGGATGTGCTATGTACTAGAGAACCCATGGCAAAATTTAAAGGAGAACTTAAGTGTTTAAGATATTCTAAGGGGATTTAATGACTAAGGAAGTACTAGAAGCTCTACAGGTTGTCTTGATGAAAAAGGGTGAGATTAAGGTGTTATAATGACTTATAATGACTTAGGTATCACCATGAAGGATTTAGGAATCAAGAGAATGTATTTGAGTATTTAGGACTTAGGCAAATGTTGGTAAACAAATAGGAAGGAAATAATGTGTTGATGGATGGAAGTTTAAGTTTGTGAGGAACTTTAAGTAAAGGCATAAAGGAATTTTAGATGGTGAAAGATGCTTGGGAGATGATGTTATAGTGGTGAGGAAAACATTTGGCATAGTGGTTACATTAGGTATGAACCACCACCTAGAAACCTAGTGGAAAACATTACAAGTGTTAGCATTATTACAAGGAAAATGCATAATGATTAAGGTGAATCTTGTTGAATGATTTAATGTGTTTAGAGGAGGGCTTAAGGTGTATTTGAGGTGCCCAAATGAGGTTATAACATATTAGGATATATGAGGAGAAGTTTGGAGTTAAAAGAGAATTTAGAAACAAGGTTCTGGAGCCGACCGACCTTAGGACCAGACCTGCAAGGTCGGTCGAAGCTCAAATTACACTACCGGAGAAAGTTTCTGGAATCGACCGAACATAGGACCGGACTTACAAGTTCGGTCGGGCTTGTATTTTGTGAAGGAATTAAGTCTCTGGAATGGACCGACCTTGGGACCGGACTTGCAAGGTCGGTCATGCCAAGAATTTTGTACGGTAATAAGTCTCTGGAATCGACCGAACATGGGACCGGACTTGGCAAGTTCGGTCGAGCTCAAATTTCCCTCGGGGAAACTCGGGAATGGACCGACCTTGGGGACCGGACTTGCAAGGTCGGTCGGGGTAGAATTTTCAAACGGTAAAGTGTTCTGGAATGGACCGACCTTAGGTAAGGTCGGTCGGAAGTTCGGTCGAGCCTAAAAATAAAAAAAAATTGAATTCTAAGAATGGTAATAGGTAATAAGGTATACCTTTGGTAGGGTGGTAATGATTGGGACCCTAAGAACTTAAGGGATTAAGTTAAGATAAGCTAAGTATAAATTTTAATGTTTAAAGTTAAGTTGTAAGCTAAGTGGCAAAGACTTGAGAGGTTATGGAATGGGAATCCTTAGGGACTAAGTGAGTTAAGTAAGGTGCAAATAACTAATGACCTAAAAATGAATGAATGTTTTAGGTTAGTGAATTGGGACCCCGAAGAAGGTTAATCAAACAACGATCGACGGTGAACGGTACAATCTTTCTTGTGACCTGCTTGCTAACGAGGTGTCCCTCGGCTTGTGTGCTATCTGTTTAATTGCTATGACTAAAAAAAGATAAACCATGCAACCGGTTATAATTGCTCTCGTTGTGTATGTGTTACAGTTACACTAATCCGCGGGACTTGAGATTGTTACTAACCAAGTTTAGTACTTACTGAGTTAAGAATAAGAGTTAAGTTTGGTGGTTGTTGGTTAATGCCCGTTAAGGCTTAGCTAGCACACGGTGATTAAGATTTCTACTAACTGGAACTTGAGTGAGGAAACCCGGGACCGATCTCCGGTCATGCATGCTAAGGAAAAAGGGGGACGGTATCTGAATCAGATCTGCCCTCCGCTTAAGGACTTGTCTTCGGACTTGTAGCCTAGGGCCGGTTGCCGGCTCAGCTACGCTGGACTCCCGTCCAGAGTAGGTGGCATTAAGATGGTGCGGTAGGATCACCTAAATCCCAGGTTCGAATTAAGCTACAACCATTCCCTTCCAGTAACGGTTTGTATATTGAGAATAAGTTAAGATTAAGGTAAAGAACTGAGTTTAAGGAAATGAGGACTAAGGAGGGGGTTACTAACCCACTTGATAAGGGAACGCTTGAGTCGTTCATTGTTTGTGAACTATATGTGTTCATCTGTGGTTATTGTTATTGCACTTCATATGCTTGTGTATGTAATCAATTTCCATGCTATCGACAATTAGTCATCGTAGCCCCGTTAGCTTGGGGGCCATGAGAGGGTGTACCAGCATTCGTGCTGACCCCCTTGGGGGCTATTTTTACACTTGCAGGTAAGAGACCCATGAGGACGCACTACGAGAGTAGGAGCGATTAGACTTAGGGTGGGATGTTTATTTTGAGTTCGGGTTGCGCCTGTGCACCCGACTGTTTATATTTAAACTGAAGTAAGGTTGTGATTATGATTTAGCTACTTGTACTCGGTTGGTTGTGGTATTATGGATGGTGATGTTTTGGGTTGGTTAAGTATTTTGGATAAGTATTGTAAATGTTAAGGCCGGTATATTCTAACGATCAGACCGTGGCAAGGTCCAGGTGTTTATGATTTCCACTGCGACATATTCGTTTAAGTGTTCAGTTTTGCGATAACCACGATTGGCTTTGGATGGGGTGTTACAAAAAGTGGTATCGGAGCGTAGTTACGCTCTGATCAAGAAATACCGGACATGAGTAACCACCGAGTTAGGATAAGTTAAGGAATAAGTGATGGGTTAAGGGTGTGAGAAGTTAGAGTGAGTAGAGTCAGATGACCACTAATAAGTGTGGATCGTCTTTACCGTCTACGGACGTTATAAATTCGTTAACCGAAACAGTGGTGAATACGAATCTAATATGAGTTATGCTTGTTTGATGGCAGAACGTCCTAGGGGAAGCCGAGGTCGCGGCCAGGGTGATGATGCTTCAGGAATACCTGGAGGGCAGACGATCGCAGAGATCGTAGCTGCCGCATTAGGGCATATGGGCTACCAGCCTGGTGTGGGTGCACCACCTCCACCGCCACAACCTAGGGAACCAAACTGGGTGAAGAGTCTTGTAGATCTTCGACCCGCGCACTTTAAGGGGGAGACCGATCCCGCCAAGCTTGAGGCGTACATCTCCGAGCTGGAGACCGCCTTCGAGACCCTTGATGTCTTTGCTGGGATCAAGGTGCGTCTAGCTGCTTTCTATCTGAAGGGGGCGGCAGGCGATTGGTGGAAGCTGGTGAGGGCCGAGCATGTGGCCAATCCAGAGTTCGGCTGGGAGCAGTACACCGCCTTGCTACGAGCAAAGTACTAGCCCGCCCATGTCCAGACGAAGAAGCGCTTACAGTTGGATGCGCTTAAGCAGACGGACAAGATGACAGTGGACGAGTATTACTCAGAGTTCACTGCCTTGCTCCGTCTTCTGCTAGGTCTTAGATATTCTGACCAGATCCTGGTGGACCGCTTCTATGGCGGGCTTAGCCATCGACTCCGCTACGGCATGGGGCCGACGAGTTACACTACCTTGCAGGTAATAAGAATGATTGAGATTTGAGTAAGTAATGAGTAAGATTTAGATTATGAGAAATAAGAGTGACTAATACTATGGAAAAGCATGAGTGCTATCATGCCGCTGCTAAGGTGGAGATAACTGTCCAGCTGAGGGACGAGGAGAATGCTAAGAGAAAGAATGCTGGTAAGAGCTCGGAGAGTCAAGGGCAAGGAGGGGTACAAGAAACAAAAGTACCAGCCTCAGGCCCAGAAAAATCAGAACCCAAAGGGGAAGGAGGAAAAAGAGAAGGCTCCGGAAGAGCCATTGAAGTTGACATATGCTTATGCAGCTACACCCCTGCGCTCTAGGGCGCCAAAGGGTAAGGAATTGATATTGAATGAGTTAAGAAACAATTTAGTAACCATTTGAGATATGAGAATTGACATTATGAATCATCAGGATCTGAGACTGAGAAGGGAGCCGGTGGTGGCTACCAGTGACGCTTCATCTGTAGGTGGTGTCACAAGGACCACCCCGGGCTCGATTGTAAAGGAAATAAGGTGGAGTGCAACTTTTGTGGAGTGTATGGACACCGGGCATATGAGTGTTACCGGAACCCTGCTAGCAGAGCCTATAGGCCCGACACCAGGGGCAAGGGCAAGACCGATCAGGGAGCTGGATCTGACGGTCAGAAGAAGGTGCAGCAGGCGGCAGACAAGAACCCAAGGTTGACCCAGAAGTCGGGACCCACACTACATATGGTGGACCGGGACGATGAGCCTGAGCCCTCATCGAGGCTAGGTACCACTATAACCATTTAGTAATAAAATTACCTGCTTACCGCATTATCATGCATGTTTGGTGAATAACTAAGTTAAGTAAGAATAAGATGAGATTAGAACCTAAGTAAGATATAACCTACTACCACTTTAGGAAGCTTCAACATCTGCTACCCAATACCATCTACACCTAACCCGGAGCACACCGACATCGAAACCATAGACTTTCCAACCGAACAATGTCAGGTTATCCGCCCAGGTATGATTTTATTAAGGGGATACCTGACACCCGAAGCACAAATAGCCATCATCAGAAGATGCAATCAACTAGGAATGGGACCGGGAGGTTTTTACACTCCGAAGTACCCAGGGGGAGCAAGGATGAAATTAAAGATGATGAGCTTGGGCAAGGATTGGAATCCGTATGCCAAGAATTACCAAACCATGAGGGTGCAAGATGGAGTCTCACCACCGGGAATACCCGAAGAGTTCCATCCAGTTATTACACAAGTCGTGGAAATCGCTCAGCAGTTGGAAGCTAAACCGATTCCAGACATTCAAGTAGACATATGCATTGTCAACTTCTATGAGAAGGATGGGAAACTGGGACTATACCAGGATAAGGACGAGACAACGGAGTCTCTCGAAAGAGGGATACCCGTAGTGTCTTCGTCCATTGGGGATGATGTAGAGTTTCTATACGGCGAGCAGAAGCGTGCGGACCGTGCAGATAAGTTAGTACTTAAGTCAGGTGATGTGTTAATTATGGGAGGAGAATCAAGGATGTTATACCATGGGATTAAGAGAATCAAGCTGAATACAGCACCGTCAGCAGCAATCAATGCGACGCATATGAGACCAGGAAGATTAAACCTAACCTTTAGACAATATTAGCCATGTAATGTTAGAATGAGATGAGGAATGAGATGTAAGATTGAAGCACATGCTGTAAACAGGATGGTCATGAATAAAATAACAGTGTTGTTCATATAAATTGTTACGATTCTTGTTATACCATCAATACTCAAGAAGCTTGTGAACACAATTAGGTTATGGACTCGGTACGGAAGGTGCACTGAGCATACTTACAGAGGCACAGGCCGACGCCAGCGGTACTATCCTCACCGGCACCTTTCCGATTAATGGGATTGAGGCATCAGTTCTCTTCGACTCAGGGGCCTCGCATACCTTTGTCTCGGCATCATTTGCGAGCAGGTTGGGGCTAGGCGCCGATTAGCTACCCGACTTCACGGTTACGCTCCCGTCTAAGGAGAAGGTTCGTGCACTCGTTATTACCGAGGAGCCACTGTCAGAATTAAGGGAGAAGACTTTCCAGTCAGTTTCATTGAGTTCAGTAAGCTAGGATTTGATGTTATCTTCGGGATGAACTGGTTGGAGCGGCACAAGGGACGTATCCTCTACGCCGAGCATAGATTGCTGCTCAGGAGCCCGTCTGGGGTAACAATATCATACCGCCAGAGGCCCAGAGAGCCTTCGACTAAGATCATCACCGCCATGGCAATGTATAAAGAATTAAGGAGGAAGGAAGAAGTGTACCTCTGCTATGTACAGGACATAGAGAGAGACCCTGAGTTCGACCCCAACTTACCGGTAGTGTCGGAGTTCCCCGACTTATTTCCACGGGAACTGCCCGGCATGCCACCCACTCGGGAGGTGTAGAGTTCACCATCGAGCTGCTACCTGGTACCGGACCGATAGCCAAGGCACCATACCGTATGGCTCCGGCAGAAATGACTGAATTAAAAGAACAATTGAAAGATTTGTTGGATAAGGGATTCATTAGACCAAGTGTGTCACCATGGGGAGCGCCAGTCCTCTTCGTGAAGAAGAAGGATGGTAGTCTCCGCCTCTGCATCGACTACAGAGAGCTGAATGCAGTGACAGTGAAGAATAAGTACCCACTACCCCGCATTGACGATCTGTTCGATCAGTTGAAGGGAGCATCTGTGTTCTCCAAGATTGATCTCAGATCGGGGTATCATCAAATAGCCATTAAGGAGGGAGACATTGAGAAGACGGCATTCCGGACACAATATGGCCACTATGAGTTCATAGTGATGTCGTTCGGTTTGTCGAACGCACCGGCGAAGTTTATGGATCTGATGAACCGCTTGTTCCGGGAGCAGTTGGACAAGTCGGTTGTGGTGTTTATTGATGACATTTTGATATACTCGAAGTCTAAGGTTGAACATGAGGAACATCTGAGGAGTGTATTGGAAATACTGAGGGAGAACCAGCTATATGCTAAGTTCTCCAAGTGTGAGTTTTGGCTTGACCAGGTCTCTTTCCTAGGTCATGTCATCTCAGATGCTGGGATCGCAGTGGATCCAGCAAAGATTGATGCCGTACGTACTTGGCCAAGGCCGAAGACTGTTACCGACATCCGGAGCTTTCTCGGTCTGGCAGGTTACTACAGGAGGTTTGTTAGAGATTTCAGCAAGGTCGCGAAACCGATGACCAGTCTGATGAAGAAGGATGCACCGTTCTTATGGACAGTTGACTGTGAGAGATCAATTCAGCGCTTGAAGGACTCACTGACCACTGCACCGGTTCTGACCATTCCAGACGGTACAGAGGGCTTTGAGGTTTATTGTGATGCATCCGGCAGAGGGCTGTGTTGCGTGCTCATGCAACATGGCAAGGTGGTGGCATATGCCTCACGCCAGTTGAAGAAACATGAGGAGAACTACCCCACACATGATTTAGAGCTGGGAGCTGTAGTCTTCGCTTTGAAGATATGGCGCCACTACTTATATGGGGTTAGTGTCACGATCTACACCGATCATAAGAGTTTGAGATACATATTCACTCAGAAGGAGTTAAATCTTCGATAGAGGAGATGGTTAGAGTTTCTGAAAGACTATGACATTGACCTCCAATACAAAGAGGGGAAGGCCAATGTTGTAGCAGACGCCCTGAGCCGTCGAGCACACTCACTCCATTCGCTAGTTTCTTTCTCCAGCTTGGTTGATGAGGTGCGAGAGGCTCAGAGGACAGATGAGTACATGAGAGAGGTCAGACAGAAGCTGCCAGATGGTACCTTTGAGAGTCAGAAATATGATTCAGACTTCATGATGATGATCTGATCAGACTTAAGGGCCGATTATGCATACCACGGGGTAACACGGATCTGAAAGACCGTATACTTAGAGAATCACATTGTTCTTCAGTTTCCATCCATCCAGGAGCCTCTAAAATGTATAAAGACATGAAGAGATACTTCTGGTGGTCGGGGATGAAGACAGATGTTACCGAGTTCGTCTTGAGGTGTCTCACATGCCAGAAGGTGAAATTCGAGCACCGACGACCGGGCGGAATGGTACAGTCGATTCCAGTTCCGGAGTGGAAGTTCCATGACATCTCCATGGACTTTGTAGTTGGGCTTCCACCTGCTAGGGGAGGTCTCAACATGATATGGGTGGTGGTGGATCGCCTTACCAAAGTAGCCCGATTCATACCGATGAAGGATACTTGGAAGGTGACCAAATTAGCTGAGTTATTTGAGAAAGAAATCATGAGACATCACGGGATACCAAAAACCATAGTGTCAGATAGAGATACCAGATTCCTTTCGAGAGGTACTGGAGAGCTACCAGAGAAGCGTTGGGTACAGAACTCAAGCTGAGTACCGTGTTCCATCCTCAGACAGATGGTTAGACTGAGCGTACTATTCAGACACTCGAGGACATGCTGAGAGCATGTGCCTTAGACTTCCAGGGCAGTTGGATTGACAGACTAATCTGATCGAGTTTTCTACAACACAACAGCTATCACGCTTCGATCAAGATGGCACCTTTTCAAGCGCTGTACGGTAGACCATGTCGTACACCGCTTTGCTGGGATGAGTCGAGTGAGACGGTCATTATAGGACCAGAGTACTTAGAACAAGTTAAGGCTGAAGTTCAGCAAATCAGGGAGAACATGAAAACTGCTCAAGATAGGCAGAAGTCGTATGCTGATGTTCGACGACGGGACCTGGAGTTCGCAGTGGGCGACCAGGTATTTCTGCGAGTTTCACCGATGAAGGGGTTTTCAGGTTTGGGCAGAAGAGCAAATTAAGCCCGAAATTTGTTGGTCCATATGAGATTACGGAGCGGGTGGGCCCGGTTGCTTACAGGTTGAATTTACCTGCTGAGCTGGGTAAAGTGCATGATGTTTTTCATGTTTCACAGCTAAAGAAATACATGCACCACCCCTCCCATGGTTAGAACCTGAGAGGTTGACTTTGGAACCAAATATGAGATCCGTGGAGACTCCTTAAAGAATCTTGGACAGTAAGACTAGGGACACTCGCCACAAGTCAGTGCGACTGGTGAAGGTTCTTCTGGTCTAACCAGGATGTCGAAGAGGCACGTGGGAATTAGAGGAGAAGATGAGGGCGAAGTACCCTTCTTTGTTTACTGACTAGATCGTTGTATAGGGTACGGGGCGTACCTCCTTTTTAAGGGGGGTAGAGCTCCTCGCTTTTGAGTTAGGACACGATCATGTTTGTCGTTTGTTTGTTGTTTAAGATGTGAATTTGTGTAAGTTGCTACACTTCGGTGTAAGTTTGGAGTATAATACTTATGTATGTATTTGAGATTGACCTTTAAGTCTTGATGTGAATATAAGAAGTGGTGTTAAGATTAAGGGAATTGAGTACCGTGAATGATTAAGCACATATGTGAACTTTGAGGACAAAGTTCTTTTAAGGGGGTAGATTGAAATACACCAAACTTAGATATGTGTTTAAATGATAAACTAAGATATAAGGAGGCTAAATAATGCCTTAGAAACATTAAGAAACATTTCTAATCAAAGAAAATATAAGGAAACACCAAAAGAGCAGTTTAAGCAAAAACGTGCTCTAAGCTTGGAGAGACTTGGGAGAGTACCCAAATTGTTGTAAGACCTTAGTAATATCCTAATGGTCATTTTAAATCAATTACCAAAGAAAACCAAGCTTGAAAACAAGTTAAAAAACAAAATGTGCTTTAAGGAGTCTTAAAGCACGTTTTTGAAAAATTGTCTTGTAAATGAGTTTTGAATGGCTAAATGGCCATCATTACTCTTTAATTAACAGTGTACTATATAGTATCACCATTGGAAGTCTATATCAATGGGAAATCAAAATTTCACAACAACGTGCCATGGTTTTGTGAAGAGTAAATAATTAAGCTAGTTTATAACATAAGATCAAATAAGTGAGGTATTTGGTCAACAAAGACTTAAGTACCCCTTGTTACTAATGGGGGATGGTTTCTTATAAGGTGAGTCACCACCTTTATGACTCATTAACAAATAGACTTATAAAGCAAGTAAGTTAACTATTCAACTTTTTAACATAAGAATCTCACATTTAGTGATCTCTCCTCACTTCTTCTCCCTTGTTTCCCACGGTTTCTTGCTCTCTTCCCTTCTCATTTAACGTGAGCATACCTCCATGCTAGCTTATATAGCCTTAGCCACACAACTCACTCATTTTAGCTCCAAAACCAAAACAAATTACATATTCTCCTTAGTTAGCTCAAGCTTCTCTTTCTATCTTTTCAAAACTTCAAGAGCTTCATTTTGGTGCCAAGTCAAACCACCATTAGAGGAGGAAATTCAAGTTTGGAGACTCCATTGGCTTCTCCATTCTCTTAAGGTAAAGAAAGTGTAAGAAAATCTAGGTTTCCATCATTTTCTTCCTTGTCCAAAAATTTGCACTCATGGGACTCCATGTTTATGCCTTGTTCTAGCTTGTTTTCTACTCTTCAAAGGATTGAGGAGGTCCTTCTTGCTTCATATCCAAGCTTGTCTTGAGAAACCAAGGTAAAACAATCACCTTAATACCTTAAAGCACATTTTTAACCTAGGGTTTGTTCCTTAGGGTTAATGTATTATCTAGTACTCATTGGAGTCATTGGATATTGGTTAGAACATTGGCAAGGAGATATATATTGGTGACCGAGATTGAGGAAAGAAAAACCTAAGGAAGAAAGCTTTTGAAGCTTGTAAAAGAACAAGGTAAATTACTTACCTTAAGGTGTTTTATTGTTTAAGGGAATGGGATTTAGATATGTGATGAGTTTAGTGTGGAGTTATATTAGAAAGGGGTTATATAAAACCTAGGAGAAACAATGACTATACTTGTGAACTTGTGACTAAAGAGCAAATGAGAAGAAGAGATAGTTAAAACAATGTTGAGGTGAATTACAAGAAGCATTTTATTTCAATGGGAGCCTTGTTGTGTGTATTCGCAGGTTGAAGGCAAATATATGTGGAAATTCAGTGGTTAAGATTATTGTCATTTAAAGGTCTAAGTGCCAAGCATTTTAAGTTTAAGCACTATATGATGATGTGGTGTGGTTTTGGTGTAAATTGTGTGTTAAGGTGTTGTGATGAGAATTTGAGTGATGTTGGTTGTTTGATGGAGAAAAACCATGTGTTAGGATGTGCTATGTACTAGAGAACCCATGGCAAAATTTAAAGGAGAACTTAAGTGTTTAAGATATTCTAAGGGGATTTAATGACTAAGGAAGTACTAGAAGCTCTAGAGGTTGTCTTGATGAAAAAGGGTGAGATTAAGGTGTTCTAATGACTTATAATTACTTAGGTATCACCATGAAGGATTTAGGAATCAAGAGAATGTATTTGAGTACTTAGGACTTAGGCAAATGTTGGTAAACAACTAGGAAGGAAATAATGTGTTGATGGATGGAAGTTTAAGTTTGTGAGGAACTTTAAGTAAAGGCATAAAAGAATTTTAGATGGTGAAAGATGCTTGGGAGATGATGTTATAGTGGTGAGGAAAACATTTGGCATAGTGGTTACATTAGGTATGAACCACCACCTAGAAACCTAGGGAAAACATTACAAGTGTTAGCATTATTACAAGGAAAATGCATAATGACTAAGGTGAATCTTGGTGAATGATTTAATGTGTTTAGAGGAAGGCTTAAGGTGTATTTGAGGTGCCCAAATGAGGTTATAACATATTAGGATATATGAGGAGAAGTTTGGAGTTAAAAGAGAATTTAGAAACAAGGTTCTGGAGCCGACCGACCTTAGGACCGGACCTGCAGGGTCGGTCGAAGCTCAAATTACACTACCGGAGAAAGTTTCTGGAATCGACCGAACATAGGACCGGACTTACAAGTTCAGTCGGGCTTGTATTTTGTGAAGGAATTAAGTCTCTGGAATGGACCGACCTTGGGACCGGACTTGCAAGGTCGGTCATGCCAAGAATTTTGTACGGTAATAAGTCTCTGGAATCGACCGAACATGGGACCGGACTTGGCAAGTTCGATCGAGCTCAAATTTCCCTCGGGGAAACTCTCGGGAATGGACCGACCTTGGGGACCGGACTTGCAAGGTCGGTCGGGGTAGAATTTTCAAATGGTAAAGTGTTCTGGAATGGACCGACCTTAGGTAAGGTCGGTCGGAAGTTCGGTCGAGCCTAAAAAAAAAAAAAAAATTGAATTCTAAGAATGGTAATAGGTAATAAGGTATACCTTTGGTAGGGTGGTAATGATTGGGACCCTAAGAACTTAAGGGATTAAGTTAAGATAAGCTAAGTATAAATTTTAATGTTTAAAGTTAAGTTGTAAGCTAAGTGGCAAAGACTTGAGAGGTTATTGAATGGGAATCCTTAGGGACTAAGTGAGTTAATTAAGGTGCAAATAACTAATGACCTAAAAATGAATGAATGTTTTAGGTTTGTGAATTGGGACCCCGAAGAAGGTTAATCAAACAACGATCGACGGTGAACGGTACAATCTTTCTTGTGACATGCTTGCTAACGAGGTGTCCCTTGGCTTGTGTGCTATCTGTTTAATTGCTATGACTAAAACAAGATAAAGCATGCAACCGGTTATAATTGCTCTCGTTGTGTATGTGTTACAGTTACACTAATCCGCAGGACTTGAGATCGTTACTAACCAAGTTTAGTACTTACTGAGTAAAGAATAAGAGTTAAGTTTGGTGGTTGTTGGTTAATGCCCGTTAAGGCTTAGCTAGCACACGGTGATTAAGATTTCTACTAACTGGAACTTGAGTGAGGAAACCCGGGACCGATCTCTGGTCATGCATGCTAAGGAAAAAGGGGGACGGTATCTGAATCAGATCCGCCCTCCGCTTAAGGACTTGTCTTCGGACTTGTAGCCTAGGGCCGGTTGCCGGCTCAGCTATGCGGACTCCCGTCCAGAGTAGGTGGCATTAAGATGGTGCGGTGGGATCACCTAAATCCCAGGTTCGAATTAAGCTACAACCATTCCCTTCCAGGAACGGTTTGTATACTGAGAATAAGTTAAGATTAAGATTAAGGTAAGGAACTGAGTTTAAGGAAATGAGGACTAAGGAGGGGGTTATTAACCCACTTGATAAGGGAACGCTTGAGTCGTTCATTGTTTGTCAACTATATGTGTTCATCTGTGGTTATTGTTATTGCACTTCATATTATGCTTGTGTATGTAATCAATTTCCATGCTATCGACAATTTGTCGTCGTAGCCCCGTTAGCTTGGGGGCCATGAGAGGGTGTACCAGCATTCGTGCTGACCCCCTTGGGGGCTATTTTTACACTTGCAGGTAAGAGACCCATGAGGACGCACTACGAGAGTAGGAGCGGTTAGACTTAGGGTGGGATGTTTATTTTGAGTTCGGGTTGCGCCTGTGCACCCGACTGTTTATATTTAAACTGAAGTAAGGTTGTGATTATGATTTAGCTACTTGTACTCGGTTGGTTGTGGTATTATGGATGGTGATGTTTTGGGTTGGTTAAGTATTTTGGATAAGTATTGTAAATTTTAAGGCCGGTATATTCTAACGATCAGACCGTGGCAAGGTCCAGGTGTTTATGATTTCCGCTGCGACATATTCGTTTAAGTGTTCAGTTTTGCGATTACCACGATTGGCTTTGGATGGGGTGTTACAGAATTCAAGGCTCCGTTAGTCACACAAGCTGAGTTAGTCACACAACCATTTCCTTTTTAGAAATTCCTCTTTAAGTCAGTTAGCATTTTCCAAGACATTCCATAAGTCAATCAGCAAAAATATCGGAGTACGAGAAATCGTACCTGGATAACGCTGTAGCAGTTCTAGTCAACTGGCGCAAACAATCCACAGTACTCTGAAGAATATTAAAGGTAGTCTATCATCAATCACTTGTAGCCTACGTTAAGCTTAAATAAACTCCTCACTCTTATTTCTAAGTCCCAATTGTCTTTTAAGCCCTCACTTAAATGTTATGTACACCCTTTGACTTGTCATAGTGTCGTAGATACATTTTATTATAACTTAGTTGAGCCACTAAACTCAATTATCTTACCCTTAGTTCAGAATGACTTTTAATTACAACCATCTAATAAACTTGTCATAAGATGTTAAATTGCTTCTCATCCTGAATAACTATACTATAGTTAACTTAGATTTAACGAATCAATCTTACATTTAGCATTCACAAGGTATATTATATGTTTTATTATTACCTATACAATAAGGTGTTTAGTATAACCTTTTATGTATCCTTACTTACATTTAATTTCCTAAATGTTTTATTTTTACACACATTCTCTCTATAGACTATGCATAATCCTTTGTACTAAACTTCATTAAACTTAAGCCTTAAATACATTTTAAATTGTTTTACAAAACCTAAGGTTTCAAAGGAATAACCTAATAAATTAATTTCCTTTATTGTATTTAGGATGGACAATATAGCTACCTAGAGGGGAATTTATCAGAGAATTAAATTTTGGTTCATAAGTGAGATTGTTAATTATTTAATAAGATAATCTATTATGAAAATTCTCATATTTTTTTATTCAGATAACCCATCACTACTTCCATTACCGTAAAGTATATCAATATAATATCTTATGTAACTTAATTTTATCTAATAAAAGGTTCAAAGGTTTTAAGTATCAAATTCCTATTTATAAACCTTCCTATAAATTCTCACTACTAAATACCTCACTTAACTATAAACTCACATCCTGAATATTGGTATTAAATGTATTTTATATGGCTTATCTAATTCTAAGAAACTTAAGGATAATTATTTAGATAAATTTCCAAATCATCATTTAATATAGATTATATCATAATCCTTTTAATGATTCTATCTTAAAACATTAAGTTATATTTCAATACCATAAATGTTAAGAAATGATTAAATCTAGACTTACTAATCCACCTCACATTTAGATGTAAAAGTATTTTACTTATTTTATTATGGTTTATATATTAAGAATATTTAGATGTAATCGTATTACATTTGTTTATCATTAATTATAGAATAAGATCTATTTGTGCAACATTTTATGTAATCTAATCCCAATTTTCCTAAGTTTTAACTAAAAATATTAACTCCCATATAATATAATAAACAAAATGTAAAATAATTAAATTCCTTGATTTACATAAGTTTCTACTTAAATAAGTATATATACATATATGTAAATAATTTCACTTCTCTTAAAAACTAATACCAAAACATTTATAAACATACTGTTATAAAATTTTAATTTAGATTCCCTTATTTTCCCCAGCTTAAAAGTTAATTAACAAACCATACTTTAATTTTTGGTTACATTAAAAACCTTATATTATAAGTTATTCTTTTGAAAACCTCATAAACACAATTTTTAAAACCTTTTACCATTGACCGAAAATCCCCAAATTTAATATACAGTAACTATAACATTTTAGACATATGAGAAAATTTTTATTTCATAAAATATCTTTTTAATTTAGCCAAATAATTCCAGAAAACCCGTAACTTGCAAAAATCATAACTTACGTTTAAAAACTCCAAAACCATATTAATTTACATCAAAATAAACTAGATTAAATAAGGAATCTATGGTTAAAATTGCAAGTCAAAATACCTTCGGGAAGGCCATTAACTAAGACCAACAAGTTAAGGCTATTTACTGGAATTTATAAAACCTTAATAAACTTATATTAGAAACGTTTTAATCTTGGCCGTCCAGATCTTTTAACCCCGATCGGACGGACGCTGAAACCCCAGTTCTTCATCGAATCCAGAAACGAAGTCGAGTACTAATTCACGATTTCCTCACAATCTACAAAACCAAATCGAATGATTCTTGTTTCTATGGTTTCGAAATTAAATTCCAGTTCTAATGACACCGATTTCCCCAATTATAATGCAGTATTCACTGGTTTTCGAATTCGATTTGGAGGTTAGGGTTCATGCGAGTTTCTGAATCTTAATTTGCCAAATTCTCTTAGTATAATGCATAATAATTGAAATTGACACATGGGTTAGACCGGTAATGCAATTTCGATTAGCAACATAGGAATAATTTGAAGAAAAGCTCACCGGAATTGCACAAACGAGGAGATTCAAGTTCGGGTTCTGGAAAAAAAATATTCGAACCTTGCCTGTTCGAGTAGCCAACTTCGAAGCACTATAAGTTTCAGTACAGATCGCGTTAGGCTTTGCTCTTGGGCTTAATATAAAGAAGAAACTTAGATCTACACAATGATAGCAAGAACTAATCCTAACTCGCAACACACAGAAAGAAATCGAGGCTAGAAGTTGCGAGTTTACCTTGCGTTTTCTAGAAAGAAAACTGTGATTTTATGTGGTGGTGAAACCGAGACTTTAGACACCTTGTTCTTCCAAACGGTTGAGAATTGGCTTAGGCCATCAACATGAAAGTTTTAGAGGGATTAGAGCTCTTCAAAACGCGCTAAAGAACATGAAATTTGGATGAGAAACAAAGAAGTTATGATCGAATGAAAGTTACCTGAATTCGGTCAAAAACTAGAAAACTGGGTTCCGGTTTCGCAAGTAGGCAACTTTAGATCGAATTTGCGGCTGATGTATAATGTATTAGGGTATGTGCGAGTAATGGTTGGAAAGAGGACGCTTTGGAGAAGAGAATGAAGAAGACGACATTGAAAAATACTGAGAGATGAGTGATTTATCCGCATCTAAAGTTAGGGCAAAAATTGGATGGCTGTTGGTGAAAAATAAGGAGAAAATCGACTAAGTGTTGGGCGGCCTGTGATTGACTGACACGTGGCAGATCTCAAAGTTTTGACTCT
The DNA here is from genome assembly GCA_023374045.1 of Limonium bicolor. Lineage (NCBI taxonomy): Eukaryota > Viridiplantae > Streptophyta > Magnoliopsida > Caryophyllales > Plumbaginaceae > Limonium > Limonium bicolor. The sequence goes on from CM041782.1 coordinate 171,341,869, forward strand.
AAACTTCAATCTAGCATAACTTTGGCTAGGATGATCCGTTTTTGACGTTCTTTTTATCGATCTTCATGGTTTTCCATAACCTATTTATTGGTATAGGTTTCATGTGCTATTTTGACCATTCTCAAAAAGTCAACCCTAGCAAGGGTTAATAAGCTTTAAGGTTTCTAGGATTTTATATTGACTTTTATGTTCCAAATCAATGCTCCCAATATTTCCAAAATCTTTATAATAAGTTGGAGTGTCTAGGAATTTTTCCAAGATTTATGACTTAAATCTTGTTATTAAATTCATAATACCATATAATAATATATAATAATTAAACATTAAATTGTATTCTTTAGAGTTAAATAGGAGGAATCCCCAAATTAATTTCCCTAATTCCATATAATATTAATATCATAATTCCATATAATAATTTAATATTCATAATTCCTTATACTAATTTAATATTCATAATTCCATAATAATTTAATACTTAATAGTATTATTAAAGGTTTAATAAAAGAAATCCCCTAAATTAATTTAGGGGTATTCAGTATATCGCCCTTAAAGAAACTTCGCCTCGAAGTTTAAAAATCAACTAATAGGCACTCACACCGCTTCGGGTGTGCTGAGACAATAATAATTCCAATGAAATTCCATACCAATCCAATCCTTTATTTCCATCCATTCCATAACAACATTCCACTCGAGATTACTCAAAATCAAAACGAACCAAGATATACCAAGACATAGCATGACGAAAATCAACAGTCACACACTGTGTCATAATGTAAAAACCAAGCACATACAAACACCTCTCATTCTGCTAATAAGGCAACATGGCATAATCTGGATGAGGTGGCGAAGTGTAACACCCCTACCATTAATACTGTCATTACCGTCCAACCTCCTCATACTTTCAGAGTCATGCAGCGGATACATACTTACATACAATGGGTGATACAATGCCGTTAGTCACCCCATGACTAACAAGGCTACTACTTCTATATACAGCATCGGTCTGATGGACCGGAATATCCCGAGTACTGCACATCCACAATTCGTACTCTATTTATCAGTCAAATACAATAATGCTCCATTCAATACTCTGTTCCTTCATAATCTATACAACACAATATACATAACCGAGTTTACTAACTTCCAAATACAAATACAATGTCTCTTTCAATTTTATAAATACACATTAAGTGTCTAACCACTACCCATTCCTCACAACTACTTACTTTCTAAGTCTAAGGGGTGTGCTAATTAGTACACCTCCACATTCCACTACTACTATCCGAATGTAGTCACCGTTCTCGTGCCTTGACCACATCCTGGGGTACCTGCACACTAAAACGTTCCCCCGAAGGGTCGCTTTCGCTGAGCATGATAACCGCATACCCGGTATACTGAGGTACGCCGACCTTGGTCGAATACATGCGTGATTTCTTTCAAACATACATGATACATGCTCTTATACATAATATTACAATACATTACGCAGGAATACATACACTTCATTACATACAAGGAATACAATATAAACCATCCAATACATACTTACCTTCCTTCCGAATTACACATAGCATTACATTCACAATATACAATACTTGTTAGCTTCATTGGTCCACCCAGGTTAATCGGGTGGAGATTATTCTTTTACTCGTTACTCCATACATACGCATACATACTCATACTCATACTCATACTCATGCATACTTACTTCTCTTACTCTTACTCATGTTAAGTCGTCGGGACCTCCGGCCCGGATACTCCGTCCCACCACCGGGATTTACTTGACTCACCAATCCGGGATGCTACCCATTTAAGGGATTTGGGCCGCGGACCAGTTTAAGAGTCAGGAATCGGATCCAACCTCTTGTGTCTCCTCATCCTCACGCGTGGCCGAAGCTATATCGGACTTCTACTCATTCCAGTTTACTCACTTAAGTTAGGAGTTAGGTAGTTAGGTATTAGCAGAAGTCATTCATACAAGCCACATACACAAATACATTGCTCAATACCCATTCATACGAAATACAATACAATACTTAAGTACAATACAAGATTCGAATACCATTCTTCATCATTCATATATTTCATGAATTATACAAACTAGTGTTCAAGACAATAAATATCAAGAACAACATAAGTCAAGCACAGGTAAGTGCAATATAGTCCGATTCATGCATTTATCTTATTTAGGTGATCAAATAAGCACATAAATCGGGGTAACCAGATTAGGATACAGGGCATGAAGAAATCATACCTTTCAGTGTTATACTTGTATCCCAACGTTCCTCCGATGTTCACAAATTAAACCCTATTATATACATGCAATCGAATGATTAGTCTAACTATTATTAACTTAACTCGATTACCCTTACGTTTACTAATTCATACTTACTAAGTCTTTGCATTCCTATACTTACATTTTGTTTACTTACTTTTAATTACTTAACAATGGTATACTTACATATATATGCACATATGTATAGGGGGTATACATATATATATATACATAATTATTATTTAATTTAATTTACATTATTTTTGTATGACTCGACCGACCTTACAAGTCCGGTCCCCAAGGTCGGTCGAAGTCAGTGGGGAATTACGCTGGACAATTACAGGGCCGACCGACCTTGCAAGTCCGGTCCCAAGGTCGGTCCATTCCAGTGAGTTACCTGACGAAATTTTTATCCCGACCGACCTTGCAAGTCCGGTCGCAAGGTCGGTCCATTCCAGTAACTTACAAGACGGAAAAATTTTGAGTCGACTGACCTTGCAAGTCCGGTCGCAAGGTCGGTCCATTCCAGTAGGTTACAGACGGGAGAGTTTTCTGGTCCGACCGAACTTGCAAGTCCGGTCGCAAGTTCGGTCCATTCCAGAAGCTTTCCCGTCTTTGTAAATCTAGGCTCGACCGACCTTGCAAGTCCGGTCCCAAGGTCGGTCCGGCCTAGTATTTGCATTTTTATTTCTGTTTTCAGTTCTATCTTTCACCCATTACTTCCCCATTGTTCCTACACTTTTTCCCACATGTTTTACCACTAAATGAACCTCTTAATACACCTTTGTTCATCCATCAATTCCTTACTCATTCCTTCATCACATACACAATTTCTCCTCGCTTCCTTCCCACACTTACATTAGTTTTCATCCCCCTTATGCTACCGATTTTCAGTTTACCATTTACCATTTATTACTCCCTTTACCAATGCCATTACTAGTATCCTCAATCCATTACTTTACCTCCTAGACACATGTAGTACCTATATCCAAGTCAAATCTCCATTTCCGAGGTTACTAACACTCACTCTTTTCCTTGTTTCTCCAATGCATTTCACATGCTGTTTGCTACAGATTTTTACACACTCTACTCTCATACTACAACTACCACTTCATCACTACTTAACATACCTCCTCAATCCAATATACACCTTGGTTCTCCCATTCACCAAGTCATTCTTGAATACCTAATTCCTACCAAAATTTCGCCATAGTCTCCCCTATAATTTTACACTCTCACCACATTGTTTTACCCACATAAATGATCCACACCACCTGTTATAATCAATATCAATATACCCATCTCTCATACACAAAATACCACACTAACAACATTAAATTCCTGCACTCAACCATTAATTCCCATCCATGTTTCAACAAGTTTTAAATGTCTTTTAAAGGTCCAAAATACTCATATTCTCCTACACATTACACTACTACTACATTACCATTTTCATTACTAATTTCAACTTCTAAAAATCTGTTACATACATATATATACAAAGTTACACAAAAGAGCATCCTTACCTTGTTTCTCCTTCTAGTTTTCTTTCTTCCTCTTGCTCCTTCCTTCCCTCTCTACCGGTTATAGTACTTCACCCAATCTATCATTATAACCCATACATACACACCATTTCAATACTAAAACTAACCCTAAACATTATTTAAGCTTTAATGTAGGTTTTAGGGTTTAGAATTTTCATTACCTTGCAAGGGTACAAGTGCTGTTTGGAATAGCTCAAGAATAATGTTTCCCACCTTCCAAGAGTGCCAAAATTGGCTGGGTACAAGAGGAACCAAACAAGGTTTTATCTAGATTTTCGTTTTGCCCTTAAGGCTATAAAAGATGGAGTTTTTAAGAATATTTTTACCTCAATGGAACAAGGAGAAGAAGATGGTTCTAATGGTGGTCTTGAAGCTCCAAATGCTCCACACCCATGGAGATGAAAGTTCTCCTTTTCGAGTTTTGAAAAGATAGAAATGTAGCTCTTGATGAGAGGATTTCAATGGTGTAGTTTTTATAATTTTTAGAGGAGGTTCAAGAGGGTTACAAGATGCGAGAAGATGGAGTTTGTGAGGGGGTCTTCAAAACCCCATGGAAATTGCATGGGGAAGAAGAAAGAAGAAAAGAGAGAGTGTGAGGTGGGGGTTCTACGTGAGAGGAAAGGATAGAGATAGGAGAGAGAGTGTGAGAGTGTGAGGTAGAATAAAGTAGATTAGTTTACTTTATTAGTTTTGTTGTTTTGTAAATATGAGAGTGGGTGTGTGAGAGAGTGTGAGAGAGGGGGAGTCCCCATCGGACACACACAGCACACACATATCACTTTTACTTTTTATTTTCAAAGTGGACACATAAGTTTGCGTTAATTATGTTTCTACCTCACAACTTCCCGTTTTTGACAGTTTTTACTAATTTCTCATTTTATTGCTTTTATTGGCCCTAAAGCTTCACTAATATTTATTAATGATTATTTAGTTGACCAAGATTGTTATGAGTCCATTTGACCCGCTTAAAGTCACGTTTTCCCGGTTACCTCAAAAAACGCGCTTTAATGTTCGTTAGTGTTTTAATCCATTTTAAGGATCCGTTTTCTTCGGGATTTGTTCCCATATATTATTTAGGTCTTATTAAACCTTTATAATCCATATTATACTCTAACTGAGGTCTCATACCTCCTATGGTTATTTAACGCTTATTTAGCGTTTTCTGCTTTTTAAGTGTTTCTTTATTTCTTTTGGATTTATTTTTCCTTACTAGTATTAATTAGGTACCATTAGGTCCTTAAATACGTATTAGATTAATTTTAATCCCTATATTTTTGTTCGGGGTATTTCAATCTACCCCCCTTAAGAACTTTGTCCTCAAAGTTGCTCGAGGTTATAGGTTTACAATGCTTACTCATTCTTACGTGTCTAATACCAAAGCCATACGTTCTTCCTCCTTACTAATCCCAAATCCGTCACTCAAGGTTCCTACATACTATACCATACCATGCCATACTAATGCACCATAATTACTCCAATCCATATTACTATCAACCATCCGGTTCCTCATTACAAAATTTATACATACATACAATGCAAGGCTATTCCCAAAGCAATGCAATACACATACAATCCCGCAAGCACTCAGGTATCTAGACACAGGACTCCTCTATGTCCCGTTGCCCTTGGAATAATACAACCTGCTACACTACTATCTTTTCCGGTATCAGTTTCTAACAAATCCTTAGTCTCCAGTCTATGGAAGGTCCTTCCCAGCGGCTACTTAGGAATCCTTCTAAAACATACAACTCTGAATTCCAATTTATACTTATTACTTCTATCCTAAGCATGATTCTTGTGACCACTTGAAGGGAGCTTCAAGAATCGTTCGACCCTGATGTGATCAGCACCAGTGTTGAACTATCTTTCCACCCCAATTTGTGTTCGGTTTCCCTTGATCTGATCAGGATCAAGTTCAACTTCCCACATCAGTTTCAAACAAGCAGATAATTTAGTTGTTTTCATTTTCTATCTTTTTACTCTTCCTAGTCGTGTTTACGAATTCATACATCTCCAAAGGATGAAATCAGTCCATCAGTCATCCTCACTCTACTTCTCAAATGCTTTACTCCGTGATTCGATACCTAAATGCTCATTTCATCAACCTTCACTACTTCCATCCATTACTCACCATCATCTCCAATGTTCTAACCGAGGAATACTATACCTATAGGATTTAGTTGTCTTCAATTTGCTTCAAATAATTTACCTATGATTCCACTACTCATAAACTTCATTCATCTACTACTCTCATTCATTCCGTACTACTTCTTTAAAGGCTACAATACTTGTGGAGCTCCGTCCACTGCTCATTACTTTTCTTTTACTAATACTCTTACATTGGTGTTACGAGATGGGTATATTCTTCCTATGGTATTTGCATGTCTAATGCCCAGTTACCATAATTACAATATGAATGAGTACTTATGTTTATTTAACATAGTATAAATCATCAATTTGGTTCTCATTTGTGCTATGCACATTATGGTTTATGTGTTTTATTCACAAAACTTACATTAAGCGGTTTTCGCTCTACCCCCCTTAAAAGGGATTACGCCCACGTAATCTCCCATATGTTAATATTAAACATTGGTTATTTACTTCGGGCAATCTGAAGCGTTTAGCTTTACTACTATATACTATACAATATGCTCTGGTCAAAGGGTCTTAACCATACCGATGGTTTAGTCTTTGCACTGAGGATTCCTATATGAGTTTATTTAACTCATAATTAATTCAGTTCTAGCCTATTAGGCTTCAAGGCATTAATATCCTTTATATTATACTTACTAGGTATATTATCTCCTAGCTAGGGCCCACTAGCTTCTGCTGCATGACCCTGATAATCTTAGTACTTTGTTGCTCTTTGGTTATTCCAAATGTGCTACTCATCGCCTCTTTGTCCCTTCGTTGTGGGAATAAGGTGTACTAACAGTGTGGTATTCTTTTACCGCTGTTTGAACTCAATGAGTTTAAGATTTATAGCCAGCTCTCTGGCAAACTATTATGTATACTATTCGTACTCCCGTGATTATTCACTGAGCTCCTCCGACTTATTATCGGGCGAGGTGAGGTCACCACTTAACTGTAGTGCTTCCTCTGTTATCAATAGCTTCCAGATTACACCAGTTCTTCAGGTTCAGTACAAGTGTTCTTTACTTGTATGACCTTGCATTGATTTGCGTCGGTCCTAGTGACTTTCTAAAGTCTCCTTTCACCTTTTTATTCTATTGGAATTCGCATTTGTGAGTGTTAGTGTGTTTCACACTCTTCGTGCTTCTTTGGCCTTAGGCCGCACGGTCTGTTTCCAAGCTTGCTTAACTGGCTTATGTCATATTCGTTGGTGAAAAGAAGGGTTTACTACGCTTTGCATTCTTCATATCCTTAGCCATCCCATTAGATCATTAGCTGCACAAGTGCAATACCAAAACACTCAGTCATACAGAGTGCAGAGGCGTAAACACTTGACAGTAATTCACTTATGTGATAGGAATCAATATTTTTGCCTGTCTTCTCATACTTATACTCCGCGTCATTATCTAACTACTTCCTTATAGCGGTCTCTTCTTGCGCACCGTATTCTTACTCATTATACAACATCGTTTTTGCTGGTTCTGTTACTGTGGTAGTTTCTCTTTACTCATTGCTACAGTCATTGGCACCATTTCATTATGGTTGAATACACTAGGAGGTTCCTAGTTCATATGTATGATGATTGTCGAAGCATACTGTAATACTATTATATTCCCATTATGGGGATGTTTTATCTCAATTTAGGTTTCATGTGTAGGTCAGCTTACCTCACATCACTTCCTCATTCAAGATATAGTCTGTCAATTATCTTGGTTGAACAAGGATGTTGTGGTTTATCGGTTTACAAGCTCTCTTGAGCTCCGGTTATTCATGGTTTGTAATGTGCACTCACATTATTTGTTTTTGACAATTACTGTCTCCTTAGTGCTGAGCATTGATCATGGGCTCTAGCTGTGCAATTTATTTTGGTAAGTACATCACCGGGACATCCCAAGAAACTTCAAGGGTTTTTATGGTCCCGTTCTCCAATTGAGGAGTACTCTGTCATTGGTAAATGAGGGTTCTTGTTGAGGGGGTTTGTTTCCACTCATAGACCTCATGACGAGGTTCACCATGTTGGTGTTTATACAGTGGTTCACACATGCTTAGGTGCATATGGTGTATGCTTACTCCTTTACGTCGTAATGGTTTGGAAATCTCATTTCCTTATTCCATCGCCCCTTGGCAATGTCTATTGCGTGGGCTTTATTGTTATAGTTGATGGAAGCCTTTCCTAAGGGCTCACATCATCACCGCATTGGTGGTCTTCGGTTAACGAGGGGTACCTTCCCTTGGGTTTCTCGTAGTGTCCAAATGTGGACTAGGCCAATTTGGCATTATCCTGATTCTTATGCCTCCGTGTTATTATTGCTACAGTAGACATGAAGGGTAATTAAAAGCTTGTCAACTGTATACTAGGTTGGTGCTCTAGTGACAGTGACACTGAGATGGCCATTACTCCAAGCCGCTCAGGATGTTGGGTTGAACTGATGGTCCAGTTGTTGATTTCTTGTCGTATGAGATAATATCTCTTGCAAGTCTTGCTCTCAAATGGTGTGGGTTATGCAACCATTAAGGTTTACATAACGTAGTTGGTTGATGGCTTTAAAGTCGTATTGCTGCGAGCTATGCTCTTTGTATGCTGCTTATACATGTTTCCACTCCTTGTATACCATCATAGGATGGAGATATTACTGGGCTCCATGGCAAGTCGTGACATCACGCTTCCGTTCGTAGGAGACCCTTTAAGAAATCTGGTGTTGATCAGTGCTTTCTTGTAACTTAGGGTATTTCCTATTAAGTGAAATCCCTTCGGTGTCTTAACCTAGTGTTCGTTCTAGTTGTCGTGCTCTTATCATGACACTTCATTCGGCTGTTGTCATTCCAGACACCCTTCGAGGATCGCTCCTAGGTGTTGGTAGTTATACCGTTACATCCGGCTAATGTTACAACATGAGTTGTCCTCTATACCGTGTCATGGTATTGTATTAAGCTCCCTTTAGGTTTATAACGTCTCCCGCCGTTGGGTAGACCGTTTATTCTTGCTCCTAGCGCTTGCGCCTAGGTTTAATATTCCCTTCAATGATGGGTTATAATTGTGGTAATCCTTGGGGTTGCTCTTGGGAACTCCGCCCCATTTGTTGAGCATTGTTAGGTTCATGTTAGGCATTCGTCTTACTGTGTTTAGGCTGGGTATCCCATCCAACTGTTAGGTAATTGCTGGGATTATTTGAGATATATCCAATGTCTATACTTACTAGTCTGTGCTTTTTGCACTTCCCCATCTTCATTCCTTATCTTCAGATGGATTCTCTGAGTTCCTTACACTTGTTCCTTAACTGAGTTTCCTTCTCCTTGATTGTCTGTGGTGTCCAGTTGTTCTAGTTAAAATTTACTCATGGTCCGTAGAACGGAGTTGACTACTTGCCGTGTGTCGTACACTACATGTATACTTACGTGGGGTACCATGTTGATACGTTACCACTTACCCAACTATATGTCAGGCCCGCAAGCTCCTTCGGAGTGCGGTTGTCCCACATCCCGTAATTGGGTACACTCGTAGTGCTCGTCACACGCCTAGGTGAAGTATTCTATCGTCAACTCCTCTTGTATCACTTTATGATACCCACCATAATTCTGTTGGTCTGGTTTTAAAATCCAAGGTTTTAAAGAAAGTTGTGGTTTGAAAGAAGAGTTTGGTTTTAAAAATAATGGTTCGGTGTTAAAAGAAATCTCTCATGGCATAGCCATGCTTGAGGTTTTGACCAAGTCTAGCTTCTCGCTGACTGGTTGGTACTAAGTACAGTGGTCGGGCCGTTAAGCCTTCCCAAGGTTTCATATTTCTAGTTGTTAGGATTTGTGATCCTGTAGTTGTTTCATTACGGTCACCGTACATTACTATGTACTTGCGACGTGTTAGTGCTCCTTCACATATTCATGTTCTTACTGCACTTGCCGTGGCAAGTGCGTGGTACTGGTGGTTTTCGAGTAATCCTATACCGATCACGGTATGGTTTCCACTCGTATTTGTTAGTCTTGTTGACCCTTCCCTCGATCTTATTGATCTATAATTGGTATACTCAATCCCTTAGGTAGCTTCTTGGTGGTTTAGACATGGCTGTCGTGGATCTGGGTACTTCTCCACTCCTTGGAGGTTCCCTTTCTATTTGGTTTAGTGTCGTTCCTTGTGGCTCGTTCCCACACATTTATGGTGGTTATTGAGTCTTCCTTGTTTAGGCACTACTCTTGTAGTCCTATTGGATTATATCTCATGGTTGTTCTTGCAGTTGTCTGAGCTATACTGGCCAGGTATTGCAACCTTAATGGCGTCGTAGTTTTGGAGTTAACCGCTTCCGACTATGTCCTTAGTCAGCTAAAATACCATTGGTGGTATTATTCAAGTATTACTATCCCGTAGACTTGTGTCTCGGGTTCTGTTATTACTCCTTTTTCCATTTCGTTGCACAGTCAGTGCTTCTTTCCTGCTGCTGGTTGACTAGCTAGGTCTCGCGACTGCTGAGCATGTCGCCCCATGCTGTTGTAAGTTGCAGCCTCCTCGTGGTTGAAGTGTTCGTTCAACCGCTGCTGAGTGCGGGTATTGTTGTTTAGCCGGGGTCTATCTCCGGGTCTTCCACTCCTTGGAATTTACCATATATCGGTTCTTGTTACTGTGTGGTTGCTTCACAACTGCCAGATCGGGTTTCCCCGAGTATGAGAGGACTTTCCTTCTCTCTGGCGTCCTTTCCCAAGTTATACAATGGGGTTGCAGCGGGCGGGACTGGTATTGTAGGTATCCGGTACTCACCGGTAGTTCCTAACTAGCATATCTAATGCTAACTCTCAGCCCTTAGCCCTAAGCATCTAATTCCTAACTCGGTGTTCCTAAACTCGGTATTTCCAGTCATCAGAGCGACACTTCACTCTGATACCACTTTTTGTAACACCCCTACCATTAATACTGTCATTACCGTCCAACCTCCTCATACTTTCAGAGTCATGCAGCGGATACATACTTACATACAATGGGTGATACAATGCCGTTAGTCACCCACGTGACTAACAAGGCTACTACTTCTATATACAGCATCGGTCTGATGGACCGGAATATCCCGAGTACTACACATCCACAATTCATACTCCATTTATCAGTCAAATACAATAATGCTCCATTCAATACTCTGTTCCTTCATAATTTATACAACACAATATACATAACCGAGTTTACTAAGTTCCAAAACAAATACAATGCCTCTTTCAATTTTATAAATACACAGTAAGTGTCTAACCACTACCCATTCCTCACAACTACTTACTTTCTAAGTACAAGGGGTGTGCTAATTAGTACACCTCCACATTCCACTACTACTATCCGAATGTAGTCACCGGTCTCGTGCCTTGACCACATCCTCCTCGGGTACCTGCACACTAAAAACGTACCCCCGAAGGGGTCAGCTTTTGCTGAGCATGATAACCGCATACCCCGCGTACTAGTGAGGGTACGCCGACCACTTGGTCGAATACATGTGATTGATTTCTTTCAAACATACATGCATACATGCTCTTATACATAATATTACAATACATTACGCAAGGAATACATACATACACTTCATTAAATACAAGGAATACAATATAAACCATCCAATACATACTTACCTTCCTTCCGAATTACACATACCATTACATTCACAATATACAATACTTGTTAGCTTCATTGGTCCACCCGAGTTAATCGGGTGGAGATTATTCTTTTACTCGTTACTCCATACATACGCATACATACTCATACTCACACATACTTACTTCTCTTACTCTTACTCATGTTAAGTCGCCGGGACCTCCGTCCCACCACCGGGATTTACTTGACTCACCAATCCGGGATGCTACCCATTTAAGGGATTTGGGCCGCAGACCAGTTAAAGAGTCAGGAATCGGATCCAACCTCTTGTGTCTCCTCATCCTCACGCGTGGCCGAAGCTATATCGGACTTCTACTCATTCCAGTTTACTCACTTAAGTTAGTAGTTAGGTAGTTAGGTATTAGCAGAAGTCATTCATACAAGCCACATACACAAATACATTGCTCAATACCCATTCATACGAAATACAATACAATACTTAAGTACAATACAAGATTCGAATACCATTCTTCATCATTCATATATTTCATGAATTACGCTGGAGAATTATAGGGCCGACCGACCTTGCAAGCCCGGTCCCAAGGTCGGTCCATTCCAGTGAGTTACCTGACGAAATTTTTAGCCCGACCGACCTTGCAAGTCCGGTCGCAAGGTCGGTCCATTCCAGTAACTTACAAGACGGAAAATTTTTGAGTCGACCGACCTTGCAAGTCCGGTCGCAAGGTCGGTCCATTCCAGTAGGTTACAGACCGGAGAGTTTTCTGGTCCGACCGAACTTGCAAGTCCGGTCGCAAGTTCGGTACATTCCAGAAGCTTTCCTGTCTTTGTAAATCTGGGCTCGACCGACCTTGCAAGTCCGGTCCCAAGGTCGGTCCGGCCCAGTATTTGCATTTTTATTTCTGTTTTCAGTTCTATCTTTCACCCATTACTTCCCCATTGTTCCTACACTTTTTCCCACATGTTTTACCAAATAAACCTCTTATACACCTTAGTTCATCCATCAATTCCTTACTCATTCCTTCATCACATACACAATTTCTCCTCGCTTCCTTCCCACACTTACATTAGTTTTCATCCCCCTTATGCTACCGATTTTCAGTTTACCATTTACCATTTATTACTCCCTCTACCAATGCCATTACTAGTATCCTCAATCCATTACTTTACCTCCTAGACACATGTACTACCTATATCCAAGTCAAATCTCCATTTCCGAGGTTACTAACACTCACTCTTTTCCTTGTTTCTCCAATGCAGTTCACATGCTGTTTGCTACAGATTTTACACACTCTACTCTCATACTACAACTACCACTTCATCACTACTTAACATACCTCCTCAATCCAATATACACCTTGGTTCTCCCATTCACCAAGTCATTCTTGAATACCTAATTCCTACCAAAATTTCGCCATAGTCGCCCCTATAATTTTACACTCTCACATTGTTTACCCACATAAATGATCACACTTGTATAATCAATATCAATATACCCATCTCATACACAAAATACCACACTAACAACATAAATTCCTGCACTCAACCATTAATTCCCATCCATGTTTCAACAAGTTTTAAATGCTTTTAAAGGTCCAAAATACTCATATTCTCCTACACATTACACTACTACATTACCATTTTCATTACTAATTTCAACTTCTAAAAATATGTTACATACATATATATACAAAGTTACACAAAAGAGCATCCTTACCTTGTTTCTCCTTCTAGTTTTCTTTCTTCAGCTTGCTCCTTCCTTCCCTCTCTACCGGTTATAGTACTTCACCCAATCTATCATTATAACCCATACATACACACCATTTCAATACTAAAACTAACCCTAAACATTATTTAAGCTTTAATGTAGGTTTTAAGGTTTAGAATTTTCATTACCTTGCAAGGGTACAAGTGCTGTTTGGAATAGCTCAAGAATAATGTTTCCCACCTTCCAAGAGTGCCAAAATCGGCTGGGTACAGAGGGAACCAAACAAGGTTTTAGCTAGATTTTCGTTTTGCCCTTAAGGCTATAAAAAGATGGAGTTTTTAAGAATATTTTTACCTCAATGGAACAAGGAGAAGAAGGTGGTTCTAATGGCGGTCTTGAAGCTCCAAATGCTCCACAACCATGGAGATGAAAGTTCTCCTTTTCGACTTTTGAAAAGATAGAAATGTAGCTCTTGATGAGAGGATTCCAATGGTGTAGTTTTTATAATTTTTAGAGGAGGTTCAAGAGGGTTACAAGATGAGGGAGGATGGAGTTTGTGAGGGGGTCTTCAAAACTCCATGGAAATCGCATGGGGAAGAAGAAAGAAGAAAATAGAGGGTGGGGTGGGGGTTCTACGGAGAGGAAAGGATAGAGATAGGAGAGAGAGTGTGAGAGTGTGAGGTAGAATAAAGTAGGTTAGTTTACTTTATTAGTTTTGTTGTTTTGTAAATATGAGAGTGGGTGTGTGAGAGAGTGTGAGAGAGGGGAGTCCCCATCGGACACACAGCACACACATATCATTTACTTTTTATTTTCAAAGTGGACACATAAGTTTGCGTTAATTATGTTTCTACCCCACAACTTCCGTTTTTGACAGTTTTTACTAATTTCTCATTTTATTGATTTTATTGGCCCTAAAGCTTCACTAATATTATTAATGAGTATTTTAGTTGACCAAGATTGTTACGAGTCCATTTGACCCGCTTAAAGTCACTTTCCGATTCCCGAAAAACGCGCTTTAAGGTTCGTTAGGTTTTTAATCCATTTTAAGGATCCGTTTTCTTCGGGATTTGTTCCCATATTATTTAGGTCTTATTAAACCTTTAAATCCATATTATACTCTACCGAGGTCTCATACCTCCTATGGTTATTTAACGCTTATTTAGCGTTTTCCGCTTTTTAAGCGTTTCTTTATTTCTTTTGGATTTATTTTTCCTTACTAGTATTAATTAGGTACCATTAGGTCCTTAAATACGTATTAGATTAATTTTAATCCCTATATTTAAGTTCGGGGTATTTCACGAAGGAAGAGTATGCCAGTATATGCCCCTTAAAAGAACTAAGGTACGCCCTCGTACCGCTACTAACTAGAACCACAGAAGGATAGGAAAACATCATGCGAAAAGATGAGGGTACTTCACCCAGAACACACTATCCAATAAGGTTGTTTCAAAAACCAATCACAACACGCATGGACCACATTAGACTACCAAACATTTAGTTTCTGTTTTCTTTAATACTTGATGTTTATTTCAACGCCACCTTCAAAGAATTCAACACCTTATTAACCAGCTTTGTTGTAAATTTTATTGCACCGTTGATTTAATCTGCGATCGATATATATATATATATATATCGGTATCTCTTGATTGTTTTGCATTTGTATTTTTAACTGTTATAAAATTTCATTTTATGATCCTCATCCTTTCATTTTATGACCGGTACGAATTATACGTCAATATATGATCATTTATCATATCAATTATATTAACAAGCTATAAATCAGGTGTAACGTATTTGAGTAGTTTAAAATAATATTTCAGATCATTTAATAATCCTCAATAATCTTCCAAAATCATCTTCAAGGGTTTATTAGTAAACCCTATGCTAAAACTCTATAAAATAAACATTTCTGTCACTTTTCAAGTTTCAATTGTTTTTATAATTAACTATCTTATTTTAGACAATTCATTCAGTGTTTACTTCATAAGATTTACTTATTATATATATACATAATTTCACCCAAGGTAGAATTTTAGGAAGTTCTTATAATGTAGCTTCAAAATCTGATTTCCTTATCTTAAAATTTATTTTTCAAGGTAGGGACTCTATATATAAATTTTAAGTCAAATGAATTAGTCTAGTGAAAGTTCACTCACTCTTGATAACTATTTTTCTTAGGGTTTGTTCTATGTAAGTATTATTCTGATCATTAGATCTCAGTACTCTCTTAGATAATGGTGGCTTTTGGTAAATATCATTCTTAGTGTGGCTTCTAAAATTTTATACATGTATAATGTTAAACTTCCAAGTAAACATGAGGATTTCCAAATCTTTTAGTAACTCTCAATTTTTTTTTTCACTAGACGCTCAATACTCCAAGTATTTAAGGCTCAATAGTATTTAGTTTATTATTACTCATGTGTTTTCACTCCATAGGTAAGTATTTTTCACCAAGGATTTAACTCGGTAACTCTTTACATGTATAAATTTAGTACTGGATGTTAATATATAAGTTTTGAATAGTTCATTGTGGCTTGTAATGAAATATGCCTAGCTCAAGATTTCATGATGGTAACGTCTTACCACCACTTCCCCTCAAGTTCAACACAATCTATCACCTGCGTAGCAGATTATATACGGTTAGATGACAAGGCTTGTCTAGCCCTTAAACTTCCAGAAGTGGGTGTGCACCCCCACTACTTTCAGCCAAGGAGTTCGTCGCACCAGGCACTTCCCGTAGGGTGTTAGGTTTATGTGTTTTCTTTCTAAAGTTAACATAGAGTTTTAGTGTGTTTTACAAGTTCAGATGTTGATCTTTTCTAATACGCTACTAGTTCTTGTTAGCTTAATAATTTTCTAGACTTAAGATTTATCTTAAACATTATATTTAGGTTATAAATTGATACCAAGTAGTTCATGAGATTTATTTTCAAACTTTAAAGGAGTTGAAGTACTTTCACCTAATATCAATAATAATCTAGTTATTTAAAGTTCTATTTGTATACTGTTTTCAACCAAAAGTATCCTTTAAAATTTCTAGGAGCATGTGTACTTGCTCTTAAGGAATTGTATTCTTAGCCATGTATTCTCCATAAGTATGCTTTTGAAAATAGCTTGATATATGCTTTATTCCAACCAAAACTTAACATACTCAATAGATGATATTCCAACCTATATTTCTACTGTAGTTTAATGTTCGAACAGAACAACAGCACACATTCTCTACAAACATTCATAACAAGAAAAGTGTATAAAGAAATCATTCACTAATCTAAGAAAGGTTAGGAGTCGTGCCTCACTGGAATCCTCACTTCCCAATTCTACCCCAATTCCCCAGTTTTAAGTGCACCTATAATCTAAGTATTTCACTCGGCTTGTTTTCTCGGGTTCAGAGCGTAACTACGCTCTGATACCAATTTCTATAACACCCCTATAATAATAAAACAACAACGGAAAATAAACTAAAGGTGCTACAGACCATCGGGCTCCAAACACCCGGTACCAACCTCACCAATTACAACCATTACAATTAACTAAGTTACGGTCTGAACTTCGACAAAACTTAACATTAACATAACAATAATAAAATACATTCACTCTCCATATACCTAATCCCATCCCAATCACTCATGCTCTTCGCGGCCACCTGTAAATCAATTTGTACCTACAAGATGAAACCAAGCAGCCCACCCCGAGAGGGGTGAGTCAGTTCCCTGGAATGGAACTGGTACAATTCTCCAAAACAATATTTAAAACATAACTTTTCAAAATAAACAGTAACTTGAAATCAAACCCTTATAAGTAAAACAGGGAAAGGAGGCACTTCAAAACAATCAATCATAGAGAAGAAAGAACAAGTTAAGGATAGAGACAAAGAACCAAGTCAACCACTTAAGAAGTCACACCATATAGTTAGTAAGCATCCATTATTGATGTTAGAACCAATTCTGGTTAAGAATAGAAAGACTCAGTTAGTCACAAAGGACTAGGAATGATTTGAATACTCATAACCCGTGGTAGACAGTTTATGTCCCCACCATTTCAGTAAGCTAAATCCCATAGACAAAATATACTCAAGAGTGGAATAAATTCAATTGGGAGAGATGCCCCCACCGCCAAGTACGTCCTTTTAGGACAGGGGATATACAACCCCTCACTGTTTACCACGTCCACTAAGGACAGGGGATATCAGCCCCTCTCTGTTAACTACGTCCACTAAGGACAGGGGATATACAGCCCATTTCTGTCTACAACGTCCCTTTTGGGACTGGGGATATACAGCCCCTCTCTGTCTACTACGTCCCTTTGGGGACAAGGGATATACACCCCTCTCTGTTACCATTGAAGACGCGCGCACGTCGAAACCTCAAGAACCAGCTCATGGATGAAACGATATCGAGAGTCAAAAGAAAAATTTCCAAGATTGACCTTTTTCCAAATTCCCACTAGATCACTAACTACCCAGAGCAATACAAAACACTCAGTCCTACAGAGTGCAGAAGCGTAAACCCTAAGCAGCCAATCTCTAACGGGGCACCAAATAGAAGGAACCAATACCCAAGTGAGTTTCGCATTCAAGGCTCAGTTAGTCACAAGCTGAGTTAGTCACACAACCATTTCCTTTTCAGAAATTCCTCTTTAGTCAGTTAGCGTTTTCCAAAACATTCCACAAGTCAATCAGCAAAAATATCGGAGTACGAGAAATCGTACCTGGATAACGCTATAGCAGTTCAAGTCAACTTGCACAAACAATCAACAGTACTCTGAAGAATATTAAAGGTAGTCTATCATCAATCACTTGTAGCCTACGTTAAGCTTAAATAAACTCCTCACTCTTATTTCTAAGTCCCAATTGTCTTTTAAGCCCTCACTTAAATGTTATGTACACCCTTTGACTTGTCTTAGAATGTTGTATAACTCAAGGTTGTAAGTCAAGGAATGTATTTTATTAACACATGCTAATTGTTCCACTCTTATCCACTTTACCCATACTTAACCATAATTCTCACATTAAAGACCTTTATAACATAAGTGCATTATATGTTATTCAATCAATCTTAGAATTTCAATAACAATTCTTAAGCTCAATACTTTTACTCTTACTCCAGAATAAACATTGTATTATGACCCACGATAGGTTTATCTTAGAATACTATACTATTAATTCACAATGTAATGATTATGTACTTTAACAATATTACCCAATAAACCATCATGATTAAGTTTCCCCTTAACTTAATTAAGATCTACATCTTGTATATTGGAATCATAGTGTCGTAGATACATTTTATTATAACTTAGTTGAGCCACTAAACTCAATTATCATACCCTTAGTTCAGAATGACTTTTAATTACAACCGTCTAATAAACTTGTCATAAGATGTTAAATTGCTTCTCATCCTGAATAACTATACTATAGTTAACTTAGATTTAACGAATCTGTAACACCCTACTACGCACTTAACATTAAATGAAATCACAGCGGAAAAATAACTAACAATAATTAAACGCTTCGGTGCTACAACGCCGTCAACCACCCACGTGGTTAACAAGGCAGAATAAATACAAGTGTACCAGTCTGATGATCAGACTCCCGAGCATTAGGTACTAACATCCATACATATATACATAACCAACATACCGAGTATTTAATACAAACCGTCACTGTATACTGTACATATAACTCCACTGTCATCTGTAACACGAACAGTACCAAAATATAATGCCACGGGAGCACAGGCGCATCCCGGGCTCAACATCCAAAATAACCAAAAGTACATCTGCAGCCTAGAATCTACAGCCACTATGCTTCCTCGATCCTCATCCTGCAGTAAAAATATGGAGCCCCCGAGGGGGTCAGCAACCCTTGGCTGGTATGGTTAATGCGAAGCCCATCGGCTACCGGGATACGCCCAACTAATTGTCATGATGACATGACATTCATTTTAAACATAACATAACATATGGCATAACAACATTATTGCATAGTACAACATCACATACACAGTGGATACTCTTTCCATAATAACAAACCAAGAAGGTTAAACAACATAAGAAGCCTAGAGAATGGTTCACTCTCATGTTAAGCTTATTACACACACTCATTACCGTTCTGTTATTCGAACGAGTAACTTAAGTCACAGATGGTTCGGATATTGTGACCCGAACACACCACACAAACACATGTTCCCACTAAACCGATCATAAGTCAGAATAGGTAAGCTTTGGAAGAAGCTAGCGGGAGATCGAACGCCAAATGTAGGAGAACAATCTTAACAACATAAGAGTCGAATCTAATACAGATATCTACTCTTAAACTTACATGCATGACCGGGCAACCGGATTCCTCACTTCCCAGTTAGCACTTGTTAGAAGTTCAACAGTGGAACTTAACAAACAATTCACAACAAGTGGTAAGTCATGTTAGACACACACAAGGGAAATAAGTCACATCATAACATCACAATAATATGAACAACTGTAAACTCATTTCATGATTAAGTCTTATAACGTCATAAACACACAGAAAAACATACGACACACAAGCCGGTGTAAACCGGTAGGCAACAGACTACAAGAAAACCATACCTTGGTCCTTGCTTTGACTGGTTTCCACCTTTGAAGAATCCTACACACATTTAGTAACGTCGGTTAATTAACGTACTAGTCCGTGGTTAATTTATTACTTCACATATCTAGTTTATTTTATTTTTGCACTTGTTATTACTTTTCTCCATTTTAATTGTCATTATAAGCCTCCTAACATGTCTTAAATAACCTCATATCATCATTACTAACTAATCACCATTTTTAGACAACTTTTCCTAACCTTAAACAGATTTTTTGGCCAAAACAGTGGCATGTCCGAACTTGTGTCCAAGTTTCCGAAGTTCGGACGCAAGTCGAGGCTCAAAGGATGAAGCCAGACGCATGTCCGAACTTGTGTCCGAGTTTCCAAAGTTCGGACATTGGTCGAGCGAAAATCAGAAGAAAATTTCAAGCGTCCGAACTTGTGTCCGAGTTTCCCGAAGTTCGGACGCAAGTCAAGGATAAATCTGAGAAAAGAGACGGGTGTGTCCGAACATCCATGGTCGGACAGAAGTCCGGACACTGGCCGAGACTCAGAAAATTCTAACACAACAGGGCATGTCCGAACGTCCATGTCCGGACGGAAGTTCGGACGTGCCAAAACACTCATTTTCATAGCCTCAAACACTTACTCAATTCTTACCAAAATCCTTAACACCTATTATGTTTTATCCTTTGGTTTCCAAGTGGTGTTTCATGCCTATTGTAACCATTATACCATGATATTTCCTCACTTCTTTTAACACCATCTCCCAAGCATCTTTTCTTACAAACCAATTCCTTATGTCTTTCTTTAAATCCCTTTACAAGTTTATACCTTCTCCTTGTTTTACCAAAGTTTGAATAAGTCTCAACACAACTCCCAAAATGTTTTCTCACCACTACAACATCATCTCCCAAACATCTTTCCTTCCTAACCAACTCCTTGGATATCTCTACAAGCTTATAGCCCCCCCTCCCCATGCAACACATCACTTCATCTTATTCACCAACATTGCACAAGTCTAAACACAATCTCACCATGATCTTGAAGTGTCCCAAAACATTCTTTTGCATTCTAAATCCTCTAGAACAATGCTTAAGCCCTTTTTATATCTTAAAACACCTTAATGCATGTTTCTTTCACTAGTTAAGCACTTAACCATACAAAACACTTCCTAACTTACCAAAACTCATTTTAAACACCTAAAGCTCCTTATACATTATCTAAATTTCGACATGGGTTCTCCTAGAACATTACCAAGCCAAAAACACATTGTTTTCACCATTAAACAATCAGGAACACTAAAATCCATCAAACACATTCTTATACACAAAACTTCACTCATTTAGCACTACCTCACAATATAGTGCATAATTTAAATTGCTTGGCACTTAGGCCCTTAAATAACATGGCTCTTAGGCCCTTAAGATGCATGAATCATAAACACTGAATTTCCCACATTATATTTGCCTTTGACCTGCAAATACACCCAACAATACATATACCTTTTACTAAGCCCTTGAGAGCATTTTACTAAGTCATTCACCATTGGCTCCTTAGATCATTTTAACAAGCAATATAAACTCATTTCTCCTAAGACTTTAAACCACATTAGGTTAGCACATTTACCTCTTTTACTCATAACTTCTTTCTTGTTTCCTTGACTAAATCGGCAAGGCTTTTAGTTGCTTGTCAACTTCTAAACATTATACAAATGATAAAATGAGTATACAAGCTTTATGCTTCATCTCATTGTAAACCCTAAATTATACATTGTTTTAAAAACATTAAGATAGTTGTTTTACCTTAGAACTTGAAGAGAGTTTGAATATATATCAAGAGAGGACTCCACCTAGTCCATGAAAGGTTGAAATGAAGCTAGAACAAAGAAACATAAGGACACCATTAAGGGTGATTTTCGGATAACACAAAAACATGAGGGAAACATCATTTTTCTTTGGGTTTCCTTACCTTGAAGCAAAGGAGAACAATAATATGTGAAAAGATGAGCTCAAGCTCCTCCCATGGAGATTCTTCTTGGCACCAAAATGGAGCTCTTGAGATTTTGAAAGGATAGAATTGAAGAGCTTGATGAGAGGAAGAGAATGGTGGTCTTAGAATTTGATTTGGCAAAATGAGTTAGGAGATACAAGTGGTCAATGATGGTATTGTGTGTGTACTATTGCAAACCGTGAATGGAGAGCAAGAAGAAGATAGAAGAGAGGTTGAAGACGTGTGAAATGAAGAGAAATGAGAGAATGAAGATTGGTTTTGCTTTTAGAAGATATTTATATGTTAAAGTAAATAGTAACCATTAGTCATCATTTGTTACTTAATAAATGAACATGAGTGGTGACTCATTACCATAAAAACCGGCCCCCTTTATGTTACTAAGGGTATTTTAGTTTTTGTTGGCCAATTTAATTACTTATACAAACATATGTTACAAACTAGCTTATTTTAGTTACTATTCACTAAAACAAGGCACACCGATGTGAAATTTTTGATTTCCCATTGATATAGACTTCCAAATGTGATACTAAGTAGTACATATATTAATTAAAGAGTAATGATGGACATTTAGCCATTCAAAACTCATTTATAAGACAATTTTTCAAAAATGTGCTTTAAGACTCCTTAAAGCACATTTTGTGTTTTAACTTGTTTTCAAGCTTGGTTTTCTTTGGTAATTGGTTTAATATGTTCATTAGTATATAAATAAGGCCTTGGTAAGCTCATTAGGTCTTACCCAAGCTTATCCCAAGCTTAGAACACATTTTAGCCCTAATTGACTTTAAGACATTTATTTGTGTTTTTTAGGGTTTTAATTGTTTACTAATGTTTCTAAGACTCTTTTTAGTCTTAATATACCATATTTAAACATTTAAACAACATACTAAGGTTTGGGGTATTTCAAAATCAATCTTACATTTAGCATTCACAAGGTATATTATATGTTTTATTATTACCTATACAATAAGGTGTTTAGTATAACCTTTTATGTATCCTTACTTACATTTAATTTCCTAAATGTTTTATTTTTACACACATTCTCTCTATAGACTATGCATAATCCTTTGTACTAAACTTCATTAAACTTAAGCCTTAAATAGTTTTAAATTGTTTTACAAAACCTAAGGTTTCAAAGGAATAACCTAATAAATTAATTTCCTTTATTGTATTTAGGATGGACAATATAGCTACCTAGAGTAGAATTTATCAGAGAATTAAATTCTGGTTCATAAGTGAAATTGTTAATTATTTAATAAGATAATCTATTATGAAAATTCACATATTTTTTTATTCAGATAACCCATCACTACTTCCCATTACCGTAAAGTATATCAATATAATATCTTATGTAACTTAATTTTATCTAATAAAAGGTTCAAAGGTTTTAAGTATCAAATTCCTATTTATAAGCCTTCCTATAAATTCTCACTACTAAATACCTCACTTAACTGTAAACTCACATCCTGAATATTGGTATTAAATGTATTATATATGGCTTATCTAATTCTAAGAAACTTAAGGATAATTATTTAGATAAATTTCCAAATCATCGTTTAATATAGATTATATTATAATCCTTTTAATGATTCTATCTTTAAACATTAAGTTATATTTCAATACCATAAATGTTAAGAAATGATTAAATCTAGACTTACTAATCCACCTCACATTTAGATGTAAAAGTATTTTACTTATTTTATTATGGTTTATATATTAAGTATTTAGATGTAATCGTATTACATTTGTTTATCATTAATATAGAATAAGATCTATTTGTGCAACATTTTATGTAATCTAATCCCAATTTTCCTAAGTTTTAACTAAAAATATTAACTCCCATATAATATAATAAACAAAACGTAAAATAATTAAATTCCTTGATTTACATAAGTTTCTACATAAATAAGTATATATACATATATGTAAATAATTTCACTTCTCTTAAAAACTAATACCAAAACATTTATAAACTTACTGTTATAAAATTTTAATTTAGCTTCCCTTATTTTCCCCAGCTTAAAAGTTAATTAACAAACCATACTTTAATTTTTGGTTACATTAAAAACCTTATATTATAAGTTATTCTTATGAAAACCTCATAAACACAATTTTTAAAACCTTTTACCATTGACCAAAAATCCCCAAATTTAATATACAGTAACTATAACATTTTAGACATATTATAAAATTTTTATTTCATAAAAATATCTTTTTAATTTAGCCAAATAATTCCAGAAAACCCGTAACTTGCAAAAATCATAACTTACGTTTAAAAACTCCAAAACCATATTAATTTACATCAAAATAAACTAGATTAAATAAGGAATCTATGGTTAAAATTTCAAGTCAAAATACCTTCGGGAAAGCCATTAACTAAAACCAACAAGTTAAGGCTATTTACTGGAATTTATAAAACCTTAATAAACTTATATTAGAAACGTTTTAATCCTGGCCGTCCAGATCTTTTAACCCCGATTGGACGGACGCTGAAACCCCAGTTCTTCATCGAATCCAGAAACGAAGTCGAGTACTAATTCACGATTTCCTCACAATCTACAGAACCAAATCGAGTGATTCTTGTTTCTATGGTTTCGAAATCAAATTCCGGTTCAAATGACACTGATTTCCCCAATTATAATGCAGTATTCACTGGTTTTCGAATTCAATTTGGTGGTTAGGGTTCATGCGGGTTTCTAAATCTTAATTTGCCAAATTCTCTTAGTATAATGCATAATAATTGAAATTGACACATGGGTTAGACCGTTAATGCAATTTCGATTAGCAATATAGGAATAATTTGAAGAAAAGCTCACCGGAATTGCACAAACGAGGAGATTCAAGTTCCGGTTCTGGAAAAAAAATATTCGAACCTTGCCTGTTCGAGTAACCAACTTCGAAGCACTATAAGTTTCAGTGCAGATCGCGTTAGGCTTTGCTCTTGGACTTAATATAAAGAAGAAACTTAGATCTACACAATGATAGCAAGAACTAATCCTAACTCGCAACACACAGAAAGAAATCGAGGCTAGAAGTTGCGAGTTTACCTTGCGTTTTCTGGAAAGAAAACTGTGATTTTATGTGGTGGTGAAACCGAGACTTTAGACACCTTGTTCTTCCAAACGGTTGAGAATTGGCTTAGGCCATCAACATGAAAGTTTTAGAGGGATAAGCTCTTCAAAACGAGCTAAAGAACATGAAATTTGGATGAGAAACGAAGAAGTTATGATCGACCAAAGTTACCTGAATTCGGTCAAAAACTGGAAAACTGGGTTCCGGTTTCGCAAGTAGGCAACTTTAGATCGAATTTGCGGCTGATGTATAATGAATTTGGGTATGTGTGAGTAATGGTTGGAAAGAGGACGTTGTGGAGAAGAGAATGAAGAAGACGACATTGAAAAATACTGAGAGATGAGTGAGTTATCCGCATCTAAAGTTAGGGCAAAAATCGGATGGCTGTTGGCGAAAAACAAGGAGAAAATCGACTAAGTGTTGGGCGGCCTGTGACTGACTGACACGTGGCAGATCTCAAAGTTTTGACTCTAAACTTCAATCTAGCATAACTTTGGCTAGGATGATCCGTTTTTGACGTTCTTTTTATCGATCTTCATGGTTTTCCATAACCTATTTATTGGTATAGGTTTCATGTGCTATTTTGACCATTCTCAAAAAGTCAACCCTAGCAAGGCTTAATAAGCTTTAAGGTTTATAGGATTTTATATTGACTTTTATGTTCCAAATCAATGCTCCCAATATTTCCAAAATCTTTATAATATAGTTGGAGTGTCTAAGAATTTTTCCAAGATTTATTGACTTATAAATTTTGTTATTAAATTCATAATACCATATAATAATATATAATAATTAAACATTAAATTGAATTCTTTAGAGTTAAATAGGAGGAATCCCCCAAATTAATTTCCCTAATTCCATATAATATTAATACTCATAATTCCATACAATAATTTAATATTCATAATTCCTTATACTAATTTAATATTCATAATTCCATATAATAATTTAATACTTAATAGTATTATTAAAGGTTTAATAAAAGAAATCCCCTAAATTAATTTAAATTAATTTAGGGGTATTTCAGTTTGCTATAAATCTATATATATTAATGTGTAGATTTTACTCAACACACGCGAGTACCTACTTACGACGGAGTAGCTGACCCCACCGTCCTGGAGAGATATATTATCGAGCACGAGAAGGGCTTTGATGCCATTCATGTGCCTGCAGAGCACCGGGTCGGTATAGCAGCCCTCTATCTGAGGGACGCCGCCAGCATTTGGTGGAGGTCCGTGAAGGCACACTACACTACTATAGAGGGTTTCGGTTGGACGGGTTTTGTGGAGTTGTTGAGGGAAAAGTACTATCCTGCTCACTTGAAGCAGAGGAAGAGGGAGGAGTTCGAGGCTCTGAGGCAGGGTAGTCTGACAGTGGATCAGTACTACTCCTCATTCATCGGGCTGTTGGACTTTGTCCCGGGAGTTGTTTATTCTGACACCGTGAAGGTGGAGAAGTTTAGAGGCGGGCTACGATATGCTATCAAGGCCGCCATGGGTGCTGCTTTATACCCTACGGTCCAAGTAAATAGTTGACAGTTTATACCTTGTAACTCAATTTGATTTATTACTAGTTTCGGGGAACTCATTGATGCATTGTAGGAATGCTATGATGCTGCTTCTCGGACCGAGCTGTTGGTGAACAGCCGGGATGACAGCCAGGGGCAGAAGCGTAAGGCCCCCGAGAAGGAGGCTAAGGTTGTGGCTGGAGGCGGAGGCAGCAAGGGCGGGAAGTAAGAACCGCTTTAAAGTTATTTAATTCATTTGAATTACTTACTTGCTGGCTGCTTTTATACCTGCTATTCCTAACACTTTGACGATCACAGGAAGAAAAAGTTCTCCTGGAGAGAGAAGAAGAAGGAGCAGGCCAGCGAGAATGGCAAGGAGAAGGTTCCAATGCTGACCGAGCCTACCTATGATGTCTAGCCTCTCAGATCTGCACCCCCTAAGGGTAAGCAATCTAACCTCGTGAATGAGTTATGTATTACACTATCCATTACCGTCCTTGTATTAATCAGATTGTTGTATGATAATAGATTTTGCACCCCTGCGCCACTTTCACTACAAGCGTTGTGGTAAAGACCACCCGGGTGTTGACTGCTCCGGGCAAGCGGTGGACTGCCACCACTATGGGAAGAAAGGTCATAGGTCGTTTGAGTGCTTCGCGAATCCGGAGAGCCGAGCGTACCGCCTGTCGAAGGGGACTCAGAGCGCACCTACTGGAGGAGGTGGAGCTCGAGGTGGCCAGAAGGGGCAGCAACAGCAGCAACAGCAGACCCAGAGGAACCCGCCGGGCAACCGTGTGCTGAATGCAGCGGGAGCTTCAGGCGCTGGTACTAGTACCCAGCGCGGTGAAGGTTAGCATTTGAAACCTTAACCATTGTATAAGAGCATGACTAAGTGTTAAACGCTTTACCTTAGCATGAATGTTGGTTTTAATTACCACTTTAGATAAACGACTTACCTAGGAAACCTTTTATCTCTTAGGAGACTTCAATATCTGCTATCCCACACTCACAAGACAGAGATCATCTAGACCCATGGAAGAAAGACGGGAGTACCCTGGCGAGTTGTGTCATGTGGTCAGATCGGGCATGATATTTCTCATAGAGTTCCTAACCCTAGATGAGCAAATCGCCATAGTGAATGAGTGTAGAGCTTTGGCTAAGGGCATGGGAGGATTTTATACCCCTGTATTTAGTAGTGGTTCTAAGATGAAATTGCACATGATGTGCTTAGGGAAAGATTGGGATCCGCAAGCTAGGGTTTATCGAGAGGTGAGGATGGTAGGTGGTGTATCAATACCTAGGATACCTGAGATTTTCCTAACCTTGGTGAGAAACGCAATGGATATTTCTCAAGACTGTGAGACTTATCCATTAGCCGACATGACACTGACGTCTGCATCATCAACTACTACGAACAGGGAGGAAAGCTTGGGATGCACCAGGACCGTGATGAGACGACCGAGTCCATCACCAGAGGAATACTGGTTGTGTCATTCTCCATCGGCGATGATGCTGAGTTCATCTATGGAGACCAGAAGAGGATGGATCTAGCAAGCAAGATCATCCTCAAGTCTGGGGATGTGTTGGTATTTGGTGGAGAGTCGAGGCTTGTATATCATGGAATTAAGAGCATTAAGCTCAATACCGCCCCACCAGCTCTAGTGAATGAGACCCACATCTGACCTGGCCGTTTACATTTGACTTTCAGACAGTACTGATGTAATAGTAGTAGCTAAGTGTGTAATCTTGTATAATACAGTTGGATGAATGAAATAAGAGTTTTTGTACCTTCAAGTATATGTGTTCAGTTTGTTGATACCGTTAATTCATAACTTCAGGCCACGAAAATGGAAAGGAGGGTACCATATGCATCTTAGATATGTCGCAAGCCAAGGAGTCCGGTAATGTCATCACAGGTATGACAATTACAACCGACAGTAAATTAGTGATTTATTGGGACTCGATGCTAATACGAGAGGTGATCTCAGGTACCTTTCCTATTGATGGTGTTAGTGCTTCCGTATTGTTCGACTCAGGGGCTTCGCATTCTTTTATTTCCTCGGCATTTGCTAAGAAGCTGGGGGCTGCCCCCGAATAGCTTTCTGACTTTTCCGTCACCCTTCCTTCGAAGGAGAAAGTTGGTTTCAACAGACAGTACATGGGGTTAGAGATCAGCATCATGACTGAGACCTTCCCCATTGATTTGATCGAGTTCAAGAACTTGGGCTTCGACGTTATAGTGGGCATGGATTGGCTGCAGAAGCATAGGGCGGCCTACTTTGTGCAGAGCATCAACTACTGCTGAAGGGGCCGAGCGGCAAGACAGTGTCATACCGCAGTGTGAGGAGAGAGCCGACTGTCAAGATTGTGTCAGCACTGTCCCTGATGAAGGACGTTAGGAAGGGCCGACAAGCCTTCCTCTGTTATGTACAGGACACGAGGCAGAGCTGCCAGGCATGCCGCCTGTGCGCGAGGTTGAGTTCGCCGTCGAATTGTTGCCAGGTACGGGCCCTATTGCTAAGGCACCCTACCGTATGGCTCCGATTGAGATGAGGGAGCTGAAGCTACAGTTGGAGGACCTCCTCGACAAGGGATTCATTCGACCTAGTGTTTCTCCTTGGGGTGCTCCAGTACTGTTCGTCAAGAAGAAGGACGGCAGTATGCGACTCTGCATCGACTACCGCGAGCTTAATGCGGTCACGGTCAAGAACAAGTACCCGTTGCCACGGATAGATGACTTATTGGACCAGCTGAGAGGGGCCAGTGTGTTCTTGAAGATAGATCTCAGATCTGGCTACCATCAGATCAAGATTGCAGAGGGTGATGTGGAGAAGACAACCTTCAGGACACGGTATGGACACTACGAGTTCACCGTTATACCATTCGGGTTATCGAATGCGCCAGCCATTTTCATGGATTTGATGAACCGTCTCTTCAGAGAACAGCTTGATAGTTCAGTTGTGGTCTTCATCGACGATATCCTAGTCTATTCAAAGACCCAGGAGGAGCATGAGTTACATTTGAGGCAGGTTTTGAGTATCATGAGAGAGAACGAGTTGTATGCCAAGCTCTCGAAGTGTGAGTTCTAGTTGGACAGCGTGTCATTCCTTGGACACATTTTATTTGTGAGCGGGATATCTGTAGACCCTACTAAGATTGAGACAGTGAAGAGTTGGCCGAGGCCGAAGACGGTTACAGACGTCCGCAGCTTTCGGGGTTTGGCCGGTTATTATCGAAGGTTAGTGAAGGACTTCTCCAAGGTGGCCAAACCGATGACGAACCTCATGAAGAAGGAGTCCCAGTTCTTATGGTCTGCCGAGTGCGAGTAGTCCTTTCAGACGCTGAAGGATCTCCTGACATCGGCGCCCGTTCTTACTATCCCTGAGGGCACCGATGGGTTCGAGGTATATTGTGATGCCTCTGGAACCGGTATAGGCTGTGTGCTTATGCAGCACGGGAAGGTAGTTGCTTACGCATCCCGAGTTAGGCGCAGTATTCCTTGCTTTGAAGATCTGGCGACATTATTTATATGGTGTGACAGTCACTATCTACTCTGATCACAAGAGTTTACAGCATCTCTTCACCAGGAAGGAGCTAAACATGCGACAGAGAAGATGGGTCGAGTTCTTGAAGGACTACGACATAGACCTGAGGTACAAGGAGGGCAAGGCGAATGTAGTAGCCGAAGCCCTGAGCCGTAGAGCTCATTCATTGTTTACACTTTTAGCGGGCAGCAGTCTGATTGATGAGATACGAGCTGCACAGGAGAGTGATTAATATATGCAGAGTATTAGGTAGAAGATGTCAAAGGGTTGCTTTGAGAGTCAAAATTATGATTTCGAACAGTGTGATGATGGCATGATTCAACTGAATTACCAGTTATGTATTCCAGAGTCTTCTCCTGACCTGAAGGAGAAGATACTCCAGGAGGCTCATTGCTTGTCCTTATCCGTCCACCCCGGTTCTTTGAAGATGTACAAGGACTTGAAGGTCCATTTCTGGTGGAGCGGGTGATAAGTGTCCAAATGAGCGTGTTTTATAGGGGTATTTCATATATAATATTAACACTTTTCTTGCTCATTTCTCCACTTCAGTTAGTTTTCCTCTAGTTTATGTTTTATTATTATCTCACTAATTTATTGGTTTAACATGAGGAAAACCAAGCTGGGACTAAAGTAGATAAAGAGACGAACACATAGACGCAAACGGCTCGAAAAACGGAGCCCAAACGAACAATCTAGAGCCGGTCGAAGTTAGAAGAAATAAGTCACGACAACCTCTGCGACGTCGAGATAACCGGCGGACTAGAGGGGCGCAACCGCCTCGCGGACAACAGAGAGACAACCGCCTCTTAATGGGCGGTATAGAGAGGCACAACCGCCTCGCGGACACAACAAGAGAGTACCGCCTCTTTGTAGGCGGTCTTGGAGGCGGAACAGGGAGGCACAACCGCCTAGCGGTTGTATAGGCGGACGTGAGATGAATGAAGCGGTCGTGACTAATTATCAGTCGCGACCAGTTTCTTCTTCGCCCTCACCCGTCGTCGTCTGCAACTTACCTTCACCGACTGTCTGCAACTCGCCCACTCGTCCACTGTCTGCGCCTACCTTAATTCACGCGTGTGTTCAGCTGTCTGTCCCCTGCAATAAATGATCAATCATGCAAATCTTATCCAGCTTCTTCCACCGCCTCACGCGTCTGTCTATCTTCTCTGCTTCCTCTTCCTTTTTCTATATAAACCCACGAGCTCCACCCAATAAATTCATCAATTCAATCCATACACGAATCGACGACCACTTCACCACACACCATCTCATTTCTCTTCTCCCGCCTTCTCCATTTTATTTATTTTACAGTCCACCAAATTCACCTCTAGCCCTACGTACACAAAATAGCAGAGTGAGACGGAGTGATTACGGATGATTTCTATTACTCTCGTCTCTATCTATCTATTTAATATGTTAGGCTAGTTTACGTTTACTCTGGGAATAGTTATTATGTATCTGTATTAATTATGCAATATTTCTACTGGTTTATTTATATACAGTTTGTTACGTTTTAAAAGTCATCTCGCCTTTTTAATAGATCTTGCGAATTTATTAAATTGCTCTACTAAGTCTATTTTGATCAGACCAGGTGATAAATAGACAGGTTAATTAAGGCGTAAAACTGGAGGAAACTTGTTATGATTTAATAAGTTAGTATTCAGTTGCAAATGTAATTCCTCAATACTCCTCTGCCGTTCGCAGGCTTTTGCTTGAACCTTGATTAGAACCTTGCATTACAGGTGAACGAGTTCTTATGAGGCTATGACTTAGTCCTTAAGATAATTACAGGAACCTTGCCAAATTATTAAACCAGTAGAGATAGCTTAATTATGCAGATTATATTAACCTGACCCAGAGTTCCATTTTTTTCTGTCAACTTAGTTTATTTTATTCTTTCTTTTTATTTATTTTACAAGTCAATTAATCCACCCCCCTCTTGTGACACGCTTAGGTACTATAATATATATATTAGTCCCACGGTTCGACATCCGGTTGCTTACATTTTCACTATACTACTGCGACCGGGATTTATTTGCAGCCCGACGTTATTTTTGGGTTTTTATTTCTTTCTTTTATGTTAATTACACCTGTTCTAACCATTCACGATAAATAACGTCTGCAAAATGGCGCCGTTGCCGGGGACTAGTTTATTCTAGTCCCTAAGCCCCGGATTATTCACTTGTATTATTAGAATATTTTGTTTATATTATTTTTGTTTGTTGTTTATATTTATTATCTTTTATATTTTGTTTATATTATTATTATGTTTGTCTCTAATCATTTTATTTTCTAATCTTTTTCAGTAGTTTTGTTTTATACAGAAAAACACAAAAAAAAAATCTCTATACGTGGCAAATGGAAGAGGCACTTGAATATTGGTAGGATTTATACTGCTCCGTATGTGGGGGAGCTCATGATTTTGAGGATTGTCTCATAGTCCAAGAGCAACTCTGGTTAGAAGATCAACCAGACTACCTGGAGAGAATCGCTCAACTACTAGAGCAATCAATGAGCAAAGCAGTTCAAGAGGTAGAACACCCCACTACAAACGAGCCATTCATAGAGACTCCTCCCTCTAAAATCAATTACCGCTATTTTCCATCCTTCTCTATAATATACCCAGACAATGAGGATAATTACATCCTCGAAAATGAAGAGAAGGAATTGCCACCACCTCCCACCAAAATATCCAAACAAAACGCCATTATCACCTTCGAAGAATTAATTTTCTCTGAAGATGATATCAAACAGCGTTCTTTCTACAAGCCTCACCTACAAGAGGAGGATTTTTACATCCTCCAATTTGAGGAAGACAAAGCATCACCGCCGGGTCTTCTGTTAGAACTACGTTCCCGGCATTACCTCCTCAAACACCAGATTTTGTGGAGTATTAATTTTCTTATTTTATATGTCGAGGTAACGTTTTGTTTTGATCCAGGATAACAAAGCAGGCGTCTAGCCGAAGACGTTAAAGAAGGGCAGCTTCCCGGGAGGCAACCCGGGTGTACTTTTATTTTATTTGCTTTTATGCTCTTTTAATTTTCAGGTTCTCTTTAAATTTTATTTTTGCTGACTTTTAACCCCGTTTGTAGTATGGTTGATTCTAGTGTTTTATGCAGGTGCACCTTCATGTGGACACCGCAACCAAGCTACACTACTTGAGGCTGAAGCTCAAGTGTGGGGGAACTCCTTTAACGACTAGCAAAAATAATATCAGGGGAGTACCAGTTTCTTTAATTATGTTTTTATTTAAATAAAAAAACTGCAGAGGAGCGTTTATATGCTTAGATGTTTATTTGTGATCTTTGTGTTATCTCTAATTTATCTACTTACCGAAAAGGCCTTCTGAAACCTTCCCTTGTTTTTCTGGTGAACAATGAGGACATTGTTCAAATTAAGTGTGGGGGAGTGTGCCCTTTTCGGTGACATTTTGTGCTTAAATGTTTAATCTCTCTGCTTATCTTGTGTTTGTCCAATTCAATATTATGGACCCTTTATATGTGGGTTGTTCTCTTTAAAGAATAAATATTGTTATGAATTGTAGGATAAATGGTACAAATTTTAAAATTTTGATTACTTTTGAGGAGCATTTTATATGCGGTGTGACCAAATGATCTGCAAATGATTGGATTTTATTGCTCAGGGTTCCTTTCTGTCTTCTCTCTTAGGGATTGCTAAGGGGTACTTCTCTGTTTAAAAAGAAAGAAAAAAATAATAATAAGGGACTAGCGAGACACCATTGGTAACCAACGAAAGAGAGTTGAGTGTTCTTAAATACAAAGGCGTGATGCCTATATTTTCTCGTCTCTTATGCAAAAGTGAAACAAATGCATAAATCTATTTTTCCTTTTGTTCTCTTCTCAATGCCCATTCTTGAGAGAAGTTGGCCATGGTAAAAGTTCTCAGAGTCACATAAAAGAAACATTGAAGTACCTTGGATCATACCCCGAAACTCTATATTTTATTTTTACCCTGAGCACACCTATGCCACCAGTAGTTAATTTTTCACACTCCTCAATAAGTTTAAGATCATGTTTATCCTACCCTTCATAATAATATTTGTTAGTATTGAGCATTCCCTACTTGGGTACGTAGTTTTGCTTGAGGACAAGCAAAAAGATAAGTGGGGGGTGTGATAAGTGTCCAAATGAGCGTGTTTTATAGGGGTATTTCATATATAATATTAACACTTTTCTTGCTCATTTCTCCACTTCGGTTAGTTTTCCTCTAGTTTATGTTTTATTATTATCTCACTAATTTATTGGTTTAACATGAGGAAAACCAAGCTGGGACTAAAGTAGATAAAGAGACGAACACATAGACGCAAACGACTCGAAAAACGGAGCCCAGACGAACAATCTAGAGCCGGTCGAAGTTAGAAGAAATAAGTCACGACAACCTCTGCGACGTCGAGATAACCGGCGGACTAGAGGGGCGCAACCGCCTCGCGGACAACAGAGAGACAACCGCCTCTTAATGGGCGGTCTAGAGAGGCGCAACCGCCTCGCGGACACAACAAGAGAGTACCGCCTCTTTGTAGGCGGTCTTGGAGGCGGAACAGGGAGGCACAACCGCCTAGCGGTTGTATAGGCGGACGTGAGATGAATGAAGCGGTCGTGACTAATTATCAGTCGCGACCAGTTTCTTCTTCGCCCTCGCCCGTCATCGTCTGCAACTTACCTTCACCGACTGTCTGCAACTCGCCCACTCGTCCACTGTCTGCGCCTACCTTAATTCACGCGTGTGTTCAGCTGTCTGTCCCCTGCAATAAATGATCAATCATGCAAATCTTATCCAGCTTCTTCCACCGCCTCACGCGTCTGTCTATCTTCTCTGCTTCCTCTTCCTTTTTCTATATAAACCCACGAGCTCCACCCAATAAATTCATCAATTCAATCCATACACGAATCGACGACCACTTCACCACACACACCATCTCATTTCTCTTCTCCCGCCTTCTCCATTTTATTTATTTTACAGTCCACCAAATTCACCTCTAGCCCTACGTACACAAAATAGCAGAGTGAGACGGAGTGATTACGGATGATTTCTATTACTCTCGTCTCTATCTATCTATTTAATATGTTAGGCTAGTTTACGTTTACTCTGGGAATAGTTATTATGTATCTGTATTAATTATGCAATATTTCTACTGGTTTATTTATATACAGTTTGTTACGTTTTAAAAGTCATCTCGCCTTTTTAATCTCTGCGAATTTATTAAATTGCTCTACTAAGTCTATTTGATCAGACCAGGTGATAAATAGACAGGTTAATTAAGGCGTAAAACTGGAGGAAACTTGTTATGATTTAATAAGTTAGTATTCAGTGCAAATGTAATTCCTCAATACTCCTCTGCCGTTCGCAGGCTTTTGCTTGAACCTTGATTAGAACCTTGCATTACAGGTGAACGAGTTCTTATGAGGCTATGACTTAGTCCTTAAGATAATTACAGGAACCTTGCCAAATTATTAAACCAGTAGAGATAGCTTAATTATGCAGATTATATTAACCTGACCCAGAGTTCCATTTTATTTATCTGTCAACTTAGTTTATTTTATTCTTTCTTTTTATTTATTTTACAAGTCAATTAATCCACCCCCCTCTTGTGACACGCTTAGGTACTATAATATATATATTAGTCCCACGGTTCGACATCCGGTTGCTTACATTTTCACTATACTACTGCGACCGGGATTTATTTGCAGCCCGACGTTATTTTTGGGTTTTTATTTCTTTCTTTTATGTTAATTACACCTGTTCTAACCATTCACGATAAATAACGTCTACAGCGGGATGAAGAAGGATGTAGCTGACTACGTGGCTAGATGCTTGACCTGTCAGAAGGTTAAGTTTGAGCATAGGAGACCCGGCGGTTTAGTGCAGTCTATGCATATTCCTTGCTGGAAGTTCGAGGACATCTCTATGGATTTCGTTGTCGGTATCCCACCGACTAAGGGAGGACTGAACACGATCTGGGTCATTGTAGATCGTCTTACAAAGGTGGCAAAGTTTGTAGCTATGAAGGATACCTGGAAGGTCCCGAAGTTAGCGGACTTGTTCCAGAAGGAGGTGATCCGGCACCATGGTGTGCCAAAGACCATTGTGTGTGACAGGGACCCTCGATTTTTGTCCAGATTCTGGGGTCAGGTTCAGGAAGCCTTGGGTACGAAGTTGAAGCTTAGTACGGCATTCCATCCACAGACCGACGGTCAGAGTGAGAGGACCATCCATACACTGGAGGACATGCTGAGAGCATGTGCCTTGGATTTTCAAGGGAGCTGGCTAGAGCGTCTACATCTGATAGAGTTCGCCTACAACAACAGCTACCACTCCTCGATACAGATGCCACCATTCCAGGTACTTCACGGTAGACCGTGTAGGACTCCTTTATGCTGGGATGAGGCCAGCGAGGTTACGCTTCTAGGACCAGAGTACCTAGAGTAGATCAAGGAGGATGTCCTACAGATTCGTAGGAACATGAGGGCAGCTCAAGACTGGCAGAAATCATATGCAGACACGAGGAGGAGGGACATTGAGTTCACTACCGATGATATGGTATTCCTTAGAGTGTCACCCATGAAGGGGATCTTCCGGTTCGGGCAGAAGGGCAAGTTGAGCCCGAAGTATGTTTGACCTTATGCTATTAGGGAGCGAGTGGGCCCGTTAGCCTACAGACTGGATTTGCCAGCAGAGCTCGGGAGGGTGCACGACGTCTTTCACGTTTCACAGTTGAAGAGGTATGTGCCTCATCCATCGCACGTTTTACAGCCAGAGACTTTAGAGTTGGACCCCGCTCTACGATATGAGGAAGTACCACTCTACATTCTCGATACGAAGATGAGGCAGACTAGGAACAAGACCGTTACCATGGTCAAGGTTCTCTGGTCGAACCATGAGGTGGAGGAGGCTACATGGGAGTTAGAGGACTCCATGAGAGCGAAGTATCTAGCACTCTCCGAGTAGTAGCTGTGATATTTATACGGGTTCGTGGTCAAACCCTTTTTAAGGGGGGTAGACGCCCCTTGGCTTGCGCATATCTTATGCATTAGGTCTTATTTTATGGTGTGTTTTGGTGGTATACTGTGTCATACATGTTTGTTTGGATGATTGTATGTTTGATACATCTTATGTATGTGCCTTAGTGCACCTGTTTGAATATATATATATAGTACCGCTGTGTACTTTTGTTGATGAGTTGGATGTGCACCTTGTTTAGTGCTATGACATGAATGAGTTTATGCCATGAGTTTCGGCTATTTTATATGTGCTGTATCAATCACGATACATATAGACTAGGTCTGATCCTAGTGGGAGTTACTCCCTAGCGATGGTCTGTTTGATTACTTAGTGGAACTGGATTTCTTAGGTGAACTGTAGATGAGTAAGGACTTCGGGACGAAGCCTTTTTAAGGGGGGTAGATTGAAATACCCCTAACCTTAAAAACTTAATTAAATGATCTATTAATGATCTATGATGGTTAATAAACATCTAAATACCATTGGGGAACAATCTGAAGATCTCAACAAGGCAAAACATGCCTTAAGATCGGTAAAGCCAAAAATGTGCTTTAAGACACCATAGAGATTGTATGACCTCAAATAGGATCCAAAGTGGATTCCTAAGTATTATAATGAAGTAAAGAACATTATAAAACCATTCTCAAAGGAAACCAAGCTCAAAAACAAGTTCTAACACAAAATGTGCTTTAAAATTCCTTAAAGCACGTTTTTGAGAAAATTGACTTTCTGAGTGGGTTTTGAGCGGTGTTGGATTAGACATTGTTATACTAATATACTATAATGTACCACATTGGAAGGTATAAATCCAAGATTTCAAAAAAAAAAATCAGAAATATGGCATTCATTTGTGAATAGTAATCCAAATAGTGCATTTTTAAGCAAAATTGACTAAGTATAGTCAATGGTCAATGCATGACTCATCTTTATCCTTATGAAGTCGGCAGCATGGAGCATGGAGGACTGAACATTCAACTTTAATACAAAATATCTAGCCAATTTGGTGAATCACCATTTACTATTCCATTTTCTACTTTTCATTCATTAAAACACATTTTCTTTCTTTCTCTTTCCTCTTGTCCCATTCCAGCCAAGCCATTAGCATTCTCTAAACCTCTCAAGCTGTGTTCTTGAGCATTCAAGGCAAATCAATCCCTTTGGCACCTAAGGTAATGGTTTAAGGCATATTTTAGCTCTTTTTCTTCATCTCTTCATTACCTACACATGGAGCTCATAATCTATCACTTTCCATGGCTTATTCTCAGTGTTTTAAACCTTTAAAAACAAAGAATCTCAGCTGAAGCAAGCTTTGGGACCAAGGTGGTCAAAATTTACATTATAAGGTAAAAAACATACCTTAAGGATTTCTATTCTCCATCCGGTTTTCTTCTTCTAATTTCTATGAGTTTATTCACTCATAATCTTCATATTTTCATGTTGATTCAGTGGGTTAACCATTTGGAGCAAGGGTGGCCGAAAATCAAAGGAAAGATCATTCTTTAAGGCATTTTGCCAAGGTAAAACCTATTACCATAGCAGCTTGTTGTTGTCTAGCTATTCCCCATGTTTTTATGGTGAATTTAACACCATGTGGTGTGTTCAATTCAGGCCGAAACCCTTTGGAGACTACCTTGCATTTTTAAGGTGATTTTTGCCTTAAATCTTACATTTAATTGTTCTTTATGGTTAGCTCATGCTTGGAGTACAACCATATCTTATTTTGGTGTATTAAACATGTCTAAATGATGTGGTGATTTTTCCTCCAAGCTGCCGAGTTGTTATTAAGGATAAACCAAGGTAGAAACACCTTAAACTTATGATTTTATGATTTTTCAGCATATATATTATATGTGCCGAGAGTGGAGTTGTTTATATGGATGATTTTAACCTAAGTATGGAAAAAACGACTAAGATAAATTAAGCTAGTCATTTAAGTGATTTAATTAACATAATGGTCAAATTATGACATTATGTGGAAAAATAAATAAACTACAGCAAGTGAAATACCCCGAACATAAATATGGTGATTAGAATATTTTAATATGGTATTTAAAGGCCTAATAGCGCCTAAATAATTTTGGTAAAGAAAATAAATCCAAAAAGGAAGGAGAAAAACGCTTGGAAAGCGGAAAACGCTAAAATGAGCGTTAAATAACCATAGGAGGTACGAGACCTCGGTTATAGTATCGTAAGGATTCCTAAGGCTTATTCATGCCTAATTAGTATATGGGGATGATTCCCGAAGAAAACGGATCCAAGAAATGTATTAAAACGCTAAAAGAGCTTTAGCGCACGTTTTTCGAGGAAACCCGAAAACGTGACTTTAAGTGGTCGAACAGACCCGTAAAAATTACAAATCATTAAATAATAATTATTAAGCATTTATGGAAGCTTAATAACCAATAAAAATAAAGAAACGAGAAAATTCCGGAAAACGGGCCCGGTTAGTGAATAGTATCAAAACCGGGTAAATAACGAGCGTCTTCTGTAAAAGACGAGAAACTGCTCCAGCTTAACAGTATAGTGGGGGCCGGTTTTTACTGGGTAAACAACCCTCTCACACACACACACAAGTAACAAATAAGTAAATCAAAAAGCAAAAAGCAAACAAAGTACATAAAGTAAATACCCCTCTCTCACCTCTCATTCTCACTTTCCCTCTCCTCTCTCCTATTTCCCCCTCTCTCACCGTCTCCCTCCTCCCTTCTCTGAATGTTGGGCGATTTTTGGAGCTCTCCAAACAGCTCCCATGGCAGCCCCTCTTCATCCTCTTGCTCTACCTCCATGTGAGCTTCAAATGAAAAATAAAACACATATTTGAACTCCCCTCATCCTCCTCTACATTCCTATCTTTTCAAAATTCGAAAAGGATGAGTTTCATCTCCATGGGTTTTCCCCATTTGAAGAGAAAAGCACACCATTGTGAAGCTTGGAGTTCCCTCTTTCCAACAAGGTAAAAATCTCCATGAAAGACCCTATATTTCTCCATCTCTTTGTATGGCCGATTTTACCCTCTCTCTCTTACCTTGTTTTTCTCTCTCTTTTTGAGCATCAATTTCACCTAGCAATGGTGGTGGGTTCTCCTTCTTGAACAAAGGGCTAAAACCCCTCCTAAAGCACTCCAAAGGTAAACCCTAGAAATTGGTATTTTGAACACTTCAATGAACTAGCATAAATCTAAGGGTTAGTGCATTAATTATACTTGTTTGATGTGCTTTGGGTGATGGGAATGGAGTTTGGCAACTCCATTCCCCATGTGATCGATTTGTGCAAGAAAGAGAGGAGAAGAAATGGAAAAGAAAAGAAGGAATCAAAAGCTCAAGGTAAGAGCTCCTTCCGAATGTAAATTCTATTGCATTAGAGTAATGGGAATGGGTAAAATATTTAAAGAACCCAAAACCTTGTACTAGTATTGAGAATTGTGAAGTTTGAGTATTTAAGAGCAATTATGTGGATTGTAGGCCTTAGAGCCAAATAATTGTATATAGGTATTTGTATTGTGGATTGAGGAAATATTGGTGTATTGGGATTTTGTATGTGTGCTGGTAGAGCCCTTGTGGTTTGGCTAGATTAGGGAAGAATTTGATGAGAAAGGATGTGTGTGAATAATTAAGGAAAGTAGATGAGCTATGGCAAAATTTTAGTAGGAATTATGTATTTAAGGATGACTTGGTGAGTGGGAGAACCAAGGTATGTATTGGGATTAGTGGAGATGTTTAGTAGCTATGGGATGGTAAGTGTAGTATGAGGAATAAGAAGTGTAAAATCTGTAGCAAAGTGTATAAGAATACATTGGAGGAGTTAGGAGAATTTAATGTGCAAGAATTAGTAAAATGAATGCTAGACTTGGGTATAGATATTGTAATTGCTTGAAAATGTATTTGGGATACTAGGAGTAGCATTGGTAGAGGGAGTATTGAATGGTAAGGGTTAGAAGGAAAATCTGTAGCATGAGAGTAAAGAAAACAACTGTAAGAATTGAAAGGAAGTGAGGAGAAATTGTGTATGTGGATTTAGAGAAGAGTAAGGAATTGTTGGATGAACTAAGGCAATTTGAAGGGCCTAGATAGTGTTTAAACATGTGGGATGTCATGTAGGAAGATTGGGGAAGTAGTGGATAAAGGAGAGGACTGAAAACAGAAAGTAAAATGCAAATACTGGGCCGGACCGACCTTAGGACCGAACTTGCAAGGTCGGTCGAGCCCAGATTTACTAAGGACGGAAACCTTCTGGAATGGACCGACCTTGGGACCGGACATGCAAGGTCGGTCGGCCAGAAAAATTTCCCGTAATGCAACCTACTGGAATGGACCGACCTTGCGACCGGACTTGCAAGGTCGGTCGACTCAAAAATTTTCCGTCTTGTAAGCTACTGGAATGGACCGACCTTGAGACCGGACTTGCAAGGTCGGTCGGGCTAAAATTCTCCGTTAAGTAACTCACTGGAATGGACCGACCTTGGGACCGGACATGCAAGGTCGGTCGGCCCTGTAATTTTCCAGCGTATTTCCTTACTGACTTCGATCGACCTTGGGACCGACCCTAGGTAAGGTCGGTCGAGTCAAAACAAATATATATATATATATATATGATTAGAGTTATCATATGTATATAAGTATATGCCTATACACATAGGTATATGTAAATGTAGTAACACAACATTAATGGGAAGAAAGGATGAGGAAATGCACATGTGAGTAAGGAAACAAGTTAAGGAAGTTGTAAGTATAAGAACATTAAGTGTACCGGGCTAACGGGGTAAGTAAGGGAGTAGTAACTACTCGTATATCGTATGAGCATACTATTAACAACAATGTTGGAAACATTATCAGTGGAACAAGTGTGAACCAAGGAACAAGGGAACACATGGTAAAGCTAACTCTGGTGAAAGGTATGATTTCCTCATGCCCCGTATGCTAACCGAGTTACGTTGATTTGTATGTTGTATGCCGGCTAATCAAGACTAAAGCATGAAAATGGTTTATTTCCTTCATTGTATGTCTTGATGTATGTTGTGTGAGCTAACCTTTCCTAATTGATTGTGTGGCTTCATCTAGTGCGTAGTACGACTCATAGATGAGTCTTGTTGTGTATAGACTCGTGGTAAGAGTCATGTGTGAACCCATGGAACCGTAGCAACGCACTAAACCAACGAACCAATAAACGATAACGTAAATCAATGAACTCACCAGAATGTGAGTGTACGGGAGTAATAACCTCCCGATGACGGTAGGAGAAACGAAATGAGTAATCCACAAACGAACAGTAGTGGAAGTATATAAGTAACCTCAATTAGAGGAACTAATCTTGGTGCAAAACATGAACCATGAGAGTAGTAAAGAATGATGAGGGATCTCCAAACGCCTTAGTAATTAGTCGACCCATTATGAGAGGACCCGACTGATGTAAGTATGCCCCGAACGAGAGAGTATTCGATATGTTGGGGAAACCCTTAAATCTGAGGATACTAGACGGTGGTAATTCCCTAAGCTAACAGAGGTTATCGAGAGAGATACTTCTAGGCTAACCCATGAGGTTGTATTGTGCCCTGAGAGAAGAGTGTTGGGAATTCGTGTAGTCCGGTAGAACGGGCATTTGAGTATTTGAGGAGCTAAGCGTATAGCCCTCGTATTGTAGGTCCGGTGGCG
Source organism: Limonium bicolor (assembly GCA_023374045.1). NCBI lineage: Eukaryota > Viridiplantae > Streptophyta > Magnoliopsida > Caryophyllales > Plumbaginaceae > Limonium > Limonium bicolor. Next base: position 171,384,483 of record CM041782.1, read on the forward strand.
AGTCTTGAGTATGACTCCGCCCAGAGGCCAAAGTAATGAGTATTGCGTATGTATGAGTGAGGTAATGAGTATTGAGTAAGAATCAAGTATGAGTATGTAGTGAGTACCGAGTATTGAGTACGTATGAGTAAGTATCGAGCATTGAGTATGTAAGAGTAAGTAAGGGGGAATTGAGTAGTGAGTATTCACTAGTATAGTAACGAGCACAGAGTAAGGATCGTGTACGAGTAAGGTATTGAACATGGAGTGATTAGTACGCAAGAGTAAGGAGTAAGTATGAGTAGAGTAACGAATATCGAACACAGTACGAAGAGTAATGAATGTATAACAAATACGAATGGTTGACTATTGAATTGTCTTCCTTAGTAAGTATTGTACTCGTGTATTTATGTAGGTATCTTTGATTGTATTGTGTAGTATGAGTATGTATGTATGCATGTAAAATGAACTCCATGTATATCCGACCCAAAGTAGTTGGCGTACCGCGGTTAGCACGCGGTATATGCGGATTTCATATGCAGCGTAAGCTGACCCCCTCGGGGGACCGTTTTTAGTGTGTAGGTACCCAAAGCTGATCACCGTTCGAGAGAGTAGGACGGGGACTGCTACGTAAGCATGGGTAGTTGTATAGTAGGAATTGGTACTTGTATTGTAATGCGAATTTGGAAGCCCTAACTGTATCGGTAATTTGAGGATTGTAGAATACTCGGTATAGTAATGAATTGGAGTTGTAATTGGATTATGGATGAGTATGCGATGGGAAGTATTGTATTGTGTAGATGCAGAAGGTTATTTTCTGAGTGGTTAAACTGGTGTAAAATTAAAAGAAAAGAAATTAAAAACTCAAATTATAAACGTCGGGCTGCAAACAAATCCCGGTCGTAGTTAGTAAAACAAGTGTCGTATCCACAGGGAGATTGTTCAATTTATCCTAGTCTTGGTAGTTACTTAAAAACTGTAAAAAAGGGGTTTAGCCGGAGGCAAGCTTGATTTGTTGTTTGATCAGTGCAAATATAATAAAAACAGTAAAAAGGTGAATTAATTGATGTGAATGGAAAAATGTATCCTAGGATAGCGGGGGAATTTCCTAAATTACTTAAACAGATTTATAACCATGTCTCAATTATTTATTGTCTATTAGAGTTAATAATTGTCAGTTACGAACTCTTAATAATAGCCTTAATATTTTCCTGCTCAATCCGGAGTGTAAATACTAAGATTAATTCCTTGGTGGTACTTAGACTATCTCAAAATCATGTGTTGATAGTTACCAAATAAATGCAGTCGTTTGTCGCGCAAAGCATCTAGCAATATTAGTTGAAAGGAATTAAAACAAGTTAACAAGTGAGACAAGTGATAAATATTGTTTACGTAATATTAGAAATAAAACCCCCATCCTAGGATACAAAAGAAAATTACTCAGACATTAACGGAGATAAGAAGATAGCACAGACAGATTTTGACATTATTTCAGAGGAAGAACTGGTCTGCTCTCGCTCTCGCTGCTGCTCTTCTATTTCTTTTGTTACTGCGTGAGTGTGGAATGATGTGGTGTTACGGGAGGAAAATAAGTGGAAGCAAATGGATGAGTGTGGTGAAAGTACTCTTCAGACTCCCGTCGTGCGTGGTGTGCGTGGTATGCGTGGTATATTTGTTGTGTTGAAGGGGTGAGTTTATATAGAGGCAGAGGAGAAGAAGATCCGTACGATTTTTGATTACAGACTTATTGCTCTCGTTGATTGCTCATTAATTGCAGGGGACAGGAGCTGGAGACGCGTGAGGAAATAAGGTAGGCGGTGCGGGAGTAGATGGATAACGGAATCAAGTTGCAGACGACGGCGAAGACGGGCGAAGAAAACTGGTCGCGACTGATTTTTTAGTGACAACCGCCTCATGTCCGCCTATGTATAGGCGGTTGCTTTGCTGATGTCCGCCTCCGGTACCGCCTGATATTGGGCGGTTGTATGTTGTTTGTCCGCCTCCTTGACAGCCCCAAAATAGGCGGTTTGCCTTGGTAGTGTCCGCCTGCACGTCCGCCCCCTTTTCAGGCGGTTGCAAGTAGTCTAGTCCGCCTGATATCACGATGTACAGGCTTGTCTCTTGTCCGCTTGTTATCATGATGTACATGTCCGCCTGTTATCACGATGTACAGGCTTATTTCTTCTACGAGCTCTAGATTCTTCGTTTGGACTCCGTTTTCTGAGTCGTTTGCGCCTATGCGTTCGTCTCTTCGTGTACTTTGCTCCTAGCTTGGTTTTCCCTCATGTTTAAACCAATAAATTTGTGAGATATTCAATAAAACATAAACCAGAGGAAAAACATACGATAAGTGAGAAATGAGCAGAAAAGTGCTGATATAATATATGAAATACACCCATAAAACATGCTCATTTAGACACTTATCACACCCCCACACTTACCTTTTGCTTGTCCTCAAGCAAAACCATGTACCCAAACAAGTAGGGAATGCTCAATATTAACAAATACTATTATGAAGGGTAGGATAAAGAAGTCAATAGTACATGATCTTAAACTTATAGAGGAGTGTGATCCATCACCTACTGGTGGCATAGGTGTACTCAGGGCAAAAATAAAAATTAGAGTTTCGGGGTATGATCTAACGTACTTCAATGCTTCTTGGTTAAGGTGACTTTGAGAACTTTCACCATGGCCAACTTCTCTCAAGAATGGGCATTGAGGAGAAAACAAAAGGAAAAATAGAATTATGCATTTGTTTCACTTTTGCATAAGAGATGAGAAGATATATGTAGGCATTAAGCCTTTGTATTTTTAAAGAACACTCAACTCTCTTTGTAGGTTACCAATGGTGTCTCGAAAGTCCCTTATTATCATTATTTTTTTCTTTTTTGACAGAGAAGCACCCCTTAGCAATCCCTAAGAAAGAAGACAGAAATAACCCCTGAGTAATAAAAATTCATCTATTTCAGATCATTTGGTCACACCGCATAAAAATGCTCCTCAAAAGTAATCAAAATTTTAAAATTTTTGTACATTTTATACCATTTATCCCACAATTCATAACAATATTTATTCTTAAAAAGAACAACCCACATAAAAAGGGTCCACGATATTGAATTTGAACAAACGCAAGATAAGCAGAGAGATTAAGCATTTTAGCATAAAATGTCACCGAAGGGCACACTCCCCCACACTTGAATTGAACAATGTCCTCATTGTTCACCAGAAAAACAAGGGAAAGTTTCAGAAGGCCTTTTCGGTAAGTAGATAAAATAGAGAGAACACGAAGCTCACGAATATTCATTTAAGCATATAAATTCTTCTCTGCAGATTTATTTAAATAAAAGCATAACGAAAGAAACTGGTACTCCCCTGAGATTATTTTTGCTAGCGTGTATTGGACTTTCCCCACACTTGAGCTTCAGCCTCAAGTAGCGTAGCTTGGTTGCGGTGTAGACATGAAGTTGTACCTGCTTAAGACACTAGAAGCAACCATACTATAAACGGGGTTAAAAGTTAGCAAAAATAAAATTTAAAGGGAACCTGAAAATTAAAACAGCATAAAAAGCATATAAAAGATAAGTTCGTCCGGGTTGCCTCCCGGAAAGCTGCCCTTCTTTAACGTCTTTGGCTGGACGCTTTGTCGTTAGATCGATCCTGGGGGGTGGTTATGAGGAGGAGATCCAAAGCATGACTCGATGGTATTTTTGAGTGTCCACCGGGATGCATGTTTTCTTTTCTTATCCCGCTCTTCATCCGGGATTGGTGGTGGAATCTCTGTAATAGACATGCCGTCTGGAAGGGTGATAAACAGAAGTGGGGATGATGATGATTGAGTATCCCTTACGAACTTGAGATCTTTGGATTTGCTATCTGGAGATCTTCCTGATGCAAACTCCAGCTTTTCGTTATAAGCCTGAAGGGTGATTTTCCCCTGGGCTACCCAAATGTGCACATCGGCTGTGGCAAGGAATGGTCGTCCAAGGATGAGAGGTGTAGTGGAGTTCTCTTCGATGTCCAGAATGACAAAATCGCATGGGAAGTATAAGTGCTCCACTTTAATGATAACATCCTCCACCACTCCGCTTGGGTATGCTACTGAACCATCTGCCAGTTGCAGGGTCATCTTGGTCGTTTTCATCTCTCCAATTCCCAGCTTTTTGAAAGTGGAGAGGGGCATCAAATTTATGGAGGCACCCAGATCGCATAGGGAGTATGGAAATGAGGTGCTACCAATTGTGACTGGAATAGTGAAGCTGCCCGGATCATTGCATTTTGACGGTAGTGGTTGTTGCAGAATAGCTGAGCAAGCTACATTGAGAGGTACCGTACCGACTTCGGCCAATTTAGTTTTGTTGGATATGAGGTGTTTGAGGAATTTGGCATAGTTTGGCATTTTGGCAATGAGGTCGACAAACTGTATATTGACGTTTAGTTGCTTCAGCATTGCCAGAAACTTTCCATATTCATTATCCAATTTCTGCTTCTGGAGTCGGCGGGGAAATGGTATAGGCGGTTCTTGTGAAGATGGTTTTGAAGCTGATGGAATAGTGAGGATGGTGGGAGATGTTTTTTCTACAGGGGCCTCAGCTTTTTCTTCACTATCCTCTTTGGATTCTTCTGATCTTTGCGGGATGTGAATCTCGTCGGTTTTCTTACCGCTTCTCAAGGTTATCGCCTTAACCTCTTCTTCTTCTTCTTCAAAGTCGAGCTTTTCATTTTCATAACCGGCCACCAAGTGCTCAAGGTAGGTATTCTCAGATTGAATGCGATTTTTATAGACTTTGGCGGTGCTTTCAAGTTCAGCTACATTCCTTTTGGAATTTTCGATTGCAACAACCCACTCATGGAGGGAAGGGTGTAGGTCTGGAACTTTAGCTGTTTTAGCCACCTCCATCTTTTCTTCATCGTACTCCTTCACATAGATGCACTTGGCTTGCTCTCTTGGATTTGGTTCATTTTGGCTGGGGAGAGCCCCTGGTGGTCTTCGAGCAAGATGTTCTGTAAGTTGATTGAATTTGCCTTCGATTTTCTGGTTGAAGGCTTCTTGTGCAGAGAGCTGGTTCTGAGTTATGGACATGAATCCTTTCATCATCTCTTTAAGTTCTGCATTTGGATCAACAGAGGATGAAGATGGTTGTTGTTGTTGCTGTTGTTGGAAACCTGGAGGGGCACCTAGTGCTCTATAACCCATATTAGAGTTTGGTTGGGGTCGGTTTCCCTGATAGGTATTGGAATTGTTGTTCTGCCCTCCTTGGTTCTGATCATTATTTTTCCATGAGAAATTCGGGTGATTTCTCCATGGATAGTTGTTGTTGATGTTATTGTTGTAGGAATTACCAGGGCGGTTTCCTATGAATTGTACTTCCTCGTACTGGCCTTTGCCTTCGCATTGATGAGTTTCATGAGGACCGGCGCATATGACACATCCTTCTGTAGGTGGAGCTGGTGGTGAACTTGTAGGTGGGGAAGCTATTGTTTTTACGATTTCGTTTTGTGATGTTGTTAGCTTTTCCACCATCTTTGCAAGGGACGAGATCTGGGCTGATAAATGATCTGTAGGCTCAACGTGGAGTAGGCCTGCTGCTCGTGGCGTTCTTCCCTTGGATCTCGTCCACTGTCTGGTATTGCTCGTCATGGTTTCGAGAAGGTCCATTCCTTCTTTAGGAGATTTCATCATGAAACTTCCTCCTGCAGAAGAATTGACGAGTAGTCGGTTTCCATCATCTAGACCATTGAAAAATGACAGGCAGAGGGATTGATCGTCAAGACCATGGTGGGAACACTTCATTAGCATATCCTTGAATCTGTCCCATGCGTCGTACAATGTTTCTCCCGGCTCCTAACAGAAAGTGTTGATTTCACCGATCAATTGCCTCGTTCTACTGGTTGGGTAGTATTTGGCAAGAAATTTTTGGGCCATTTGCAGCCATGTGGTGATTGATCGGGAGGGAAGGCTTCGATACCACCTGTTTGCTGAATCCGACAACGAGTGAGGAAATAGTTGTAGACGGATTCTTTCTTTGACGTTGCCGGTCTGACCAAAGGAATTGTAGAAGTCTAGGAAGAGACTCAGATGATTTGGGGCTTCATCTGGGTTCGCTCCACTAAACTTGCCTAGATCCCGGACGGCGGTGATGTAGTGGGTTTTGAAAACCCATCGTCCGGCTTCTTCTGGTGTTAGTTCAGGGAGAACTATGGCTGATGCTCTTCCTTCTGTATTCGGTTGGTGGTAGTCAGAGAGAGCACGGTGTTCTGGTTGATTTGCATGGTCAATTTCATTTATAACTTCGTTATTGGCCATGACTTGGTTTCTCAGGTTTCTTTGTGCTTGTAATAAAGTGCGCTCGGGTTCGGGGCTCAGACTGATTGGTAGAGAGCCTTGGGTTCGAGTATTTGGCATGCACAGAAGATAACTTGTGGTTTGTCAGAAACTGTGGAATTAATTAGTAAATAGATAAAGAAAAGCAAATATATTGGTTAGGCTGATAAACGTTAGTTAAACAACACTGATATATTTTTTTTTTGTCTTTTTTTTAACAAGGTAAAATGACAGAATATTAAATGACAAGGGAAAGAAATGACAGAAAATTAAAGTTAGGAGTTAGTATACTGGAAATTATAAGTTAGTAGTTAGTATACAGAAATTTGAAGGACAATGGAAATGAAATGTTAAGGACAATGGAAATTAAATGTTAAGGACAATGGAAAGAGATGACAGGAAATTTTAAGTTAGTAGTTAGGGACAATGGAAAGAAATGACAATGGAAAGAAATGACAGAAATAATAACAATAATATTAAGATGTCCGAAGTTAGATGTTCAAGTCAGATGTCCAAGTCAGATGTCCAAGTCAGATGTCCAATTCAGATGTCCAAGATTAACAATTTAATAGTATTAACAGATTAATATAATATAGCGAGTGAACTACCGGAAACTAGGGAAATTGATGGAATCAATCTCCCCGGCAACGGCGCCAATTTGCAGAAGGTTTATTTTCTGAGTGGTTAAACTGGTGTAAAATTAAAAGAAAAGAAATTAAAAACTCAAATTATAAATGTCGGGCTGCAAACAAATCCCGGTCGTAGTTAGTAAAACAAGTGTCGTATCCACAGGGAGATTGTTCAATTTATCCTAGTCTTGGTAGTTACTTAAAAACTGTAAAAAAGGGGTTTAGCCGGAGGCAAGCTTGATTTGTTGTTTGATCAGTGCAAATATAATAAAAACAGTAAAAAGGTGAATTAATTGATGTGAATGGAAAAAATGTATCCTAGGATAGCGGGGGAATTTCCTAAATTACTTAAACAGATTTATAACCATGTCTCAATTATTTATTGTCTATTAGAGTTAATAATTGTCAGTTACGAACTCTTAATAATAGCCTTAATATTTTCCTGCTCAATCCGGAGTGTAAATACTAATATTAATTCCTTGGTGGTACTTAGACTATCTCAAAATCATGTGTTGATAGTTACCAAATAAATGCAGTCGTTTGTCGCGCAAAGCATCTAGCAATATTAGTTGAAAGGAATTAAAACAAGTTAACAAGTGAGACAGTGATAAATATTGTTTACGTAATATTAGAAATAAAACCCCCATCCTAGGATACAAAAGAAAATTACTCAGACATTAACGGAGATAAGAAGATAGCACAGACAGATTTTGACATTATTTCAGAGGAAGAACTGGTCTGCTCTCGCTCTCACTGCTGCTCTTCTATTTCTTTTGTTACTGCGTGAGTGTGGAATGATGTGGTGTTACGGGAGGAAAATAAGTGGAAGGGAATGGATGAGTGTGGTGAAAGTATTCTTCAGACTCCCGTCGTGCGTGGTGTGCGTGGTATGCGTGGTATATTTGTTGTGTTGAAGGGGTGAGTTTATATAGAGGCAGAGGAGAAGAAGATCCGTACGATTTTTGATTGCAGACTGATTGCTTCGTTGATTGCTCATTAATTGCAGGGGACAGGAGCTGGAGACGCGTGAGGAAATAAGGTAGGCGGTGCGGGAGTAGATGGATAACGGAATCAAGTTGCAGACGACGGCGAAGACGGGCGAAGAAAACTGGTCGCGACTGATTTTTTAGTGAGAACCGCCTCATGTCCGCCTATGTATAGGCGGTTGCTTTGCTGATGTCCGCCTCCGGTACCGCCTGATATTGGGCGGTTGTATGTTGTTTGTCCGCCTCCTTGACCGCCCCAAAATAGGCGGTTTGCCTTGAAAGTGTCCGCCTGCACGTCCGCCCCCTTTTTAGGCGGTTGCAAGTAGTCTAGTCCGCCTGATATCACGATGTACAGGCTTGTCTCTTGTCCGCTTGTTATCATGATGTACATGTCCGCCTGTTATCACGATGTACAGGCTTATTTCTTCTACGAGCTCTAGATTCTTCGTTTGGACTCCGTTTTCTGAGCCGTTTGCGCCTATGCGTTCGTCTCTTCGTGTACTTTGCTCCTAGCTTGGTTTTCCCTCATGTTTAAACCAATAAATTTGTGAGATATTCAATAAAACATAAACCAAAGGAAAAACATACGATTAGTGAAAATGAGCAGAAAAGTGCTGATATAATATATGAAATACACCCATAAAACATGCTCATTTAGACACTTATCAGTAGAGTACTCGGTATGTTCATGTTCGTCCGACCGATAGGATGTAGTATTGTAACTCGCCTTGTTAGTCACGTGGGTGACTAGCGGCATTGTACACCCGCCGTTGTGTAAGGAATATGCGAAGTTAAGTATTTGTACAGTAATGACGGTATTAGCGGTAGGAGTGTTACAAAAAGTGGTATCAGAGCGAAGTATCGCTCTGATGGATGAAATACCGAGTTTAGGTAAATACCGAGTTAGGAAGTAGAGACTTAGGGCTAAGGGTTGAGTGCTAGTGTGCGAGGACGCTAGTTAGGAACTTCCGTATGAATCGGAAACCTACAACAACCATACCCGCCCTCCGCAACCCCCGGTATAAAGTTGGAATAATAACGGCAGAGAGATGGAAAGACCTTTCACACTCGGGTAAAACCCGATCTGGCATTACAAAAAAAACCTTATTAGAAAAGAACCTGTCTTACGGTAGAGTCCAAGAACTAGAAGTCCCGAAGACGGTTCCCGTTGAATGACAAGGACCGCACTTAATGGCGGAGGAATGAAGATCCTAAACACAAGGATAAGGGAATTTATGGCACCATGGGGCGACATGCTTCGCAGTCGCGAGAACCATGTGTAGCCAGCAAGAAGAGAAGCACGGTCGTGCAATGAAGCAAGGAAAATGGAGTAACAAGCCGAGACAAGAGAGTCTACGGACCGTAATCTTTGATGATACAAACAACGGTATACAAACCGACTAAGGAGTTAGTCGAGGTTGGATTAACACCAAACCTACATGCCAAGAGGCTGTAATAACCGAACAACATAGTTCAGATACTATGAAAGAAATCATAACACATACACCTATAGGACCACAACCTGGTTCCTAAGGATAAGTTAGGTCTTGTTAACCACACTGAAGGGGTGAGACACCCGGATGGACGACAACCACGTCAAGTACACTGAGAAGCGACTCAGGAGATCGATCACCAAGATCAAAGGATCAAATGAAGACCTAATAAAACCACCAATTATGGATGGAAACGATACCGCCACCGGTATGCGTTAACCGAAAAACAACCTACCCGTGCACTTGCCCAGGGCAAGTGCAGCAACTACAAGACGATTGGAATACTTCTAACAACCCGCAGATACTTGTCAAAGTACCGCTATGACGAATGGAGCAAATATATGATCACCAATCCTAAGGATGTTAAATAACGAACCCTTGGGAAGGCCGAATGGCACGACCATTGTATTAAGGACATACCAATCAGCAAGAAGCTGAACTTGGTCAAGACCGCAAACATGGCAACGCCATGAAGAATTCCTTTTTAACACTGAACTGTTATTTCAAAACCCAAATTTTTCTTTCAAAATCACAAACTCTCCTTTTAAACCTTGGATTTTAAAACCAAACAGACGGAATTACGGTGAGTATCATAGAATGATACAAGAGGAGTTGACAATAGAATGCTTCACCTAGGCGTGTGACGAACACTACGAGTGTACCCATATACGGGATGTGGGATGACCGCACTCCGAAGGAGCTTGCGGGCCTGACAGATAGTTAGGTAAGTGGTAACGTGCCAAGACGGTACCCCACGTATGTATACATGTAGTGTACGAAACACGGGAAGTAGTCAACTCTGTGCTACAGACCATAAGTAAATACAAAACGGAACAGTTGGATACCCAAAATGAGCAGAAGAAACTCAGATAAGCTACGAGCTAAGGAGTCAAGAACCTACTACAGGAGGATGAGTAAGAGTTGAAAGTGCAAGAAGCACTAACAACGGGATAAGACATTGGATATGTCACGAGGATATCAAAGTAAGGCAAATACCTAACATTAACACATCAGTGTTCAATGAACGGGATAGATTCCCAGAACAACTACCACAAACACACAGGGTGATGTTATAAGGTACCAGAATAACCATTCATCACCGGAAGGGATATCAACTCCGCTATAACACAAGGAAAAACACCAAAGGACTACCCTAAGAATGGGAGACCTTATAACCCTTAACGGGATAACTAAGATCCTGAACCGCAAGGTAGGATGACGGACTGAACGTGCATATAAATATCAGCCAGATGTGATAGCATAATCAATAACACCCAGGAACAATCCATAAAGGGTATCAAGTCAACACAGTTGGATGAAAAGTCGTGGTAAGAACACCACAAATGGGAACGAACGTTCGGTTAGAACACGAAGGGATCCCACTTGACAGGGGATACCCCAAATTAATAAATGGTATCGATCAATACCAGGATACAAAAGGGTCTCCAACGAACGGAAGCGTGATGCGACGATCTTATTAGGGGGCCCAGTATCACCTCCAAGCCCAGCAATGGCTTACAGGGAAGTAACCACTCGAGAACAACCTACGATGAGCGGAGCTCTAGACGATATGGCTAGTAGGCCATGAAACTGTTACCACACAACCCAACGGTTGCAAAACCAAGGTGAACTATGTGAAAAGTGGTCATGAATGACACCGATAAAAGAGCAACAACCAATAATGGAGAATTTCCTCATAAACGTGAGACCGCAAGAGCGGTGAACGCGTGGATCCCAAGAAGGGGATACCATCAGCAACTGTCGAGAAATATATCCTTTTCAGAACTACTAATGTAGTCAAGCTTGAGCATACAATTATTGCCAAGCAATTTGAAATAAGCTTCAACAGCAATTGATGACAACCAAGGAGTAACCGGTTATAAAACCAATGATGCTCAGGGAGCTCAGAAAAATAAAGGAATACCATATTCTGTATTGCCAAATACATGGGAAACCATCGTATGAATGATAGAGATGCATGAGCTGAAGCTAGCAACAGTGGATGCCATGTAGACCAATACTGTAACACCCCAACTACTAACAACACACTTAACAACATATCGCAGCGGAATTCATAACTCACAACATCACTTAACTCTTTGGTGTTACACGCCGTTAGCCACCCACGTGGCTAACAAGGCTAACATACATACATTGTACCGGTCTGATGGACTAAATTCCCGAGCGACTACACATAAATCCCGTTCCATGTCCAACAGTCATTATACCCTTACATTACAGCTGTACCGAGTAATTACCAACTAACGCCGATACATTTTCGGTCTTACTACACCTATAATACATCCACAATTCTCATGACTACCACATACAAACACTACCCCGTCCTACTCTCGAACGGCTTCCAGTTCCTTGTACCTGAAAAGTATGGGAGCCCCCAAAGGGGGTCAGCACCTTTGCTGGTATGGTAATCCCGCAGCCCACATGCTACCGGGCCACGCACAACTATTTGTCATCTTAGCATGCGGTTGATTTATTTCAAACATGCACAACTCACACATATCATGCTTATAAGCAAACATCCATTAATAGGGCACAACACAAGGTTAGCACACACAACATAACAACACACTTTACTTTATAACATACACAACTTAATTTTTCACTCTTCTTAGAGTACATGAACTTCATTTAGGGAGTGCCGGGGTGATATAAGCCCGAGCACAACAACATACATTTTCTTTACTTGAGTGGCGGCCTCATATAGGACCGTACACAACATACATAATTTCCCCCTAACTCCAATAGTGATGAGGTAGGTAAGCCTTGGTTAAGCTTGTGGGTGGTTGTAATTCCAGGAAGAAAAACAACCATAACATAACAGAGAGGGAGTCGAGGCAACATAGGCGTCAACACCCTAACAACATTGTACATAATTTCCCTCCTAGCCCGATGTGGAGGTCGGGTAGGTAAGCTTTGGCTAAGCTAGTGGGAGGTCGAAATCCAATGAAGGAAAACAACCCTAACATAACAGGATGGGAGTTAATTCTCATATATGTATTAACTCCCAAACAACACGCGCGACCGGAACAACCGGATTCCTCTCCATACATAACATATACTTATTAGTTAGAGGTTCCCTTATGGAACTTATCACATACACACTTCACATAGTGTTACTAACTCGGTTAGACACATAAGGGGTGAAATATCCCTTTTGACAAACATGGATAACTTTATCCAATAACAACAACAACATATCCAACAAGCCACAAACATCACACATAATCACAACATACACGAACGCACGAATAGCCGTAGTTAGAACGTTCCCATGGGTTGGGACGTTTATTCCGAATACCGATCACTTATGTGAACCTAAGGTCGGTTAACTATTATATAAAACACATAACTAAGGTTAAGCGGTATCGGAATTAATTACGCCACAATAATGAATTACTGTAAACTCATTTCATGCTTTATCTTGCAAGGTGGCAAACACACAGAAAAACACATTGGCATACAAGCCGGTGTAATCCGGTAGGACACAGGTTGCAATAAAACCATACCTGTCACCGTGGGAAATTACTTTACCGGTGTTCTCACGTTCCTCGGTTCACACTTGTTCTTCATGTCATACTCTTGAACCACTATTTACATGTCAAATGGTTCAATCAATATTGAGGTGTTACGGTAGGTACATAATTACTACTCCCGTACTTACCCCTTTATCCCGTTATTTCGGTTTAACTTTGTGTACTTAAACTCACAATTTTCTCAATCATTTCCAACACTTGTTTATACTTCCAATGGCCTTTAAAACTCACCAAACAAGGCCTAATCAACATCTAAAACCATTATCATTCACTTCCCCATCATAACAACACTTAATAACACTCTCTGGTGCATTTTTAGGGTGGTCCGGGTTTGTGTCCGAGTTTACAAACCCGGAACACACCGTCGTAACACTTTCTGCCCAATTTTACACCTGGTCCGGGTTTGTATCCGGGTTTACAAACCCGGACCACCTACAGATTTTACTCTCTGGGGTGTTTTTGGGGTGTTCCGGGTTTGGGTTCTTGTTTGCAAACCCGGAACACTCCAGTATTAGTCCAGAACATTATTTTTCATCCACTTTTCAACCTCCAAACCAAGCCTAACCTTCTCCTAATGTTTCCACATGTTTCCTACATGTTTAAACACCCTAAAACATGCACTAAGCCACTTCAAAACATAGGTCCATTCATTACTCAAATTCCTTGCTCCCATTCTCAATCTTCCCATTTTCTGTTACACTTATGCGCACTTGTGCTACGGATTTTTATCCCACTTCTTCTAGTTCCCAAATGCCATTTCAAGGCTATCAAATATCTCAACTCAACCACATACACACCTAGCTCCTCCAGTTTACCACGTCACCTTAAAACACTTATTTTCTATCGAGATTTCACCATAACCTCCCCATAAACTTAACATCTCCCAAACCATCAATTCACATCAATTTACATTCCTAATCTAGCCACACCCATAAGGGTCCTACCAGCACATAATATCCATTCAAAATTCACCAAACAACACTACAAACACAATTCCCAAATCACTTGGCTCCAAGGCCCTCAATTCAAACCAACATTTCACAAAATCCAACTAACCAACATCAAGCATCTTATTGCTCCAGATTTTATTTCATCTTTTATTTTTCCCAAACCCAATTCTAAAACAATTAATATAGACTTTAAGGTAATCCACAAGTTTCTCCTCTTGCTCCTCCTCTTCCCAATTTCGATCAAATAGGTGATGGAGTTACCAAACTCCATCCCAACACCCAAATTACACAAAAAGCACACAATTAAAATTCTAACCCTTAAGATAACACAAATTCAATCTAAGGGCTTAAAACACAAGGTTAGGGTTTACCTCTTGGAACCCTTTAAGAGAGACTTTCACCCTGGAATCAAAAGGGCCATTCCACCACCATTGGAGGGTTGAAATGAAGCTCAAAAACAAGAAGAAAACAAGGTATCAAAGAGGGTAAAAATCGGCCAACACCATGGGTGGAGAGAAATGAGGTTTTTCTTGGAGACTTTTACCTTGTTTGAAAGAGGAGACTTCAAGCTTCATGATGGTGTGCTTTACTCCTCAAATGGGCAAAACCCATGGAGATGAAGTTCTTCATTTTCGAATTTTTAAAAGAGGGAATGATAGAGAATGATGAGGAGATGAAGAATATGTAATTATTTTCTCATTTGGAGTGGTGTAGCACCTTGGGCAAGCTTGAGAAGAAGGAGAAGCCATAGAAGGGCTTCAAAATCGCTGGAACCAGAGGGGAGAAGAAGGGAATCGTGGAGAAGAAAGAAAGGGAGGAAAGAGAAGAGGAAAAGAGAAAGTGAGGGAGGAGAGAGAGGGTGGGGCACCTTTTTATTTTTCTTTCTTTCTTTCTTTTCTTTTCTTTCTTCTTTTCTAATCTTGTGTGTGTGTGAGTGGGGCTATTTACTAATTAAAACCGGCCCACTATATTAGTACCAGCTGGGGCGTTTTTCGTCTTTTACCGCAAATGCTCGTTAGTTTACCCGGTTTAGCACTATTCACTAACCGGGCCCGTTTTCCGGAATTTTCGCGTTTATTTAATTTTAAAGGTTATTATACTCCCATTAATTCTTATTTATAGTTATATGATAAACTATAATTTTTTACGGGGTCGTTTGACTGTTTAAAGTCACGTTTTCGGGTTTTCTCGAAAAACGCGCTTTAGACTCCGTTAGCGCTTTAACGCATTATTTGGATCCGTTTTCTTCCGGAATTTTCCCACATATTCTTAGTATGTAATTAGGGTATAAAAAATATATTTATAACCCTAGTGAAGGTTATATACCTCCTAAAATAATTAAAACGCGTTTTCACGTTTTGTGACTTTTTCGCATTTTATTTTTCTCTTTGGTTTTTATTTCTTCACCAATGATTTTAAGGACTTAATTAGCCTTAGAAAATAATAATCACATATTTAATTAACATATTAAGGTTTGGGGTATTTCAATCTACCCCCCTTATAAGAACTTCGTCCTCGAAGTTCACACTTCCCACACATCATTGGTTAGAAATGCGGGGATTACTTGCAACGTAACACTTCCATAACAACATGTTATACATCACAACCTCGGACTTAATGGCCCGGGTAACACATCCATACATACATAACATGACATAACATACTTACATAGTATCCTCGGACTTAATGGTCCGGGTACCTTAACAACATTTGTACATACATAACAACCCTTAGACTCTTAGGTCTGGGTATATAACAACATTTAGACTCTTAGGTCTTGATAACATACATCCTTTAGACACATAGGTCTTGATGACACGACACTTTCGGAATTCAATCACATTAGGACTCGAGGTCCAAAATAATAATTATTACACATACCACACAACATGTCTTAGCATGTATATCAACCAGAAATTCCTTTTCCATCTCTTCATGAGTTCGAGACCCATGTCGAGTACATATACACTATGATCCCGCAGAACCGGTCGCGATGGACACTCTGGTCCCCGTTCCTTTGGGAGATCAAAACAATTGCATACATCTTTAAATTATACTTCTCATGTCACCGGTCCGAAGACAAAGGCTCGTACGTCCTCAGCTCGTGAGCAAGTAATACGGAAATACCCTCTATGAGGTTAAGTATAATGAAATCCTTTATCGGAAGGATACAGGTTGAAAATCCTTTACAAGGTCACATAAAGGTAGTCCTTCCTTTGAAAATACCACTTAAGGATCTTAAAAATATTTATTGAAGTCTTGAAAATACCAATTGAAAGATTCGAAACACAATTTAAAATTCCTTTGAAAACTCAATACAACTCCAAGTCCCATTTATTGCTAACCGCATCTTACTCTTGATGTGATTATTTGTGACCACTTATAGGGAGTTTCGAGAATCACCCAACCCTAATGTGATCAGCATCAGTGTTGAACTATCTCTCCGCACCAATTCGTGTTCGGCTTCCCTTGATCTCATGATAATCAAGTTTCACCTCCCACTTCAATTTCAAACAACAGCTAATTCAAACATGTACCATTTTCTATCTTTAATCCTTCTAGTCATAATCATACATCTCCAAGGGATAGAACTTCGTCTATCAGTTATCTCGATTCACTTAAATCCAGTTACCTAGGGAATTTAATTCTTACTAGGTTCTATATCGGCTTCATACTCCATCATAAATCACAACACGTATATATACATATATCCATATATATTGTTTTATCAAAATATAATACACAATATTACGTTTGGTAACATATGAACATATACTGTCGGGGTTTTAATTCCCCGGGAGTTTTCTACCCCCTTACACTTATACTTTCACCTACGTCCGTTAACACCATAAACATACATATCACAATGGTATTCGCATCTTCAGTGCGCAATTACCATAATTAAACCATGAATGAATGCATATGTTTATGTAACACACACACCAATCATCAAAACAAATCATTTTGTGCTATGCACATCATAGTTCACGTACACTTGTACGGTAAAAGACACTAAGTGGTTCTGCGCTCTACCCCCCTTAAAAGGGATTACGCCCACGTAATCAATCAGTTAATCACTGGTTTATAACGGTCTACCGTCGTGAAGTGTTTTATCTCCACAGGTTTATTACACCATGTGTTCTGGTTTGAGGATCTTAGCCATATTGGCGGTTTAGTCCATAACCAAGAATTCTCACTAGAGTTTATTTTAACTCTTAACTAGTTTCGATTCTGGCCTGTGAGGCTTTTTGGCATCATTAGTTTGCCATTCACTCATGTTCACTACACACATTTAACACTTGAGTTGCTGGCTCGCTACTTTCCGCTGCGCAACTCTAATAACTTTAGAGCTTAATTTGCCCCTTACATTATCCTTACTGTATTGTACATTCCTGATTATCACCTTTATCTTGGTAATAACGGGTTCTCAACCGACGCGTGGTATCACTTACCATGAGCGAATTCGGTGAGTTACAAACTTCCTATTCATTTCCATGATAATTTACTGTATTTCACAATGACTTACTTGATTTCTTCCGACTTACTGTCGGTTACGGTTGAGCTACTACCTGTTATGTAGTACTCTGTTGGTTATTCCCAACACTTGAGGTATTCCATACCGATGTTCAATAATCGTGTTACTGTAGTCACTTATGCCAATCAAGTACTCCTTGATTGGTACGACCGTGCTTCTCTTATGCATCGGTTTTATCACACCATAAGTCTTGTTCTTCCATCACAATTGACATTACCAAAACTTCCTAGCTATCTCACTTGATCATTACCGCGCAAGCGCAATACCAAAACACTCAGTCCTACAGAGTGCAGAGGCGTAAACTCTTGACAGTAAATCTCTTATGCGATTGCAATAGGAATTCACATTGAGTTTCACTGAGGCTCTCATCTCGTAATACTTGTTACTGGCTTATTGCCTAGTTTATTTGCTATCACTTACCGTTGTATTTCCCCTGAGCCTAACTCATAACTGTGCTCAGTTGCCATATTATCGTTTAGCAATACTTATACAATGGTCGCTTATTGCGCACCGTGCTCTTATGTCCTGCACAACGATGTCTTACATTGTATCCACGGTCCTGTTAGCTTCTGCACATGTACTTCATCATTCGTGTTAAGGCTGATCCTTCATTTGGGTGACCACTGAATACACTATTTTTCGAGTCTTTATGCTTCTTGAGCGTTGTTCGCTACACATCTAGCATCCCACACGTAATGGTGGTTGCTATTCGACTTATCACTCTTTCAGTCTCCACAACTGGTACAACTCTTTTCGTAGTAACAACATGGTCAACTCTTAACACATTCCCTGAACTTAATTCACATAACTACCGCTGTTGCGGTCTCACAATATCAAGAGGTATCCCCACACTTGAAGCAGTGGTTCATCATTCGCTTTACTTACTTATATAACATAAACTTCTGTGATCAATAACATTTTCTTAACACGTTTGATTTGTGGCCTTTAAGCCTTATTGCCTCGAGCTCTGCCCGTTGTAGGCTGTCCACACACGTTACATGGTTTAGATTGGTATTGGGCTCCATGATCAGGTCGTAGTATCACGGTTCCTTTCATGGGACGCCCCTTCGAGGATGTCAGACTTCCCTCTAACGACTTGTGTTTAAACCGGGGGTTAGTTTCAACCCTTGCGTTCTGTCACGTTATTCCGTTCAACCACTGTTGATCCAAACACCCTTTTAAGGATAGTTCCTGGGTGTTACTAAGTTATGCCATTTCATCTGGCTTGCACTCATTTGTATATTTAATTTACTACTTCGCTCTGCGTTCTTTGTTGGGTTAAATATCCTCTTTAGTGAAATTGATATCTCGGGAGTCTCTTCCCGATCATTGCACATTAACACATCCATTGTAGGCATTTGCCTCGCCATATGTAGGCTGGGTAGTTACTCAGCTATTATGTTCATCTTCAGGATTCTTAAGACATGTGTGACGTCTTTACTTACTAACCAGTGCATTTCGCACTCATTCACCTTTAAATATTTCCTTAAAATAAACTTACTAATTCCTTTGGTCTTCCTTAACTTAACTGGGTTCCTTTATTTCAACCATTCGATGGTACTCCATTGCTCTTGCTTGACTTTTACTTCGGACCGTAGTATGGATTCGACTACTTCCCGTGTTCCAGACTCCACTCGTATACATACATGGGGTATCCTACTGATACATTGCTACTTACCCGACTACCCCATAAGAAGGTTTGTCAGGCTCACAAGCTCCTATCGGAGTGCGGTCGTCCCACATTACTGTTGGTACACTGTGTCTGTCACACGCCTAGGTGAAGTATTCTGTTGTCAACTCCTCTTATATTATCCTATGATAATATGCATTCCATGCTTCCCGAACTTAATCAAGGGAAATGTATCCACTGTTGTATTATTATGAACTCAATCCATTCCTCGGGTTGTTACCCTTGGGTTTACCGGTTTCCATCCGGTTATTTTAAAAGTAACTGGGTAAAACTTACCTACCATGTGGCACTGAGGCCCGTGTAGGTCTTCTGATTTGGTTTAAAGAAAAGAAGAATTGAAATAAAATGGGTTTGAAAGAAAATCTGGTTTTGAAAAAGGTTTTGAAAATGGATTTAAGTTGAAAGAAAATTCTCCTGGTTTTACAATGTTTCCTTACCTTAACCGAGTCTAGCTTCCTGCTGACTGGTGTATTTCCAAGTACTGAGGTCAGGCTATTAAGCCCTTCCACGGTTATGATGATCTCACTTTACTTCTTGGTACTTTACTAAGTACTTTATAGTTGCTAATAATTTGTCGCCAGCCTTGTTGTAGCAGCACTTGCCTTGGCAAGTGCGCCATGCTGACTGGCTACTGGTTCAATACACATTGGTTGCGGTACTGCTTTGACCCGCTCTAACATCCGTGGCCTTGCTGGCCCTTGCTTGATCTTACAGTCTTAACAACAATTCCTTGGGCAGTTCTCTCTGTCTTTACATGATAACCATTAACTAGGGTGTTTCCCTTTCTGGGAGACCCCCTTTGTACTTAGTATCGTATTCTCCCCGCACAACGTTGTAGTTCCTTAATCCGGTTGGTATACCGTTGGTGTATCAGTTAACATTGTAGTCCCGTAGACACTCGTCTCGGGTCTCATTATCTCGCTCCTTGCCTGTTGCACGCTTGGTGCGTTGCAAGCTGGTTGTCCTCGACTGCTCCGCATGTCGACCCAGGGTGCTGGAAATTCCATTCTCTTGTGCATAAGATTCTTCACTTTTCGCTAACATGAGCGGTTAATATTGTTAAAGTGGAGACCGTCTTCGGGATCACACCTTTCGGGATCTACCGTATGACAGGTCCTCCGTACTTACAAGGGTAAATATCAGCTGCCAGATCGGGTTTCCCCGAGTAAGAGAGGACTTTCATCTCTCTGGCGTTCTTTCCAAGTTATATAATAGGGTTTGTGGAGGGCGGGATGGATACTGTAGGTATCCAGTACACACTGGTATTTCCCTAACTAGCGTACTTCTCACGCTATCACTCAACCCTTAACCCATAGTACTAAACTCTTAACTCGGTACTTCCTAAGCTCGGTATTTCAGTCATCTGAGCGATACTTCGCTCTGATACCACTTTTTGTAACACCCCAACTACTAACAACACACTTAACAACATATAGCAGCGGAATTCATAACTCACAACATCACTTAACTCTTTGGTGTTACACGTCGTTAGCCACCCACGTGGCTAACAAGGCTAACATACATACATTGTACCGGTCTGATGGACTAAATTCCCGAGCGACTACACATAAATCCCGATCCATGTCCAACAGTCATTATACCCTTACATTACAGCTGTACCGAGTAATTACCAACTAACGCCGATACATTTTCGGTCTTACTACACCTATAATACATCCACAATTCTCATGACTACCACATACAAACACTACCCCGTCCTACTCTCGAACGGCTTCCAGTTCCTTGTACCTGAAAAGTATGGGAGCCCCCAAAGGGGGTCAGCACCTTTGCTGGTATGGTAATCCCGCAGCCCACATGCTACCGGGCCACGCACAACTATTTGTCATCTTAGCATGCGGTTGATTTATTTCAAACATGCACAACTCACACATATCATGCTTATAAGCAAACATCCATTAATAGGGCACAACACAAGGTTAGCACATACAACATAACAACACACTTTACTTTATAACATACACAACTTAATTTTTCACTCTTCTTAGAGTACATGAACTTCATTTAGGGAGTGCCGGGGTGATATAAGCCCGAGCACAACAACATACATTTTCTTTACTTGAGTGGCGGCCTCATATAGGACCGTACACAACATACATAATTTCCCCCTAACTCCAATAGTGATGAGGTAGGTAAGCCTTGGTTAAGCTTGTGGGTGGTTGTAATTCCAGGAAGAAAAACAACCATAACATAACAGAGAGGGAGTCGAGGCAACATAGGCGTCAACACCCTAACAACATTGTACATAATTTCCCTCCTAGCCCGATGTGGAGGTCGGGTAGGTAAGCTTTGGCTAAGCTAGTGGGAGGTCGAAATCCAATGAAGGAAAACAACCCTAACATAACAGGATGGGAGTTAATTCTCATATATGTATTAACTCCCAAACAACACGCGCGACCGGAACAACCGGATTCCTCTCCATACATAACATATACTTATTAGTTAGAGGTTCCCTTATGGAACTTATCACATACACACTTCACATAGTGTTACTAACTCGGTTAGACACATAAGGGGTGAAATATCCCTTTTGACAAACATGGATAACTGTATCCAATAACAACAACAACATATCCAACAAGCCACAAACATCACACATAATCACAACATACACGAACGCACGGATAGCCGTAGTTAGAACGTTCCCATGGGTTGGGACGTTTATTCCGAATACCGATCACTTATGTGAACCTAAGGTCGGTTAACTATTATTTAACACATAACTAAGGTTAAGCGGTATCGGAATTAATTACGCCATAATAATGAATTACTGTAAACTCATTTCATGCTTTATCTTGCAAGGTGGCAAACACACAGAAAACACATTGGCATACAAGCCGGTGTAATCCGGTAGGACACAGGTTGCAAGAAAACCATACCTGTCACCGTGGGAAATTACTTTACCGGTGTTCTCACGTTCCTCGGTTCACACTTGTTCTTCATGTCATACTCTTGAACCACTATTTACATGTCAAATGGTTCAATCAATATTGAGGTGTTACGGTAGGTACATAATTACTACTCCCGTACTTACCCCTTTATCCCGTTATTTCGGTTTAACTTTGTGTACTTAAACTCACAATTTCTCAATCATTTCCAACACTTGTTTATACTTCCAATGGCCTTTAAAACTCACCAAACAAGGCCTATCAACATCTAAAACCATTATCATTCACTTCCCCATCATAAAACACTTAAACACTCTCTGGTGCATTTTTAGGGTGGTCCGGGTTTGTGTCCGAGTTTACAAACCCGGAACACACCGTCGTAACACTTTCTGCCCAATTTTACACCTGGTCCGGGTTTGTATCCGGGTTTACAAACCCGGACCACCTACAGATTTTACTCTCTGGGGTGTTTTTGGGGTGTTCCAGGTTTGGGTTCTTGTTTGCAAACCCGGAACACTCCAGTATTAGTCCAGAACATTATTTTTCATCCACTTTTCAACCTCCAAACCAAGCCTAACCTTCTCCTAATGTTTCCACATGTTTCCTACATGTTTAAACACCCTAAAACATGCACTAATCCACTTCAAAACATAGGTCCATTCATTACTCAAATTCCTTGCTCCCATTCTCAATCTTCCCATTTTCTGTTACACTTATGCGCACTTGTGCTACGGATTTTTATCCCACTTCTTCTAGTTCCCAAATGCCATTTCAAGGCTATCAAATATCTCAACTCAACCACATACACACCTAGCTCCTCCAGTTTACCACGTCACCTTAAAACACTTATTTTCTATCGAGATTTCGCCATAACCTCCCCATAAACTTAACATCTCCCAAACCATCAATTCACATCAATTTACATTCCTAATCTAGCCACACCCATAAGGGTCCTACCAGCACATAATATCCATTCAAAATTCACCAAACAACACTACAAACACAATTCCCAAATCACTTGGCTCCAAGGCCCTCAATTCAAACCAACATTTCACAAAATCCAACTAACCAACATCAAGCATCTTATTGCTCCAGATTTTATTTCATCTTTTATTTTTCCCAAACCCAATTCTAAAACAATTAATATAGACTTTAAGGTAATCCACAAGTTTCTCCTCTTGCTCCTCCTCTTCCCAATTTCGATCAAATAGGTGATGGAGTTACCAAACTCCATCCCAACACCCAAATTACACAAAAAGCACACAATTAAAATTCTAACCCTTAAGATAACACAAATTCAATCTAAGGGCTTAAAACACAAGGTTAGGGTTTACCTCTTGGAACCCTTTAAGAGAGACTTTCACCCTGGAATCAAAAGGGCCATTCCACCACCATTGGAGGGTTGAAATGAAGCTCAAAAACAAGAAAAAACAAGGTATCAAAGAGGGTAAAAATCGGCCAACACCATGGGTGGAGAGAAATGAGGTTTTTCTTGGAGACTTTTACCTTGTTTGAAAGAGGAGACTTCAAGCTTCATGATGGTGTGCTTTACTCCTCAAATGGGCAAACCCATGGAGATGAAGTTCTTCATTTTCGAATTTTGAAAAGAGGGAATGATAGAGAATGATGAGGAGATGAAGAATATGTAATTATTTTCTCATTTGGAGTGGTGTAGCACCTTGGGCAAGCTTGAGAAGAAGGAGAAGCCATAGAAGGGCTTCAAAATCGCTGGAACCAGAGGGGAGAAGAAGGGAATCGTGGAGAAGAAAAAAAGGGAGGAAAGAGAAGAGGAAAAGAGAAAGTGAGGGAGGAGAGAGAGGGTGGGGCACCTTTTTATTTTTCTTTCTTTCTTTCTTTCTTTTCTTTCTTCTTTTCTAATCTTGTGTGTGTGTGAGTGGGGCTATTTACTAATTAAAACTGGCCCACTATATTAGTACCAGCTGGGGCGTTTTTCGTCTTTTACCGCAAACGCTCGTTAGTTTACCCGGTTTAGCACTATTCACTAACCGGGCCCGTTTTCCGGAATTTTCGCGTTTATTTAATTTTAAAGGTTATTATACTCCCATTAATTCTTATTTATAGTTATATGATAAACTATAATTTTTTACGGGGTCGTTTGACTGTTTAAAGTCACGTTTTCGGGTTTTCTCGAAAAACGCGCTTTAGACTCGTTAGCGCTTAACGCATTATTTGGATCCGTTTTCTTCCGGAATTTTCCCACATATTCTTAGTATGTAATTAGGGTATAAAAAATATATTTATAACCCTAGTGAAGGTTATATACCTCCTAAAATAATTAAAACGCGTTTTCACGTTTTGTGACTTTTTCGCATTTTATTTTTCTCTTTGGTTTTTATTTCTTCACCAATGATTTTAAGGACTTAATTAGCCTTAGAAAATAATAATCACATATTTAATTAACATATTAAGGTTTGGGGTATTTCAAATACCGTAAAATCAGTAAGAACATGGTGCGCAACAGGCGACCAACGTATGTGAATAACCACCCAATACTATGGGGTTGTTAATACAAGATGGTGGACAGACCGGGCAACAAGCCAGAAGTCCGCATGAAATGATGAAACACCACCTTAAGGAGTAACAATAATTCCTATTACGATCTCATAAGAGAGTTACTGCCAAGCTTTTACGCCTCTGCACTCTTTGGGACTGAGCGTTTTGGTATTGCACTTGTGCAGTTAATGATCAAGTGAGATAGCTAGGAAGATGGAAAATGTAAATCATGGTAAATCCCTCCTTTCACCAGTAAACATGGCATAAGCCAGTCAAGCAAAAGCTTAGCAGGAAAATGCAAGGTCATACAAGTAAAGAACACTTGTAATGAACCAACAATCACAAGATGTGAATTCCATTGGAATAAAAGCGAAAGCAGACTTAAGAAATTCACAGGGACCGACGCATGGAAAATGCAAGGTCATACAAGTAAAGAACACTTGTAATGAACCAGAGAAACTGGTGTAGCTCAGAGGCTACTAACGACAGAGGAAGCACTACAACTAAGTAGTGACTTAACCTCAACTGACAATAAGTCGGAGAAACCAAGTGAATGATCACTACAAACACAACAGTATGTATATACATTGCAAGAGAGCTGGTAATGAATCTACAACTCACCGAATTCGAGCACGGTAAGAGAACACCACACTTGGTCAATAAACCTTATTTCCACAATAAGAAGGAAAAAAGGTGTTGTATAGCACATTTAAGATAACAAGAAGGGCGAATAACCCAAGTTATCAGGGTCGCGCAGCAGAAGCTAGTGGGCCAGAATTCTAAGTGAAGTACACCTAGTGAATAAAAGGTTAATCGTTAATGCTTTAAAGCCATTCAGGCTAGAACCGAACCCGGTTAAGAGTTAAACAACTCCGATGAAAATTCTTGATGCAGGGACTAACCGGTAATACGGTTAAGACCCGTTGATCAAGGAACATTGTATAATAGACCGCATGGAAACTGAACCACTCCATGACAGCTGAATGCCCTCGACCAATGTCCAATGTTGACACATGGTAGATTACGTGGGCGTAATCCCTTTTAAGGGGGGTAGAGCGAAAACCGTGAAATGTATGTTTTACGTGATAGGTGCGTAAACTACAATGCGCATAGCGCAAGAGAATTCATTTTGATGGTTGATACTTATGTTACATAACATTTGTATTCACTCATCGTGTAATTGTGGTAATTTGGGAAGTAAGTATAGGAAAAAGGAGTAGAGAAACTCCAGGGTAATGAGAAACCTGATTGGTAATAGTATGAAGAATGAGTATGTATGGGAGACTTGAGGAGTATAAATCGGTATGGAACCGATGTATGTAATGAGTATAAATCGGTATACAACCGACGTATGTAATGAGTATGAATCGGTGTACAACCGATGTATTTTATGAGTATAAATTGGAGTATAGCAAATTAATGGGATATTACACCCTTGAATTCTTAAAGTATAGCAGTTGGAGAAGATGTAGCAATAATTTATGAAATGATTAGTAAGTAAGTAAGTGAATCATATGAATTGGAAAATGTATGTGTATGGTTATGAGTAGCAAGGTTAAAAAGATAGAAAACGAAATAATGTTTGACAATCTGTCTGTTTGTATTGAGGTGGGAAGTGGAACTTGATTTGCTAGCGATCAAGGGAAGCCGAACACAAATTGGAGTGGAAGGATAGTTCAACACCAATGCTGATCACATTGGGGTTGAAGGACTCTGGAAGCTCCCTTAAGTGGCCACAATAATATCACTAGTAATAGGAATGATCATCATAAATTGAAATTGGGAGATGAAATACCCCGACCTTAAACATGGTGATTAAATTATCCTAATAGGTATTTAAGAGCCTAATAATGGTTAAGAAGTATTTGTAAGGGAAAATAAATCCAAAAGAAATAAAGAAACACTTTAAAAGCGAAAAACGCTAAATAAGCGTTAAAAACCATAGGAGGTATGAGACCTCGGTTAGTGTATTATAAGGATTCTAAAGGCTTAATTAAGTCTAAATAAATATGAGGGAACAAATCCCGAAGAAAACGGATCTTTAAAATGGATTAAAAGCATTACCGAACCTTAAAGCACGTTTTTCGAGGTAACCGGGAAAACGTGTCTTTAAACGGGTCAAATAGACTCGTAACAATTTTAGTCAACTAATAATCATTAAGAAATATTGGTGAGGCTTTAGAACCAAAAAATCAATAAAACGAGTGATTAGTAAAAACTGTCAAAAACGGGAAGTTGTGGGGTAGAAATATAAATAACACAAACCTATGTGTCCAATAATGTAAAAAGAATTTTTCAAACCCATATGGGTCTGTGTGCTGTCCGATTTGGACCCCCTCACACTCCCTCACATCTCCTTATTTACTAAACAACAAAAACAATAAAGTAAAAAACACCCCCCCTTACTTATTACTCTCACACTCACTTTTACAATCTCTCTCTCCCACACTCATCCTCTCTCACATGAACATCCCCCTCACTCACCCTCTTCTTCTTCCTCCTCCTTCCATGCGATTTCCATGGAGATTTAGCAACCCCCACAAAAACCACCACTTCTCCCCTTGAAACTCCATCAACCTTCTCCAAAAATTGTAAAAACTACACCATTGTGTTCTCTCACCAAGAGCTACGTTTCTATCTTTCCAAAATTCGAAAACACCCATTTTCATTTTTATGGGTATGCCCATTTGGAGCTTCAACACCACCATTAGAAGGCCCTCCTTCTCCTTGTTCTTGTAAGGTAAAAATATCTTCAAAAACTCCATCCTCTTTCTGCCTCAAAGGCAAAACGAAATTGGAGCTAAAACTCTTGTGTGCTCCTCTTGTGCCCAGCCGGTTTAGGCATCTTTGAAAGGGTGGAAAGATCATTCTTGAACTACTCCAAGTGTTTTATAAACCCTTGCAAGGTAATGAAACTCCTAAACCCTAGAATGTACATTAAAAGCTTAAATAAGATTTAGTGTGGTTTAGTATTGAAGCATGTATGTAAATGTTGGTAGTGTTAGACGAATTGAGACTACAAACCGGTTAGAGAGAGAGAGAAGGAAGAGAAATAAGAAGAAGAAAGAAAATCTAGAAGAAAACAAGGTAAGAATATCTTTTGTGTAACTTGGTGTATATATATGTATGTTAACAGTTTTGGAAGTTTGAAATGAGTAATGGAATGGTAATGTAGTAGTGTAATGTGTAGGAGAATATAAGTATTTTGAAGCTTTAAAAGATGTGTGAAACTTATTGAAAACAGATTGGGGATTGAGTTGTTGAGTGCAGGAATTTTAAGTGTTGTTTTAGTATTGGTAAATGTGTATGGGAGCTTGTAATTTGATGTTGGGTATAAACAGGTGAGATGATGTTAATGTGTGAGAGAAACCATGTGGAGAATGTTAGTAATATAGGGGAGACTATGTCAATTTTGTCTAGGAATTTGAGGACTTAAGTGTTTCAAGATGAGAAAAAACAACCTAGGTAGTGACTAGGTGTATGTGGAGAGTAAAATAGGAGCGTTTAGTAGCTTGTAACAGATTTGGGGGTGATTGTTAATGGGTTGCAACTAGGAAGTGAATGGATGTATTTTGGCTACTAGGGGTAGCATTAGTTGAGGAAGTAATGGAGGAAATAAGAACCCAAAAATCTGCAACAAAGTGTATAGAGATACATTGGAGAAGTTAGGAAGAGTTAGTGTGGAAGAATTGATGACAAGAGTGTTGGACTTGGGTATAGATATGGTAGTGGCTTGAGAATGAATTGGAGGGTAAGGTAGTGCATTGTAGGCTTTGGAAAATGGCATTGGGAGATGAGAATATACATGGGGGAAATAGGAGCAAAATCTGTAGCGATGGAGGATGAAAAACTGTTGTAGTGTGGAAGGGAAGTGATGAAATTGTGTAAGTGGATTGATGGATTTAGTAAAGCATTTGGTGGGTGAACTAAGGCAATTTGAAGGGCCTAGGGTAGTATGTTTAAACATGTGAAATTACATGTTAAGAAGATTGGAGAAACATGGGTAAAGTATGGGACTGAAAACAGAAGTAAAAATGCAAATAGGGCCCGTACCCCGAACTTGCGACCGGACTTGCAAGTTCGGTCGAGCCCAGATTACAAAGATGGGAAAGCTTCTGGAATCGACCGGACTACTTGCGACCGGACTTGCAAGTTCGGTCGGACCAGAAAAATTCTCCCGTCTGAGACCTACTGGAATCGACCGGACTTGCGAACGGACATGCAAGTTCGTCGGCCAAAAAATTTCCGTCGAGTAAGCTACTGGAATGGACCGACCCTTGCGACCGACTTGCAAGGTCGGTCGGCCCTTGGGAATTTTCACCCGATGTAACCTACCGACTCGGACACACCGAACTTGCAAAGGTCGGTCGCAAGTTCGGTCGGGTCAAAACTTACAAAAAAAAAAAAAACTATTATGACTATGGTTAGTATATGTATATATGTATATGTATACCCACCTATACATAACGTGCGTATATGTTGTAAGTAAACCATTGTTAAGTAAATTAAAGTAGTAAATAAAATGTAAGTATAGAATGTGAAGACCTAGTAAGTATGAGTTAGGAAGCGTAAGGGTAACCGAATTAAGTTACTGATAGTTAGATTAATTATCGGTTGTTATGTATATCATAGGATTTGAATTGTGAAACCTAACGAGGAACGTTGGATACAAGTACAAGCGGTGGAAATGAAGGTTCTTTCTTCATGCCCTTGTATCCTAATCTGGTTACCCCGATTTGTGTGCTTACTTGACCACCTAAATAAGATAAATGCATGAATCGGACTATACTGCACTTACCTGTGCTTGCCTTATGTTGTGCTTGATATTTATTGTCTTGAGCACTAGTTTGTATAATTCATGAAATATATGAATGATGATGAATGGTATTCGAACCTCGTATTGTACTAGTGTAATGTATTGTACCTCGTATGTATGTGTATATATGTATTGAATTATTGTGGCCTGGAGGTTGACTTGTGCTAATTCCTAACGATCTAACTCCTAACTTAAGTGAGTAAATTGGAATGAGTACAAGTCCGATATAGCTTCAGCCACGCGTGAGGATGCGGAGTCACAAGAGGTTGGCTGCAATTCCTGACTCTTAAACTGGTCCGCGGCCCAAATCCCTTATATGGGTAGCATCCCGGATTAGTGAGTCAAGTAAATCCCGGAGGTGGGACGGTGTAGTCCCCAGGGCCGGAGGTCCCGACGACTTAACTTGAGTAAGAGTAAGAGTTGTGGAGGGTGATTTTTCGGTATGAGGGGGGGTCTATTTAAATATGAACTGACTGAAAACCTAGATCCTAAAATGCCATTCTGTGGAGGGTGAAAACCTGTCACCTTGGCATCCCTCAAATACCTACTCTATCGTCCGTCTTTCCCAGAAAGCATAAGGGGAATGCTAGTGAGCATACACCAGCTCTCAATGGGCCCCACGCGGACTTATGCCTCTATAAGGCGGAATTGACTAGAGTCGCCACCTAGTTTGACCTATGATAACTAGGAAGGAAGATCGGGTTCTAAGAACCGTTAATTGACTCTGAGATTATTACCCATGGATAGGACTTATCTGATCATTACAGAGATTCTATTGTGGGTTCGCACTGGGTTACACCCCTTAGAAGTGGCAACGACCACGACTTCGGATTGGTGCCCGAGGAAACCTCGGTCTCCAATTGTCGGGATTGCTTTCTTTCAAAACCTTATAGAAGAGATTCAGTTAAAGCCAAAGGATAAGATCGAATGAGGAGTGAGGAAGATTTCGAAGAGTTGAAGAATAGGCTGGTCTTGGAGTTGGTCTGGTTGAAGTGCTTTTGAGAGGTTTTAATTGCTCTGAGAGATTTGAGGTCGTTTTGGGAAGTTGAATGTGTTGAGGTGCGATTCGGTTTTTTAAGGATGGTCGGGGTGGAAGAGGATATTTGGTTTGCAGGTATTCGGGTTCTGAAGATGCTTCAGGTTTCTGGAAGTCTTCAAGAATTCACTTAGAGTTGGTTAAAAGGAGGATTGAGAAGTGTTTATGGTACCTAAAGCTCTAATGGAGATGTTAGATTAGGGTATTCAGAATTGTCTCTCTTAAAGTCTTTAAAACTGAAAAATCATTTTTTGTTGTAAAAGGGCGGATAATCCCGAGGGATTACCCTATGTACCCCCTCGAACACGACACTTTATTAATGGAAAGTGCCGAGGCTCGAAAGATGGGGCAATAAATTTATGTCGAAATATAGGATTTAGAGAGAAGTATCATGAATGGGATACTCTCGGTCAAACCCTAATAACGTCCCTAACTCCCGGGTTTTAAAATGTTAAAAACTAAAAACATTGAAATCGAGTGGAAGGGAGTTAGACGATTCTGAAATCCTGGCTGCAACTAGGAAGGCAGTCACATCCCTAGCACCCCGCCTCGTAAAAATCTAGGCTGCAATTAGAGGAGGTTTGTCACCCTAATGCCCCGCCTAAAGAGATCCAGACTGCAACAAGGGATGTGGCGACCCCAGTGCCCCGCCTCGGATTTTTATTTTAGAAGAGGAACAAGTGATGTCTAACTAGGAAGAAAACGTTTTGAAGGAGTTAGACGTTCCATGTTCCCCGAAAATGGCTTATTTTTTAGTTTGAAAACTGAGTTTAAAAAAAGTTTGGAGTTGTTCGGAATTCTTGATGAAGAAACACTGATTTTGAGAAATGTTTTTAGGAGAAAACTTTCTGTATATGTGAGAAGAACTTTCTTCATTTTGAGAAAAGTTTTCTGTGATGTGAGAAGAGTTTTTCCTTTAAAATTCCCCAAAATGATTTCTTTTGAAAACTTGATGAAGTTGAACAAAAATGACTGTTTGAAAATTTGAGAAAGAAGATCTTTGGATTTTTGGATTAAAGCTGGATAATGAGGAATGTTTTTTTTTTGGAGTTTGGATGAGATTTACAAGTTGAGTGTGAGCTGGATGAATTGACTTCTGGATTTGAATTGAATGGAATTGGGTTTGAATTGAATTGGGCTGGATGAATTGGGTTGAATGAATTGGGTTTGAAAAACGGAACAGGTCAAAGTTGGGTCAAGGTCAAAATCTGGGTCAAAGTCAGGGTCAAACTGGGCTTGGACCGAAGTGGGTTTGGGCCCGAATTGGGTTTGGATTAAGTTGGGTTGAAAATTGGGCCTTATTTGGAGTTAGGCCGAAAAAATGGGCCTTGCTTGAAGTCGGGCCGAAAATTGGGCCTTGCTTGGAGTTGGGCCGAAGATTAGGCCTCATTTGGAGTTGGGCCAAATTGAATTAATGGGCCAAGTTGGATGGATCTTGGGCCGAAGTTGGTCTTTGGGTCAAGTTGGACCTTGGGTTTGGATTTGAATGTTGGGCTTGACAAGGTTGTTTTTTTTTTGGCTTGGACTTTTTTATTTGAAACAATTTGGGCTTTTGAGAAATGGGCCAAAGATGGGGCTTATTGATTTTTGGGCTTGATTTGTGAGATATTAACAAGTGAGATGGATCAATTTATTGATTTATTAACTCTTGAATAAGGGTGTGTTGAAGGCAAAAGAGGATTCCACCCACATAAAACGAATGAGAGATCCGCTAGGCATGGGGTGGTTTCACATCCTAAACCCTCCTAAATTAGCCTTAAGGGCTTGTTTTTGAAGTTTTTGTTCTTATGTACATATAAGGGTGGTTTGAGTGTTTTCTGAAGTTATAGGAGATTATTGCCCCACGAAACGAATGAGAGACCCGTTAGATGTGGAGTAATAATACATCCAAACTTTTCTGTTAGCTCAAAAGGTCCTGGGGGGAAATAACTATGGCTTGTTAGAGTAATCAGAGAAAGAAAAAATATGAGGAGATGAAGTAAAAATGCAACAGAGTCTAGTATACAACGTATACACATATAAGACAGGGGAAAAGTTCAGAAAGTAAACCCAATGGATCACAGATCAGAATGGATAATAACCACCAACTAACTCAAAGAAGCAAATTTGTTCATCGTTACTGCAGAACTGATGGGGGTTCTGAATTAAACAAAGGCATTGTTCCCAGCTTTAAACACTAATCAGACCTACTGAGCCAGTTTGCATTATTGCCTTAAGAGTCTAGGTTAAACTTACAACATCCTATTTCTTTTATTATTGCCTTTAGAAACAAACTAAGAAATCCAAACAGAAAAAAAAAGGCAGGGAGCTTTTAAAGTCTAAATTTATTAATCTCAAACAATAAACAACCTGGTCGAACTGTTTATTCTCCTCTGTTTCGAATCCAGATCAATGATTTCGAATGAAGCCTATCAGGAATAAACTAACAATGTCTTGGAACATGATATGAACCGGTCTCAAATACATAGATGAAGGACAGTGGATTAAGCCCAGGATGAATTTCCTTTAACGCTGTCGAAGATTTGAATCGAACACACACACCCAAATATGCCAGATTAGGAAAATCAGATTTCAGCCGCGAAACACTAAATCATATTCCCATTGCAAAAGAAAGGAGCTGGTTGTCAAAATTAACAGAGTATGAATAACAGGAGATCATAGACAGCGAGTTAGCATGGTTTAGCAGGATCAGTAGAGACTAGCAGCACACCAGAGAACTAAGCATAGGTTTGAAGCATGCACATTCATGAAACTTCTGAAAATAAGACAGAGCAACTCACATCAGGTTACTATATGTACCGACTACCGGTGGCGAATGATGAATAAAACAACCAAACGGTGGACAGATGAAAATCTCCAGGAGGCGGGCAACAAAATTTCTTGAAATCAAGTTATAAACCGACGCACTTCGGAGGGGAAAGCCTTTCGATCTCACGCAGGTTTCATCAACTTGGGAACCCATGATGGGTCAGATGTACGGTTGAGCCACACAACACAACCTCGGGCTTGCCCCGGTAACGGCGTTCCTTCAAACCCACGCGGTCGGGTGAGCTTCGAATTAGAAACTGATACCGAAACAGGAGAGAAGCGGTGGAGTAGTACCCTTGCGGGCATAAAAACTTAAAGTCGTCGAGAAGGCAAGTGATCTGTCATGGTGAGTTCATGAGCGACTTTTAATGGGTTCGAAAGGGGGTAGAGGGGAGAACTGGAGTTTGGCTTTAGCCAGTTTTTTTTTGATGATTTTTTTTTGCTCTATTCGATAGTGGATGGATATGGCTGATCGACAGAGAGAGGGGGTGGGAACGGTGGTTCTGATTTTAGACAGGGAAAAAATGAAGAAGAGGACAAACATCTAGAGAGGAAAAGATGAAGAAGGAATTGCCAGTTGATGTTTTGGGTTCTCTCTATTAGGTGAAGTGTGAGGCGGATGAAAATGAGCGGTTGAAGAGATTTGTCGGCCATTGTTTGGTTCGAGTTTAGGGTTTTTGGTTGAAGAAGAAGGGCCTAGGAAGAAGAGAATGACACCGGTAAGTTTACAAGAATACAGTGAGTAGAGAGGATAGGATGAGGCGGTGCAGTAGCTTATTGGATTCGACTCTACAGAGGCGCAAACATGAGGGAAGAATGAAGGGAAACAGAGGGCACATTTTTTTTGTTCGACAATATGGGTGGAGATACTGACGGAAATGAAGTAGTACAACTGGGAAAGAAGTAGTATGACTGGGAGAAGAGTAGGGATGTTTTATCATTCATCGGTTTGGATTGCAAACTTGCAGGTTACGGTGAGGAAGAGGATGAGAGTTAGAAAGGTACAGAGCTGTATGCTTATTGTTCACCAGTTTGGGTTGCACATTTCCGTGAGTGAAGAGATTGGAGTAGAGGCAGAAGCATGTATGCTACTCATTTGCCAGTGTTGGTTACAAATACCGTGAAGAATAGAATGTAGCAGGCGCAGAGCATGGGCTTCCTCGTTCGCCATCTAGTTGAGAGTAGGAAGAGAGGAGCATGTGTGCTCCTGTTTTGTTCGCAGTGAAGATGAGAGGAGGGGGCTGGGCTTGAGTTCCTTGTCGCCGTCGGTGAAAAGAAATGCAAGAAAGTGGAGCTTGTACATTTCAAGTTCTGGGTGGAGAGAATGAGGAAGAACAGAGCAGTATGCTCCTTGTACACCAGTGAATGGGACGGAGACAACAGAGCTAGTATGCTCTTCGTGTGCCAGTCGAGTTGCCATTACCGTGGATTGGCAAAGTTCGCAGGTAGGGTTGGGCATTTCCGTGAAGAATAGAATGAGGATCGAGCTCGTTTGGCAGTTTTTGAAGAGAATGAAGGAAATGTGAGTAATTATGCTCCTGTTTTGACAGTTTGAAGGGAATGAAGAAACGAGAATGCGTCTGTTATTATTCGTTGCTTGGACGTGGATGAAAAGGGCGAGAACATGTATGTTCCTTGTACACTGATGAAGAGAATGAATGAAGCACTGGGTATTCCTCCTGGATTGCGAAATACCGTGAGAAAGAGTTGAAGGAGATGGATGCTAGCTGCGACTGCGAGCAGGGATATTTTCTTTTTGGACAAATGATTTCAGGGTTGGGATTTTTTTTTGCTGTTGAAGAAGAAGGTGGCGAGGAAGGTTTTTCCGAGTGAGTTCGTCAGCTGGTTTTTTAGCAGTGGGAAGGAGATGATCAAGCCGGCCCTGGCTACTGTAGCCTCCCTAAGTTTTATTGTTGTTGTTTTATAGAGAATTGATTAGGGTTTTCATGGTGTCTTGAGAGAGTGGGCTGGTATGTGGAGGTATTGGGCTGAAAATAGTATGGGATTAAGGAATTGGGCTAGGCCACATTTCAACCAAGTGTGGATTGAGTTTGAAAGATGAAATGAGTGTGTATAAATAGAAATGAAAATAAAAATACTAATGCTAATAGTAGAATAAAATAAAATATAAGAGAAAGTGGATAGATGAGTAAATAAATAAATAGAATATAAACAATAAAAAATAAGATAGTAAAATGAGTGAATAAACAAAGAGAGACGATTTTGAAACTGGACTGTCGTTAGAAATTCATTTTTGAAGAATTGTGTTGTTTTTCTGAAATATTTTGAAAAAGATTATAAAATGATGGTTTCATCTTAGCACGCACGCTAATATGTTTTGAAAAAAGAAAGGCGACGACCCCTCTTATTATTTCGGAATTCGCTGCTTTATGGGGTGAGAATTTTTGGTGTCTACAAGAGTAAGTAAGTATGGATCCGTAAGTAAGTATGAGTATGAGTATGTATGTATGAAGTAACGAGTAAAAGAGTAATCTCCACCCGATTAACCCGGGTGGACCAATGAAGCTAACAAGAATTGTATATTGTGTATGTAATGAGTATGTGTAATTCGGAAGAGGTAAGTATGTATTGGTTGGTTTATATTGTATCCCTTGTATGAACTGAATTGTATGTATGTATGTTGTGTAAGTATTATTGTACTGTGTGTAAGAGCATGTATGCATGTATGCTTGTATGAAATGAACCGCATGTATTCGACCAAGTGGTCGGCGTACCCTCACTAGTACGCGGGTATGCGGTTATCATGCTCGGCGAAAGTTGACCCCTTCGGGGGACATTTTTAGTGTGCAGGTACCCGAAACGAATATGGTCAAGGAAGAGACCGGAGGCACACCCTGGTATTTGGAAGTAAGTAGCGTGTGAGGAACGGGTAGTAAGTAGTCTCTTAGTGAGTATGCATGAACTTTGAAGAGATAGTACATTTTATAAGGATCTTAGTAAACTCGGTATGTAGATTATATTGTATGGTATTTGAAGTATTGTATTGAATGGAAGAATGTAGCGTGTATTGGTGTATGAAATGTATATGGTAGATATGTAATACTGGGATTCCGGTCCATCAGACCGATGCTGTATGTAGCAGTAGTAGCCTTGTTAGTCACGTGGGTGGCTAACGGCATCGTAGCACCCAATGGATGTAAGTAGGTATCCGCTGCGTGTATCCGATGAGTAAGGGGATTGGACGTTAATGACTGTACTAATAGTAGGGGTGTTACAAAAGTGGTATCAGAGCGAAGTATCGCTCTGATGACTGGAAGTACCGAGTTTAGGAAATACCGAGTTAGGATTTAGAAGCTTAGGGCTAAGGGCTGAGTGTTAGCATTAGAGATATGCCAGATAGGAACTCCCGGTGAGTACCGGATACCTACAATACCAGACCCGCCCTCCGCAAACCCACTGTGTAACTTGGGAAAGGATGCCAGAGAGAAGAAAAGTCTTCTCATACTCGGGGAAACCCGATCTGGCAATTGTGAAGCAATCACACGGTAAACAGGAACCGACACATGGTAGATTCCAAGAACTGGAAGTCCCGGAGATAGTTCCCGGTTGAACCACAACCCCGCACGTAATAGCGGTAGAATGAGCACTCCAACCACGAGGAGGCTATAACTTGCAACAGCATGGGGCGACCTGCTTAGCAGTCGCGAAACCTAGCTGGTCAACCAACCGCAGGACAGAAGCACTAACCGTGCAACGAAATGAAAAAGGGAGCAGTAACGGAACCCGAGACACAAGTCTACGGGATAGTAATACTTGAATAATGCCACCAACGGTATGCTAGCCGACTAAGGACATAGTCGGAAGCGGTTAACTCCAAAACTACGATGCCATCAAGGTTGCAACACCTGGCCAATATAGCTTAGACAACTACAAGAACAACCATGAGATATGAACCAATAGGACTACAAGCGTAGTGCCTAAACAAGGAAGGCTCAGTAACCACCACAAATGTGTGGGAACGAGCCACAAGGAGCGACACTAAACCCAATAGAACGGGCACCTCCAAGGAGTGGAGGAGTACCCAGATCTACGACAGCCATGTCTAGACCACCAAGAAGCTACCTAAAGGAGCGAGTATACCAATTACAGATCAATAAGATCGAGGGAAGCGTCAACGAGACTAACAAACACAAATGGAAACCATACCGAGATTGGCATAGGATTATCCAAAAACCACCGATACCACGCACTTGCAAAGGCAAGTGCAGTAAAGACAGAGATATGTTAAGGAACACTAACACGTCACAAGTACATAGTAATGTACGGTGACTGTAACGAAACAACCACAGGATCACACATCCTAACAACCAGACGTATGGAACCTTGGAAAGGCCTAACGGTCCGACCACTGTATTTAGAACATACGAGTCAGGAGAGGCTAGACTTGGTCAAGACCTCAAACGTGGCTATGCCATGGGAGATTTCTTTTAACACCGAACCATTGTTTTAAAACCCAAAATTTTCTTTTCAAAACCACAACCCTCTTTTAAAAACCTTGGATTTTAAAACCAGACCAACAGCATTATGGTGAGTATCATGGGATGATACAAGAGGAGTTGGCAACACAATACTTCACCTAGGCGTGTGACGAACACTACGAGTATACCCGTTACGGGATGTGGGACAACCGCACTCCGAAGGAGCTTGCGGGCCCGACATATAGTTGGGTAAGTGGTAACGTATCAATATGGTACCCCACGTATGTACACATGTAGTGTGCGACACACGGGAAGTAGTCCACTCCGTTCTACGGACCATGAGTGAGTTCAATCAGAACAGCTGGACACCTCAGACGAGCAAGTATCAAGGAACTCAGAGAACCCATCTGAAGATGAGGAATAAGAACTAGGAAGTGCAAGAGCACATACTAGTAAGTATAGACATTGAATATGTCTCAAATAATCCAAACAATACATGACAGCTGGAAGGTATACCCAGCCTAAACACGGTAAGGCAATCGCCTAACGTGAACACCACGATGCTCAACAAACGGGACAGAATTCCCAAGAGCAACCCCAAGATTACCACAAGTATACTCCATCATTGAAGGGAATACCAAACCTAGTCTTAAACACTAGGAACAAGCATAAACAGTCTACCCAAGGACGGGAGACGTCATGACCCAAAAGGGGAAAACTCAAGTACAACACCACAAGAAGGTACAGTGGACAACGTGTCATCAACATTAGCCGAATGTAACGGCATGCTTCAACAGCACTCAGGAGCAATCCTTGAAGGGTGTCTGCATTGCAACAGTCGAACAACAGCGACATGATAAAAGCACGAAAGTTAGAACGAACACGGACCCGAAGGGATTTCACTTAACAGGAAATGCCCTAAGATACTGAGAGACACTTATTAACACCATTTGCCTAAGAAGGTCTCCTATGAACGGAAGCGTGATGCCACGACTTACCACGGAGCCCAATAATACCTCCAACCCACGACAGTATACATGGAGTGGAAACATGTATAAGCAGCTTGCAAGAGCATAGCTGGTAGCAATATGGCTCTAAGGCCATAAACCTGATGCGTGGTGTAACCTTAAACGGTTGCAAAACCCGCACCATCACTAACAAGACTTGCAAGAAATATTGCCTCATACGACAAGAAATCAACAACTGGACCATAAATTCAAACCCAACATTCTGAGTGGCTTGGAGTAAGGGCCAACTCAATGTCACTGTCACTAGAGCATCAGCCTAGTATACAGTTGACGGAGTTCTTAATTACCGCCATGCCTTCTGTAGCAATGGTAGCACAGAGGCATGAGAATCATGATAATGCCAACATTGGCCTAGTCCACACTTGGACACTACGAGAAACCCAAGGGAAGGTACCCCTCGTCAACCGAAGATCACAAATGAGGTGATGATGTGAACCCTTAGAAAAGGCTTCCACCCACTATGACAATAAAACCACACAATAGATATTGCCAAGGGGTGATGGAATAAGGAAATGAGATTTCCAAACCATTACGACTTAAGGATTAAGCATACCCATATGCACCTATACATGTGGAGAACCATTGCATAAACATCAACATGATAAACCCCGTCACGAGACTTATGGGGGGATGCATCCCCCTCAACAAGAACTTTCATTTATCAGTAATAGAATACTCTCAATTGGAGAACGGGACCAGAAAACCCTTGAAGTTTCTTGGGATGTCCCGACGATATGCATACAAGTTGAACTACACAGCTAGAGCCTATAACCAATGCTCAGCACTAGAAGACAATAATTGTCAAACAATCTATGTGAGTGCACATTGCACACCACGAATAGCCAATGCTCAGGAGAGCTTGTAAACCGGTAAATTGCTTTATCCTTGGTCAACCAAGATACTTGGTAAGTTATATCACAAATGATGATAGAATGTGGGGTAAGTCAACCTACACATAAAACCTAAGTGGAATAGGGCATCTCCACATTGGGAAGATAATAGGATTGCCGTATGCTACGACAACCGTCATACACACAAACACAGGGAACTTCTAGTGTATTTACACCATAAGGAAATGGTGCCAAGGAAAATGCCACTAAGTAAAAAGGAACTACCACAGTAACAGAAACAGTAAAGCAATATTGTACAATGAGTAAGAATACGGTGCGCAACAGGCGACCGCTATGATGAGGGAGTAGTTAAGCAATAACACGGAGTATAAGTATGAGATGACACACAGAAATATTCTTTCCTATCACATAAGTGACTTACTGTCAAGTGTTTACGCCTCTGCACTCTGTATGACTGGGTGTTTTGGTATTGCACTTGTGCAGCTAATGATCTAATGGGATGGCTAGGGATATGGAGAATGTAAACCGTAGTAAATCTTTCCTTTCACCACAAACATGGCATAAGCCAGTCAAGCAAGCTTAGCAACATACAGTGCGGCCTAAGGCCAAAGAAACACGAAGAGTGTACAACACACTAGTAATCACAAGATGTGAATTCCATTGGAATATAAGGTGAAAGGAGATACAGGAAAGTCACTAAGACCAACGCATAGAAATGCAAGGTCATACATGTAAAGAACACTTGTACTGAACCAGAAGAACTGGTATGGTTTAAAGCTAGTGACAACAGAGGAAGCACTACAGCTAAGTGGTGACTTAACCTCGCCTGACAATAAGTCGGAGGAACTTAACGAATAATCGTAGCATGAATAACATGCACAGCAGATTACCAGTGAGCTGGTTATAAATCCTAAACTCGTTGAGTTCAAGCACGGTAAAAGAATACCGCATTTGTGTAGTAAACCTTATTCCCATAATAAATGGATAAGAAGGTGATGTATAGCACATTAATGATACCACGAAGGGTAAGTAACCCAAGCTATCAGGGTCGCGCAGCAGAAG
Source organism: Limonium bicolor (assembly GCA_023374045.1). Taxonomy (NCBI): domain Eukaryota; kingdom Viridiplantae; phylum Streptophyta; class Magnoliopsida; order Caryophyllales; family Plumbaginaceae; genus Limonium; species Limonium bicolor. The sequence continues at coordinate 171,425,081 of CM041782.1, forward strand.
CTAGTGGGCCCTAGCTAGGAGACAATATACCTAGTGAGCATAATATAATGGCTATTAATGTCTTGAAGCCGATAAGGCTAGAATCGAATTAAATATGAGTTAAATAAACTCATATAGGAACTCTTGGTGCAAAGACTAAACCATTGGTATGGTTAAGACCCTTTGACCAGAGCATAGTACATAGCATACTGTAGTGAAGCTAAACGCTTCAGTTTGCCCAAACTGATTAAACCAATGTTTAATAATAATAACATATGGTAGATTACGTGGGCGTAATCCCTTTTAAGGGGGGTAGAGCGAAAACCGCTTAATGTAAGTTTTATGAATAAAACACTTAAACCATAATGTGCATAGCACAAATGAGAACCAAATTGATGATTGGTACTATGTTAAACAAACATAAGTACTCATTCACAATGTAATTATGGTAACTAGGCATTAAACATGCAAATACCATAGGAGGAATGTACCTATCTTGTAACACCAGTGTAAGAGTATTAGTAAAAGAAAAGTAATGAGTAGTGGACGGAGCTCCACAAGTATTGTAACCTTTGAAGAAGTAGTAAAATGAATGAGGATAGTAGATGAATGAAGTTTATGAGTAGTAGTGGAATCGTAAGTAAAATATGTGAAACAATTGAAGCCAACTAAATCTTATAAGTGTAGTATTCCGTAGTTAGAATATAGGATATGATGGTGAGTAATGGATGGAAGTAGTGAAGGTTGAGGAAATGAGCATTAGGATTGAACCATGGAGTAAAGCATTTGGGAATAGAGTGAGGATGATTGATGGACTGACTCCATCCTTTGGAGATGTATGAATGAGGAAGAGTAAAAAGATAGAAAATGAAAACAACTAAATTATTGCTTGTTTGAAACTGATGTGGGAAGTCGAACTTGATCCTGATCAGATCAAGGGAAACCGAACACAAATTGGGGTGGAAAGATAGTTCAACACTGATGCTGATCACATCAGGGTCGAATGATTCTTGAAGCTCCCCTTAAGTGGTCAAAAATCACACATAGGATAGAAGTAATGTATATATTGGACTTTGGAGTTATGTGTTTTAGAAAATTTCTAATTGGTAGTAGTGAAGTATTTCTCTTAGACTGAAGGTTAAAAATTGTGAGAAGCTTGTACCGGAGAAGATAGTAGTGTAGTATGTGGTATTATTCCAAAGGCAGCGGGACATAGAGGAGTCCTGCGTCGAGATGACCGGAGTGCCTGCGGGATTGTGTGTGTATTGCATTGCTTTGGGGATAGCTTTGCACTGTAAGTATGTATGAACTTTGTAATGAGGAACCAGAGTTAGTAGTAGCGCGGATTGGAGTAACTATAGTACATTTGGATGGTATGGTATGTAGAAACCTTGAGTAATGGATTTGGGAATTAGTAAGAGGAAGAATGTATAACCGTAGTATTAGACATGTAAGAATGAGTAAGCATTGTAAACTTATAACCTCGAACAACTTTGAGGACAAAGTTCTTAAGGGGGGTAGATTGAAATACCCCGACCTTAAACATGGCGATTAAATTATCCTAATAGGTATTTAAGAGCCTAATAATGGTTAAGAAGTATTTGTAAGGGAAAATAAATCCAAAAGAAATAAAGAAAGACTTTAAAAGCGAAAAACACTAAATAAGCGTTAAATAACCATAGGAGGTATGAGACCTCGGTTAGCGTATTATAAGGATTCTAAAGGCTTAATTAAGTCTAAATAAATATGAGGGAACAAATCCCGAAGAAAACGGATCCTTAAAATGGATTAAAAGCATTACCGAACCTTAAAGCACGTTTTTCGAGGTAACCGGGAAAACGTGTCTTTAAACGGGTCAAATAGACTCGTAACGATTTTAGTCAACTAAATAATCATTAAGAAATATTGGTGAGGCTTTAGAACCAATAAAATCAATAAAACGAGTGATTAGTAAAAACTGTCAAAAACGGGAAGTTGTGGGGTAGAAATATAAATAACACAAACCTATGTGTCCAATAATGTAAAAAGAATTTTTCAAACCCATATGGGTCTGTGTGCTGTCCGATTTGGACCCCCCTCACACTCCCTCACACTCTCCTTATTTACTAAACTACAAAAACAATAAAGTAAAAACACCCCCCTTACTTTATTACACTCACACTCACTTTTACAATTCTCTCTCTCCCACACTCATCCTCTCTCACGTGAACATCCCCCTCACTCACCCTCTTCTTCTTCCTCCTCCTTCCATGCGATTTCCATGGAGATTTAGCAACCCCCACAAAAACCACCACTTCTCTCCCCTTGAAACCCCATCAAACCTTCTCCAAAAATTGTAAAAACTACACCATTGTGTTCCTCTCACCAAGAGCTACGTTTCTATCTTTCCAAAATTCGAAAACACACATTTTCATTTTTATGGGTATGCCCCATTTGGAGCTTCAACACCACCATTAGATGGCCCTCCTTCTCCTTGTTCTTGTAAGGTAAAAATATCTTCAAAAACTCCATCTCTTTCTAGCCTCAAAGGCAAAACGAAATTGGAGCTAAAACTCTTGTGTGCTCCTCTTGTGCCCAGCCGGTTTAGGCATCTTTGAAAGGGTGGAAAGATCATTCTTGAACTACTCCAAGTGTTTTATAAACCCTTGCAAGGTAATGGAACTCCTAAACCCTAGAATGTACATTAAAAGCTTAAATAAGATTTAGTGTGGTTTAGTATTGAAGCATGTATGTAAATGTTGGTAGTGTTAGACGAATTGAGACTACAAACCGGAGAGAGAGAGAGAGAGAAGGAGGAGAAAGAAGAAGAAAGAAAATCTAGAAGAAAAACAAGGTAAGAATACTCTTTGTGTAACTTGGTATATATGTATGTAACAGTTTTTGGAAGTTTGAAATGAGTAATGGAATGGTAATGTAGTAGTAGTGTAATGTGTAGGAGAATATAAGTATTTTGAAGCTTTAAAAGATGTGTGAAACTTATTGAAAACAGATTGGGGATTGAGTTGTTGAGTGCAGGAAATTTTAAGTGTTGTTTTAGTATTGGTAAATGTGTATGGGAGCTTGTATATTGATGTTGTGTATAAACAGGTGAGATGATGTTAATGTGTGAGAGAAACCATGTGGAGAATGTTAGTAATATAGGGGAGACTATGTCAAATTTTGTCTAGGAATTTGAGGACTTAAGTGTTCAAGATGAGAAAACAACCTAGGTAGTGACTAGGTGTATGTGGAGAGTAAAATAGGAGCGTTTAGTAGCTTGTAACAGATTTGGGGGTGATTTGTTAATGGGTTGCAACTAGGAAGTGAATGGATGTATTTTGGCTACTAGGGGTAGCATTAGTTGAGGAAGTAATGGAGGAAATAAGAACCCAAAAATCTGCAACAAAGTGTATAGAGATACATTGGAGAAGTTAGGAAGAGTTAGTGTGGAAGAATTGATGACAAGAGTGTTGGACTTGGGTATAGATATGGTAGTGGCTTGGAATGAATTGGAGGGTAAGGTAGTGCATTGTAGGCTTTGGAAATGGCATTGGGAGATGAGAATATACATGGGGGAAATAGGAGCAAAATCTGTAGCGTTGGAGGATGAAAAACTGTTGTAAGTGTGGAAGGGAAGTGATGAAATTGTGTAAGTGGATTGATGGATTTAGTAAAGCATTTGGTGGGTGAACTAAGGCAATTTGAAGGGCCTAGGTAGTGTTTAAACATGTGAAATTACATGTAAGAAGATTGGAGAAACAATGGGTAAAGTATGGGACTGAAAACAGAAGTAAAAATGCAAATACTGGGCCCGACCGAACTTGTGACCGGACTTGCAAGTTCGGTCGAGCCCAGATTTACAAAGACGGGAAAGCTTCTGGAATCGACCGGACTTGCGACCGGACTTGCAAGTTCGGTCGGACTAGAAAAATTCTCCCGTCTGAGACCTACTGGAATCGACCGGACTTGCGACCGGACATGCAAGTTCGGTCGGCCAGAAAAATTTCCGTCGAGTAAGCTACTGGAATGGACCGACCTTGCGACCGGACTTGCAAGGTCGATCGGCCCTGGAATTTTCACCCGATGTAACCTACTGACTCGGACCGAACTTGCAAGGTCGGTCGCAAGTTCCGTCGGGTCAAAACTTACAAAAAAAAAAACTATAAGACTATGGTTAGTATATGTATGTATATGTATACCCACCTATACATACGTGCATATATGTGTAAGTAAACCATTGTTAAGTAATTTAAAGTAAGTAAATAAAATGTAAGTATAAGAATGTGAAGACCTAGTAAGTATGAGTTAGGAAGCGTAAGGGTAACCGAATTAAGTTAATGATAGTTAGATTAATTATTCGGTTGTATGTATATCATAGGATTTGAATTGTGAATACCGGAGGAACGTTGGGATACAAGTACAGCGGTGAAAGGTATGATTTCTTCATGCCCTGTATCCTAATCTGGTTACCCCGATTTGTGTGCTTACTTGACCACCTAAATAAGATAAATGCATGAATCGGACTATACTGCACTTACCTGTGCTTGACTTATGTTGTGCTTGATATTTATTGTCTTGAGCACTAGTTTGTATAATTCATGAAATATATGAATGATGATGAATGGTATTCGAACCTCGTATTGTACTTGTGTAATGTATTGTACCTCGTATGTCTGTGTATATATGTATTGAATTATTGTGGCTTGGAGGTTGACTTGTGCTAATTCCTAACTATCTAACTCCTAACTTAAGTGAGTAAATTGGAATGAGTACAAGTCCGATATAGCTTCGGCCACGCGTGAGGATGCGGAGTCACAAGAGGTTGGCTGCAATTCCTGACTCTTAAACTGGTCCGCGGCCCAAATCCCTTAAATGGGTAGCATCCCGGATTAGTGAGTCAAGTAAATCCCGGAGGTGGGACGGTGTAGTCCCCAGGGCCGGAGGTCCCGACGACTTAACTTGAGTAAGAGTAAGAGTAAGTAAGTATGGATCCGTAAGTAAGTATGAGTATGAGTATGTATGTATGAAGTAACGAGTAAAAGAGTAATCTCCACCCGATTAACCCGGGTGGACCAATGAAGCTAACAAGAATTGTATATTGTGTATGTAATGAGTATGTGTAATTCGGAAGAGGTAAGTATGTATTGGTTGGTTTATATTGTATCCCTTGTATGAACTGAATTGTATGTATGTATGTTGTGTAAGTATTATTGTACTGTGTGTAAGAGCATGTATGCATGTATGCTTGTATGAAATGAACCGCATGTATTCGACCAAGTGGTCGGCGTACCCTCACTAGTACGCGGGGTATGCGGTTATCATGCTCGGCGAAAGTTGACCCCTTCGGGGGACATTTTTAGTGTGCAGGTACCCGAAACGAATATGGTCAAGGAAGAGACCGGAGGCACACCCTGGTATTTGGAAGTAAGTAGCGTGTGAGGAACGGGTAGTAAGTAGTCTCTTAGTGAGTATGCATGAACTTTGAAGAGATAGTACATTGTATAAGGATCTTAGTAAACTCGGTATGTAGATTATATTGTATGGTATTTGAAGTATTGTATTGAATGGAAGAATGTAGCGTGTATTGGTGTATGAAATGTATATGGTAGATATGTAATACTCGGGATTCCGGTCCATCAGACCGATGCTGTATGTAGCAGTAGTAGCCTTGTTAGTCACGTGGGTGGCTAACGGCATCGTAGCACCCAATGGATGTAAGTAGGTATCCGCTGCGTGTATCCGATGAGTAAGGGGATTGGACGTTAATGACTGTACTAATAGTAGGGGTGTTACAAAAAGTGGTATCAGAGCGAAGTATCGCTCTGATGACTGGAAGTACCGAGTTTAGGAAATACCGAGTTAGGATTTAGAAGCTTAGGGCTAAGGGCTGAGTGTTAGCATTAGAGATATGCCAGATAGGAACTCCCGGTGAGTACCGGATACCTACAATACCAGACCCGCCCTCCGCAAACCCACTGTGTAACTTGGGAAAGGATGCCAGAGAGAAGAAAAGTCTTCTCATACTCGGGGAAACCCGATCTGGCAATTGTGAAGCAATCACACGGTAAACAGGAACCGACACATGGTAGATTCCAAGAACTGGAAGTCCCGGAGATAGTTCCCGGTTGAACCACAACCCCGCACGTAATAGCGGTAGAATGAGCACTCCAACCACGAGGAGGCTATAACTTGCAACAGCATGGGGCGACCTGCTTAGCAGTCGCGAAACCTAGCTGGTCAACCAACCGCAGGACAGAAGCACTAACCGTGCAACGAAAAATGAAAAAGGGAGCAGTAACGGAACCCGAGACACAAGTCTACGGGATAGTAATACTTGAATAATGCCACCAACGGTATGCTAGCCGACTAAGGACATAGTCGGAAGCGGTTAACTCCAAAACTACGATGCCATCAAGGTTGCAACACCTGGCCAATATAGCTCAGACAACTACAAGAACAACCATGAGATATGAACCAATAGGACTACAAGCGTAGTGCCTAAACAAGGAAGGCTCAGTAACCACCACAAATGTGTGGGAACGAGCCACAAGGAGCGACACTAAACCCAATAGAACGGGCACCTCCAAGGAGTGGAGGAGTACCCAGATCTACGACAGCCATGTCTAGACCACCAAGAAGCTACCTAAAGGAGCGAGTATACCAATTACAGATCAATAAGATCGAGGGAAGCGTCAACGAGACTAACAAACACAAATGGAAACCATACCGAGATTGGCATAGGATTATCCAAAAACCACCGATACCACGCACTTGCCAAGGCAAGTGCAGTAAAGACAGAGATATGTAAAGGAACACTAACACGTCACAAGTACATAGTAATGTACGGTGACTGTAACGAAACAACCACAGGATCACACATCCTAACAACCAGACGTATGGAACCTTGGAAAGGCCTAACGGTCCGACCACTGTATTTAGAACATACGAGTCAGCGAGAGGCTAGACTTGGTCAAGACCTCAAACGTGGCTATGCCATGGGAGATTTCTTTTAACACCGAACCATTGTTTTAAAACCCAAAATTTTCTTTTCAAAACCACAACCCTCTTTTAAAAACCTTGGATTTTAAAACCAGACCAACAGCATTATGGTGAGTATCATGGGATGATACAAGAGGAGTTGGCAACAGAATACTTCACCTAGGCGTGTGACGAACACTACGAGTATACCCGTTACGGGATGTGGGACAACCGCACTCCGAAGGAGCTTGCGGGCCCGACATATAGTTGGGTAAGTGGTAACGTATCAATATGGTACCCCACGTATGTATACATGTAGTGTGCGACACACGGGAAGTAGTCAACTCCGTTCTACGGACCATGAGTGAGTTCAATCAGAACAGCTGGACACCTCAGACGAGCAAGTATCAAGGAACTCAGAGAACCCATCTGAAGATGAGGAATAAGAACTAGGAAGTGCAAGAGCACATACTAGTAAGTATAGACATTGGATATGTCTCAAATAATCCAAACAATACATGACAGCTGGATGGAATACCCAGCCTAAACACGGTAAGGCAATCGCCTAACGTGAACACCACGATGCTCAACAAACGGGACAGAATTCCCAAGAGCAACCCCAAGATTACCACAAGTATACTCCATCATTGAAGGGAATACCAAACCTAGTCTTAAACACTAGGAACAAGCATAAACAGTCTACCAAGGACGGGAGACGTCATGACCCAAAAGGGGAAAACTCAAGTACAACACCACAAGAAGGTACAGTGGACAACGTGTCATCAACATTAGCCGAATGTAACGGCATGCTTCAACAGCACTCAGGAGCAATCCTTGAAGGGTGTCTGCATTGCAACAGTCGAACAACAGCGACATGATAAAAGCACGAAAGTTAGAACGAACACGGACCCGAAGGGATTTCACTTAACAGGAAATGCCCTAAGATACTGAGAGACACTTATTAACACCATTTGCCTAAGAAGGTCTCCTATGAACGGAAGCGTGATGCCACGACTTACCACGGAGCCCATAATACCTCCAACCCACGACAGTATACATGGAGTGGAAACATGTATAAGCAGCTTGCAAGAGCATAGCTGGTAGCAATATGGCTCTAAGGCCATAAACCTGATGCGTGGTGTAACCTTAAACGGTTGCAAAACCCGCACCATCACTAACAAGACTTGCAAGAAATATTGCCTCATACGACAAGAAATCAACAACTGGACCATAAATTCAAACCCAACATTCTGAGTGGCTTGGAGTAAGGCCAACTCAATGTCACTGTCACTAGAGCATCAGCCTAGTATACAGTTGACGGAGTTCTTAATTACCGCCATGCCTTCTGTAGCAATGGTAGCACAGAGGCATGAGAATCATGATAATGCCAACATTGGCCTAGTCCACACTTGGACACTACGAGAAACCCAAGGGAAGGTACCCCTCGTCAACCGAAGATCACAAATGAGGTGATGATGTGAACCCTTAGAAAAGGCTTCCACCCACTATGACAATAAAAACACAATAGATATTGCCAAGGGGTGATGGAATAAGGAAATGAGATTTCCAAACCATTACGACTTAAGGATTAAGCATACCCATATGCACCTATACATGTGGAGAACCATTGCATAAACATCAACATGATAAACCCCGTCACGAGACTTATGGGGGGATGCATCCCCCTCAACAAGAACTTTCATTTATCAGTAATAGAATACTCTCAATTGGAGAACGGGACCAGAAAACCCTTGAAGTTTCTTGGGATGTCCCGACGATATGCATACAAGTGGAACTACACAGCTAGAGCCTATAACCAATGCTCAGCACTAGAAGACAATAATTGTCAAACAATCTATGTGAGTGCACATTGCACACCACGAATAGCCAATGCTCAGGAGAGCTTGTAAACCGGTAAATTGCTTTATCCTTGGTCAACCAAGATACTTGGTAAGTTATATCACAAATGATGATAGAATGTGGGGTAAGTCAACCTACACATAAAACCTAAGTGGAATAGGGCATCTCCACATTGGGAAGATAATAGGATTGCCGTATGCTACGACAACCGTCATACACACAAACACAGGGAACTTCTAGTGTATTTACACCATAAGGAAATGGTGCCAAGGAAAATGCCACTAAGTAAAAAGGAACTACCACAGTAACAGAAACAGTAAAAGCAATATTGTACAATGAGTAAGAATACGGTGCGCAACAGGCGACCGCTATGAGGGAGTAGTTAAGCAATAACACGGAGTATAAGTATGAGATGACACACAGAAATATTCTTTCCTATCACATAAGTGACTTACTGTCAAGTGTTTACGCCTCTGCACTCTGTATGACTGGGTGTTTTGGTATTGCACTTGTGCAGCTAATGATCTAATGGGATGGCTAGGGATATGGAGAATGTAAACCGTAGTAAATCTTTCCTTTCACCACAAACATGGCATAAGCCAGTCAAGCAAGCTTAGCAACATACAGTGCGGCCTAAGGCCAAAGAAACACGAAGAGTGTACAACACACTAGTAATACAAGATGTGAATTCCAATGGAATAAAGGTGAAAGGAGATAAGGAAAGTCACTAGGACCGACGCATAGAAATGCAAGGTCATACAAGTAAAGAACACTTGTACTGAACCAGAAGAACTGGTATTTTAAAGCTAGTGACAACAGAGGAAGCACTACACTAAGTAGTGACTTAACCTCGCCCGACAATAAGTCGGAGGAACTTAACGAATAATCGTGAAGCACGAATAACATGCAGTAGATTACCAGAGAGCTGGTTATAAATCTAAACTCGTTGAGTTCAAACACGGTAAAAGAATACCGCATTTGTTAGTAAACCTTATTCCCATAATAGACGGATAAGAAGGTGATGTATAGCACATTAATGATAACACGAAGGGTAAGTAACCCAAGCTATCAGGGTCGCGCAGCAGAAGCTAGTGGGCCCTAGCTAGGAGACAATATACCTAGTGAGATAATACAATGGCTATTAATGCCTTGAAGCCGATAGGCTAGAACCGAATTAATATGAGTTAAATAAACTCATATAGGAACTCTTGGTGCAAAGACTAAACCATTGGTATGGTTAAGACCCTTTGACCAGAGCATAGTCATAGTATGTAGTGAAGCTAAACGCTTCAGTTTGCCCAAACTGATTAAACCAATGTTTAATAATAATAACATATGGTAGATTACGTGGGCGTAATCCCTTTTAAGGGGGGTAGAGCGAAAACCGCTTAATGTAAGTTTCATGAATAAAACACATAAACCGTAATGTGCATAGCATAAATGAGAATCAAATTGATGATTGGTACTATGTTAAACAAACATAAGTACTCATTCATATTGTAATTATGGTAACTAGGCAAACATGCAAATACCATAGGAGGAATGTACCTATCTTGTAACACCAGTGTAAGAGTATTAGTAAAAGAAAAGTAATGAGTAGTGGACGGAGCTCCACAAGTATTGTAACCTTTGAAGAAGTAGTACGAAATGAATGAGGATAGTAGATGAATGAAGTTTATGAGTAGTGGAATCGTAAGTAAAATATGTGAAACAATTGAAGCCAACTAAATCTTATAAGTGTAGTATTCCGTAGTTAGAATATAGGATGATGGTGAGTAATGGATGGAAGTAGTGAAGGTTGATGAAATGAGCATTAGGATTGAACCATGGAGTAAAGCATTTGGGAATAGAGTGAGGATGATTGATGGATTGATTCCATCCTTTGGAGATGTATGAATGACTAGAAGAGTAAAAAGATAGAAAATGAAAACAATTAAATTATTGTTTGTTGAAACTGATGTGGGAAGTCGAACTTGATCCTGATCAGATCAAGGGAAACCGAACACAAATTGGGGTGGAAAGATAGTTCAACACTGATGCTGATCACATCAGGGTCGAATGATTCTTGAAGCTCCCCTAAGTGGTCACAAAATCACACATAGGATAGAAGTAATGTATATATTGGACTTTGGAGTTATGTGTTTTAGAAAATTTTAATTGGTAGTAGTGAAGTATTTCTCTTAGACTGAAGGTTAAAATTGTGAGAAGCTTGTACCGGAGAAGATAGTAGTGTAGTATGTGGTATTATTCCAAAGGCAGCGGGACATAGAGGAGTCCTGCGTCGAGATGACCTGAGTGCCTGCGGGATTGTGTGTGTATTGCATTGCTTTGGGGATAGCTTTGCACTGTAGTATGTATGAACTTTGTAATGAGGAACCAGATAGTTAGTAGTAGCGCGGATTGGAGTAACTATAGTACATTTGGATGGTATGGTATGTAGAAACCTTGAGTAATGGATTTGGGAATTAGTAAGAGGAAGAATGTATAACCGTGGTATTAGACATGTAAGAATGAGTAAGCATTGTAAACTTATAACCTCGAACAACTTTGAGGACAAAGTTCTTAAGGGGGGTAGATTGAAATACCCCGACCTTAAATATGGCGATTAAATTATCCTAATAGGTATTTAAGAGCCTAATAATGGTTAAGAATATTGTAAGGAAAATAAATCCAAAAGAAATAAAGAAACGCTTTAAAAGCGAAAAACGCTAAATAAGCGTTAAATAACCATAGGAGGTATGAGACCTCGGTTAGCGTATTATAAGGATTCTAAAGGCTTAATAAGTCTAAATAATATAGGGAACAAATCCCGAAGAAAACGGATCCTTAAAATGGATTAAAACACTACGAACCTTAAAGCACGTTTTTCGAGGTAACCGGGAAAACGTGTCTTTAACGGGTCAAATAGACTCGTAACGATTTTGGTCAACTAAATAATCATTAATAAATATTAGTGAGGCTTTAGAACCAAAAAATCAAAAACGAGATTAGTAAAAACTGTCAAAAACGGGAAGTTGTGGGGTAGAAATATAAATAACACAAACTATGTGTCCAATAATGTAAAAAGAATTTTTCAAACCCATATGGGTCTGTGTGCTGTCCGATTTGGACCCCCCTCACACTCCCTCACACTCTCCTTATTTACTAAACACAAAAAAACAATAAAGTAAAACACCCCCTTACTTTATTACACTCACCTCACTTTAAATTCTCTCTCTCCCACACTCATCCTCTCTCACGTGAACATCCCCCTCACTCACCCTTTCTTCTTCCTCCTCCTTCCATGCGATTTCCATGGAGATTTAGCAACCCCACAAAACCACCACTTCTCCCCTTGAAACTCCATCAAACCTTCTCCAAAAATTGTAAAAACTACACCATTGTGTTCCTCTCACCAAGAGCTACGTTTCTATCTTTCCAAAATTCGAAAACACATTTTCGTTTTTATGGGTATGCCCCATTTGGAGCTTCACACACCATTAGAAGGCCCTCCTTCTCCTTGTTCTTGTAAGGTAAAAATATCTTCAAAAACTCCATCTCTTCTAGCCTCAAAGGCAAAACGAAATTTGAGCTAAAACTCTTGTGTGCTCCTCTTGTGCCCAGCCGGTTTAGGCATCTTTGAAAGGGTGGAAAGATCATTCTTGAACTACTCCAAGTGTTTTATAAACCCTTGCAAGGTAATGAAACTCCTAAACCCTAGAATGTACATTAAAAGCTTAAATAAGATTTAGTGTGGTTTAGTATTGAAGCATGTATGTAAATGTTGGTAGTGTTAGACGAATTGAGACTACAAACCGGTAGAGAGAGAGAGAAGGAAGGAGAAAGAAGAAGAAAGAAAATCTAGAAGAAAAACAAGGTAAGAATACTCTTTTGTGTAACTTGGTATATATATGTATGTAACAGTTTTTGGAAGTTTGAAATGAGTAATGGAATGGTAATGTAGTAGTAGTGTAATGTGTAGGAGAATATAAGTATTTTGAAGCTTTAAAAGATGTGTGAAACTTATTGAAAACAGATTGGGGATTGAGTTGTTGAGTGCAGGAAATTTTAAGTGTTGTTTTAGTATTGGTAAATGTGTATGGGAGCTTGTATATTGATGTTGTGTATAAACAGGTGAGATGATGTTAATGTGTGAGAGAAACCATGTGGAGAATGTTAGTAATATAGGGGAGACTATGTCAAATTTTGTCTAGGAATTTGAGGACTTAAGTGTTCAAGATGAGAAAACAACCTAGGTAGTGACTAGGTGTATGTGGAGAGTAAAATAGGAGCGTTTAGTAGCTTGTAACAGATTTGGGGGTGATTTGTTAATGGGTTGCAACTAGGAAGTGAATGATGTATTTTGGCTACTAGGGGTAGCATTAGTTGAGGAAGTAATGGAGGAAATAAGAACCCAAAAATCTGCAACAAAGTGTATAGAGATACATTGGAGAAGTTAGGAAGAGTTAGTGTGGAAGAATTGATGACAAGAGTGTTGGACTTGGGTATAGATATGGTAGTGGCTTGGGAATGAATTGGAGGGTAAGGGTAGTGCATTGTAGGCTTTGGAAATGGCATTGGGAGATGAGAATATACATGGGGGAAATAGGAGCAAAATCTGTAGCGTTGGAGGATGAAAAACTGTTGTAAGTGTGGAAGGGAAGTGATGAAATTGTGTAAGTGGATTGATGGATTTAGTAAAGCATTTGGTGGGTGAACTAAGGCAATTTGAAGGGCCTAGGTAGTGTTTAAACATGTGAAATTACATGTAAGAAGATTGGGGAAACAATGGGTAAAGTATGGGACTGAAAACAGAAGTAAAAATGCAAATACTGGGCCCGACCGAACTTGCGACCGGACTTGCAAGTTCGGTCGAGCCCAGATTTACAAAGACGGGAAAGCTTCTGGAATCGACCGGACTTGCGACGGACTTGCAAGTTCGGTCGGACTAGAAAAATTCTCCCGTCTGAGACCTACTGGAATCGACCTTGATTGCGACCGACATGCAAGTTCGGTCGGCCAGAAAATTTCCGTCGAGTAAGCTACTGGAATGGACCGACCTTGCGACCGGACTTGCAAGGTCGATCGGCCCTGGAATTTTTCACGATGTAACCTACTGACTCGGACCGAACTTGCAAGGTCGCGGTCGCAAGTTCGGTCGGGTCAAAACTTACAAAAAAAAAAACTATAAGACATGGTTAGTATATGTATGTATGTATATGTATACCCACCTATACATACGTGCATATATGTGTAAGTAAACCATTTGTTAAGTAATTTAAAGTAAGTAAATAAAATGTAAGTATAAGAATGTGAAGACCTAGTAAGTATGAGTTAGGAAGCGTAAGGGTAACCGAATAAGTTAATGATAGTTAGATTTTATTCGGTTGTATGTATATCATAGGATTTGAATTGTGAATACCGGAGGAACGTTGGGATACAAGTACAGCGGTGAAAGGTATGATTTCTTCATGCCCTGTATCCTAATCTGGTTACCGATTTGTGTGTCTTACTTGACCACCTAAATAAGATAAATGCATGAATCGGACTATACTGCACTTACCTGTGCTTGACTTATGTTGTGCTTGATATTATTGTCTGAGCATAGTTTGTATAATTCATGAAATATATGAATGATTGATGTAATGGTACTGTCGAACCTCGTATTGTACTTGTGTAATGTATTGTACCTCGTATGTCTGTGTATATATGTATTGAATTATTGTGGCTTGGAGGTTGACTTGTGCTAATTCCTAACTATCTAACTCCTAACTTAAGTGAGTAAATTGGAATGAGTACAAGTCCGATATAGCTTCGGCCACGCGTGAGGATGCGGAGTCACAAGAGGTTGGCTGCAATTCCTGACTCTTAAACTGGTCCGCGGCCCAAATCCCTTAAATGGGTAGCATCCCGGATTAGTGAGTCAAGTAAATCCCGGAGGTGGGACGGTGTAGTCCCCAGGGCCGGAGGTCCCGACGACTTAACTTGAGTAAGAGTAAGAGTAAGTAAGTATGGATCCGTAAGTAAGTATGAGTATGAGTATTATATGTATGAAGTAACGAGTAAAAGAGTAATCTCCACCCGATTAACCCGGGTGGACCAATGAAGCTAACAAGAATTGTATATTGTGTATGTAATGAGTATGTGTAATTCGGAAGAGGTAAGTATGTATTGGTTGGTTTATATTGTATCCCTTGTATGAACTGAATTGTATGTATGTATGTTGTGTAAGTATTATTGTACTGTGTGTAAGAGCATGTATGCATGTATGCTTGTATGAAATGAACCGCATGTATTCGACCAAGTGGTCGGCGTACCCTCACTAGTACGCGGGGTATGCGGTTATCATGCTCGGCGAAAGCTGACCCCTTCGGGGGACATTTTTAGTGTGCAGGTACCCGAAACGAATATGGTCAAGGAAGAGACCGGAGGCACACCTTGGTATTTGGAAGTAAGTAGCGTGTGAGGAACGGGTAGTAAGTAGTCTCTTAGTGAGTATGCATGAACTTTAAAGAGATAGTACATTGTATAAGGATCTTAGTAAACTCGGTATGTAGATTATATTGTATGGTATTTGAAGTATTGTATTGAATGGAAGAATGTAGCGTGTATTGGTGTATGAAATGTATATGGTAGATATGTAATACTCGGGATTCCGGTCCATCAGACCGATGTTGTATGTAGCAGTAGTAGCCTTGTTAGTCACGTGGGTGGCTAACGGCATCGTAGCACCCAATGGATGTAAGTAGGTATCCGCTGCGTGTATCCGATGAGTAAGGGGATTGGACGTTAATGACTGTACTAATAGTAGGGGTGTTACAGGAGATGTATGCAAGGTTTTCAAAATGAATTTCCAAAACTAATTTGGTACAACGTTTTCTTCAAACTCGAGAATGAGGATCGGTTTTAAAACCGCTCCCACGGGCGCTAGTGGATCTTCCATGCCTAGGCACGGGTATCCGGTCGAAACCATAGGAGGTGAAGCTAGTTTGAGTCTGTGGAAGTGCAGAGTAGTTTGAAACCACTACACCGGGTGTACGGTAACAGTGTGTGTTTTGTATTTTTCCAAGGGCACTGGGGCAGTGTAGTCCCGAGTAAGTATGAGTAAGTAAGTATGAGTAAGTGCCTGAGGATCTCTATATGTGCAAATGAATTTGATCAGAACCAAAGGACCGTAGAGCCTGAAAGCGTAAGTGCTCAAGTCATGACGGCCGTGAACCAGAAAGCGTAAGTGTTCAAACGTGACCGGTACCTGAGGGATCACTCTCCATTGGGGGAGGATTGTACCTAATTGTCTGCGGATGGACCCCCTTGGAGAGGAGTAAAATGGATATTTTTGATTGCTATGCATGCAGTTTGGATGCGTAGTATGCATCATGTCAGACATTTGGAGTTTGACAAGTTATATGTAGAGGTCATAACCTTAGCATAGAGTATATGTACGAGTAACAATATTAGGTTCACCAACTTTGAGGGCAAAGTTCTTTAAGGGGGGTAGATTGAAATACCCCGAACTTAAATATGGTGATTAGAATATTTTAATATGGTATTTAAAGGCCTAATAGCGCCTAAATAATTTTGGTAAAGAAAATAAATCCAAAAAGGAAGGAGAAAAACGCTTGGAAAGCGGAAAACGCTAAAATGAGCGTTAAATAACCATAGGAGGTACGAGACCTCGGTTATAGTATCGTAAGGATTCCTAAGGCTTATTCATGCCTAATTAGTATATGGGGATGATTCCCGAAGAAAACGGATCCAATAAATGTATTAAAACGCTAAAAGAGCTTTAGCGCACGTTTTTCGAGGAAACCCGAAAATGTGACTTTAAGTGGTCGAACAGACCCGTAAAAATTACAAATCATTAAATAATAATTATTAAGCATTTATGGAAGCTTAATAACCAATAAAAATAAAGAAACGAGAAAATTCCGGAAAACGGGCCCGGTTAGTGAATAGTATCAAAACCGGGTAAATAACGAGCGTCTTCTGTAAAAGACGAGAAACTGCTCCAGCTTAATAGTATAGTGGGGGCCGGTTTTTACTGGGTAAACAACCCTCTCACACACACACACAAGTAACACATAAGTAAATCAAAAAGCAAAAAGCAAACAAAGTACATAAAGTAAATACCCCTCTCTCACCTCTCATTCTCACTTTCCATCTTCTCTCTCCTATTTCCCCCTCTCTCACCATCTCCCTCCTCCCTTCTCTGAATGTTGGGCGATTTTTGGAGCTCTCCAAACAGCTCCCATGGCAGCCCCTCTTCATCCTCTTGCTCTACCTCCATGTGAGCTTCAAATGAAAAATAAAACACATATTTGAACTCCCCTCATCCTCCTCTACATTCCTATCTTTTCAAAATTCGAAAAGGATGAGTTTCATCTCCATGGGTTTTCCCCATTTGAAGAGAAAAGCACACCATTGTGAAGCTTGGAGTTCCCTCTTTCCAACAAGGTTAAAATCTCCATGAAAGACCCCATATTTCTCCATCTCTTTGTATGGCCGATTTTACCCTCTCTCTCTTACCTTGTTTTTCTCTCTCTTTTTGAGCATCAATTTCACCTAGCAATGGTGGTGGGTTCTCCTTCTTGATAAAGGGCTAAAACCCCTCCTAAAGCACTCCAAAGGTAAACCCTAGAAATTGGTATTTTGAACACTTCAATGAACTAGCATAAATCTAAGGGTTAGTGCATTAATTATACTTGTTTGATGTGCTTTGGGTGATGGGAATGGAGTTTGGCAACTCCATTCCCATGTGATCGATTTGTGCAAGAAAGAGAGGAGAAGAAATGGAAAAGAAAAGAAGGAATCAAAAGCTCAAGGTAAGAGCTCCTTCCGAATGTAAATTCTATTGCATTAGAGTAATGGGAATGGGTAAAATATTTAAAGAACCCATAACCTTGTACTAGTATTGAGAATTGTGAAGTTTGAGTATTTAAGAGCAAGTATGTGGATTGTAGGCCTTAGAGCCAAATAATTGTATATAGGTATTTGTATTGTGGATTGAGGAAATATTGGTGTATTGGGATTTTGTATGTGTGCTGGTAGAGCCCTTGTGGTTTGGCTAGATTAGGGATGAATTTGATGAGAAAGGATGTGTGTGAATAAGTAAGGAAAGTAGATGATATGGCAAATTTTAGTAGGAATTAGTATTTAAGGATGACTTGGTGAGTGGGAGAACCAAGGTATGTATTTGGGATTAGTGGAGATGTTTTAGTTATGGGATGGTAAGTGTAGTATGAGGAATAAGAAGTGTATAATCTGTAGCAAAGGTATAAAATACATTGGAGGAGTTAGGAAATTTAATGTGCAAGAATTAGTAAAATGAATGCTAGACTTGGGTATAGATATCGTAATGCTTGAAAATGTATTTGGGATACGAGGAGTAGCATTGGTAGAGGGAGTATTGAATGGTAAGGGTTAGAAGGAAAATCTGTAGCATGAGAGTAAAGAAAACAACTGTAAGAATTGAAAGGAAGTGAGGAGAAATTGTGTATGTGGATTTAGAGAAGAGTAAGGAATTGTTGGATGAACTAAGGCAATTTGAAGGGCCTAGATAGTGTTTAAACATGTGGGATGTCATGTAGGAAGATTGGGGAAGTAGTGGATAAAGGAGAGGACTGAAAACAGAAAGTAAAATGCAAATACTGGGCCGGACCGACCTTAGGACCGAACTTGCAAGGTCGGTCGAGCCCAGATTTACTAAGGACGGAAACCTTCTGGAATGGACCGACCTTGGGACCGGACATGCAAGGTCGGTCGGCCAGAAAAATTTCCCGTAATGCAACCTACTGGAATGGACCGACCTTGCGACCGGACTTGCAAGGTCGGTCGACTCAAAAATTTTCCGTCTTGTAAGCTACTGGAATGGACCGACCTTGCGACCGGACTTGCAAGGTCGGTCGGGCTAAAATTCTCCGTTATGTAGCTCACTGGAATGGACCAACCTTGGGACCGGACTTGCAAGGTCGGTCGGCCCTGTAATTTTCCAGCGTATTTCCTTACTGACTTCGACCGACCTTGGGACCGACCCTGGGTAAGGTCGGTCGAGTCAAAAAAAAATAATAATAATAATAATAATAATAATATATGATTAGAGTTATCATATGTATATAAGTATATGCCTATACACATAGGTATATGTAAATGTAGTAACACAACATTAATGGGAAGAAAGGATGAGGAAATGCACATGTGAGTAAGGAAACAAGTTAAGGAAGTTGTAAGTATAAGAACATTAAGTGTACCGGGCTAACGGGGTAAGTAAGGGAGTAGTAACTACTCGTATATCGTATGAGCATACTATTAACAACAATGTTGGAAACATTATCAGTGGAACAAGTGTGAACCAAGGAACAATGGAACACATGGTAAAGCTAACTCCGGTGAAAGGTATGATTTCCTCATGCCCCGTATGCTAACCGAGTTACGTTGATTTGTATGTTGTATGCTGGCTAATCAAGACTAAAGCATGAAAATGGTTTATTGCCTTCATTGTATGTCTTGATGTATGTTGTGTGAGCTAACCTTTCCTAATTGATTGTGTGGCTTCATCTAGTGCGTAGTACAACTCATAGATGAGTCTTGTTGTGTATAGACTCGTGGTAAGAGTCATGTGTGAACCCATGGAACCGTAGCAACGCACTAAACCAACGAACCAATAAACGATAACGTAAATCAATGAACTCACCAGAATGTGAGAGAGTGTACGGGAGTAATAACCTCCCGATAACGGTAGGAGAAACGAAATGAGTAATCCACAAACGAACAGTAGTGGAAGTATATAAGTAACCTCTATTAGAGGAACTAATCTTGGTGCAAAACATGAACCATGAGAGTAGTAAAGAATGATGAGGGATCTCCAAACGCCTTAGTAATTAGTCGACCCATTATGAGAGGACCCGACTGATGTAAGTATGCCCCGAACGAGAGAGTATTCGATATGTTGGGGAAACCCTTAAATCTGAGGATACTAGACGGTGGTAATTCCCTAAGCTAACAGAGGTTATCGAGAGAGATACTTCTAGGCAAACCCATGAGGTTGTATTGTGCCCTGAGAGAAGAGTGTTGGGAATTCGTGTAGTCCGGTAGAACGAGCATTTGAGTATTTGAGGAGCTAAGCATATAGCCCTCGTATTGTAGGTCCGGTGGCGAGTCTTGAGTATGACTCCGCCCAGAGGCCAAAGTAATGAGTATTGCGTATGTATGAGTGAGGTAATGAGTATTGAGTAAGAATCAAGTATGAGTATGTAGTGAGTACCGAGTATTGAGTACGTATGAGTAAGTATCGAGCATTGAGTATGTAAGAGTAAGTAAGGGGGAATTGAGTAGTGAGTATTCACTAGTATAGTAACGAGCACAGAGTAAGGATCGTGTACGAGTAAGGTATTGAACATGGAGTGATGAGTACGCAAGAGTAAGGAGTAAGTATGAGTAGAGTAACGAATATCGAACACAGTACGGAGAGTAATGAATGTATAACAAATACGAATGGTTGACTATTGAATTGTCTTCCTTAGTAAGTATTGTACTCGTGTATTTATGTAGGTATCTTTGATTGTATTGTGTAGTATGAGTATGTATGTATGCATGTAAAATGAACTCCATGTATATCCGACCCAAAGTAGTCGGCGTACCACGGTTAGCACGCGGTATATGCGGATTTCATATGCAGCGTAAGCTGACCCCCTCGGGGGACCGTTTTTAGTGTGCAGGTACCCGAAGCTGATCACCGTTCGAGAGAGTAGGACGGGGACTGCTACGTAAGCATGGGTAGTTGTATAGTAGGAATTGGTACTTGTATTGTAATGCGAATTTGGAAGCCCTAACTGTATCGGTAATTTGAGGATTGTAGTATACTCGGTATAGTAATGAATTGGAATTGTAATTGGATTATGGATGAGTATGCGATGGGAAGTATTGTATTGTGTAGAGTACTCGGTATGTTCATGTTCATCAGACCGATATGATGTAGTATTGTAACTCGCCTTGTTAGTCATGTGGGTGACTAGCGGCATTGTACACCCGCCGTTGTGTAAGGAATATCCGCTGCGAAGGTAAGTATTTGTACAGTAATGACGGTATTAGCGGTAGGGGTGTTACAGCAAGGCCGAGAGTTTATAGTATAAATTGAGCTATTTATGTGTAATTTTATGTTATAAAGCAAAGTTGTAATAAGGCCATGTCATTAGGCCATTTTAATTTAAGTTTATAGCTTATTTAATTTAATTTATGCTTATATAATTAAGTTTGGGGTCAAACGGTAATTACTAGTAAATTATAAAGCCATGGGCTTAATTTAGAGGAATTTAGGGTTTTTAAATGAATTTAATAGAAATTATAACATTTTATAAAGTTTTGGGTCAAAATTGTAAAAATGGAAAAGTATAGGGTGTAATTGGTAATTACCGAGAGTTTGGGTCCAATTTGGCATTAGAAGTCAAAGTTGACTATATAGGAGACTTTGACCAAGTTTGGAGAATTTAAGGAATTAAAATACTACCTTATAATAAGATTGTTATTAAATTGTAAAAGATTTATAAGAGTTGGGGTGATATTGTGATTTCTGAAAACTTGGGGTACTAAATAGAATTTAGAACAGACCTTAGGTTATTAGGAATTTTTAGAAGTTTATTTGGTTAAATTTGGAGTTTATATGAATTATATAAGTATAATATATCATATTTCATATCATTGTTACAAATGGGTAACATATGGGTAAAAACCGAGAATTATAGAAAGTATAAGGTTAGGAATGACATTTATAACCTTTTGGTATAGTTTAATAATTTTTGGAGTTATATATAAGGTTTTATTAAGATATATGTATAATATATAGTTTTAATGACATTAGAAAACTATATATTATAAATTGGGGAGATTTGGTAATTATATAAATTTAGGTGGTAGGAATTAAATTAAAACAGACCCTAGGGTCTGTTCGGTAATTATAACCATTTAAAACTATAGGTTATAATTATATTAAGGTTAAAGATTATAATATAAGGTATATATTATAAGTGTAACAATGAAATATAATTTGGGGTTGATTTGTAATTTATGGAAGTATAGTGGGAGATAATAAAAACCGAGAGTTTAATGGGTAGTTTGGTATTTTATAACAATTTATAACTATAGGTTATAATTGTTTTAATGACATAAATGTCATAATATATGTTATATAACTATAATATAACATTATATTAATTATGTGGTGGATTTTGTAAATATTTAAGAAAATAGGTGCTGTTCGGTAATATGGACATTTTTGAATGAAAATTTATAATATGGTTTTTAATGTTATAAAGGGTGTAACATTTATAATATAAGAAATATTCATTAAAAGAGAATGAATGTATTATAAAGACTTACCATATAATAAATAGTCCCATAATACATGTATAGAAATAAATATATGTGTAACACCCCAACCCGAAACTCCACAATCTGTACGATGATAGCTCCCAAAGATAACTAGAAATGCAGCGGAAAATATATACATAACAACGGGTGGTGCTACAACGCCGTTAGTCACCCATGTGGCTATCATGGCAAACTCCAATACAACTTACAAATGTTACGGTCTGATCGCTGAATACAAACCGCTCAAAATAATAAAACCAATAATAAAAGTACAGTACTGTAAATTGATGTCGGTAATATTAATCCCCTGTCTTAATTCTACCCCGCCTACACTCGGTCGGGTAATCTCTTCTTTCTCAAGTACCTGAAAAATGGGGGTGCCCCCAAAGGGGCTCAGCAAACAACGCTGGTATGGAAAACGTGCAGCCCATCGGCTACTGGGCCACACCAACTACTTTGTCGAATACATGCAGTTCATTTTTTTTATTAAAGCTGTAAACAAGCATAACATGATAACCACCAGTATCCATACAAGGACAACAATGTCACATAGAACAAGACTTCAGAAGGTCAAGTTAGATGTCTGTAATTGTTTACGGGTAGTCAGATCCTCACAATGGGACTAACATGTATATAAGAGCACCTCACAGTAGTGGAGGTATATTGACCTCGTTAAACTCCATCTTCACAGAGTAAATTGGTCGGGTATGATAAACCCTTTAGACGAGATGGGACTCTCGTACAAGTAGGTGGGTAATTAGTCCCTCAGAAGATTACATAGTTAACTCATGTACTTAAAAGAGGTGGGAATTGAACCCTCGAGAGGAATAAAGTCTTCCTCCCAACTTGAACTGTTCTGGTACGCAGCCGGTGAGTGTGAAATACCCCAAACCTAGTTATGTTGGTTAAACACCTAAATAGGGCGTAACAAGACTAAAAAGAGTCTTAGAAACCTTACTAAACAAATTTAAACAAAAGGAAACACAAATGTGTTTTAAAGTCAATAAGAGCTAAAATGTGCTCTAAGCTTGGGATAAACTTGAGTAAGACCTAATGAGCTTACCAAGACCTCATTTATATACTAATGAACATATTAAACCAATTACCAAAGAAAACCAAGCTTGAAAACAAGTTAAAACACAAAATGTGCTTTAAGAAGTCTTAAAGCACGATTTTGAAAAATTGTCTTGTAAATGAGTTTTGAATGGCTAAATGTCCATCATTACTCTTAAATATATATGTGTACTATATAGTATCACATTTGGGTGGCTATATTAGTGGGAAATCAAAAATTTCACTTCTATGTGTCTTGTATAGGTGAATAGTACTTTTATAAGCTAGTTTGTAACATATGTTGCATTAAGTAATTAAATTGACAAACAAAGACTATATTACCCTCATTATACTTAGGGGGCCGGTTTTCTAAGGCTTGGTGACTCACCACTCTCTTATTAATGTATTAAGTAAGATAAGATAAGTAAATAAGCTACTTTTTACCTTTTAACACATAAATATCTTCTTAAAGTAAATTCTATCTTCATTCTCTCATTTCCCTTCCTTGCTCACACGGTTTCCCACTCATCTTCTCCCTTCTTCTTTGTTCTCTCACGATAAACCACTACCACCATTAAAACACAAGCTTTGACCACTTGTTAAACCTAGCTCACTTGTCCAAATCAAAAACAAATACCACCAATCTCTTCCTCTCATCAAGCTCTTCATTCCTACCTTCTCAAAACTCCAAGAGCTCCATTTCGGTGCCAAGGTGTTCCACCATTGAAGGAGCTTGAGCTTATATTTTGACATATTATTACTCTCCTTGGTTTCTAGGTAAGGAATCTCAAATAAAAACTTCCTTTCCTCCTTGTTTTTGCCATGTCCGAAAATAAACATTGAAAGAGCTTCTTATGTGACTTTGTTCTAGCTTCATTCCAACTCTTCATGGACTAGGTGGAGTCCTCTCTTGTTGTATATCCAAACTCTCTTCAAAGAACAAGGTAAAACAACTACATTGATGTTTTTGAAACAATGTCAAATTAGGGTTTACAATGAGATGAAGCCTATAGCTTGAATACTCATTATAGAGTTTGTATATTGTTTAGAACTTGTCAAGGAATCAAGTACTCTATTGGTTTTCTAAAGGAAACAAGAAAGAAGTTATCTTGCAAAAGAGGTAAATCTACTAACCTAATGCTATTTTAATGCCTTAGGAGAAATGAGCTTATAAATGCTTATTAAAACTACCTAAAGAGCAAATGGTGAATGACTTAGTAAAGTGTTCTTAAGAGACTAGTAAAGGGCATATGTGTGTTGAGTGTATTTGCAGGTTAAAGGCATATATATTGTGGAAATTCAGTGTTTATGATTTAAGCACTTTAAGGGCCTAAGAGCCATGCATTTTAAGGGCCTAAGTGCCATGCAATTTAAATTATGCACTATATTGTGATGTAGTGTAAATTTGGTGAAATTGTGTATGAGAGTGTTCTTGGTGATTTTGGATGTTCTTGTGTGTTTAAAGGAGAAGGTAAAGTGTTTAGGCATGGTAATGTTCTAGGGGAACCCATGTCAAAATCTAGGTAGGAAGTAAGAAGTTCTAAGTGTTTACATAAGGTTTGGTGAGTTAGAAAGTGTAGGAAATGAATAAGGAGTTCAAGATGTTGTAAAGGAATTTTGATGAACTAGGAAGTGTTCTAGAGTGTAATTAGGACTTAGGCATAATCTTGAGGTTTTAGTATGTACCAAAGTCATTTTGGACTTAGGTAAAGACTTAGGCAAACTTTGGTAAACTAAGGAGAATGTATGAACTTGAGAAAGGATTTGAAGTAATGATATAAGGAGTTAGTTGTGAGAGATGATGCTTGGGAGATGATATTAAATCAAGGAGAAAGCATTTTGGGATAGTAGTTACCATAGGTGAGAAACACCATCTAGGAACCTAGTATAAGATAACATAAGTGTTAAGGAATTTTACAAGGAAATAAGTAAATGGTTTAAGGAATTAGAAAATGAGTTTCATGGATGTTGTATGTGGATGTAAGGTTACCAAATGTTGTTAGGAAGCATTAAGAGGCCTTAGGAGAAGTTTGGTGAAGAATTGGCAAGTTTGGGTAAGATTAGAAGGCGACCGACCCAGGGGCCGACCCAGTTTTTGGGTCGGTCGAGCCTCTGTTAGATGTTGGGAAAAATGTTCGGTGAGGGTCCGACCCAAAAAGGTGGGTCGGACATGGGTCGGTCGGTCAAGTTTCAATAGAAGGAAAATGTTCGCACATGGACCGACCCAGAATGGTGGGTCGGACGTGGGTCGGACAGGCATGATTATAAGGAAGTAAAAGGGTTCTGTAATGGACCGACCCAGAAGGTTGGGTCGGACATGGGTCGGTCAAGGTAAGGTTCTTCAGACCCGAAAACCACTGGGAGGGTCCGACCCAGTTGTGGGTCGGACGGTGGGTCGGTCGGACCAAAACTTGTAAAAAAAAAAACAGAAAAGAATGTGACTTATGTAGTTAACCCTAGGGTGTATAATGAAGGTAACCTAGGGTAAGGTAGGTATTAGAACATGTCATACAATCATGTTAAATACTTAGTAAGTTTGGAGTTAAATAAATAATTAACCGACATTACTAATGTGTTTAGGATTCTCTCAAGGTGGAAATCAAACGAGGCAAGGACCAAGGTATGGTTTTCTTGCAGTCTGTTGCCTACCGGTTTACACCGGCTTGTGTGTTGTTTGTTTTCTGTGTGTTTGACTTTGTAAGATTAAACCATGTAAAGAGTTTACAGTTGTTAAATATTATTATGTTGTTAATTATGACTCTCTCTTCCCATGTGAGTGTCTAACAAGACTTGACCTATTATAGTGAATGGTTGTTGTGCTCAATGTTGAACTACTAACATGGGCTAACGGGGGAAGTGAGGAGTCCGGTCTGTTCCGGCCACGCGTGTGAGTATGGGAGTCGATGTCATAACCGGTTCGATTCTCTCTGTATGTTATGGTTAAGTTTCCAATTTGGTTTCTAACCTTCCCTTTAGCTTAACCAAGGCTATTTTACTGACTCACGTCGGGCCACAGGGGCATACTATGTGTTTTGTTTCGGTGTGCTTGGATCACTATATCCGGGGCACCTTGTGTTAAGTTAACCGTTCAATCTAACCGGACGGTAACGAGTTATGTAACGAGCTAAGTATGAGCGTGGCAACATTCTCGAAGCTCTCAATGGGGACTAACTGTGTTGGTTCTCTTCCAAAAAGGAATTGTATGTTTGTGATGTGTGTTATGTTGTGTTCAATACCTGTGTTATGTTATATATGTATATGTTGTGTGTTTTAAAATAAATATCATGTCATCCTGACAATTGGTTGCGCGTATCCCGGTAGTCGATGGGCTGCGCGTTAGCCATACCAGCAAAGGTGCTGACCCCCTCGGGGGCTCCATATTTTTATTGCAGGATGAGGATCGAGGAGGCAGAGTGGCTCTAGGTCCTAGAGAGTAGTTTACTTTTGAAGTACTTTTGGATGTTTGCCCGGGTTGCGCCTGTGCACCCGTGGCGTATTATATACTTGTTGGTGACGGTTTACAGTGAGGTATACAGTAAAGGATTTATGTAAATACTCGGTATTATATTGTTATATATATGGTTGTTAGTTCTATGCTCGGGAGTCTGATCATCAGACCGGTACATTTGTATTTATTCAGCCTTGTTAGCCACGTGGGTGGTTGACGGCATTGTAGCACCAATCGTTTAGTTACCGTTTAGTTGTTTATTTTCCGCTGCGATTCCAAGTATAGTTATGTGCGTAGTAGGGGTGTTACAAAAAGTGGTATCAGAGCGAAGTATCGCTCTGATGACTAGAATACCGAGCTTAGGGATATACCGAGTTAGGAAACCTAACTACAGTTACCTAAGTGAACAGATTTGGAAAGGTTAACCACTAACTAAGTGTGGAGATACCATATTATCGGGAAGCGTTACAATCGTTGGACCGATAAGTGTGCAAGCATAATGCTAATGAGATGTTCATATAAATTCAGATGGCAGGTAGACCACGAGGGAGAGGCCGCGGGCGCGGTACTGGAGGTATGGGTGACCAGGGTGATGATACTACGGCACAGACCATGGCTGAGGCAGTTGCAGCCGCCGTAGCTCAGCTGGTACCCGACCTAGTCGCTGCTATACAGCAAGGGCGACAGCCCGGAGTTCAGCCACCACCACCACCGCCACGAGAGACCAATTGGGTCAAGGCGTTGGCTGATCTGAGGCCGCCTTCATTCAGTGGGGAGACCGATCCCCGTAAGCTCGAGGCATACATCTCCGAGATGGAGACCGCCTTCGAAACCCTAGCACCACCTGAGCAGATCAAAGTACGACTTGCTGCTTACTACCTGAAAGGCTCGGCACAAAACTGGTGGAAGCTTGTGCGCGAGGGTAGAGTTGTTGATCCGACGTTCCAGTGGAGGGAGTACACGGCGCTCTGCGAGCCAAATACTACCCTATACATGTGCAAGAGGCCAAACGCCTGGAGTTGGACAACCTGAGGCAAGGGGATAAGATGACGGTAGATGAGTACTACTCCGCTTCATCGGACTAATCCACCTGCTACCGGATCTGGGTTACTCAGACCGGATCCTTGTGAACCGTTTCTACAACGGACTGAACTATCGCCTACGCTACGGCATGGGGCCTACTGGATATACCACCTTGCAGGTAAAGGAATTACAGTGTAATGTGAATAAGTGTGTACAATGTTAATGTGATGTGAGTTTATTTGGCGGGGCATAACTGACACCCTAAATATAGGAGTGCTATCATGCCGCTGCTATTGTGGAGATCACCGTCCGTCTGAGGGACGAGGAGAGTGCGCTCAAGCGCAAGGCTCAGAACGAGGGCCAAGGCACGCAAGGGCAGTGGGGAGGGAAGAAGAAGAAGTCATACCCCAGTCCCAGAAAGGACAGCAACAGGGTGGCAAGGGCCAGCCCAGACCACCACTGCTGATGAGCCTCTGCAGCTCACCTATGCGTATGCGGCCAAGCCCCTACGTTCTTACCCACCTAAGGGTAATTGTCTAAACCTGTGTGATGAGTTAGAGTATATGTTAATAAGTTGTGAAACAAGTATTAATGGTGTATTGTGATAGCAGCTAGCACGGGCTCTGGACCGGAGCGCCACTATTACTGCAAGTGGTGCAACGGCGACCACCCCGGCAAGGACTGCAAGGGTAATGATGTTCAGTGCCGGTACTGTAAGAAGATGGGTCACCGCGACCATGAGTGCTGGCAGAACCCGAACAGTAGGAACTTCAGGCCCAAGGGGCAATGGAAGGGTAAGGCCACTGCGACCACCGATGGCCAGAAGACGGCGAACCAGCCACCCCCAGATCAGAGGTACACGGAGTCCCAGAAGGGGAAGGGGTCGGGGTCCAACAAGGCCACCCTGAATGTGGTGGACCGGTCTGAGGCGCCAGGGCCCTCTTCTAGACCAGGTACCGCCTAAGTTGTTGAATGTAATAAGTGTCTGCATACCGCATTTCATGCATGTGTGAGTGAGTTTAAATAAACAACCATGTGAGTGAATGAATAAAGTATAGTGTGAGATTTACCTAATTAGAGTACTCTAAACTTAAAGGAACTTTCAATATATGTTATCCAATCCCACCCACACCGAACCCTGAAGAAACCACCATCAACATCACCGACTTTCCATTGGAGCAATGTCAGGTCATCCAGCCAGGTATGATACTTTAAATGGATACCTGACACCGGAGGCACAAATCCATATCATCAGACGATGCGACGAACTTGGAGCAAAACCAGGAGGGTTTTACACACCCGAATACCCGAACGGAGCAAGGATGCAATTGAAGATGATGTGCATGGGTAAGGACTGGAACCCTTACACCAAGTCATATCAAGAAGTTCGAGCTGAAGATGGAGCAACAGTATCAAGTATACCAGAGGAGTTCCACGCGGTCGTTAACCACGCCGTGGGAATTGCTCAGCAAGTTGAAACGGAATCAATTCCAAGTGTAAAAGCAGATTATGCATTGTAAACTTCTACCAGAAAGGTGGACGGTTGGGTATGCACCAAGACAAGGACGAGTCACCCGAGTCTCTAAGTAAGGGAGTACCCGTGGTGTCTTGGTCCATTGGTGATACCGCAGTTTGTGTATGGCGAGCAGAAGCGTGCTGACCTCGCAAAGAAGCTATTGCTAAAATCGGGAGATGTATTAATCATGGGTGGGCAATCAAGGATGCTATACCATGGCATCAGGAAGATCAAACTGAATACCGCACCGTCGGCAGTGATCAATGCCACACACATGAAACCCGGACGTCTGAATTGACTTTCAGACAGTTTTAAGCCTTGTATAATTATGTGACAAACCAGTATGTATTAAGGATGTTGTAAGTGTGAATCATGGCGACAGTATAAGCCAATAAATGTTGTAAAAAGGAGTGTGTTAATGAATAAAGTGGAGTTGTTTGAAGTATAAACCGTGTTGTTACCCAATACTTATTAGTTTGCCAATGAATTAGGCTGTGCACTCGGAACGGGAGGTATACTGAGTGTCTGCAATAAGGCAGAAGCCGGCAAGAGCGGCACAATCCTCACCGGTACCTTTCCAGTGAATGGCGTGGATGCATCGATCTTGTTCGACTCTGGAGCCTCACATACATTCATTTCGCTATCATTTGCGAAGAGGCTGGGGTTAGATGGTGAAGAGATGCCAGACTTCGTGGTTACTCTCCCGTCGAAGAGCGGATCGATGTACCCGCTACTACCGAGGTGCTATTGTTCGAATCAGGATGAGAGTTTCCGATCGACTTGATAGAGTTCGACGGACTAGGCTTTGATGTGATTGTCGGGATGAACTGGTTGGAGCGGCACAAGGGCAGAATCCTGTGTGCCGAGCATCGACTGCTTCTTCGGAGTCCATCTGGGGTTACCATATCTTACCGCCAGAGGCCCAGGGAGCCTTCGACTCAGATCATCACCGCCATGGCTATGTATCACGAGTTACGACGAGGGAGTGATGTAT
Source organism: Limonium bicolor (assembly GCA_023374045.1). Taxonomy (NCBI): domain Eukaryota; kingdom Viridiplantae; phylum Streptophyta; class Magnoliopsida; order Caryophyllales; family Plumbaginaceae; genus Limonium; species Limonium bicolor. The sequence continues at coordinate 171,455,252 of CM041782.1, forward strand.
ACCTCTGCTATGTCCAGGACATAGAGAGAGACCCTGAGTTTAGCCCAGATGTGCCGGTAGTGTCGGAGTTTCCTGATGTATTTCCTAAGGAACTGCCGGGCATGCCGCCAGCACGAGAGGTTGAGTTTGAGATTGACTTGTTCCGGGCACCGGACCCATTGCGAAAGCACCTTACCGTATGGCTCCAGCAGAAATGACAGAGCTCAAGGAGCAGCTGAGAGACCTACTCGACAAGGGCTTTATCCGCCCTAGTGTGTCACCATGGGGAGCGCCGGTCCTCTTCGTGAAGAAGAAGGACGGTAGCCTCCGCCTATGTATTGATTATCGGGAGCTGAATGCTGTTACGGTGAAGAACCGTTACCCCTTACCACGCATCGACGATCTATTTGATCAGCTTAGGGGAGCATCAGTATTCTCCAAGATAGACCTACGTTCCGGATATCACCAGATTGCCATCCGTGACAGTGATCGAAAAGACAGCTTTCAGAACTAGGTATGGGCACTATGAGTTCACCGTTATGCCGTTTGGCTTATCAAATGCACCAGCAAAGTTCATGGACTTAATGAACCGTTTGTTCCAAGATCAGTTGGACAAATCAGTGGTAGTCTTCATCGATGACATACTTGTGTATTCGAAATCGAAGGTGAGCATGAAAGCCACCTGAGAGATGTGTTGCAGACTTGAAAGAATCAGCTGTATGCTAAATTTTCTAAGTGTGAATTTTGGTTGAACCAAGTATCATTCCTTGGACATGTGATATCTGAGGCCGGGATCGCTGTTGATCCGGCAAAGATAGATGCAGTGCGCACCTGGCCTAGGCCGAAGACAGTTACCGATATCAGGAGCTTCCTCGGTCTGGCAGGTTACTATAGGAGATTTGTGAAGGACTTCTCCAGTGTCTCGAAGCCGATGACTTCCTTGATGAAGAAGGATGCACCATTCGAGTGGACAGTCGACTGTGAGAGGGCTTTCGCGAGTCTCAAGGATGCTCTGACATCTGCACCGGTTCTGACATTACCAGACGGTCCAGATGGTTTGAGGTCTATTGCGACGCATCAGGCAGGGGTATGGGTTGTGTGTTGATGCAACACGGGAAGGTCGTGGCTTACGCCTCCCGACAGCTGAAGAAGCATGAGGAGAACTACCCTACCCACGACTTAGAGTTGGGGGCCATTGTCTTCGCACTGAAGATATGGCGACATCATTTGTATGGGGTAAGTGTGACGATTATTCTGACCACAAGAGTTTAAAGTACTTGTTCACTCAGAAGGAGTTGAACATGAGGCAAAGAAGGTGGGTTGAATTCCTGAATGATTATGACATCAATTTACAGTACAAGGAGGGTAAGGCAAATGTGGTAGCTGACGCATTGAGTCGCCGAGCACACTCTCTCCATTCGCTAGTCTCTCATACTGGCTTGGTTGAAGAGGTGCGGAGTGCTCAGATGACGGATCAGTACATGATGGAGATCAGACAGAAGCTTATTGATGGCACATTCGAGGGTCAGAAGTATGACTTCAGACTCCACGATGATGACCTGATTAGGCTCAATGGCAGATTGTGTATACCCAGGAGTAGCGCTGAGCTGAAGGAGCGCATACTGAGTGAATCCCATTGTTCTACTACTTCGATTCACCCCGGAGCTTCAAAGATGTATAAAGGTATGAAAAGATACTTCTGGTGGGCTGGAATGAAAAAGGATGTAAATGACTATGTGTTGAGGTGTCTCACTTGTCAGAAGGTCAAGTTTGAGCACCGACGGCCTGGTGGTATGGTGCAGCCAATGCCAGTGCCGGAGTGGAAGTTCCATGACATATCTATGGACTTCGTAGTAGGGCTTCCGCCTACAAGGGGAGGTCTGAATATGATTTGGGTGGTAGTTGACCGACTGACCAAGGTGTCTCGATTCATTCCGATGAAGGACACCTGGAAAGTGGCAAGATTGGCAGAATTATTCGATAAAGAGATTGTTAGACATCATGGTGTACCAAAGACGATAGTATCTGACAGAGATACCAGATTCTATCCAGATATTGGAAGTCTACACGAGAGGCACTTGGTACTGAACTGAAATTGAGCACGGCGTTTCACCCACAGACCGATGGTCAGAGTGAGCGCACCATACAGACACTTGAGGATATGCTACGTGCATGTGCACTTGACTTTCAGACCAGCTGGATTGATAAGTTACATCTGATCGAATTTAGCTACAACAACAGTTATCATGCATCGATCAAGATGTCTCCCTTCCAGGCATTGTACGGTAGACCATGCCGCACGCCATTATGCTGGGATGAGTCGAGTGAGACGGTCATTATAGGACCAGAGTATCTTGAGCAAGTTCAGGCAGAAGTTCGCCAGATCAGGGCTAATATGAAAGCAGCTCAGGATAGACAAAAGTCGTACGCAGATGTGCGCCGACGTGACCTGGAGTTCGCCGTGGGCGATCAGGTATTTTTGAGAGTATCCCCCATGAAGGGAGTGTTTCGTTTTGGCCAGAAAGGCAAGTTGAGCCCAAAATATGTGGGACCTTATTGTGACGGAGCGGATCGGCCCGGTAGCTTATAGACTTGATTTACCCGCCGAGCTGGGCAAGGTACATGATGTATTTCATGTGTCCCAGTTGAAGAAGTATATGTCTCATCCGTCTCATGTGCTTCAGCCTGAAAGGCTAACTTTAGAGCCGACCATGCGATCAGTGGAGACTCCGGTACGGATTCTGGACACTAAGACTCGAGACACTCGCCATAAGTCTGTGAGACTGGTGAAGGTTCTCTGGTCTAACCAGGACGTTGAGGAGGCCACTTGGGAGCTGGAAGATAAGATGAAGGCGAAGTACCCGTCGTTGTTTACTTCTTAGTATTGTATGTATAGGGTACGGGGCGTACCCCTATTTAAGGGGGGTAGAGCCGTTTCGGTTATGTATATGACATGTATTTGAATACATTGTCTGTGTTGTATTGTCATGTTGTATTGTCATGTTGTTAATGTTGCAGACCGCTGAGTCTGAATGATGTTGTGATGTTTTGTTGTTTGGACCACGTGTCCGATATGATGTAAGATGTTGTTAATGTGATATAGAAGTGTTGTTAATATGTGTTCTCATGTTCTAATGTTTAAAGTTATGTGGAAGTATGAACTTTGGGGACAAAGTTCTTTTAAGGGGGGTAGATTGAAATACCCCAAACCTAGTTATGTTGTTTAAACACCTAAATAGGGTGTAACAAGACTAAAAAGAGTCTTAGAAACCTTACTAAACAAATTTAAACAAAAGGAAACACAAATGTGCTTTAAAGTCAATAAGAGCTAAAATGTGCTCTAAGCTTGGGATAAACTTGAGTAAGACCTAATGAGCTTACCAAGACTCATTTATATACTAATGAACATATTAAACCAATTACCAAAGAAAACCAAGCTTGAAAACAAGTTAAAACACAAAATGTGCTTTAAGAAGTCTTAAAGCACGTTTTTGAAAAATTGTCTTGTAAATGAGTTTTGAATGGCTAAATGTCCATCATTACTCTTAAATATATATGTGTACTATATAGTATCACATTTGGGTGGCTATATTAGTGGGAAATCAAAAATTTCACTTCTATGTGCCTTGTATAGGTGAATAGTACTTTTTATAAGCTAATTTGTAACATATGTTGTATTAAGTAATTAAATTGACAAACAAAGACTATATTACCCTCATTATACTTAGGGGGCCGGTTTTCTAAGGCTTGGTGACTCACCACTCTCTTATTAATGTATTAAGTAAGATAAGATAAGTAAATAAGCTACTTTTTACCTTTTAACACATAAATATCTCTTAAAGAAATTCTATCTTCATTCTCTCATTTCCCTTCCTTGCTCACACGGTTTCCCACTCATCTTCTCCCTTCTTCTTTGTTCTCTCACGATAAACCACTACCACCATTAAAACACAAGCTTTGACCACTTGTTAAACCTAGCTCACTTGTCCAAATCAAAAACAAATACCACCAATCTCTTCCTCTCATCAAGCTCTTCATTCCTATCTCAAAACTCCAAGAGCTCCATTTCGGTGCCAAGGTGTTCCACCATTGAAGGAGCTTGAGCTTATATTTTGACATATTATTACTCTCCTTGCTTCTAGGTAAGGAATCTCAAAAAAATCTTTCCTCCTTGTTTTTGTCATGTCCGAAAATACACATTGATATAGCTCATTGTGTGACTTTGTTCTAGCTTCATTTCAACTCTTCATGGACTAGGTGGAGTCCTCTCTTGTTGTATATCCAAACTCTCTTCAAAGAACAAGGTAAAACAACTACATTAATGTTTTTGAAACAATGTCAAATTAGGGTTTACAATGAGATGAAGCCTATAGCTTGAATACTCATTATAAGTTTGTATATTGTTTAGAACTTGTCAAGGAATCAAGTACTCTATTGGTTTCTAAAGGAAACAAGAAAGAAGTTATTTGCAAAAGAGGTAAATCTACTAACCTAATGCTATTTTAATGCCTTAGGAGAAATGAGCTTATAATGCTTATTAAAACTATCTAAAGAGCCAATGGGGAATGACTTAGTAAAGTGTTCTTAAGAGACTAGTAAAGGGCATATGTGTATGTTGAGTGTATTTGCAGGTTAAAGGCATATATATTGTGGAAATTCAGTGTTTATGATTTAAGCACTTTAAGGGCCTAAGAGCCATGCATTTTAAGGGCCTAAGTGCCATGCAATTTAAATTATGCACTATATTGTGATGTAGTGTAAATTTGGTGAAATTGTGTATGAGAGTGTTCTTGGTGATTTTGGATGTTCTTGTGTGTTTAAAGGAGAAGGTAAAGTGTTTAGGCATGGTAATGTTCTAGGGGAACCCATGTCAAAATCTAGGTAGGAAGTAAGAAGTTCTAAGTGTTTACATAAGGTTTGGTGAGTTAGAAAGTGTAGGAAATGAATAAGGAGTTCAAGATGTTTAAAGGAATTTGATGAACTAGGAAGTGTTCTAGAGTGTAATAAGGACTTAGGCATGATCTTGAGATTTTAGTATGTACCAAAGTCATTTTGGACTTAGGTAAAGACTTAGGCAAACTTTGGTAAACTAAGGAGAATGTATGAACTTGAGAAAGGATTTGAAGTAATGATATAAGGAGATAGTTGTGAGAGATGATGCTTGGGAGATGATGTTAAAACAAGGAGAAAGCATTTTGGGATAGTAGTTACCATAGGTGAGAAACACCATCTAGGAACCTAGTATAAATAACATAAGTGTTAAGGAATTTTTACAAGGAAATAAGTAAATGTTTAAGGAATTAGAAAATGAGTTTCATGGATGTTGTATGTGGATGTAAGGTTACCAAATGTTGTTAGGAAGCATTAAGAGGCCTTAGGAGAAGTTTGGTGAAGAATTGGCAAGTTTGGGTAAGTTTAGAAGGCGACCGACCCAGGGGCCGACCCAGTTTTTGGGTCGGTCGAGCCTCTTAGATGTTAGGAAAATGTTCGGTGATGGTCCGACCCAAAAGGGTGGGTCGGACATGGGTCGGTCGGTCAAGTTTCAAAGGAAAATGTTCGCACATGGACCGACCCAGAATGGTGGGTCGGACGTGGGTCGGACGGGCATGATTATAAGGAAGTAAAAGGGTTCTGTAATGGACCGACCCAGAAGGTTGGGTCGGACATGGGTCGGTCAAGGTAAGTTTTCAGACCCGAAAACCACTGGGAGGGTCCGACCCAGTTGTGGGTCGGACGGTGGGTCGGTCGGACCAAAACTTGTAAAAAAAAAAACAGAAAAGAATGTGACTTATGTAGTTAACCCTAGGGTGTATAATGAAGGTAACCTAGGGTAAGATAGGCATTAAAACATGTCATACAATCATGTTAAATACTTAGTAAGTTTGGAGTTAAATAAATAATTAACCGACATTACTAATGTGTTTAGGATTCTCTCAAGGTGGAAATCAAACGAGGCAAGGACCAAGGTATGGTTTTCTTGCAGTCTGTTGCCTACCGGTTTACACCGGCTTGTGTGTTGTTTGTTTTCTGTGTGTTTATGACTTTGTAAGATTAAACCATGTAAAGAGTTTACAGTTGTTAAATATTATTATGTTGTTAATTATGACTCTCTCTTCCCATGTGAGTGTCTAACAAGACTTGACCTATTATTGTGAATTGTTGTTGTGCTCAATGTTGAACTACTAACATGGGCTAACGGGGGAAGTGAGGAGTCCGGTCTGTTCCGGCCACGCGTGTGAGTATGGGAGTCGATGTCATAACCGGTTCGATTCTCTCTGTATGTTATGGTTAAGTTTCCAATTTGGTTTCTAACCTTCCCTTTAGCTTAACCAAGGCTATTTTACTGACTCACGTCGGGCCACAGGGGCATACTATGTGTTTGTTTCGGTGTGCTTGGATCACTATATCCGGGGCACCTTGTGTTAAGTTAACCGTTCAATCTAACCGGACGGTAACGAGTTATGTAACGAGCTAAGTATGAGCGTGGCAACATTCTCGAAGCTCTCAATGGGGACTAACTGTGTTGGTTCTCTTCCAAAAAGGAATTGTATGTTTGTGATGTGTGTTATGTGTGTACAATACCCTTGTTATGTTATATATGTATGTGTGTGTTTAAAATAAATATCATGTCATCCTGACAATTGGTTGCGCGTATCCCGGTAGTCGATGGGCTGCGCGTTAGCCATACCAGCAAAGGTGCTGACCCCCTCGGGGGCTCCATATTTTTATTGCAGGATGAGGATCGAAGAGGCAGAGTGGCTCTAGGTCCTAGAGAGTAGTTTACTTTTGAAGTACTTTTGGATGTTTGCCCGGGTTGCGCCTGTGCACCCGTGGCGTATTATATACTTGTTGGTGACGGTTTACAGTGAAGTATACAGTGAAGGATTTATGTAAATACTCGGTATTATATTGTTATATATATGGTTGTTAGTTCTATGCTCGGGAGTCTGATCATCAGACCGGTACATTGTATTTATTCAGTGTTAGCCACGTGGGTGGTTGACGGCATTGTAGCACCAATCGTTTAGTTACGTTTAGTTGTTTATTTTCCGCTGCGATTCCAAGTATAGTTATGTGCGTAGTAGGGGTGTTACAGAGTGACATAGCGCACCCAAAACTCCCGTCGTGACGTAAATTGAATAGGAGACGACCTGTGACAGGTACAGCTCCTGTAGCATGCATGGCCAGTCCAACTGGGCTCCTCGTTCTCGTAGTATAGAATTGTTAAGTGTCACTGAAGGACGTTAATCATGAACACAATGTGTATTGTCGATTATCACGTTTAGGATAACGACATCTGTTATAAAGTGAAGTCAGTGAGAAACTTGAGTACAAGTTCTCGGTATGATAAAACGCATGTATTTAATCCACTGGTAATGTAGTGTTGTATGCGTGGGACATACACGTTACAGCTAGCAACATCACGCACATAGAATAACACAACAGTGCACAAGAGTAATACAACATTTTACATACAATTATCTTGGTCGTTATTTCAAACAACAGATAGCACACAAGCCGGTGTAATCCGGTAGAAAGCAGACTGCAAGAATTCCATACCGTTCACCGTAGACTGTACTTGTTTAGTTCCCGGTCAACGTCTGGTCAAATAATGTCCTAGAATAGGATTAACTGAGAGTGTTAATTTATGTGACTCTCGCATTATAATTTTATTGATTCATGAAACGATTTCAAAATCGTTATTTCATGTGAGGTTTATTTCTTTATTTTCTTTAACCTCTTATCCTTATTATCAATTAAGGTATTCATATATATTTCTAAAACATGTAGTCTTAATTTTTAAGACTTATATTGTGTGGTAATTTCTTTTAATTACCTTATGTTTGGATGTATAGCTTATTTGTTATTCCTTGTGATTTATTTCTAAATCCTTTAATGTATATGTATATATATATATACATATATATTCACGTACTATTTATGTTACATGTTTATAATTGTCTAATCGACATGACAACTATATAATTCCTCAATTTTATTTATATGTCACGCATGGACATATTATTCCCATGTCTTTTATTAATTACAATCTAACCCTAAATAATATTATTTCTTTTAAAAGTAACTTACTTGTACTTGTATATCATATAGTTCTATTTTCATAAATCCTTAAATCATAATTTTCTTTTCTAAATTTCCTAAATATCCATATAGGACTTACAAATCTTTTTAATCCCATAAATGCATCATACTTTTCGGTTATTATATTATAACCTCATTTATTTCATAAACTTTACATTATACCCCAAAATACTTTATATTACATAGTTTCATTTCATCAATTATTTAATTCACTAAACCACCACTATAAATTCGGTAATTATTAATTGAACACAATAATTTTTATAAATTACCAAATCAACCCTTAAACTTTTGGTTTTGACAAATAACTTTCTATAATTACATTTTAACCCCAAAAACTTTATATATGCCACATATTATCTTATAAACCATAGTTTTAATATTAAATTCCTTTAAATTTAGGAAGAGCACTTATATTTCATTTAATTATGAATCCGCCCCTTCTAAACTCCAAGTTTTCATATAAACTTTTATAAATTACTTTTTCACCCTAAAAATTTTATAAACTTAATATTTTATGTCATAAATCATTTTAACCCAAAGTTTTCAGTCAACACTTTGACCAAAGTCTAATTTCATACTTACTACATTAATATACCCATAAACTTATATGTGGTTCTCGGTTTTTCACCAACCTTTCCAAAAATTACAAAATAGCCCCAAAACTTTATAATTTTTTAATTTAATACCTAAACACTTATTTAATTCAACCAAAATTCATAATATTAATCCTCACACCATATTATATTATAATTATACCATGGACACATTTCCTTCTCGGTAATTACATATCTTACTCCCAAACTTTCTAAAATTTATATTTCACCACATAACTTATTAGACTAGCCATTTAAACACTAGTAATTATTTTTAACTTACCCAAAATTCATAGTATGTATTTATATACATATATAGCTCATTAAAAACTATTCTTCACCATTTGAATTCGGCAATAATAATATATCCCCATATAGTTTCTAAAACTTGATTTATAATTCATGATAATTATACATAAATACATATGAGTCATATAACTCATGTAAAAATTATTGTAATGTCTTAGATTGATTTTTAGCTCAAAAAGGAGCATAAATGCCCTAGGTAATTCGGCATGAATTATTATTTATCTTAGATAACTTTTGTAATACTAAAATATGTCTTAAGGTAATAAGCTTACCATATATGTTATAAATTATATTTTTGGTATGTATTACCATATAGTTTCGGTTTTAAATGTCTAAGAAGGTGTACATAATTTTTGTACAATTTTTAAGAGCTTAAACAAGCTTAAAACAATAAAGATTTGCTTAGTAAACTTACTCTTAATAAAATATGGTTAAGCACTTGAACTCCTCTTGAATTCCCAAGCTTCCTCCAATGTAGATTGATGTCCTCTTCGGTTTTTATGCAAGAGAGGAAGGGTTTTAGGAGTTAGATCTTAACAAAGATCTTAAGTAGATTTATAAGTAGTTTTCCAAGGATTTACCTTAGGCTATTACCTTATATTTTTGGCAATTCTAGGAGGGATTGAGCATCAATTTTCCTTCATGAAATTGATGTAGAAAATAGCTTTAGAAGATGTATAATTTTGAATACACATAAAATGTGTCTTAAGGATTTTCAAGCATGAAAAATACCTTAAGATGATCTTGGATGCTCCTTGGATTTATGTCGATTCAAGACAACCTCCTTGGTGTGTAGATTGGTGCCGAAATCATGTAGTTGTGTTAGGAAGATTTTTGCTTCAAGACTTAGGAGATTTAACTAGGAAATTACATAGAAATGGTGTTAGAGCTTAGAACACCATTAATGGAGCTTAGAAGCTCTAAGGAATGAACTATCAAATGAAGAAGAAAAGAGAGGGTTGGAGAAGCTTACCAATTCGGTGGTGAATGGCAAATGAGAATGAAGCTCACGTATAGTGAAAGAAGATTGGAATGAGAGGAATTTCTTTTGACAAAAATAATGTCAATTTAAGTATTATTTTCCTTAGTTTATTTCCTTGATTATTGGCTCAATAAATGACCTTATTTCATGCTTGCTTTTCGGCAAGGACAAGGAGTAATGGGGTCTTTGTTTTGATAATTTTCCTTTGGTTATAGGCTCCAAAAAGTCTCCATATTCATACCTGATTTCGGCAATGACAAGAGGGAATGAATGGGTGGAATTATTTCTAGGAGATAATATGAATATCGAGCTAGATAATTGGTGGTTAGCTTTGATTTTTTTTCTATGTCAACTTTGTTTCCTTTTCTTCTTGCAGGCACACGCTTCCAAGGCTGGAAAGGAGCTGCTTAGTTTGACAATTTTATCATCTAGACATAGTATATTAGTATCCTAGATCTAGATTTAGTATTATAGTATTTATTTCATGATTTTGTGACAACTAACCTCCTTGTTTTGTTGCAGGTTTTACGGTGGATCATGGAGTTTATTTGGATGGGATACACTTTTATGTCATTGTAGCATTATAATTAAAGAGGTGACACATAAAGTTACATGTGCCTTATGACATTTAAGTCATGTTATATGCATAAATATTAAATGGCCGCATTGGTACTTTGCTACCTCTCGTTTTTTTTCTTTTGTGTTTTATATTTGTGTATGAATGATGTTAATGGCTATGATTAGCATGGTTCAGCTTTCCTTGTATTTAATTGAAAATACATAATTGGTCCCTCCAATCTCACAAACGTACAGAACACCGAGAGTTATAGTGGTTCGGCCAATAATCCGGCCTACATCCACTTCTAGACAATATCTTTATTCCTTCTTTGGTATTACAACTTTAGAGAGCTTTCTAGTATTTTCTCTCTCTTCTCATAATGTGTCCCCTTACAAATGAGCCTCTCATCTCTATTTATAGACTTTCTAGGGTGAAGTCCATCTCTTAATCCTTATACATATGGTATTACTTTATTGGAGCAACCCCCCTAATTTTGGCACTTCTCTCCTTGTAAAGCCTTCCGGTCCCATAGTGTAGGATGCGGGATTCGGTCATAAAGCACGGGGCCGGAATACGGGACCCGGTCATAGAGTGCGGAGCCGGAATACAGGACCTGGTCATAGAATGCGGGGCCGGAAGACGGGGCCCAGTCATAGAATGTGGGGCTGGAATGTGGGACGTAGTCATAGGGCCTGGGACCCGGATTTGGTGCTTGGTGCCCAAATTGGAGCTTGAACAGGGTCTAGAAGGAGGCTTCGGGTCTGGGCCGGGGTCTAAGGTCTGGACCGCTTTGACCTTTTGTCTTCGTCACATTCTTGCCCTTCTCATTAATTAAGTCCATGTGTAACCATTAGTATATAGTGGCTGGAACCTATTTTTATGTCATTATACAATTATTCCCTCTTTACAAGTTGACATATATATGTACATCTGTACTTTGCTTATGCCACCGTTTTCGTTTGGACATATATACGTATGCATATGGTACCATTACTTGTTTGATTTATACAAGTATGTTACCGGCAACAGTTTGTAACAGTAGTAGACTTCGTTTGTTTATCTAGTATGCAATTATGCATTCCTGTATGGTGGTATACATGATAGTATACTTCCGTTTTTTTTTCCTTCATGGACTGCTTTAGCTTGTCATTTGACTAGTGGAACTTGTCCCTGTGCTTTTATGATAAGCGTACAGTATGTATACTTACTAGATTTTTTTTTGTCCTTGATTAGGCAATACCTCCCGTTCTTGCTACAAGCTTAAATCCCTGGCCATGTACATGCATGTCAAGCGTACAGGCATGATGTACGTTACTTTTTTTCCTTGTTTGATTGATCAATACCAAGTATACTATATACCACCATATAGTATAGTGGTAAATTAGATAGATTTTAATCTTATCTTAATAATATATACATATGTATAAAGTAGGTACATTAGGTAGTTAATTGTTTTACTAAGTGAAAGTGTATAAAACAAGTCCCAAAAATTGGTATATAAAACCGGTTTATATGGTACCGATTTTTAACTTGTATACTTTGTCTTATATGTAATGATATAACATTTCTCATGTATTTATGATATATATCAAGTATTAAGATTATGTAACATAAATTGTTACATTGTTTAAATGTGTATATCAATTTATTTTAGCATTCATAAATGCTTAGGCAATCGTAAAATATTTACGTTGCTCGTTAGTATTTTTCGCGTTTTTACAGTGAACGTTATTGTGTACCGAGTCGTATAAACGCTCGTATATATTTTTTCCTGGATGAAGCTCTCCTAGTTGAGCTTGTTTCGTAAGGGTTTAATGCCCGTTAATGTTCGCCCGTAAGTGTTTATATGCGTACACGTAGACGACATTGTATTAGCGTTCGTGGATCGAACGTCATCGTTTTATGAATTGTATAAACGTTCGTATTAATCTTTCCTTGTTGTCGCTCTCTTTACCGAGCTCGTTATGTAAGGAGTTTAATCCTTGTTAATAAACGTACATGAGCGTTTGTACGAGTATGATAATACGTTTAGTAAAACTACGCTCGTTAGCGTTTATGGTAAAATGACTATTTTTACATAAACGTTTACGTGCATGAGTTTGCATGCGCACGCGTAATATTAATTTACGTAACGTTTGCATGCATAAATTAGCTTGCATAATTAAAATGATTTATTCCAAGATCAATTCTTCATTATTTAGCAGTTTTAAGGTATTAATTAAATTTGGGGTATTTCAATATGTTATGGTGTGGAAAATATAATATGGTTCAATAACCATATATTATCATAATTAAAAATGATATAAGGTAAAGAGAAAAGAATTACAAACATTAGATATGGAAAAACAAACCTTAGGAAAATAAATACTAAGGTGAAATGTATAATATATGATTAAGGATTATACATGCAATATAGAAACAAACTATATAATATACAAGGGTATATTGAATTACATGCGATAAACAAGTTCAAACTTTAAGTATATTAATATACGAAACATGACTACGCATGTAATATAACATTTTTCCAAATCCCAAGTTAAGCCAAAAACCCGACAAACGTTGACAGTTAATAACGGGGGATTAACCGGGAGGTGTTAGTGACGGTACGGTGTACCGTAGAGTTATGTCGTTATACAGGATTCTAATCAGTAGCGTTATGTATTATTAGACTATTAGAGACGACACGGGGAGCATCGGATCTAGCTGATTCATACTCCACGGTTATACATTCAGGGTGAACGGTATGTTGTTATGTGTCTCTGATTGTCTCTGAGGGCTTCCTCAGATCAGACTTCTGTGTAATCTGTGATAAGATTGTTTGTCTGATTGTGTGAATAAATATGCATGAATTGTATATTTTTAGCTGCTTATTATTTATTGTTGTTGCGTTAACAATATTGGTTCGTATATATATATGGACCTATATATATAACGAACTAGCGGCTATGGTGCTATCTTATATGTAATATAAGGATCGTCAGGAAAACGTTGTAGCACTAGGATAATAAGATATACATATTATCCGAGACTTTAATACGGAGCATTGGCCTTTCTAACGCCGCTCTCGTATCTAACACTCGATCCCGAGTTTACAGACTCTGGATTGGACTAACGACCTTAGTCTGCTGTGTTAGAAAAACGGGTAATGTGATGCGATGGTATAATTAATTAACATAACAAAGCCAAGAGTATGTGGCTCTTGGTGCGCGCTATGATCAAAAAAACGATACCAGGATGTCCGCGTACGGTTCCACAAGTATCAAGAAAATTTCCCGCGAGCTAGGACGGTTCGTTGGTCGGAGTCTCTACCGCTGGAGTGGCTACTGCCGTGGGTGACCCGCCATAGTATATGGGTAATTTAGAGACACGTCGTTTTTAACGAGACGTTGTCACTAAGTATAACCAAACATTTATTACAGTTGAGACTTGTACATTGGCGAACAATATTGGTCTTTATACCAAGGACGGGAGTTGATACTTGTTTATTATTCTCGTTGTTCCGCCTTGTTGTTCATTGGTTATACTATGTGGATTATATTATGTGTGTTGATGGTTGTGTTATTGTATGTTTATTACTGTTAAATGTTTTACAGTTAAAATGTTAAAACGGTATTGCATGTAACGAATCTCATGCTCTCGACCAATTAATTGAGGGGTTTGAGGAGGCATGACGGGGCATGTGATAACATACTCAGCAGGGGCTGATTCCATACCCCAAACCATTTTTATTTAAGGAGACTAGTTGGAGGGTCGACGCGGGGCGCGGCAGTGGTATTCACTTTTGGTTAGACTTGGTACGGATTGAGACTACAGTTATTTTGGACTCGGGTTTGTAAACCGAGGTGTATATTTGGTTAGACGCTCACGTGTACAGTTTTGTATAAGACGGTTGTTGTTGTATATATTTTAGTTTTAATTAAGCACTACTATCTATCTCTTGTGGTCACTGCAGGAATACGTTTCGTATGTTGATTATCATGTAACTAGTTATCACCCGTATGGGCGAGTGGTAATAGTGACACCATTAGAACGACAGTCTGTTATTTACCGCTGCGATTTATTTACTAAGTACGACGTTTATACTATGATTAGGAGCCGGATTAGTAGGGGTGTTACAGGGACGGGAATTAGGAACTGTGGAGAGTTATTTTGTCTTACGTTCAGTTTTGTTTACGTTGTTTTCTTGAGTTCAGACCGTAACTTAGATAATTGTAATGGTTGTAATTGGTGAGGTTGGTACCGGGTGTTTGGAACCCGATGGTCTGTTAATGCCTTTAGTATTTTATTTTCGCTGCAATTATGTTAAATAGGGGCGTTACAAGTATACATACTATTCATACTCCCATGATTATTCGCTAAGTTCCTCCGACTTATTGTCGGTCGAGGTTAAGTCACCATTTAGTTATAGTGCTTCCTCTATTGTCCACAGCTTCTGAATTACACTGGTTCTTCTGGTTCAGTACAAGTGTTCTTTACTTGTATGACCTTGCATTTTCTATGCGTCGGTTCTAGCGACTTTCTTAACTCTCCTTTCATTTCCTATTCCCATGGAATTCACATCTTGTGATTGTTGGAGTGTTTTACACTCTTCGTGCTTCTTTGGCCTTAAGCCGCATGGTTTGTTTCTAAGCTTTTGCTTAACTGGCTCATGCCATGTTCGTTGGTGAAAAGAAGGGTTTACTACGATTTACATTTTTCATAAGCTATCCCACTAGATCATTAACTGCACAAGTGCAATACCAAAACACTGAGTCATACAGAGTGCAGAGGCGTAAACACTTGGCAGTAACTCTCTTATGTGATAGGAATGAATATTTTTGCCTGTCTTCTTACAACTCCGTATCATTGTCTACTTACTTCCTCCTAGCGGTCTGAAATACCCCAAACCTTAATGCGTTAATTAATTATGTAATAATAATTTTCTAAGGCTAATTAAGTCCTTAAGATCATTGGTGAAGAAATGAAAACCAAAAAGAAAAAGGAAATGCGTAAAAGTCACAAAACGTGAAAATGCGTATTTAATTATGTAAGGAGGTACATAACCTTCATTAGGGCTATAAATATATTTTTATACCTTAATTACACATTAAGAACATGTGGGAAAAATCCCGGAAGAAAACGCATTCAAATAATGCGATTAAAATGCTAACGGAGTCTAAGGCGCGTTTTTCGAGAAAACCCAAAACGTGACCTTAAACAGTTAAATGACTCCGTAAAAATAATAGTTGATTATGTAACAATAATTAAACATTAATGGGAGTATAATAACCATTAAAATTAAATAAACGAGAAAATTCCGGAAAACAGTCCCGGTTAGTGAATAGTGCTAAACCGGGTAAATAAACGAGCGTTTTCTGTTAAAAGACGAAAAACGCTCCAGCGTGTTTATATTAGTGGGGCGGTTTTATTTATGTAGACAGCCCACTCACATGTGACTAGTTAACTAATTAATTAAGTCAAGAGAGAGCCAATAACAAAGGGCACAAATACCCCTCACTCTCTCTCTCTCCTTCCTTATTTCTTTTTCCCCTCTCTCTCTTCCTCTCTTTCCTCTCTTTCTCTCCCAGCCGGTCTCCCTCCTCCCTCTCTGCGATGGAATTCTCCAACCCAAGCCAACAATGGCTTCCACCATTCCTCTCATCCCTAAGCTCTATTTGAGCTCCGAATCAAAAACAAATCACATATTCTTCTTCCTCTCATCTTCCTCTATCATCCTCTCTTTTCAAAATTCCAAAAGGATGAAGTTGACCTCCATGGGTTTTTCCCCATCTGAAGTGAAAATGGCACCAAAGAGAAGCTTTGTAGTCCTCTTCCTTCCAAGGTAATGATTCCCAAGAAAAAACTCATTTTCCTTCATCTCTTGGTGTAATCGATTTTTCACCATTATGATACCTTGTTTTTCTTCTTGTTCTTGAGCTCCAAATTGACCCTTCAATGGTGGAGTAATGTCCTTCTTGATTCAAGGGTGAGAATCCCTCTTAAAACTTCAAAAAAGGTAAACCCTAACTTTGTGTTCTAGCCCTTTTATGAATTGAGATATTCCAAGGGTTTAGTAATTAATTAAGTGTGTTTGTGTGTTCTTGGATGTTGGGATGGAGTTTGGAAACTCCATACCCTCTGGACCGATTTTGGAGAAGATGAGAGCAAGGGGTGAATTTAAGAGACTTGTAAAATTAAGGTAAGAAAACTACCTTAAACCTTGTTATAAATTGTTTAAGTGTTTGGGATGGGTAAACAATTTAATGAAACCGAAATTGTGAGTTGAAATCTAGGTTGAAATGTTTAGTTGGTGTTGGAGAGGTGTGTGAATTAACGTTGAATTGAGGGCCTTAAGAGCCAATTATTGTGAGTTGTGATTGATAAATATGGTTAGTGAGATTATGGAGATTTTTGGTGGTTATGTTGTTGTTGATGAGATTTTGAGGATTTGTAATGTGCTGTTAGGACCTTGAAAGGGTGTGGCTAGATTAGGGATGAGAAGATGTATATTGATGAACTGGAGATGTAAAGTTTATGGGGAGGTATGGCAAAATTTTAATGGAAAATGAGTGCTTGATGATGGATTGATGGATGAGAGAACTTAGGTATTGAATTGGGTTGTTTGATGTTGAATAGAGTGGGGTGTTGGACTTGTAATGGTGGATAAATAATGGAGATAAGAGAGTGCAAATCTGTAGCATGATGGTGAGGAAACACTTTTGGCATGGTGGTTATCATAATTATGAAACGCCACTTAGAAGAACTAAAGAGAAAACATTATAAGTGTTAGGGATTTTGGTAAGAAACATTGTAAGTGTTTGTGGAGTTATAAATTGAGTTTTGTGGTTGTTGTATGAAGGGTAAATATGCCAAATGATGTTAGAACACATTAGGAGGCTTGAGGAGAAGTTTGGGAAAAGATTGGACAATGTTGGGCAAATTCTGGTGGCGTCCGACCCAGGGGTCCGACCCACAGTTGGGTCGGACGGCCTCTGTTTGGTCACCCGTAAATGTTTCTGTAATGGTCCGACCCAGAAGGTTGGGTCGGACATGGGTCGGACGGGAGAGGTTAAAAGACGGTAATGTTTCTGGAATGGTCCGACCCAGAAGGTTGGGTCGGACATGGGTCGGACAAGGTATAGGTTTTCAGACCCGAAGGTTACTGGAAGGGTCCGACCCAGTGGTGGGTCGGACGGTGGGTCGGACAGACCAAAAACCTACAAAAAATTGAAAAGAAAACGACAAATGTAGTTAACCCTAGGGGTATAATGAAGGTAATCTAGGGTAAGTCTAGGCATTTAAAACATGTCATGTAATCATGTAAAACACTTATCAAGCTTGAAGTTGAGTGAATAAATTAACCGACATTATTAATCATGTCTAGGAGCTACGTTGGGGACTCGTACGCAGCAAGGACCAAGGTATGGTTTTCTTGCAACCTGTGTCCTACCGGATTACACCGGCTTGTATGCCAATGTGTTTTTCTGTGTGTTTACCACCTTGCAAGATAAAGCATGAAATGAGTTTACAGTAATTCATTATTGTGGCGTAATTAATTCCGATACCGCTTAACCTTAGTTATGTGTTAAATAATAGTTAACCGACCTTAGGTTCACATAAGTGATCGGTATTCGGAATAAACGTCCCGACCCATGGGAACGTTCTAACTACGGCTATCCGTGCGTTAGTGTATGTTGTGATTATGTGTGATGTATGTGGCTTGTTGGATATGTTGTTGTTGTTATTGAATACAATTACTCATGTTTGTTAAAAGGGATATTGCTCCCCATATGTGTCTAACCGAGTTAGTAACACTATGTGATGTATGTATGTGGTAAGTTCCATAAGGGAACCTCGAACTAATAAGTATATGTTATGTATGGAGAGGAATCCGGTTGTTCCGGTCGCGCGTATTGTTTGGGAGTTAATATAGATATATGTAAATTAACTCCCATCCTGTTATGTTAAGGGTTGATTTCCTTCATTGGATTTCGACCTCCCATTAGCTTAGCCAAAGCTTACCTACCCGACCTCCATATCGGGCTAGGAGGGAAATTATGTGTAAGGTTGTTAGGGTGTTGACGCCTATGTTGCTTCGACTCCCTCTCTGTTATGTTATGGTTGTTTCTCTTCTTGGATTACAACCACCCACAAGCTTAACCAAGGCTTACCTACCTCATCACTATTGGAGCTAGGGGGAAATTGTGTATGTTGTGTACGGTCCTATATGAGGCCGCCACTCAAGTAAAGAAAATGTATGTATGTTGTGTTCGGGCTTATATCACCCCGGCACTCCCTAAATGAAGTTCATGTACTCTAAGAAGAGTGAAATTAAGTTGTGTATGCTATAAAGTGAAGTGTGTGTTGTTATGTTGGGTGTGCTAACCTTGTGTATGTATTCATTAATGGATGTTGCTTATAAGCATGATGTGTGTATGAGTGTGTGCATGTTTGAAATAAATCAACCGCATGCTAAGATGACAAATAGTTGTGCGTGACCCGGTAGCATGCGGGCTGCGGGATTACCATACCAGCAAAGGTGCTGACCCCCTTTGGGGGCCCCCATTACTCTACAGGTACGAAGGAGCTGCAAGCCGTTCGAGAGTAGGACGGGTAGTTGATGCACCTGGGTGGTCTTTCAAATTGAGAGTGTATTGTAGGTGTAGTAAGACCGAAAGTGTTATCGGCATTAGTTTGTAAATACTCGGTACAGTTGTAATGTAAGTGTATATTAAATGTTGGACATGGAACGGGATTAATGTGTAGTTGCTCGGGAGTTTAGTCCATCAGACCGGTACGATGTACGTATGTTAGCCTTGTTAGCCACGTGGGTGGCTAACGGCGTGTAACACCAAGGAGTTAAGTAATGTTGTGAGTTATGATTTCCGCTGCAAAGTATTGTTCAAGTATGTTGTTGTAGTTGGGGTGTTACAAAAAGTGGTATCAGAGCGAAGTATCGCTCTGATGACTGAAATACCGAGCTTAGGAAGTACCGAGTTAAGAGTTTAGTACCTTGGGTTAAGGGTTGAGTGATAGCGTGAGGAGTACGCTAGTTAGGGAAACACCAGTGTGTACTGGATACCCACAGTATCCATCCCGCCCTCCACAAACCCTATTTTATAACTTGGGAAAGAACGCCAGAGAGATGAGAGTCATCTCTTACTCGGAAAAACCCGATCTGGCTGTTACTAAGTATCCTTATAAGTACGGAGGACCTGTCAGACGGTAGATCCCGAAAGGTGTGATCCCGAAGACGGTCTCCATTTTAACAATATTAACCGCTCTTGTTAGCGAAAAGTGAAGAATCTTATGCACAAGAGAATGGAATTTCCAGCACCCTGGGTCGACATGCGAAGCAGTCGAGGACAACCAGCTTCCAAGCACTAACCGCGCAACAGTGGAGAAGTGAGTAGTAGTAGAACCCGAGACAAGTGTCTACGGGACTACAAATGTTAACTAATACACCAACGGTATACCAACCGGTTAAGGAACTACAACGTAGTGTGAGGAGGATACAGTACTAAGTAAAAAAAAAAGGGGACTCCCAGAATGGGAAACACCCTAGTTAATGATTATCATATGAAGACAGTGAGAAGTACCTCGAAGATTGTTGTTAAGGCTGTAAGATCAAAGTAAGGGCCAACAAGGCCACAGATGTCAGTACGGATGAAAGCAATACCGCAACCAGTGTGTATTGAACCGAAAACCAGTTAGCATGGCGCACTTGCCATGGCAAGTGCTGCTATAACAAGGCTGTACGGAAAATGTTAAACAACTATAAAGTACTTAGTAAAGTACCATGAAGTAAAGTAAGATCATCATAACTGTGGAAAGGCTTAGCAGCCTGACCTCTGTAATTGGAAACACACCAGTCAGCAAGAAGCTAGACTGGATAAGGCAAGAAACGTTGTAAAACCACGGAAATTTTCTTTAAACCTAAAATCATTTTCTGTCAAAAACCTTTTTCAAAACCAAATTTTCTTTCAAACCCAATCTATTTTAAATTCTTCTTCTTTTAAAACCAGACCAGAAGACCTACACCGGCCTCAGTGCCACATGGTAGGTAAGTTATACCCAGTTACTTTTAAACAACCGGATGGAAACCGGTAAACCCAAGGGTAACAACCCGAGGGAATGGAGTGAGTTCATAACAATACAACAGTGGATACACTTCCCTTGATTAAGTTCAGGAAGCATGGAATGCATATTATCATAGGATAATATAAGAGGAGTTGACAACAGAATACTTCACCTAGGCGTGTGACGAACACTACGAGTATACCAACTGTAATGTGGGACGACCGCACTCCGATAGGAGCTTGTGGGCCTGACAGACCTACTTATGGGTTAGTCAGGTAAGTAGCAATGTATCAGTAGGATACCCCACGTATGTATACGAGTGGAGTCTAGAACACGGGAAGTAGTCGACTCCATACTACGGTCCGAAGTAAAAGTCAAGCAAGAGCAATGGATTACATCGAATCGTTGAAATAAAGGAACCCAGTTAAGTTAAGGAAGACTAAAGGAATTAGTAAGTGTATTTTAAGGAAATGTTTAAGGGTGAACAAGTGCGAAGGGCACTGATTAGTAAGTAAGGACATGGAATATGTCATAAGGAACCTGAAGGACGAACATATAGCTGGAGTAAGTGCCCAGCCTAAATATGGCGAGGCAGATGCCTACTATGATACGTTAATGTACAATGATCGGGATGAGACTTCCGAAGTGATCACTTGAACTAAGGGAATATCAATCTCACTGGAAATGACATTTAACCCAGCCAAGAACGCAGGGCGATGTAGCTAATGAAACGTACTCATAAGTGCGAGCCGGATACGATGGCATGACCTAGTAACACCCAGGAACTATCCTTAAAAGGGTGTTTGGGTCAACAATGGTTGAACGAATAACGTGGCAGAAATGCAAGGGTTGAGACTAACACCAGTTTAAGCATAAGTCGTCAGGAGGAAGTCTGACATCCTTGAAGGGGCATCCCATGAAAGGAACCGTGTAATATAGTACGGAGAAGTAAGTGTGTGTGAACAGCCTGCAATGAGCAGAGCTCGAGGAAATAGGGCTTATAAGCCACAAGTAAAATGTGTTAAGGAAATTTTATTGATTATGGAAGTTTATGTTATATAATTAGGTAAGCGGATAACGAACCACTGATTAAAGTGTGGGGATACCTCTTGATATGGGAGACCGCAACAGCGGTAGTTATGTGAACTAAGTTCAGGGAATGTGTTAAGAGTTGACTATGTTGTTATTACCCAAGAATGATGTGAGTAGGAATAATACGAAAGGAAGTGTTTGCACCAGTTGTGGAGATCGGATGAGTAAAAAGTCTAATGGCAGCCACCATAGGTGTGGGATGCTAAAAGTGTAATGAACAACGCTCAAGGAGCATAAAGACTCGAAGAATAGAGTATTCAACAATCAGCCAAATAAGTAGCAAAACACAGTGTAAGGGCGGAAGCTAATATAACAGCGGATGCAGTGTAAGTTAATGTTATACAATGAGTAATAGCACGGTGCGCAGTAAGCGACCGTTGCATAAGTATAGTTAAATGATAATGTGGCAATAAGACTAGTTATGAGTGAAACTCAATGGACATACAAGTAAGTGATGATACGCAGACCGGGCAATAAGCCAACGGTCGGTACTATGTGATAAGGAACTCAGTGTGAATTCCTATTGCAATCGCATAAGAGATTTACTGTCAAGAGTTTACGCCTCTGCATTCTGTATGACTGAGTGTTTTGGTATTGCGCTTGCGCGATAATGATCGAGTGAGATAGCTAGGAAGTTGGGAAATGTTAAAGGTGATAGAGAATAAGACTTATGGTGTGATAAAACCGATGCATAAGACAAGCACGGTCGTACCAATCAAGGGTACTCAGTTGGCATAAGTGACCACAGTAACACGATTATTAAACATCGGTATGGAATACCTCAAGTGTTGGGAATAACCAACAGAGTACTACATAACAGGTAGTAGCTCAACCGTAACCGACAGTAAGTCGGAAGAAATCAAGTAAGTCATTGTGAAATACAGTAAATTATCATGGAAATGAATAGGAAGTTTGTAACTCACCGAATTCGCTCATGGTAAGTGGTACCACGCGTCGGTTGAGAACCCGTTATTACCAAGATAAAGGTGATAATCAGGAATGTACAATACAGTAAGGATAATGTATGGAGCAAACTAAGCTCTAAATTATCAAGAGTTGCGCAGCAGAAACTGGTGAACCAGTGAGTCAAACGATGAATGTGAATAGTGAACATGAGTGAATGACAAACTAATGATGCCTAAAAGCCTCACAGGCCAGGATCGAAACCAGTTAAGAGTTAAAATAAACTCTAATGAGAATTCTTGGTTAGGGACTAAACCGCCAATATGGCTAAGATCCTCAAACCAGAACACATTGTGTAATAAACCGCGTGGAGATAAACACTTCACGACGGTAGAATGTTCTAAACCAGTGATTAACTGATTGATTACGTGGGCGTAATCCCTTTTAAGGGGGGTAGAGCGCAGAACCACTTAGTGTCTTTTACCGTACAAGTGTACGTGAACTATGATGTGCATAGCATAAAATGATTTGCTTTGATGATTGTGTGTGTTACATAAACATACACATTCATTCATGGTTAATTGTGGTAATTACGCACGAAAGATGCGAATACCCTTGCGATAAGTGTGTTTATTGTGTCAACAAATATGTGTGAAAGTACAAGTATAAGGGAGTAGAAAAACTCCCGGGAACTAAAACCCCGACTATGTATGTTCAAATAATACTAAATGTAAAACCGTGTATTGTATTTTGATAAAAGTATATATATGTATATATACAGTATTGTGATCTATGAAGAGGTATGACACCAACGTAGAACCTGGTGAGAATTAAATTCCCTAGGTAACTGGATTTAAAATAAATCGGGAAGATGATCGATGGACATAGTTCCACCCTTGGAGATGTAATGATTACGACTATATGGATTAAAAAGATAGAAAATGGTACATGCTTGAATTAGTTGTTGTTTGAAAATGAAGTGGGAGGTGAAACTTGATTATCATGAGATCAAGGGAAGCCGAACACAAATTGGGGTGGAAAGATAGTTCAACTCTGATGCTGATCACATTAGGGTTGGATGATTCTTGAAACTCCCTATAAGTGGTCACAAATAATCACATCAAGAATAAGATGCAATTAACAATAACTGGACTTGGAGTTGTATGAAGCTTTC
This sequence comes from Limonium bicolor, assembly GCA_023374045.1. NCBI lineage: Eukaryota > Viridiplantae > Streptophyta > Magnoliopsida > Caryophyllales > Plumbaginaceae > Limonium > Limonium bicolor. The sequence continues at coordinate 171,479,011 of CM041782.1, forward strand.
AAAAGAATTTAAATTGGGTTTCAAATTTACAATTAGTATTTTCTAGACTTCAATAAATATTTTAAGATTCTTAAGTGGTATTTTCAGAGGAAGGACTACCTTTATGTGACCTCGTAGAGGATTTTCAACTTGTATCCTTCCAATAAAGGATTTCATTATACTCAACCTCATAGAGGGTATTTTCCTACTACTTGCTCACGAGCTGAGGACGTACGAGCCTTTGTCTTAGGACCGGTGACATGAGAAGTATATTTTAAAGATGTATGCAATTGTTTTGATCTCCCAAAGGAACGGGGACCAGAGTGTCCATCGCGACCGGTTCTGCGGGATCACAGTGTATATGTACTCTACATGGGTCTCGAACTCATGAAGAGATGGAAAAGGAATTTCTGGTTGATATACATGCTATGACATGTTGTGTGGTATGTGTAATAATTATTATTTTGGACCTTGAGTCCTAATGTGGTTAAGTTCCGAAAATGTTATGTTATCAAGACCTACGAGTCTAAATGTTGTTATGTTACCCAGACCTAAGAGTCTAAGGGTTGTTATGTAAGTACGATGTTGATAAGGTACCCGGACCATTGAGTTCGAGGTTATCATGTAAGTATGTTATGTTATGTATGGATGTGTATATGTACCCGGACATTAAGTCCGAGGTCATGATGTAAAATATGTTGTTATTGAAGTTTATGTTGCAAGTAATCCCCGTATTCTAACCAATGATGTGTGGGAAGTGTGAACTTCGAGGACGAAGTTCTTTTAAGGGGGGTAGATTGAAATACCCCAAACCTTAATGCGTTAATTAATTATGTAATAATAATTTTCTAAGGCTAATTAAGTCCTTAAGATCATTGGTGAAGAAATGAAAACCAAAAAGAAAAAGGAAATGCGTAAAAGTCACAAAACGTGAAAATGCGTATTTAATTATGTTAGGAGGTACATAACCTTCATTAGGGCTATAAATATATTTTTATACCTTAATTACACATTAAGAACATGTGGGAAAAATCCCGGAAGAAAACGCATTCAAATAATGCGATTAAAATGCTAACGGAGTCTTAAGGCGCGTTTTTCGAGAAAACCCAAAAACGTGACCTTAAACAGTTAAATGACTCCGTAAAAATAATAGTTGATTATGTAACAATAATTAAACATTAATGGGAGTATAATAACCATTAAAATTAAATAAACGAGAAAATTCCGGAAAACGGTCCCGGTTAGTGAATAGTGCTAAACCGGGTAAATAAACGAGCGTTTTCTGTTAAAAGACGAAAAACGCTCCAGCGTGTTTATATTAGTGGGGCGGTTTTATTTATGTAGACAGCCCACTCACATGTGACTAGTTAACTAATTAATTAAGTCAAGAGAGAGCCAAATAACAAAGGGCACAAATACCCCTCACTCTCTCTCTCCTTCCTTATTTTCTTTTTCCCCTCTCTCTCTTCTCTCTCTCTTCTCTCTCTTTCTCTCCAGCCGGTCTCCCTCCTCCTCTCTGCGATGGAATTCTCCAACCCAAGCCAACAATGGCTTCCACCATTCCTCTTCATCCCTAAGCTCTATTTGAGCTCCGAATCAAAAACAAATCACATATTCTTCTTCCTCTCATCTTCCTCTATCATCCTCTCTTTTCAAAATTCCAAAAGGATGAAGTTGACCTCCATGGGTTTTCCCCATCTGAAGTGAAAATGGCACCAAAGAGAAGCTTGTAGTCTCCTCTTCCTTCCAAGGTAAAGATTCCCAAGAAAAACTCATTTTTCCTTCATCTCTTGGTGTAATCGATTTTTCACCATTATGATACCTTGTTTTTCTTCTTGTTCTTGAGCTCCAAATTGACCCTTCAATGGTGGAGTAATGTCCTTCTTGATTCAAGGGTGAGAATCCCTCTTAAAAACTTCAAAAAAGGTAAACCCTAACTTTGTGTTCTAGCCCTTTTATTGAATTGAGATATTCCAAGGGTTTAGATAATTAATTAAGTGTGTTTGTGTGTTCTTGGATGTTGGGATGGAGTTTGGAAACTCCATACCCTCTGGACCGATTTTTGGAGAAGATGAGGAGCAAGGGGTGAATTTAAGAGACTTGTAAAATTAAGGTAAGAAAACTACCTTAAACCTTGTTATAAATTGTTTAAGTGTTTGGGATGGGTAAACAATTTAATGAAACCGAAATTGTGAGTTGAAATCTAGGTTGAAATGTGTTTAGTTGGTGTTGGAGAGGTGTGTGAATTAACGTTGAATTGAGGGCCTTAAGAGCCAATTATTGTGAGTTGTGATTGATAAATATGGTTAGTGAGATTATGGAGATTTTTGGTGGTTATGTTGTTGGATGAGATTTGAGGATTTGTAATGTGCTGTTAGGACCCGTGAAAGGGTGTGGCTAGATTAGGGATGAGAAGATGTATATTGATGAACTGGAGATGTAAAGTTTATGGGGAGGTTATGGCAAAATTTTAATGGAAAATGAGTGCTTGATGATGGATTGATGGATGAGAGAACTTAGGTATTGAATTGGGTTGTTTGATGTTGAATAGAGTGGGGTGTTGGACTTGTAATGGTGGATAAATAATGGAGATAAGAGAGTGCAAATCTGTAGCATGATGGTGAGGAAACACTTTTGGCATAGTGGTTATCATAATTATGAAACGCCACTTAGAGGAACTAAAGAGAAAACATTATAAGTGTTAGGGATTTTGGTAAGAAACATTGTAAGTGTTTGTGGAGTTATAAATTGAGTTTTGTGGTTGTTGTATGAAGGGTAAATATGCCAAATGATGTTAGAACACATTAGGAGGCTTGAGGAGAAGTTTGGGAAAAGATTGGACAATGTTGGGCAAATTCTGGTGGCGTCCGACCCAGGGGTCCGACCCACAGTTGGGTCGGACGGCCTCTGTTTGGTCACCCGTAAATGTTTCTGTAATGGTCCGACCCAGAAGGTTGGGTCGGACATGGGTCGGACGGGAGAGGTTAAAGACGGTAATGTTCTGGAATGGTCCGACCCAGAAGGTTGGGTCGGACATGGGTCGGACAAGGTATAGGTTTTCAGACCCGAAGGTTACTGGAAGGGTCCGACCCAGTGGTGGGTCGGACGGTGGGTCGGACAGACCAAAAACCTACAAAAAATTGAAAAGAAAACGACAAATGTAGTTAACCCTAGGGGTATAATGAAGGTAATCTAGGGTAAGTCTAGGCATTTAAAACATGTCATGTAATCATGTAAAACACTTATCAAGCTTGAAGTTGAGTGAATAAATTAACCGACATTATTAATCATGTCTAGGAGCTACGTTGGTGGGACTCGTACGCAGCAAGGACCAAGGTATGGTTTTCTTGCAACCTGTGTCCTACCGGATTACACCGGCTTGTATGCCAATGTGTTTTTCTGTGTGTTTACCACCTTGCAAGATAAAGCATGAAATGAGTTTACAGTAATTCATTATTGTGGCGTAATTAATTCCGATACCGCTTAACCTTAGTTATGTGTTAAATAATAGTTAACCGACCTTAGGTTCACATAAGTGATCGGTATTCGGAATAAACGTCCCGACCCATGGGAACGTTCTAACTACGGCTATCCGTGCGTTAGTGTATGTTGTGATTATGTGTGATGTATGTGGCTTGTTGGATATGTTGTTGTTGTTATTGAATACAATTACTCATGTTTGTTAAAAGGGATATTGCTCCCCATATGTGTCTAACCGAGTTAGTAACACTATGTGATGTATGTATGTGGTAAGTTCCATAAGGGAACCTCGAACTAATAAGTATATATGTTATATGGAGAGGAATCCGGTTGTTCCGGTCGCGTATTGTTTGGGAGTATATAGATATATGTAAATTAACTCCCATCCTGTTATGTTAAGGGTTGATTTCCTTCATTGGATTTCGACCTCCCATTAGCTTAGCCAAAGCTTACCTACCCGACCCCCATATCGGGCTAGGAGGGAAATTATGTGTAAGGTTGTTAGGGTGTTGACGCCTATGTTGCTTCGACTCCCTCTCTGTTATGTTATGGTTGTTTCTCTTCTTGGATTACAACCACCCACAAGCTTAACCAAGGCTTACCTACCTCATCACTATTGGAGCTAGGGGGAAATTGTGTATGTTGTGTACGGTCCTATATGAGGCCGCCACTCAAGTAAAGAAAATGTATGTATGTTTGTGTTCGGGCTTATATCACCCCGGCACTCCCTAAATGAAGTTCATGTACTCTAAAAGAGTGAAATTAAGTTGTGTATGCTATAAAGTGAAGTGTGTGTTGTTATGTTGGGTGTGCTAACCTTGTGTATGTATTCATTAATGGATGTTGCTTATAAGCATGATGTGTGTATGAGTGTGTGCATGTTTGAAATAAATCAACCGCATGCTAAGATGACAAATAGTTGTGCGTGACCCGGTAGCATGCGGGCTGCGGGATTACCATACCAGCAAAGGTGCTGACCCCCTTTGGGGGCCCCCATTACTACTACAGGTACGAAGGAGCTGCAAGCCGTTCGAGAGTAGGACGGGTAGTTGATGCACCTGGGTGGTCTTTCAAATTGAGAGTGTATTGTAGGTGTAGTAAGACCGAAAGTGTTATCGGCATTAGTTTGTAAATACTCGGTACAGTTGTAATGTAAGTGTATATAAATGTTGGACATGGAACGGGATTAATGTGTAGTTGCTCGGGAGTTTAGTCCATCAGACCGGTACGATGTACGTATGTTAGCCTTGTTAGCCACGTGGGTGGCTAACGGCGTGTAACACCAAGGAGTTAAGTAATGTTGTGAGTTATGATTTCCGCTGCAAAGTATTGTTCAAGTACGTTGTTGTAGTTGGGGTGTTACACGGTCGCTTGTTGCGAACCATATTCTTACTCATTATACAACATCATTTTACGGTCTCTGTTACTGTGGTAGCTTATCTTTACTCATTTCCATTGTCGTTGGCATCATTTCCTTATGGTGTGAATACACCAAAGGTTTCCTATATTCGTGTGTATGTCGGTTATCGTAGCATACCGCAACATTACTATCTTCCGAATGTGGAGATGTTTTATTTCAGTTTAGGTTTCATGTGTAGGTTAGCTTACCTCACATTATTCCATCATTTATGATACAATTTACCAAGTATCTTGGTTGACAATGGATGAAGTAATTCATCGGGTTACAAGCTCTCTTGAGCGTTGGTCATTAGTGGTGTCTAATGTGCACTCACATTGATTATTTTTTACAATTACCATCCTTCCCAGTGCTGAGCATTGGTTATAGGCTCTAGCTGAGCAATTTTACTTTTGTATGTACATCACCGGGACATCCCAAGAAACTTCAAGGGTTTTCTGGTCCCGTTCTCCAATTGAAGGGTATTTCATCACTGGTAAATGAAAGTTCTTGTTGAGAGGTTAGGTTCTCATGACAAGGTCTTACTGTGTTAGTCTCTACTTGTGTACTTCCACCATTCATACCATGGTTCACCATATGTTTTGTTGCAGATGGAGTATACTTACTCATTAAAGTCGTAATGGTTTGGGAATCTCTTTCCCTTGTTCAATCGCCTCTTGGCAATATCTACATGCACAAGCTTTGTTGTTATGGTAGATCGACGCCTTTTCTAAAGGTTCACATCTTCAGCACATTGGTGGTCCTTGGTTGCGAGAGGTATCTTTCCTCGAGTTTCTCGTAGTGTCCAAGTGTGGACTAGGCCAATGTTGGCATTATTACAATTCCTATGCCTCCGTGTTACCATTACTATAAAAAGCATGAAAGGCAATCGAAAGTCTCAACAACTGTATACTGGGCTGGTGCTCTAGTGACAGTGACACTGAGGTAGCCATTACTCCAAGCCACTCACCATATTGGGTTCGAATTGCGTGATTCGATCGTCGTCCTGCCCCTCGGCAGTTCTTCTTATCATTCAGTGTGGTTCTACAACCGATAAAGTTTACATAACCTATTTGGGTCCTAGCTCTTAAGCCAAATTACTACGAGCTATGCTCTTTGCAAGCTGCTTATATGTATTTCCACTTCTTGTGTACCCCATAGGTTGGAGGTATTACAGGGCTCCATGGCAAGTCGTGGCATCATGCTTCCATTAATGGGAGACCCTTTTAGGCAATCTGGTGCTAATCAGCACCTTTTAGTGGTTGAGGGTATTTTCCTTTTAAGTGAAATCCCTTCGATGACCTAACCGAATGTTCGTTCTAACTCTCGTGCTCTTATCATGACGCTTTGTTCGACTATTGTTAACTTAGACACCCTTCAAGGATTGCTCCCGGGTGTTGTTAGTTACACTGTTACATCCGGCAATGTTTATGATACGTTGTGTCCACTATACCGCCTTGTAGTATTGCATTGAGTTATCCCCTTTTGGGTTATAACGTCTCCCGTTCGTGGGTAGACTATTTATACTTCCTCCTAGTGTTTTTGACTAGGTTCAAAATCCTCTCCAATGATGGATTTTATTTCATGGTAATCTTGTGGTTGCTCTTGGGAACTCCGTCCCGTTGTTGAGCATTGTTGAGTTCACATCGGGCATTCACCTTACTGTGTTTGGCTGGATAATTGCTCCAGCTACCATGCATTTGGTTGTTGTCTTTGAGACATATCCAATGTCTATACTCACTGGTCTGTGCTCTTTGCACTTCCTATTCCTCGTTCCTTATCTTCAAATGGATTCTCTGAGTTCCTTTATACATATTACTTAGTTGTGTTACTTCTCCTTGATCGTCTGTGGTGTTCAGCTGTTCTACTTTGCATTTACTCATGGTCCGTAGAACGGAGTTGACTACTTTCCGTGTTTCGCACACTACATGTATACATACCTGGGGTACCTTGTTGGTACGTTACCACTTACCCGACTATCTGTCAGGCCCACAAGCTCCTTCGGAGTGCGGTCGTCCCACATTCTGTATTTGGGTACACTCGTAGTGCTCGTCACACGCCTAGGTGAAGTATTTTATTGTCAACTCCTCTTGTATCATCCTATGATACTCACCGTAATTCTGTTGATTTGGTTTTAAAATCCAAGGTTTAAAAGAAGGGTTGTGGTTTTAAAGAAAAATTTGGGTTTTGAAATAACGGTTCAGTATTAAAAGAAGTTCTTCATGGCGTAGCCATGTCTAAGGTCTTGACCAAGTCCAGCTTCTTGCTGACTGGTATGTTCTTAATACGGTGGTCGGCCGTTAGGCCTTCTGAAGGTTCCATTCTTATAGTTTTGAAGATGCGTGATCCTGTAGCCGCTTCATTGTGGTCACGGTACATTACAAAGTACTTGTGGTGTGTTAAGGTTCCTCTACATGCATGTTCCTGTCCTTACTGCACTTGCCGCGGCAAGTGCGTGGTACTGCTGATTTTTGGGTAAACCTATACCGGTAACGGTGTGGTTTCCACTTGTATTTGATAGTCTTGTTAAGGCACTACTCCTGTAGTCCTGTCGGATTATATCTAGTGATTGTTCTTATAGCTGTCTGAGCTAAGTCGGCCAGGTATTATAACCTCTTGGCGTTACAGTTTGGGGTTAGCCGTTCCCGACTATGTCCTTAGTCGGTTGGCATACCGTTGATGGTGTTGTTATTTAACTATCACTGTCCCGTAGACTTGTGTCTCCGGTTTCGTTACTGTTCCTTTTTCCACTCCGGTGCACGCTTAGTGCTTCTTTTCCTGTAGCTGGTTGGTTAGCCAGGTTTCGCGACTGCTAAGCATGTCGCCCCATGCTGTTGTAAGTTGCAGCCTCCTTGTGGTTGGAGTGCTCATTCTACCTCTATTAAGTGCGGGTATTGTTGTTCAACCGGGAACCATCTCCGGGACTTCCATTTCCTGGAATCTACTATGTGTCGGTTCTTGTTTACCGTACGGTGATTTCACAACTGCCAGATCGGGTTTTCCCGAGTATGAGATGACCTTCCTTCTCTCTGGCATTCTTTCCCAAGTTATAGAATGGGTTTGTGGAGGGCGGGTCTGATATTGTAGGTATCCGGTACTAACCGGTGGTTCCTAACTAGCGTATCTCAAACGCTATCACTCTGCCCTTAGCCCTAAGCTTCTAATTCCTAACTCGGTATTCCTAAACTCGGTATTTCCAGTCATTAGAGCGATACTTCGCTCTGATACCCCTTTTTGTAACACCCTACCGTTAATACCGTCATTACCGTCCAAACTCCTCATACTTCCATACTCACGCAGCGGATACATACTTACACAACGGTGGGTGATACAATGTCATCAGCCACCCACGTAACTAACAAGGCTTACTACTACATACATCATCAGTCTGATGGACCAGAATCCCGAGTACTACACAACTACTATACATACTCCCATTACCAACCGAGTATTACAATTCTCCGTTTAATACAATACTCCAATACATTACCATACAATACAACATAATACAATACACCGAGTTTACTATGATCCAAATCCAATACAATAATTCTTCATGTTTATCCATACTCATTAAGAGTCTAGCATCTACCCATTCCTCACAACTACATACTTTCAAATACATAATGGTGTACCCCTTGGTACACTTCTACATTCAAGGCTACAAGCCTTATACAATTCTACACTATCTACATATCATTCCTGGCTATCTAGGCATACCGCCAGTCTCTTACTATGACCTTAGCCGCTTTGATACCTGTACAATAAAAACATTGCCACTAGGGGCTCAGCTTACGTTGCATATGACTTCTGCATACCCCGCGTGCTAGCGAGGGTACGCCGACCACTTGGTCGAATACATGCAGTTCATTTTACAAATACATACATACATACATGCTTTCATTCACACTTCTACAATACTACACAAGGAATACATACATACACTTCAATGCATACAAGGAAGACAATACAAGTCAGCCAATACATACTTACCTTTACCGAAATACACTTACACCATACATACACAATACTTGTTAGCTCCATTTGTACACCCGGGTTAATCGGGTGGAGATTACTCTTTTACTCAGGGTCAATGACTTACACCAGCCAAGACCATTACTCATACATACTTTACTTACTTACTTACTACTTACTCAAGTCAAGTCGTGGTGAGCTCCGGCCAGGGACTACACCGTCCCACCACCGGGCTTTACTGTGGCTCACTAATCCAGGATGCTACCCATTTAAGGGGTTAGGGACGTGGAAAAGATTAAAAGCCAGGAATTAGATTCAACCTCTTGTGTCTCCTCATCCTCACGCGTGGCCGAAACTATATCGGACTTCTACTCATTCCAATTTACTCAATACTTACGTTAGGAGTTAGGTAGTTACGAATTAGTAGAAGTCACACATCCAAGCCACACAATAATACATTACTCACATCCACATCCATACAAGGTACAATACATTACACAAGTACACTACAAGGTACGTACACACTTCATCTTCATCCATTCATTTCATGAATTATACAAGCTAAATGTTCAAGGCAAAATAGCAAGAACAATTATAAACAAGTACAAGTAAGTGCATTAAAGTCCGATTCATGCATTTATCTTATTTAGGTGATCAAATAAGCACACAAATCGGGGTAACCAGGTTAGGATACAGAGTATGAAGAAATCATACCTTTCACCGTTGATTTTGGACTCACCGACTCCCTTCGGTGTTCAACTATTTGAATCCTATCACATACATACAGTTGGGTAGTTAATTATCTATAATTAACCTTACTTATTACTTTTCTAAAGTTTCCCGGTTTATACTTACTAATTCATTGTTATTCAAATACCTTTACTTATGTCACTTACTTAAAATTACTTCCTAGGCTTGTTCATGGCCTTAATGACCTTTAAACATCATTAAATTAAGTCTTAATTACCTTATACTATAATTACTCCTCATTACCCTATCTTAGGTTAGCTTTAAAACACTTTCTATGAAGAATTTGGTGTGGTCTGGGTTACTGTCCCGGTTTACAAACCCGGACCACTACTTTGCAAAAGTCTCGGGTAAGTTTTATGTGTGGTCCGGGTTAGTGCACTTGTTTACAAACCCGGACCACATGGTTTGTATACTCCTCGGGTGTAAAAATGGGGTGGTCCGGGTTTAGGTCCTAGTTTACAAACCCGGACCACTCCTTCTGAATTACATTCTGCCGAGTTTTTTGACTGGTCCCGGTTTCTGTACTTGTTTACATACACGGACCAGTTGGAGTAATTTAAAATAAGTGTGTTTTTTATTCTGTTTCAACACCAAAATTCTACTAATCTCTTCCCCAATATTCCTACATATAATCTAGGGTGTTTTGACCCTAATTAGGTAATTAAAACTAACCTAATCCAGCTCTATACAAACCTGTTACATAATGCATTCCACTGTCAATTTTTTTCCTCCACTGTCACAGTTTTTCTTCTTCAACAATTGCTACAGATTTTTCCTTTATTCTTCCCACTAATCCTTTGGCTCTTTCATTGCCTCATTTCCATTATACTCAACCCAAGTCTTACCCAGTTCAATACGCATTTTACTAAGTCCTACACACTAATTCTTCCTAGTTTCTCCAACACATTTCAACACCTTTTGCTACAGATTTTATATCCTTCTTATTCTTATACTACAACTACCACTCCATGGTTACTAAACATCCTTACTCAATCCAATACACACCTTTGTTTTCCCATTCACCAAGTCACCCATAAGTGCACATTTCCTACTAAAATTTTGTCATAGTTCACCTACAATTCTCACTTATCCACATACATTCTTTCTCACCAAATTCATTCCTAATCTAGCCACACCCATACAAGGGTCCTACCAGCAATCAAGACAACATCAATTCATCGATACTTCCTCAATCCTCAATACCAATACACATACACATTACATATGGCTCCAATGCCTACAATTCAAATACTTGCTCATATATACCCAAACTTCCATAACTACAATACTAGTACAATATTTTGGGTTCTTTAATTAGTTTACCCATTCCCATTACACTAATGAATTAAAATTTAGCATTAAGAAGGAGTTCCTACCTTAAGCTCTTAATTCTTTTCTTTTCCGATTCTCCTCCTTCTCTCTTTCTTGCACAAAATCGGTCAAGTGGGCAATGGAGTTGCCAAACTCCATTCCCATCACCCAATGAACACAAAAATAGGTGTAATTAAAATACTAACCCTTAGATTAATACCAATTCATTGAAATGTTTAAAACACTAATTCTAGGGTTTACCTTTAGAGTCTTTTAAGAGGGGTCTTAGCCCTTGGTTCAAGAAGGTGATTCCACCACCATTGCAAGGTTGGAATGATGCTCAAAAGAGAGAGAAAAATAGAGCATTACAAAGGGGTAAAAATCAGTTACAAAGGAAGATGGAGAAAGCTTGGGTTTTTCATGTAGATTTTTACCTTAATGGAGAGAGGAGACTCCAAGCTTCACTTTGGTGCCATTTTCTCTTTGAATGGGGAAAACCCATGGAAATGAACTTTGTCATTTTTGGATTTTTAAAAGAGAGAATGGTAGAGAATGATGAGGGGAGTAAGAATATGTACTTATTTTAGCATTTGGAGTTCAAATGAAGATGGAGCATGGAGAAGAAGAGGGGAAGCCATTGTTGTTCTTTGGGGAGCTTCAAAATCGCCAACCAGAGGAGGGAGAAGAGGGGAGATCGGCTGTGTGAGAAGAAATGGGAGAGAGAGAATAGGGAAATGAGGTGAGAGAAAAGGTAAATCACTTTTACCTTTTTCCCTTTTTACTTTTTGGCTCCTTTTTTTAATTAGCTAGTTACATGTGTGTGTGAGGGAGTTATTTAGCTATTAAAAACCGGCCCCCTACAGTATTACTAGTTGGAGCGTTTTTCATCTTTCACAGAAAACACTCGTTATTTTACCCGGTTTTAGCACTATTCACTAAGTGGCCCATTTTCTGGAATTTTCTCGTTTCGTTAATTTTATGGGTTATTAAGCTTCCTTTGATTCTTAATTATAGTTATTTAATGAACTATAATTTTTACGGGTTCGTTTGATCACTCAAAGTCACGTTTTCGGGTTTTCTCGAAAAACGTGCACTAAAGCTCTATTAGCGTTTTAATACATTATTTGGATCCATTTTCTTCGGGAGTTGTTCCCATACATTATTTAGGCCTTATTAAGCCCTAAGAATCCATATGATACTCTAACCGAGGTCTCGTACCTCCTATGCTTATTTAACGCTTATTTAGCGTTTTTCGCTTTTTAAGCGTTTCTTCATTTCTTTTGGATTTATTTTTCCTTAACAATATTACATAGGCATCATTAGGCCCTTAAATACGTATTAGAATAATTTTAATCACTATATTTTAGTTCGGGGTATTTTAGGTAAGAACACCAATCCCGAACCCCAAGAGGAAAACCTAAGAGATCGCTCAGTAATGCGAGCAAAACACTACGTAGGAGATAACATACAAGGAATGCATTGTGTAATACAGTGGAAACTGTTGACACAAAGTCTTCCAACAGGAACGGGATAGAACTCCCAGAATGACCATTAAGAATGCCAATAATAACAATCTTCGTTGAATATGTTAGTAAACCCCGGAAACATGGACAGAGGAAGTGAACTTAAGTTATGAAATACCAAGTATTAAAGACATATAACCCCGAAAGAGGAAAGCTCAGAGGACTACCCCCATAGAGCGGGCATGGCCGAGCCGATTAAACTGATGAGAAACAGTTAGCAATACTACCCAACTCATTAACACCCAAGTATGATTAATCATCAACGGGTGGCGTAGTCAACAAATGTTGAACGAAGCGTTGAAAGGAAGCATAACATCACAGGATGATATCAAACTTAGACACCGTAAGGCAGATGCCTAATACGAATCGAACCTTAATCGCTAAAAGACTCAAGTCCTTAAAAGCGGAAATATTATTAGAGATACTAAGTAACCTCAGATCACCTGAATAAACTTCCATAGCAGGAAACAGGATGCAGCAACCTACCATGAAACCTGGTACTACATTAAATATATAACCTAGTGGTGCATAGTATTCAAAGAACCCGAAACGTATGGAGATAGCCTATGGATGAGTAAGATTACAAGGAGTGAACCGAGCACCGGCTCTCACCCAATGACATTAAGCACTAAGAGCCTACGAGCCAAGGATGTTAACCACTTCAGAGCCCGAGGCGCAATAAGTTGTAAAGGAGCTTCTTTAAGCCATGAAGGAACTATAATTCGTAGATATGAACGGCTGCAACACCTATAACTTAGATTGTGGAAAATATTGCCAGGAAAGGGCACCAATGAGAATAATGAGATAGTACATTGTCAGGGGCGGAGAACGAACCATTCCTTTTAGGGTGGGGATACCTCTCCTTGTTGTGAGGCCTTGAGTGGGAATAAACCCCTCAGAAAGGGCTTTCACTTATTGGAGATATAATACGCTTTTGTTAGAGAATGGAAACTGTAAATCTTGAGATTACCTTAGAACATGCCAGATACACTTGAGTAATAAGGAAGAACGTGAGAGAGACTAACCTACTTACGAACCCGAGATTGAAGCAGAACACCTTCATATTAAGAGATAACAAAAATTACAACATGGTACGGCGACCGCCATACACCGAAATTAGAGAATTCCTAGTGTGTTTACACCAAGAAGGGATTGAGTATAAGATAAGATGTTAGAATAAGTGAGTAAGTAGTTACACCATTAATGGGCAACATGGTAAAGGCCAACTACCACGGTAGCAGAGGTCATAAGGACAATACCTGTATAAGTGGATTAAGTCATGGTGCGTAGTAAATCGACCATTATGTATAAACCGTCAAATATTGACAAAAAGGCAATTAGATCTATGAGCTAAGACCGATATAAATAAGAAATAAGATGGAAGACGAACTATGCATTAACGACAGTAGTCTAGACCATGAGAGGTAAGATTTCATAGGAAGTGTAGTAGAACACACATGAGAAACAAGATAAGAGGCTCTATAGGAAGAGACCTCAGTTACTAACCTATCGAGTCAGTACGGAATACAAAAAGGATCTAGAGCATACCATACCTAAGAGCACGATAAATGAATTTCCCTTGATTAAGTTCAAGAAGAACAATAGGTGTTATTATGGAGCGACAAAAGAGGAGATCGACAACAGAATACTTCATAGTTAGCAATGGCTAAATGTGTGACGGACACTACGAGTTTACTAAAGCGAGATGTGGGACGACTGCACCCCACAGGGGCTTGCAGGCTTGACACGCTCATGTATGAGTTAGTCGGGTAAGTAGTAATGTATCAGTAAGGTACCCCATGCATGTAGACGAGTGGTGTTAGGAACACGGGAAGTAGTCGACTCCGTACCTGAAATACCCCAAACCTTGATATGTTGTTAAACATTTAAACTATGGTATTTAAAGGCTAAAAAGTGCCTTAGAAACATCAGTGAACAATTTAAACCATAGTAAAATGCAATAAAGCACTAAGATACAGTTTAAGCAAAAACATGCTCTAAGCTAGGAGTGAACTTGGCTAGGACCCAAAGAGCCTACCAAGACTTAATAATATTAAATTATGATTTAATAAGGCAAATTAAGCCCTTAGGAAACCTTGGTAGACAATTAAACCAAACAAAACACAAATAAATTCCTTAGAGTCAATATGAGCAAAAATGTGCTCTAAGCTTGGGATAAATTTGTATAAGACCTAAAGGTCATATCTATACCTTATAAATATGTTAATGAACATATTAAATCAATTACTAAAGAAAACCAAGCTTGAAAACAAGTTAAAACACAAAATGTGCTTTAAGGAGTCTTAAAGCACATTTTTGAAAAATTGTCTTGTAAATAAGTTTTGAGTGGCTAAATGTCCATCATTACTCTTAAATAAATATGTGTACTACTTAGTATCACATTGGAAGTCTATATCAATGGGAAATCAAAAATTTCACAACTATGTGCCTTGTTTTTCTGAATAGTAACTATTATAAGCTAGTTTGTAACATATGTTATTATAAGTAATTTAATTGGTCAACTAAGACCAAAACACCCCTAAGTAAATGATGGGGGCCGGTTTTATTAAGGTGAGTCACCACCATGTAAAAAAAAAACAATTAAAGAAAGGAAGGAAAAGTAAGTAAAAAGAAGAAAGTTACTTTAGTACATAAATATCTTCTAAAGGTAGACTCCGATCTTCATTCTCTCATTTCCTCCACTTCCCACCGTCTTCTACCTCCCTTCTTTCTCTCTTTTATGATTTGCTATAGTACCACACAAGAACTCCATCTTTGAATGCTTGTAACTCCTAGCTTCATGGTCCAGATTCAATTTCAAGACCACCATTCTTCTAGTTGGAGCAAGCTCTACACTTCTCTCTTTTCAAATCTTCAAGAACTCAATTTTGGTGCCATGGAGATTCACCATTGAAGGAGCTTGAGCTCATATTTTCATGCCTTGTCATTCTCTTATGCTTCAAGGTAAGGAAAATCAAAGAAAAACTATGTTTTCTCTCATTTTGGTACATGTCCGAAAATTCACCATTTATGGTGTCTTCTCTTGTTCTTTCATAGCTTCATTCCAATCATTCAAGGGTTTGGTGGAGACATCTCTTGTCACATAATCAAGTTCTCTTTCAAATGCTAAGGTAAACTTCTATTTTTAGTGTATTAAAACACTTATGTTAAACTAGAGTTTGTATATGAGTTTAAGTGTGAATTCTTAAGCTCATTACCCTTATATGTATATTGAATAGAAAGTTGACAAGTGATCAAACTCCTTGCTGATTTTCGGTACAAGGAAACAAGAAAGAAGTTTGAGAGGAAAAGAGGTAAACAAACTATCTCAATGTAGTTTAAATGCCTTAGGACAAATGAGCTTGATTTGCTTAATAAAATAACTAAAGAGCCAATTGGGAATGACCTAGTAAAATGCTCTTAAGGAAACTATTAAAGGGCATATGTGTTGTTGGATGTAATTGCAGGTCAAAGGCAATATGTTATGTGGGAAATTCAGTGTTTAAGGTTTATGCAATTTAAGGGCTAAGAGCCATGTTATTTAAGGGCCTAAGTGCCAAGCAATTTAAGTTTATGCACTATATTGTGATGTAGTGTAGTTTAAGGATTTAGATGTGTGTAAAGAACATTCTTTGTGAAGATGGGTGTCTTGGATGGTTAAAGAAGGAAAATCAATATGTTTGTGTGTAAGGAATGTGCATTAAGTGATTAAGTGTTTTTGGTTGTAAAAGGGTGAAAACCTAAGTGTTTGAGTGTGAGAATACTCTTGATGGATTTTAGGTGTTCTTAAATGTCTAATGGTGAAAGCTATGTGCTTGGGTATAGCAATGTGCTAGAAGAACCCATGTCAAAATTTAGATGATGTATAAGAAGTTCTAAGTGTTTAAAAAGAGTTTTGGTGAGTTTGGAAGTGTTGAGAATGATTAAATGTTTTACTAGGGAAAAAGTCATGTATTAAGGTGTTTAGAGTGCTACAAGGATTTGGACATTGTCTTGGAAGTTCTAGAAATCAAGTGAGTGTTTTGGGACACACCAAAGTCATTTCGGAGTTGTTCTAGGACTTAGGCAAACTTTTGAAAATAAGGAGAAGGAATAAACTTGTAAAAGGACTACAAGGATGACATAAGGAATTTAGTTGTAAGAAAAGATGCTTAAGAGTGGGTGTTCAAATGGAGAAGAAATATTATGGTATAATGGTTACAATAGGCATGAAACACCACTCAGAAACCTAAGGAGAAAATACTATAAGTGTTAGAGATTTTGGTGGAAATTGGTTAAGTGTTTGAAGGCTTGGAAAATGAGTGTTTTGGCTTGTCCGAACATCCGTCCGGACATGGACGTTCGGACAGGCCCTGTTGCGTAAAAATTCTCAGAGTCTCGAACTGTGTCCGAACTTCGGAAGTCCGAACACAGGTTCGGACAAATGAGATTTTACTTTGAAATTTTCCTCGACCCATGTCCGAACTTCCGAAGTCCGGACACATGTTCGGACATGCGTCTGTTTCCAGTTTTAAGTCACGGCTTGCGTCCGAACTTGGGAAGTCCGGACACAAGTTCGGACATGCCACTGTTTTGGCCAAAAATGTTGTTTAAGGTTAGGAAAAGTTGTCTAAAAATGGGGATTATTAAGTAATGATGTTATAAGATTGTTAAGGACATGTTAAGTGAGTTATAATGACAATTTAGTGTGGGAAGAGTTGTATTAAAATGTAAAAGTAAAATGAGTTAAAATGTGAAGTTATTTAACTAAGTAACGGGGATAGTTATGAGCATTAGACTTTAAACAATCATGTTACCCCAATGTTAATAAAAGTACATGTAATATTATCAGTTGTTCGAGAATTGCTCGAGGAACATAAGTGGACTCCGGTGACAGGTATGGTTTTCTTGCAACCTGTGTCCTACCGGATTACACCGGCTTGTATGCCAATGTGTTTTTCTGTATGTTTGCCACGTTGTAAGATAAAACATGTAATGAGTTTACAGTAATTCATTTATGTGGCGTGTTTAACTCCGATACCATTTAACCTCGGAAGTGTTAACCTTAGTTAACTGAGTCTAGGATCACATGAGAGTTCGGTATTCGGAGTAAACGACCCGAACCATGGGACGTTCTAACCACGGCAATGCGTGTGTTAATTGTGTGATATGTGTGTGTGAATGTAGGGATCTCCCTTGTATGTTTAACCCTGTTGTAATACTGTATGGTGTGTAGAGGTGATAGACTCTATGGCGGGGTTCTAACTAATATCAAAAAGTAAGTATGTACTAACAGTGGTGAGGAATCCGGTTAGGCCGGTCGCGCGTTGTTTGGGAGTGGGTATCCTTCTTAGCCTTACCGTTCTCTCTGTTATGGTTGTTTCCCTCACCGGTTATGATCTCCCATTAGCTTACTCCAAAGCTTAGCTATTCTGACTTATGATCGGTTTAGGGGGAACATGTGTTTGTGAGTGTTCGGGCCACAAAACCCGAACCATCTTAACTTAAGTTACTCGTCCGACTATTAGGACGGTAATGAGTGTTGTATAACGAGTTTATCATGAGGGTGACATCATTCTCTAGGCTCACCAGTGAATTAACAATGTTTGGGTCGGTTCCTAAGAGAACCGCTCCCGTTATGTTATGTGTTGTTATTGTAATGCAATTTCTATTGCGATGTTGTTATGTGCATGTTGTAACGTGAAAGGTGTTGTTATGTAGTGTATGTTATATGTTGTAAAATGTGGAGTATGTGGATCATGGATATGAATCCCAGTTTGTGATAAGAGGCGTTTAAGGATAACCCGATTAGTGGGTATTGTCGTCTATTAAGGAAGTAGCTCCATTAGAGGAGAAACACTCTAGGGGTAATGAATACCATGAGCGACTTATCAAATAAGGATGCGTTATCTGTTTGTTGAGCCCATTGAGGCGAAATGATATGTGTTATGTGTTTACAGTTGCATGCATGATTTAAATATAACCAACCGCATGCTAAGACGACAATTAGTTGTGCATGGCCCGGTAGCATGCGGGCTGCGGGATTACCATACCAGCAAAGGTGCTGAGCCCCTTGGGGGCCACCCATTCTCTTCTTTTCCTATTTCAGGTACAAAGAGCTGGAAGCCGTTCGAGAGTAGGACGGGGTAGTCGTTGTACATGGGTAATCATTCAAGTTGTATATATACAGTAGGTGTAGTAAGACCGAAATTGTTATCGGCATTAGTTTGTGAGTACTCGGTACAGTTGGAAGGTGTATGTTGTATCTATTGTTAATGGAAGGGTCAGTAATGTGTAGTCGCTCGGAAATCTAGTCCATCAGACCGATACATTGTATATGTAATAGCCTTGTTAGCCACGTGGGTGGTTAATGGCGTGTAACACCAACGAGTTAAGTAATGTGATGAAGTTTGTTTTTCCGCTGCAGTTTATTGTAAGTGTGTTAATGTTAGACGGGGTGTTACAAAAAGTGGTATCAGAGCGAAGTATCGCTCTGATTACTGAATTACCGAGCTTAGGAAGTACCGAGTTAGGATTTAAGTACTTTAGGTTAAGGGTTGAGTGATAGCGTGAGATATACGCTAGTTAGGAACTACTAGTGAATACTGGAAACCTACTATATCCTTCCCGCCCTCCACAATCCCTGTTTTATGACTTGGGAAACAACACCGGAGAGATGAAAGTCCTCTCTTACTCGGGAATACCCGATCTGGCTATTATTAAACACCACTAAAGGTACGGAGAACCTGTCATACGGTAGATCCCGCAAACTGGGAATCCCGGAGACGGTTTCCATGTAAACAATGTTAACCGCATCAATAGCGAAGAATGAATAATTTTGTGTATAAGAGAATATAATTTCCAGCAACCTGGGTCGACATGCTGAACAGTCGAGAATAACCAGCTTGTGACGCACCGACCGTGCAACCTACAAGAAGTGCAGTAATGAAACCCGAGACGAGTGTCTACGGGACCATAGTTGTTAAATGATACACCAATGGTATACCAACCGACAAAGGAACTACAACGTGGTGCCCAACCTGAGACAAGTCTCAGTAACCACGACAATGCGTGGAACGGGCTACGAAGAGGAAACAATACAAAAAGAAAGGAGACTCCAAGAATGGGAGACACCCTAGTTGATAATTATCATATGAATACAATGAGAAGTTACCCAGAGGGTTATTGTCAAGACTGTAAGGTCGAGTAAGGGCCAACAAGGCCACTGATAAGAGTGCGAGTAAGAACAATACCGCAACCAGTATGTGTGCTTAACCGATAGCCAGTTAGCATGGCGCACTTGCTATAGCAAGTGCTGCTATAACAGGGCTGTTCGGAAAATTTATAACCACTACAAAGTACTTGGTAAAGTACCATGAAGTTAAGTGAGATCATCATAACTGTGGAACGGCTTAACGGCCTAACCTTTGTAATTGGAAGTACACCAGTCAGCAAGAAGCTAGATTTGGTTAAGGCAAGAAGGCATTGTAAAACCATGAGAATTTTTCTTTCAAGCTTATGTCTATTTCAAACTCTTTTCTTTCCAAACCAGATTTTCTTTCAAACCAATACTTCTTTCTAACCTTCTTCTAAACCAAACCAGTAAAACCAAGGGCAGTTGATAAGAATACAACAGTGGATAAACTTTCCTCAATTAAGTTCGGGAAGCACGGAATGTATATTGTCAAGGGACAATATAAGGGAGTTGACAACAGAATACTTCACCTAGGCGTGTGACGGACACAACAAGTGTACCAACTGTAATGTGGGACGACCGCACTCCGATAGGAGCTTGTGGGCCTGACAGACCTACTTATGGGTTAGATGGGTAAGTAGCAATGTATCAGTAGGGTACCCCACATATGTATACGAGTAAAGTCCGAAACACGAGAGGTAGTCGACTCCGTACTACGGTCAACAGTATAAGTCAAACAAGAGCTAAGGATTACCATGAATGGTTGAAGTAAAAGAACCTAATCAAGTTAACGAGACTAAAAGGATTAGTGAATTTCTTTCAAGGAAATGTTTAAGAGTTAGGAAGTGCGAAGTGCACAAACTGTTATGTAAAGACATCACATATGTCTTAAGAATCCCGAGGGGTAAACATGTTAGCTGGAATAATGACCAGCCTGTGCATGGCAAGCAGATGCCTAATGTGGACACATTAGTGTGCAATGAACGGGATGGAACTCCCAGAATGAGTACCTACACTACTAGGAAATGTTGATCTTCACAGAAGAGGATAATAAGCCAGTTAAGAACGCAAACGGTGTGGCTAACTGAATATACCAATAAGTGCGAACCAGATGTAATGGCATAACTTGGTAACACCCAGGAGCAATCCTTAAAGGGTGTTCGCATCAACAATTGTTGCACGAAATGACATGACAGAAACACAAGTGTTGAAACTAACACCCAGTTTAGACATAAGTTGTCAGGAGACGGACTGACAATCCTAAGGGGCATCCCGTGAAAGGAAACGTGATGCAACGACCTTGTCATGGAGCCCAATACAACCTCTAACCATGTAATGTTGTATAGAGAAGTACATGTGTGTGGACAGCCTACAATTAGCGCAGCTCAAGGCAAATAAGGCTTATAAGCCATAAGCAAGATATGTTATATAAATTAGATTGATTGTAAAAGTTTATGTTGTATAAGGGGTAAACGAACCACTGCATTAAGAGTGGGGACACCTCTCGATATTGTGAGACCGCAACAGCGGTAGTTATGTGAATCAAGTTCAAGAAATATGTTAAGGATGGACGATATTATTATTGAAAGAGAGCAGTTAGTTTAGTAGTATATGTGTATAAAGTGAAGCACCCGGCTGAATAACAGCGGCTTGTAACTGAAATACCCCAACCTAAGTATGCTAAGTAAACATCAAATCATGATGTATTAAGGCTAAAATATGCCTTAGAAAGATTGGTAGACAATTCTAACCAAGGAAAACACAAGAAAATGCCTTAAGGGCAATCAGGGCAAAACGTGCTCTAAGCTTGGAGAGACTTGGGTGAGTACCCAAATATCATGATAAGACCTTAGTAATATTCTAATGGTCATTTTAAATCAATTAGCAAAGAAAACCAAGCTTGAAAACAAGTTAAAACGCAAAATGTGCTTTAAGAAGTCTTAAAGCACATTTTTGAGAAATTGTCTTAGAATTGAGTTTTGAGTGGCTAAATGTCCATCATTACTCTTAATCAATATGTGTACTAATTAGTATCACATTAGGAGGTCTAAATCAATGGGAAATCAAAAATTTCCCGATTATGTGCCTTGATTAGTGAATAGTAACTATTTAGTGACTAGTTTAGGTTTTAATCAATATAAGTCAATTAATTGGTCAACAAAGACCATGTTGGCCTTATATTAAGAGGGTGGCCGGTTTTTAAGTGGGGAGTCACCACATGAGTCACCATAAGTAGTCAAATAAGAAAGGAAAAGAAGAGTAAGTAAGAAAGTTACTATTTGCTTTATTAAAGCAAATATCACATATTAGCCACCTTTCTTCCTCTCTCTCTTCATTTCTCCTTCCTTCCACGATTTTTCTTTCTCCTTCCTTGCTCCAAACCGAGAGAGCTTCTTCCATGGGTGCTCCACCTTCAAATGCTCACCAAGTATTCATCTTTGCTCCAAATCAAAAACTAAGTGTAGATTTCTCTTAGTTAGGCCAAGACCTATCTTCCTATCTTTTCAAATCTTTCAAAGCTCCATTTTGGTGCCATGAGAAAACTCCATTGATGGGGGAAAATCAAGTTTGAAGAGCTCATTAGCTTCTCCATTCTCTTAAGGTAAGGAAAATGTAAGAAAAACCATGTTTCCACCATTTCTACACATTACCGAAAATTCCTTCTCATGGGGATTCATTTTTATCCATTGTTCTAGCTTGATTCTATTCTCCAAGGGCTAGAGGAGGTCCTACTTAATTCATATCCAAGCTTGCTTTGAGAATCCAAGGTAAAACATTCAGTTTAATACCTTAGAACACATTTTTAACCTAGGGTTTACTCCTTAAGGTTAGTGTATTGTTTAGTGCTCATATGAGTCATTGGTTATTGATTAGAACATTGGCAAGAGAAGTTTGAGTGGTGGCCGATATTCATTCAAGAAGAAGGTCTAAGGAGGAGATTGAGATAAGCTTGAGGAAACAAGGTAAAATGCTTACCTAATGGTGGTTTAAGATTAAGGAATGAGTTTTAGATAAATACCAATGTGGCTTAGAGCTTACATTGTGTATTGGGTTATATAACCTAAGGAAAAAGAACTTAAACAAGCTTATGAACTTGTGATTAAGGAGCTAATGAGAATGGGTTAGTAATATAAGTTTAAGGTGGATTTTAAGAGCATTATAACTACTATGAGATTGATGAGTGTATTTGCAGGTTGAAAGCTTATATATGTGGGAAATTCAGTGTTTAAGTTTAAGTCATTTAAGGGCCTAAGAGCCATGTCATTTAAGAGCCTTAGTGCTATGCAATTTAAGATTATTGCAATAATTGAGTATGATGTGAATAAGTTGATTTGGGCGAGAAAATAGATGAGAAAGGACTTGGTGTGTGTGTGAGATTATTGTGTGAGAAAAACAATGCATTGGGCATGATAAGATACTAGAGGAGCTATGGCGAAATTTGAGTAGAAAATAAGTGTTTAGGCGATGGTGGTGAACTAAAATGACCTAGGATTTACTAGGAATCATTATGAGGAATTTGAGTGGAGATTAGTTAACTAAGGAGTTCTTGAGGTTTAGGATGACCTAGAGATGTCTAGGAGGAGTTAGAGGAATGGTGAGTGTTTTGAGCACACCAAATCATGAGATGAGGAATATAAGACTTGAGCATGAGTTTAAGGAGAAGGGGCAATGATTAAGGTGATTTGAGTATATTCTAAGGGAGTTTAATGACTAAGGAAGTACTAGGAATGTTCTATAGGTTGTCTTGGTGAAAAAGGGTGAAGTTAAGGTATTATAATGACTTAGGTATCACCATGGAAGATTTAAGAATCAAGAGAATGTAATTGAGTATTTAGAACTTAGGCAAATGTTGGTAAACAACTAGGAAGGAAATAAGGTGTTGGTGTAAGGAAGCTTAAGCTTGTGAAGGAACTTTTAGTAAATGCTTGAAAGAGTTTTAGATAGTGAGAGATGCTTGGGAGATGATGTTATAGTGGTGAGGAAAACATTGGCATAGTGGTTACATTAAGTATGAACCACCACCTAGAAACCTAGAGGAAAGCATTACAAGAGTAGCATTATTGCAAGGGAAATGCATAATGACTAAGGTGGATTTTGGTGATTTTAAGGTATTTAAAGGAGGTTATAAGGTGGGTTTAAGGTGCCAAGATGGTGTTGGACCTATTAGGACACTTGTGGAAGAGTTTGGAATTGGAAGAGCAATTTAAGAGGAAAATCTGTAGTGGACCGACCCAGGGTCCGACCCAGTTTTGGGTCGGTCGGACCTTGCTAACCCAGCAGAAATGTTTCGGCAATAGACCGACCCATAAGGATGGGTCGGTCGGTGGGTCGGTCGGGCAAGATTTAATGAAGGAAAATGGGTTCGGTAAGGGACCGACCCAGAGGGTTTGGGTCGGTCGGTCTAGCTCTGGGTCGGTCGGATGAGTTTCAAGAGACGGAAGAGTTTCTGTAATGGACCGACCCAGGGGTTGGGTCGGTCGGTGGGTCGGTCGACCCTTAACACTTAGAAAAAAAAAAAAGAAATTTTGAATTCTAAGAATGGTAATGGGTAATGAGGAATACCTTTGGTAGGGTGGTAATGATTAGGACCCTAAGAACTTAAGAGACTAAGTTAAGTTAAGTATAAACTTGAAAGTTTAAGATTAAGTGGTAAGACTTAAGAGGTGTTAGGTTGGAGTCATTAAGGGTTAAGTAAGTTAAGTAAGTTAAGTAAGTTAAGTAAGTTGAACTAAGTTAAGTGATTAACAACCTAAAACTGAATGAATGTTTTAGGACTTGGGATTTGGACTCCGGAGGAGAGTAAGCAACCGAAACGACCAACGGTGAACGGTACAGTTGTTTTCTTCTTGTGACCTGCTTGCTAACGAGGTGTCCCTCGGCTTGTGTGCTATTTGTTTTTGTGTGCTCACTAAACAAGATAAAGCATGCAACCGGAATATTATATATATGTTGTATTGTTGTGTGATGTTTGAAAACTAACACAACATACCGTGAGAACTTACTAACCAATGTTTAGTAAGGAATTGAGTGAGACTAAGGAACGCCCCCCCAATGAGGACGATATGAACCGAAAGAGGTTAACCAACAAACGTGGTCTTGAGTTAACTACTAACTGGAACTTGAGTGAGGAAACCCGGGACCGATCTCCGGTCATGCATGCTAAGGAAAGGGAGTCGGTATCTATAGCAGATTCGACTTCCGCTTAAGGACTTGTTTCGGACTTGTGCCTAGGGCCGGTTGCCGGCTCAGCTACGCTGGACTCCCGTCCAGAGTAGGTGGCGTTAAGATGGTGCGGTGGGATCACCTAAATCCCAGGTTCGATTTAGATACGGCCAATCCCTTCCAGGAAAGGTTTGTATATAGAGATTAAGATTAAGATTAAGATTAAGATTAAGTTAAGTTACAATCATTCCTGTTTAAAGGATGATTTGTATTATTAAGATTAAGATTAAGTTAAGTTACAATAATTCCTGTTTAAAGGATGATTTGTATCATTAAGATTAAGATTAAGTTAAGTTACAATCATTCCTGTTTAAAGGATGATTTGTATTATTAAGATTAAGATTAAGGTAAAGTTAAGATAAGTTGCAACCATTCCTTTTTAAAGGATGGTTTGTAATATTAAGATTAAGATAAGCTACACCCACTCCTGATTAAAGGATGGTTGTTTCTAAGATTAAGATAAGAATCAGATTGAGGTAAGTTAAGGATGGATTAAGATTAAGAGAGAACATTACTTAAGGAGTTAAATAACTAACTCTCTAAATTAAGGGAACGCATTTAAGTCGTTCGTTGTGTGAACTTTGATTGTTCATATCTGAGTTGTTGTTTACTGCACTTTCTATTATGTTGTGCATCTAATCAACCTCCATGCTATCGACAATTAGTCGTCGTAGCCACGTTAGCTTGGGGGCCATGAGAGGATCGTACCAGCATTCGTGCTGACCCCCTCGGGGGCTTCTTTTTACTACACAGGTGAACATCAGGAGGCGGCCGTCGCGAGAGTAAGAAGAGGACACAAGTGTTAGGGATTAAGTGTGACCTACGAGCTGTGCATGTACACTCGTATGGCAATTGAGTTAGTAAAATGTATAGGTTGTGAGAGGATTGTAAGAAGGTTATGTAAATGGTTAAGGTTGTTAGACTAATGTTCGGTATATTCTGTAGTCAGACCGTGGCAAGGTCCTGGATTGTAAAGAATTCCGCTGTGACATGTATGTATATATGCTGTTAAGTTGCGAGACCACAATTGGATTAAGTTGGGGTGTTACAAAAAGTGGTATCAGAGCGTAGTTACGCTCTGAAGACAAGAAATATCGAACTTAGGAGAATGATGAGGTTGAGATTGAGTTATGGGTTAAGGGTTGAGAGATAGAGTGTGAGGTGCGTTAGCCAGGACTCCCCGGTGTTTACCGGATACCCATAGTACCTAGGCCCGCCCTCCACATCCCTAACCCTAAATATGTGGAACAAACGCCAGAGAGAAGAAAGTCTTCTCTTACTCGGGGAAACCCGATCTGGCAGTTAGCTAACGGTAAGCAATACGAGAAACAACTTGTTGTACAACAGTTATGGAGAATTGGGAGATTTTCAATGGAGCGCAATAGAGAGACAAGCGCTACCTATGGGATACTATCAGTAAAAGAACGGTAATTACCGGCAACATGGGTCGACATGCTACGCAGTCGAAATAACCCGCCATACCAATGACAAGGCAAGCACTACGGGTGCAATAGATAAGGAAATGATAAGAGGCATGAGTACCGGACAGCGGTCCGAGTGAGCATAATAGCAGGATAATACCAAGCATGAGGATTGAGACTACTGGAAAGTCCAGTTAGAAACGGGAACTCCAAACCCCATACAATGAAAAAGGTTACAAACCTGGACAACATAATGCGGACGACGATAGGAACTTATATAGAACTATTACTTAATAACCACCGCAAGATGTGTGGAGACAAGGGCGAGGATTAAGACATAAGGAAATATTAAGGGGTTCCCTCAGAAAGAGGAACGCCCTGGTAAATGACAGTACTGTCAAACAACAGGGAAACTGCCGGATGGACGGTTATCCAAAATAAGATATTATTGAAGGAGTCCCGAGGACTACCAATTACTTGGAAACTAGAAGGAAGTATCACCACCAATGTACCTTGTACCAATAACCCATCCTGCATGGCGCACTTGCCGTAGCAAGTGCTACCATGGCTAAGTCACACAGAAAGCCATCATGGCGAGATAAAAGAACACTACAGTCGTGATACATATTAGTACCGGATTGTAAATCTATAAGAACAGAAAAATAGGACCTTGGAAGGGCCTGACGGCCTGACCATGATGAAATGAACCGACACATCAGCCAGCAGGGAGCTGAGCTTAGATGAAATACTGAACCATATAAATACTAGCAACGGAATAACCCACTACAATAACAACATTCTTCAATGAAGAGATTGGAAGACCCGGAAGGCAAGGATAAAAGAAATAAACATAAGCTATAACCTACTAAGGACTAAAGATGTACCACCCTGGAAAAGGAAAGCCGGAGGACTACCCCCCCACAGAGCGGGCATAGTCGAGCCGAGCAAACTGATGAATGACAGTTAATACTGTTTGTTTAACTCATTAACACCCAAGTATGATTGATCATCAATGGGTGGCGTAGTCAACAGAAGTTGAACGAAGCGTTGAGATGGGAGTATAAGATAACAGGATTATATCCAACTTGGACACCTTAAGGCGAACGCCTAATACAAACCTAACCTTGACTATTAAAAGCCATAAGCCTAGTAAAAGTGACAGCATTGTCAAAGACATTAAGTAACCTCAGACCACCTGAACAACTTCCCTAGCAGGAAGCAGGAAGCAGGATGCAGCAACTTATCATGAAACCCGATACTACATTTAGTATGTAACCTAATGATTGATGGTGTCCCAAGGGACCAGAAGTTTATGAGGACAACCTACAGATGAGTAAGAGTACAAATAATGAACTGAGACATTAAGCATTAAGAGCCTACGAGCCAAGGATGTTAACCACATCAGAGCCCGAGGCGCAGTAAGTTATAAGAGAGCTTGTCAATTAAGCCACGAAGGGACTACAATTTGTAGATATGAACGGTTACCAAACCTATAACTTAGAATGGGAAGATATTACCGAGAAAGGGTACCAATGAGAATATTGAGATAATGCTAAGGACAGGAGCGGAGAACGAACCATGCCTTTTAGGGTGGGGATACCTCTCCTTGTTGTGAGGCCATGAGTGGGAATGAACCCCTCAAAAGGGCTTTCACTTATTAGAGGTGAAATACACTTTATTTAGGAAATGGGAACCATGAACCTTGAGATTACTTTAGAACATACCAGATACACTTGAGTAATAAGGTAGGTTGCAGAGATAGACCCCATATCCAACACCCAGGATGTAAGAATTAGTAATGGTCAGAGATAAACATGGTGACTGCACAGTATGGCACGTCAATTAATCAATGCTCAGAAGAGATTGTGATTCAGTGGAAGACTTGTTTAGTAACCAATTAAATCACATGGTAGATAACATCATTAAGGATGAAAGAAAGAGAAAGAGATTTGCCTACTTACGAATCTGAGATTGGAGCAGATCATCTTCATATCAAGAGTCAACTATTTTACAACACCGTACGGCAACCGCCAATACCGGAATGAGAGAACTCCCAGTGTGTTTACACCAAGAAGGGATTGAGTATAAGGTAAGACATTAGAATAAGTAAATAAGAGGTTGCACCATTAATGGGCAACATGGTAAAGGCCAACTACCACGGTAGTAGTAGTCGTGAGTACAATATTAGATAAGTGGATTAAGTCATGGTGCGCGGTAAGGCGACCATTATGTATGAGCCGTCAAATATTGACACTGAGGCAATTAGATTTATGAGTTAAGATTAGCATAAGTAAGAAAATAAGATGGTAGACGAACTGAGCGTTGATGCCAGTAGTCTGGACCTGGTTAGGTAAGATTTCGCAGGAAGCACACTACCCATTCCTTAAGGAACTGGAAGTGCTTTCCTAATAGAATGAATATGAGAAACAAGATAAGAGGCTCTACGGAAAGAGACCTCAGATATTAAGTGACCGAATCAATACGGAATACAGGAAGGAGCTAGAGCATACCATAACCAAGGACACAGTAAATGGATTTTCCTTGATTAACATCAAGAAGAACAATAAATGTTATTATGGAACGATGAAGAGGAGATCGACAACAGAATACTTCATAATTAGCAATAGCTAAACGTGTGACGGACACTATGAGTTTACTAAAACGAGACGTGGGACGACTGCACCCCACAGGGGCTTGCAGGCCTGACACGCTCATTTATGAGTTAGTTGGGTAAGTAGTAATGTACCAGTAAGGTACCCCATGCATGTGAACGAATGGTGTAAGGAACGCGGGAAGTAGTCGACTCCGTACCACCGACAACGACGCAAGATCAGACCAGAGCAGCTACTACCACAAACAGTCGAAGAGAAGAGCTCAGTTGAACCAGCAACACAGAGGAACCAGAGAACAAATAATTAAGGACTATGAAGTGCGAAGAGCACGGATTATTAAGTACAGACATTGGATATGTCTTAAGATGTAAGGGATTAAGACTGTAAAGCGCATTATGCACTAAACAGTAGTTTCAGGCTAAGAATCATCCTCAGACCAAATGTCAGTTGGGGAGAACAATTTAGACATTCGAGAAAATACTAAGAGTATTAGCATAAGATCTTTAAGGAGAATTGTTAGACGAGTTACAACTCATTAAGGCCGTGTATATATAAAGATAACACGTGTCCATTGAGACAATTAAGCCTAAGATTATTAGAGTCGCGCAGCGGAAGCTAGCAGACCACTACTTTGAGATTAGACCAAACTAAGTTAAGAATACGGTATAAGCACCGTTAAGAATCCTCGATACAGAGGCTAAGTCATTTCTGATCGAGTTATAAGTAAGATATATGACGTGGAAGCTAGAATGCTTGGTAAGAATTAGACATCTTGAACTTATGTTCAAAGATGATGTGACGCTGATTACGTGGGCGTAATCCTTTTAAGGGGGGTAGAGCGAAAACCGCTTAGCGTATGTTTGTGTACTGAGTACATAAACTACGGTGTGCATAGCACAAAATAATTTGAGAATATGTTTTACATAAACATTTTGAGATAAATCATGGTTATTACACACAGAAGATGTAAATACCATACATATTAAGTACCTATCTTGTTTACTCCGGTGTGAGTACAAGTTAAAAGAATTAAGGAAGAGGATTAAGGAGACTTAAGGAATAAGGAATATATGAGGTATAAGTCGATATGAGACTATGTGTGAGATAAGAATAAGATAACACTATGAGATATCATTTGATATGATTGTGAGTTAGGATATGGTAATGCTATGTGGTATGAGACAGTGAGAGTTGGTTTGAGACTGATATAGAATTTAGTAGGAATTTAAGTCTGGAGGTAGTTACTAAGAGATGAATTGAGAATGTTTGATGGACTTAGTCCACACTTTGGAGATGTATTGATTATGATTAGAAGAACTAAAAAGATAGAAAATTGGACATGAGTGAATTAACTGATGTTTGAAAATGACGTGGGAGGTGGAACTTGATTTTCTAGGGATCAAGGGAAACCGAACACAAATTGGAGTGGAAGGATGGTTCTACACTGATGCTGATCACATCAGGGTAGGATTATTCCTGAAACTCCCTACTAGTGGTCACAAGTAAATCACACTAAGGATAGAGGCCTTAGGATAAAAAAAAAATGAAATTGGAGTTGCTTGTATTTTTAATTAGAGGAATTATTCCTCACATGACCTCGTAAAAAGGATTACCTTTTTACTGAGTCTCGCCCATGAAGTCGAGGACGCACGAGCCTTTGTCTTCGGACCGGTGACATGGGGAGAGCAGCGTGTTTTGTATTCTAGCCCATGGTGACGAGGACGAATGAGCCATTGTCTACGGACCGGTGACATGGGAGAATACGTTGGAAGTTATGTGAATGTTTTAATCATCAAAAAGGAACAAAAGGAATTTTGAGTGCTACACATGCTTAAGCATGTTGTGTGATATTTAAGTATAAAACATGGTGGATCCAATGATCCAATGAGATTAAGTATACATAAGTATGATCTATATGATCTAAGGAATGAGGTAAGACATGTATTCTAATGAGATAAGATGCATGGGAACTTTGGGGACAAAGTTCTTTTAAGGGGGGTAGATTGAAATACCCCAAACCTAAGTATGCTAAGTAAACATCAAATCATGATGTATTAAGGCTAAAATATGCCTTAGAAAGATTGGTAGACAATTCTAACCAAGGAAAACACAAGAAAATGCCTTAAGGGCAATCAGGGCAAAAACGTGCTCTAAGCTTGGAGAGACTTGGGTGAGTACCCAAATATCATGATAAGACCTTAGTAATATTCTAATGGTCATTTTAAATCAATTAGCAAAGAAAACCAAGCTTGAAAACAAGTTAAAACGCAAAATGTGCTTTAAGAAGTCTTAAAGCACATTTTTGAGAAATTGTCTTAGAATTGAGTTTTGAGTGGCTAAATGTCCATCATTACTCTTTAATCAATGTGTACTAATTAGTATCACATTAGGAGGTCTAAATCAATGGGAAATCAAAAATTTCCCGATTATGTGCCTTGATTAGTGAATAGTAACTATTTAGTGACTAGTTTAGGTTTTAATCAATATAAGTCAATTAATTGGTCAACAAAGACCATGTTGGCCTTATATTAAGAGGGTGGCCGGTTTTTAAGTGGGGAGTCACCACATGAGTCACCATAAGTAGTCAAATAAGAAAAAAAGAAGAGTAAGTAAGAAAGTTACTATTTGCTTTATTAAAGCAAATATCACATATTAGCCACCTTTCTTCCTCTCTCTCTTCATTTCTCCTTCCTTCCACGATTTTTCTTTCTCCTTCCTTGCTCCAAACCGAGAGAGCTTCTTCCATGGGTGCTCCACCTTCAAATGCTCACCAAGTATTCATCTTTGCTCCAAATCAAAAACTAAGTGTAGATTTCTCTTAGTTAGGCCAAGACCTATCTTCCTATCTTTTCAAATCTTTCAAAGCTCCATTTTGGTGCCATGAGAAAACTCCATTGATGGGGGAAAATCAAGTTTGAAGAGCTCATTAGCTTCTCCATTCTCTTAAGGTAAGGAAAATGTAAGAAAAACCATGTTTCCACCATTTCTACACATTACCGAAAATTCCTTCTCATGGGGATTCATTTTTATCCATTGTTCTAGCTTGATTCTATTCTCCAAGGGCTAGAGGAGGTCCTACTTAATTCATATCCAAGCTTGCTTTGAGAATCCAAGGTAAAACATTCAGTTTAATACCTTAGAACACATTTTTAACCTAGGGTTTACTCCTTAAGGTTAGTGTATTGTTTAGTGCTCATATGAGTCATTGGTTATTGATTAGAACATTGGCAAGAGAAGTTTGAGTGGTGGCCGATATTCATTCAAGAAGAAGGTCTAAGGAGGAGATTGAGATAAGCTTGAGGAAACAAGGTAAAATGCTTACCTAATGGTGGTTTAAGATTAAGGAATGAGTTTTAGATAAATACCAATGTGGCTTAGAGCTTACATTGTGTATTGGGTTATATAACCTAAGGAAAAAGAACTTAAACAAGCTTATGAACTTGTGATTAAGGAGCTAATGAGAATGGGTTAGTAATATAAGTTTAAGGTGGATTTTAAGAGCATTATAACTACTATGAGATTGATGAGTGTATTTGCAGGTTGAAAGCTTATATGTGGGAAATTCAGTGTTTAAGTTTAAGTCATTTAAGGGCCTAAGAGCCATGTCATTTAAGAGCCTTAGTGCTATGCAATTTAAGATTATTGCAATATATTGAGTATGATGTGAATAAGTTGATTTGGGCGAGAAAATAAGATGAGAAAGGACTTGGTGTGTGTGTGAGATTATTGTGTGAGAAAAACAATGCATTTGGGCATGATAATACTAGAGGAGCTATGGCGAAATTTGAGTAGAAAATAAGTGTTTAGGCGATGGTGGTGAACTAAAATGACCTAGGATTTACTAGGAATCATTATGAGGAATTTGAGTGGAGATTAGTTAACTAAGGAGTTCTTGAGGTTTAGGATGACCTAGAGATGTCTAGGAGGAGTTAGAGGAATGGTGAGTGTTTTGAGCACACCAAAATCATGAGATGAGGAATATAAGACTTGAGCATGAGTTTAAGGAGAAGGGGCAATGATTAAGGTGATTTGAGTATATTCTAAGGGAGTTTAATGACTAAGGAAGTACTAGGAATGTTCTATAGGTTGTCTTGGTGAAAAAGGGTGAAGTTAAGGTATTATAATGACTTAGGTATCACCATGGAAGATTTAAGAATCAAGAGAATGTAATTGAGTATTTAGAACTTAGGCAAATGTTGGTAAACAACTAGGAAGGAAATAAGGTGTTGGTGTATGGAAGCTTAAGCTTGTGAAGGAACTTTTAGTAAATGCTTGAAAGAGTTTTAGATAGTGAGAGATGCTTGGGAGATGATGTTATAGTGGTGAGGAAAACATTGGCATAGTGGTTACATTAAGTATGAACCACCACCTAGAAACCTAGAGGAAAGCATTACAAGAGTAGCATTATTGCAAGGGAAATGCATAATGACTAAGGTGGATTTTGGTGGATGATTTAAGGTATTTAAAGGAGGTTATAAGGTGGGTTTAAGGTGCCAAGATGGTGTTGGACCTATTAGGACACTTGTGGAAGAGTTTGGAATTGGAAGAGCAATTTAAGAGGAAAATCTGTAGTGGACCGACCCAGGGTCCGACCCAGTTTGGGTCGGTCGGACCTTGCTAACCCAGCAGAAATGTTTCGGCAATAGACCGACCCATAAGGATGGGTCGGTCGGTGGTCGGTCGGGCAAAGATTTAATGAAGGAAAATGGGTTCGGTAAGGGACCGACCCAGAGGGTTTGGGTCGGTCGGTCTAGCTCTGGGTCGGTCGGATGAGTTTCAAAGACGGAAGAGTTTCTGTAATGGACCGACCCAGGGGTTGGGTCGGTCGGTGGGTCGGTCGACCCTTAACACTTAGAAAAAAAAAAAAAAATTTTGAATTCTAAGAATGGTAATGGGTAATGAGGAATACCTTTGGTAGGGTGGTAATGATTAGGACCCTAAGAACTTAAGAGACTAAGTTAAGTTAAGTATAAACTTGAAAGTTTAAGATTAAGTGGTAAGACTTAAGAGGTGTTAGGTTGGAGTCATTAAGGGTTAAGTAAGTTAAGTAAGTTAAGTAAGTTAAGTAAGTTGAACTAAGTTAAGTGATTAACAACCTAAAACTGAATGAATGTTTTAGGACTTGGGATTTGGACTCCGGAGGAAGTAAGCAACCGAAACGACCAACGGTGAACGGTACAGTTGTTTCTTCTTGTGACCTGCTTGCTAACGAGGTGTCCCTCGGCTTGTGTGCTATTTGTTTTGTGTGCTCACTAAACAAGATAAAGCATGCAACCGGAATATATATATTATATGTTGTATTGTTGTGTGATGTTTGAAAACTAACACAACATACCGTGAGAACTTACTAACCAATGTTAGTAAGGAATTGAGTGAGACTAAGGAACGCCCCTAATGAGGGGCGATATGAACCGAAAGAGGTTAACCAACAAACATGGTCTTGAGTTAACTACTAACTGGAACTTGAGTGAGGAAACCCGGGACCGATCTCCGGTCATGCATGCTAAGGAAAGGGAGTCGGTATCTATAGCAGATTCGACTTCCGCTTAAGGACTTGTTTCGGACTTGTGCCTAGGGCCGGTTGCCGGCTCAGCTACGCTGGACTCCCGTCCAGAGTAGGTGGCGTTAAGATGGTGCGGTGGGATCACCTAAATCCCAGGTTCGATTTAGATACGGCCAATCCCTTCCAGGAAAGGTTTGTATATAGAGATTAAGATTAAGATTAAGATTAAGATTAAGTTAAGTTACAATCATTCCTGTTTAAAGGATGATTTGTATTATTAAGATTAAGATTAAGTTAAGTTACAATCATTCCTGTTTAAAGGATGATTTGTATCATTAAGATTAAGATTAAGTTAAGTTACAATCATTCCTGTTTAAAGGATGATTTGTATTATTAAGATTAAGATTAAGGTAAAGTTAAGATAAGTTGCAACCATTCCTTTTTAAAGGATGGTTTGTAATATTAAGATTAAGATAAGCTACACCCACTCCTGATTAAAGGATGGTTGTTTCTAAGATTAAGATAAGAATCAGATTGAGGTAAGTTAAGGATGGATTAAGATTAAGAGAGAACATTACTTAAGGAGTTAAATAACTAACTCTCTAATTAAGGGAACGCATTTAAGTCGTTCGTTGTGTGTGAACTTTGATTGTTCATATCTGAGTTGTTGTTTACTGCACTTTCTATTATGTTGTGCATCTAATCAACCTCCATGCTATCGACAATTAGTCGTCGTAGCCACGTTAGCTTGGGGGCCATGAGAGGATCGTACCAGCATTCGTGCTGACCCCCTCGGGGGCTTCTTTTTACTACACAGGTGAACATCAGGAGGCGGCCGTCGCGAGAGTAAGAAGAGGACACAAGTGTTAGGGATTAAGTGTGACCTACGAGCTGTGCATGTACACTCGTATGGCAATTGAGTTAGTAAAATGTATAGGTTGTGAGAGGATTGTAAGAAGGTTATGTAAATGGTTAAGGTTGTTAGACTAATGTTCGGTATATTCTGTAGTCAGACCGTGGCAAGGTCCTGGATTGTAAAGAATTCCGCTGTGACATGTATGTATATATGCTGTTAAGTTGCGAGACCACAATTGGATTAAGTTGGGGTGTTACAAAAAGTGGTATCAGAGCGTAGTTACGCTCTGAAGACAAGAAATATCGAACTTAGGAGAATGATGAGGTTGAGATTGAGTTATGGGTTAAGGGTTGAGAGATAGAGTGTGAGGTGCGTTAGCCAGGACTCCCCGGTGTTTACCGGATACCCATAGTACCTAGGCCCGCCCTCCACATCCCTAACCCTAAATATGTGGAACAAACGCCAGAGAGAAGAAAGTCTTCTCTTACTCGGGGAAACCCGATCTGGCAGTTAGCTAACGGTAAGCAATACGAGAAACAACTTGTTGTACAACAGTTATGGAGAATTGGGAGATTTTCAATGGAGCGCAATAGAGAGACAAGCGCTACCTATGGGATACTATCAGTAAAAGAACGGTAATTACCGGCAACATGGGTCGACATGCTACGCAGTCGAAATAACCCGCCATACCAATGACAAGGCAAGCACTACGGGTGCAATAGATAAGGAAATGATAAGAGGCATGAGTACCGGACAGCGGTCCGAGTGAGCATAATAGCAGGATAATACCAAGCATGAGGATTGAGACTACTGGAAAGTCCAGTTAGAAACGGGAACTCCAAACCCCATACAATGAAAAAGGTTACAAACCTGGACAACATAATGCGGACGACGATAGGAACTTATATAGAAGAACTATTACTTAATAACCACCGCAAGTGTGGAGACAAGGGCGAGGATTAAGACATGAGGAAATATTAAGGGGTTCCCTCAGAAAGAGGAACGCCCTGGTAAATGACAGTACTGTCAAACAACAGGGAAACTGCCGGATGGACGGTTATCCAAAATAAGATATTATTGAAGGAGTCCGAGGACTACCAATTACTTGGAAACTAGAAGGAAGTATCACCACCAATGTACCTTGTACCAATAACCCATCCTGCATGGCGCACTTGCCGTAGCAAGTGCTACCATGGCTAAGTCACACAGAAAGCCATCATGGCGAGATAAAAGAACACTACAGTCGTGATACATAGTACCGGATTGTAAATCTATAAGAACAGAAAAATAGGACCTTGGAAGGGCCTGACGGCCTGACCATGATGAAATGAACCGACACATCAGCCAGCAGGGAGCTGAGCTTAGATGAAATACTGAACCATATAAATACTAGCAACGGAATAACCCACTACAATAACAACATTCTTCAATGAAGAGATTGGAAGACCCGGAAGGCAGGATAAAAGAAATAAACATAAGCTAT
Source organism: Limonium bicolor (assembly GCA_023374045.1). Classification (NCBI taxonomy): domain Eukaryota; kingdom Viridiplantae; phylum Streptophyta; class Magnoliopsida; order Caryophyllales; family Plumbaginaceae; genus Limonium; species Limonium bicolor. The sequence continues at coordinate 171,515,697 of CM041782.1, forward strand.
AACCTACTAAGGACTAAAGATGTACCACCCTGGAAAAGGAAGCCGGAGGACTACCCCCCCACAGAGCGGGCATAGTCGAGCCGAGCAAACTGATGAATGACAGTTAATACTGTTTGTTTAACTCATTAACACCCAAGTATGATTGATCATCAATGGGTGGCGTAGTCAACAGAAGTTGAACGAAGCGTTGAGATGGGAGTATAAGATAACAGGATTATATCCAACTTGGACACCTTAAGGCGAACGCCTAATACAAACCTAACCTTGACTATTAAAGCCATAAGCCTAGTAAAAGTGACAGCATTGTCAAGACATTAATAACCTCAGACCACCTGAACAACTTCCCTAGCAGGAAGCAGAAGCAGGATGCAGCAACTTATCATGAAACCCGATACTACATTTAGTATGTAACCTAATGATTGATGGTGTCCCAAGGGACCAGAAGTTTATGAGGACAACCTACAGAGAGTAAGAGTACAAATAATGAACTGAGACATTAAGCATTAAGAGCCTACGAGCCAAGGATGTTAACCACATCAGAGCCCGAGGCGCAGTAAGTTATAAGAGAGCTTGTCAATTAAGCCACGAAGGGACTACAATTTGTAGATATGAACGGTTACCAAACCTATAACTTAGAATGGGAAGATATTACCAAGGGTACCAATGAGAATATTGAGATAATGCTAAGGACAGGAGCGGAGAACGAACCATGCCTTTTAGGGTGGGGATACCTCTCCTTGTTGTGAGGCCATGAGTGGGAATGAACCCCTCAAAGGGCTTTCACTTATTAGAGGTGAAATACACTTTATTTAGGAAATGGGAACCATGAACCTTGAGATTACTTTAGAACATACCAGATACACTTGAGTAATAAGGTAGGTTGCAGAGATAGACCCATATCCAACACCCAGGATGTAAGAATTAGTAATGGTCAGAGATAAACATGGTGACTGCACAGTATGGCACGTCAATTAATCAATGCTCAGAAGATTGTGATTCAGTGGAAGACTTGTTAGTAACCAATTAAATCACATGGTAGATAACATCATTAAGGATGAAAGAAAGAGAAAGAGATTTGCCTACTTACGAATCTGAGATTGGAGCAGATCATCTTCATATCAAGAGTCAACTATTTTACAACACCGTACGGCAACCGCTAATACCGGAATGAGAGAACTCCAGTGTGTTTACACCAAGAAGGGATTGAGTATAAGGTAAGACATTAGAATAAGTAAATAAGAGGTTGCACCATTAATGGGCAACATGGTAAAGGCCAACTACCACGGTAGTAGTAGTCGTGAGTACATATTAGATAAGTGGATTAAGTCATGGTGCGCGGTAAGGCGACCATTATGTATGAGCCGTCAAATATTGACACTGAGGCAATTAGATTTATGAGTTAAGATTAGCATAAGTAAGAAATAAGATGGTAGACGAACTGAGCGTTGATGCCAGTAGTCTGGACCTGGTTAGGTAAGATTTCGCAGAAGCACACTACCCATTCCTTAAGGAACTGGAAGTGCTTTCCTAATAGAATGAATATGAGAAACAAGATAAGAGGCTCTACGGAAGAGACCTCAGATATTAAGTGACCGAATCATACGGAATACAGGAAGGAGCTAGAGCATACCATAACCAAGGACACAGTAAAGGATTTTCCTTGATTACCTCAAGAAGAACAATAAATGTTTTATGGAACGATGAAGAGGAGATCGACAACAGAATACTTCATAATTAGCAATAGCTAAACGTGTGACGGACACTATGAGTTTACTAAAACGAGACGTGGGACGACTGCACCCCACAGGGGCTTGCAGGCCTGACACGCTCATTTATGAGTTAGTTGGGTAAGTAGTAATGTACCAGTAAGGTACCCCATGCATGTGAACGAATGGTGTAAGGAACGCGGAAGTAGTCGACTCCGTACCACCGACAACGACGCAAGATCAGACCAGAGCAGCTACTACCACAAACAGTCGAAGAGAAGAGCTCAGTTGAACCAGCAACACAGAGGAACCAGAGAACAAATAATTAAGGACTATGAAGTGCGAAGAGCACGGATTATTAAGTACAGACATTGGATATGTCTTAAGATGTAAGGGATTAAGACTGTAAAGCGATTATGCACTAAACAGTAGTTTCAGGCTAAGAATCATCCTCAGACCAAATGTCAGTTGGGGAGAACAATTTAGACATTCGAGAAAATACTAAGAGTATTAGCATAAGATCTTAAGGAGAATTGTTAGACGAGTTACAACTCATTAAGGCCGTGTATATATAAAGATAACACGTGTCCATTGAGACAATTAAGCTAAGATTATTAGAGTCGCGCAGCGGAAGCTAGCAGACCACTACTTTGAGATTAGACCAAACTAAGTTAAGAATACGGTATAAGCACCGTTAAGAATCCTCGATACAGAGGCTAAGTCATTTCTGATCGAGTTATAAGTAAGATAGACGTGGAAGCTAGAATGCTTGGTAAGAATTAGACATCTTGAACTTATGTTCAAAGATGATGTGACGCTGATTACGTGGGCGTAATCCTTTTAAGGGGGGTAGAGCGAAAACCGCTTAGCGTATGTTTGTGTACTGAGTACATAAACTACGGTGTGCATAGCACAAAATAATTTGAGAATATGTTTACATAAACATTTTGAGATAAATCATGGTTATTACACACAGAAGATGAATACCATACATATTAAGTACCTATCTGTTTACTCCGGTGTGAGTACAAGTTAAAGAATTAAGGAAGAGGATTAAGGAGACTTAAGGAATAAGGAATATATGAGGTATAAGTCGATATGAGACTATGTGTGAGATAAGAATAAGATAACACTATGAGATATCATTTGATATGATTGTGAGTTAGGATATGGTAATGCTATGTGGTATGAGACAGTGAGAGTTGGTTTGAGACTGATATAGAATTTAGTAGGAATTTAAGTCTGGAGGTAGTTACTAAGAGATGAATTGAGAATGTTGATGGACTTAGTCCACACTTTGGAGATGTATTGATTATGATTAGAAGAACTAAAAAGATAGAAAATTGGACATGAGTGAATTAACTGATGTTTGAAAATGACGTGGGAGGTGGAACTTGATTTTCTAGGGATCAAGGGAAACCGAACACAAATTGGAGTGGAAGGATGGTTCTACACTGATGCTGATCACATCAGGGTAGGATTATTCCTGAAACTCCCTACTAGTGGTCACAAGTAAATCACACTAAGGATAGAGGCCTTAGGATATAAAAAAGAAATGAAATTGGAGTTGCTTGTATTTTAATTAGAGGAATTATTCCTCACATGACCTCGTAAAAAGGATTACCTTTTTACTGAGTCTCGCCCATGAAGTCGAGGACGCACGAGCCTTTGTCTTCGGACCGGTGACATGGGAGAGCAGCGTGTTTTGTATTCTAGCCCATGGTGACGAGGACGAATGAGCCATGTCTACGGACCGGTGACATGGGAGAATACGTTGGAAGTTATGTGAATGTTTTAATCATCAAAAAGGAACAAAAGGAATTTTGAGTGCTACACATGCTTAAGCATGTTGTGTGATATTTAAGTAAAACATGGTGGATCCAATGATCCAATGAGATTAAGTATACATAAGTATGATCTATATGATCTAAGGAATGAGGTAAGACATGTATTCTAATGAGATAAGATGCATGGGAACTTTGGGGACAAAGTTCTTTTAAGGGGGGTAGATTGAAATACCCCAAACCTAAGTATGCTAAGTAAACATCAAATCATGATGTATTAAGGCTAAAATATGCCTTAGAAAGATTGGTAGACAATTTAACCAAGGAAAACACAAGAAATGCCTTAAGGGCAATCAGGGCAAAAACGTGCTCTAAGCTTGGAGAGACTTGGGTGAGTACCCAAATATCATGATAAGACCTTAGTAATATTCTAATGGTCATTTTAAATCAATTAGCAAAGAAAACCAAGCTTGAAAACAAGTTAAAACGCAAAATGTGCTTTAAGAAGTCTTAAAGCACATTTTTGAGAAATTGTCTTAGAATTGAGTTTTGAGTGGCTAAATGTCCATCATTACTCTTTAATCAATATGTGTACTAATTAGTATCACATTAGGAGGTCTAAATCAATGGGAAATCAAAAATTTCCCGATTATGTGCCTTGATTAGTGAATAGTAACTATTTAGTGACTAGTTTAGGTTTTAATCAATATAAGTCAATTAATTGGTCAACAAAGACCATGTTGGCCTTATATTAAGAGGGTGGCCGGTTTTTAAGTGGGGAGTCACCACATGAGTCACCATAAGTAGTCAAATAAGAAAGGAAAAGAAGAGTAAGTAAGAAAGTTACTATTTGCTTTATTAAAGCAAATATCACATATTAGCCACCTTTCTTCCTCTCTCTCTTCATTTCTCCTTCCTTCCACGATTTTTCTTTCTCCTTCCTTGCTCCAAACCGAGAGAGCTTCTTCCATGGGTGCTCCACCTTCAAATGCTCACCAAGTATTCATCTTTGCTCCAAATCAAAAACTAAGTGTAGATTTCTCTTAGTTAGGCCAAGACCTATCTTCCTATCTTTTCAAATCTTTCAAAGCTCCATTTTGGTGCCATGAGAAAACTCCATTGATGGGGGAAAATCAAGTTTGAAGAGCTCATTAGCTTCTCCATTCTCTTAAGGTAAGGAAAATGTAAGAAAAACCATGTTTCCACCATTTCTACACATTACCGAAAATTCCTTCTCATGGGGATTCATTTTTATCCATTGTTCTAGCTTGATTCTATTCTCCAAGGGCTAGAGGAGGTCCTACTTAATTCATATCCAAGCTTGCTTTGAGAATCCAAGGTAAAACATTCAGTTTAATACCTTAGAACACATTTTTAACCTAGGGTTTACTCCTTAAGGTTAGTGTATTGTTTAGTGCTCATATGAGTCATTGGTTATTGATTAGAACATTGGCAAGAGAAGTTTGAGTGGTGGCCGATATTCATTCAAGAAGAAGGTCTAAGGAGGAGATTGAGATAAGCTTGAGGAAACAAGGTAAAATGCTTACCTAATGGTGGTTTAAGATTAAGGAATGAGTTTTAGATAAATACCAATGTGGCTTAGAGCTTACATTGTGTATTGGGTTATATAACCTAAGGAAAAAGAACTTAAACAAGCTTATGAACTTGTGATTAAGGAGCTAATGAGAATGGGTTAGTAATATAAGTTTAAGGTGGATTTTAAGAGCATTATAACTACTATGAGATTGATGAGTGTATTTGCAGGTTGAAAGCTTATATATGTGGGAAATTCAGTGTTTAAGTTTAAGTCATTTAAGGGCCTAAGAGCCATGTCATTTAAGAGCCTTAGTGCTATGCAATTTAAGATTATTGCAATATATTGAGTATGATGTGAATAAGTTGATTTGGGCGAGAAATAAGAGAAAGGACTTGGTGTGTGTGAGATTATTGTGTGAGAAAAACAATGCATTTGGGCATGATAAGATACTAGAGGAGCTATGGCAAATTTGAGTAGAAAATAAGTGTTTAGGCGATGGTGGTGAACTAAATGACCTAGGATTTACTAGGAATCATTATGAGGAATTTGAGTGGAGATTAGTTAACTAAGGAGTTCTTGAGGTTTAGGATGACCTAGAGATGTCTAGGAGGAGTTAGAGGAATGGTGAGTGTTTTGAGCACACCAAAATCATGAGATGAGGAATATAAGACTTGAGCATGAGTTTAAGGAGAAGGGCAATGATTAAGGTGATTTGAGTATATTCTAAGGGTTTAATGACTAAGGAAGTACTAGGAATGTTCTATAGGTTGTCTTGGTGAAAAAGGGTGAAGTAAGGTATTATAATGACTTAGGTATCACCATGGAAGATTTAAGAATCAAGAGAATGTAATTGAGTATTTAGAACTTAGGCAAATGTTGGTAAACAACTAGGAAGGAAATAAGGTGTTGGTGTAAGGAAGCTTAAGCTTGTGAAGGAACTTTTAGTAAATGCTTGAAAGAGTTTTAGATAGTGAGAGATGCTTGGGAGATGATGTTATAGTGGTGAGGAAAACATTGGCATAGTGGTTACATTAAGTATGAACCACCACCTAGAAACCTAGAGGAAAGCATTACAATATTATTGCAAGGGAAATGCATAATGACTAAGGTGGATTTTGGTGGATGATTTAAGGTATTTAAAGGAGGTTATAAGGTGGGTTTAAGGTGCCAAGATGGTGTTGGACCTATTAGGACACTTGTGGAAGAGTTTGGAATTGGAAGAGCAATTTAAGAGGAAAATCTGTAGTGGACCGACCCAGGGTCCGACCCAGTTTTGGGTCGGTCGGACCTTGCTAACCCAGCAGAAATGTTTCTGCAATAGACCGACCCATAAGATGGGTCGGTCGGTGGGGAGACGGCGGGCAAGATTTAATGAAGGAAATGGGTTCGGTAGGACCGACCCAGAGGGTTTGGGTCTGTCGTAGCTTGGGTCGGTCGATGAGTTTCAAGAGACGGAAGAGTTTTCTGTAATGGACCGACCCAGGGTTGGGTCGTCGGTGGTCGGATCGACCCTTAACACTTAGAAAAAAAAAAAGAAATTTTGAATTCTAAGAATGTAATGGGTAATGAGGAACCTTTGGTAGGGTGGTAATGATTAGGACCCTAAGAACTTAAGAGACTAGTTTAAGTTAATTAAACTTGAAAGTTTAAGATTAATGGTAAGACTTAAGAGGTTTTAGGTTGAGTCATTAAGGTTAAGTAAGTTAAGTATTAAAGTAAGTTAAGTAAGTTTGAACTAATTAAGTGATTAACAACCTAAAACTGAATGATGTTTTAGGACTTGGATTGGACTCCGATGGATAGTAAGCAACCGAAACGACCCAACGGTGAACGGTAAGTACTTTTCGTTGTTTTCTTCTGTGACCTGCTTGCTAACGAGGTGTCCCTCGGCTTGTGTGCTATTTGTTTTTTGTGTGCTCACTAAACAAGATAAAGCATGCAACCGGAATTTATATAATGTTGTATTGTTGTGATGTTTGAAAACTAACACAACATACCGTGAGAACTTACTAACCAATGTTTAGTAAGGAATTGAGTGAGACTAAGGAACGCCCCCCCAATGAGGGACGATATGAACCGAAAGAGGTTAACCAACAACGTGGTCTTGAGTTAACTACTAACTGGAACTTGAGTGAGGAAACCCGGGACCGACCCGGTCTCCGTCATGCATGCTAAGGAAAGGGAGTCGTATCTATAGCAGATTCGACTTCCAGCTTAAGGACTTGTTTTCGGACTTGTGCCTAGGGCCGGTTGCCGCTCAGCTACGCTGGACTCCCGTCCAGAGTAGGTGGCGTTAAGATGGTGCGGTGGGATCACCTAAATCCCAGGTTCGATTTAGATACGGCCAATCCCTTCCAGGAAAGGTTTTGTATATGAGATTAAGATTAAGATTAGATTAGATTAAGTTAAGTTACAATCATTCCTGTTTAAAGATGATTTGTATTATTAAGATTAAGATTAAGTTAAGTTACAATCATTCTGTTTAAAGGATGATTTGTATCATTAAGATTAAGATTAAGTTAAGTTACAATCATTCCTGTTTAAAGGATGATTTGTATTATTAAGATTAAGATTAAGGTAAAGTTAAGATAAGTTGCAACCATTCCTTTTTAAAGGATGGGTTTGTAATATTAAGATTAAGATAAGCTACACCCACTCCTGATTAAGGATGGTTGTTTCTAAGATAAAGATAAGAATCAGATTGAGGTAAGTTAAGGATGGATTAAGTAAGAGAGAACATTACTTAAGGAGTTAAATAACTAACTCTCTAATTAAGGGAACGCATTTAAGTCGTTCGTTGTGTGTGAACTTTGATTGTTCATATCTGAGTTTGTTGTTTACTGCACTTTCTATTATGTTGTGCATCTAATCAACCTCCATGCTATCGACAATTAGTCGTCGTAGCCACGTTAGCTTGGGGGCCATGAGAGGATCGTACCAGCATTCGTGCTGACCCCTCGGGGGCTTCTTTTTACTACACAGGTGAACATCAGGAGGCGGCCGTCGCGAGAGTAAGAAGAGGACAAGTGTTAGGATTAAGTGTGACCTACGAGCTGTGCATGTACACTCGTATGGCAATTGAGTTAGTAAAATGTATAGGTTGTGAGAGGATTGTAAGAAGGTTATGTAATGGTTAAGGTTTTAGACTAATGTTCGGTATATTCTGTAGTCAGACCGTGGCAAGGTCCTGGATTGTAAAGAATTCCGCTGGACATGTATGTATATTATGCTGTTAAGTTGCGAGACCACAATTGGATTAAGTTGGGGTGTTACAAAAAGTGGTATCAGAGCGTAGTTACGCTCTGAAGACAAGAAATATCGAACTTAGGAGAATGATGAGGTTGAGATTGAGTTATGGGTTAAGGGTTGAGAGATAGAGTGTGAGTGCGTTAGCCAGGACTCCCCGGTGTTTACCGGATACCCATAGTACCTAGGCCCCGCCCTCCACATCCCTAACCCTAAATATGTGGAACAAACGCCAGAAGAAGAAGTCTTCTCTTACGGGGAAACCCGATCTGGCAGTTAGCTACGGTAAGCATACGAGAAACAACTTGTTGTACAACAGTTATGGAGAATTGGGAGATTTTCAATGGAGCGCAATAGAGAGACAAGCGCTACCTATGTATCTATCAGTAAAAGAACGGTAATTACCGGCAACATGGGTCGACATGCTACGCAGTCGATAACCCGCCATACCAATGACAAGGCAAGCACTACGGGTGCAATAGATAAGGAAATGATAAGAGGCATGAGTACCGGACAGCGTCCGAGTGAGCATAATAGCAGGATAATACCAAGCATGAGGATTGAGACTACTGGAAAGTCCAGTTAGAAACGGGAACTCCAAACCCCATACAATGAAAAAGGTTACAAACCTGGACAACATAATGCGGACGACGATAGGAACTTATATAGAAGAACTATTACTTAATAACCACCGCAAGATGTGTGGAACAAGGGCGAGGATTAAGACATGAGGAAATATTAAGGGGTTCCCTCAGAAAGAGGAACGCCCTGGTAAATGACAGTACTGTCAAACAACAGGGAAACTGCCGGATGGACGGTTATCCAAAATAAGATATTATTGAAGGAGTCCCGAGGACTACCAATTACTTGGAAACTAGAAGGAAGTATCACCACCAATGTACCTTGTACCAATAACCCATCCTGCATGGCGCACTTGCCGTAGCAAGTGCTACCATGGCTAAGTCACACAGAAAGCCATCATGGCGAGATAAAAGAACACTACAGTCGTGATACATATTAGTACCGGATTGTAAATCTATAAGAACAGAAAAATAGGACCTTGGAAGGGCCTGACGGCCTGACCATGATGAAATGAACCGACACATCAGCCAGCAGGGAGCTGAGCTTAGATGAAATACTGAACCATATAAATACTAGCAACGGAATAACCCACTACAATAACAACATTCTCAATGAAGAGATGGAAGACCCGGAAGGCAAGGATAAAAGAAATAAACATAAGCTATAACCTACTAAGGACTAAAGATGTACCACCCTGGAAAAGGAAAGCCGAGGACTACCCCCCCACAGAGCGGGCATAGTCGAGCCGAGCAAACTGATGAATGACAGTTAATACTGTTTGTTTAACTCATTAACACCCAAGTATGATTGATCATCAATGGGTGGCGTAGTCAACAGAAGTTGAACGAAGCGTTGAGATGGGAGTATAAGATAACAGGATTATATCCAACTTGGACACCTTAAGGCGAACGCCTAATACAAACCTAACCTTGACTATTAAAAGCCATAAGCCTAGTAAAAGTGACAGCATTGTCAAAGACATTAAGTAACCTCAGACCACCTGAACAACTTCCCTAGCAGGAAGCAGGAAGCAGGATGCAGCAACTTATCATGAAACCCGATACTACATTTAGTATGTAACCTAATGATTGATGGTGTCCCAAGGGACCAGAAGTTTATGAGGACAACCTACAGATGAGTAAGAGTACAAATAATGAACTGAGACATTAAGCATTAAGAGCCTACGAGCCAAGGATGTTAACCACATCAGAGCCCGAGGCGCAGTAAGTTATAAAGAGCTTGTCAATTAAGCCACGAAGGGACTACAATTTGTAGATATGAACGGTTACCAAACCTATAACTTAGAATGGGAAGATATTACCAAGAAAGGGTACCAATGAGAATATTGAGATAATGCTAAGGACAGGAGCGGAGAACGAACCATGCCTTTTAGGGTGGGGATACCTCTCCTTGTTGTGAGGCCATGAGTGGGAATGAACCCCTCAAAAGGGCTTTCACTTATTAGAGGTGAAATACACTTTATTTAGGAAATGGGAACCATGAACCTTGAGATTACTTTAGAACATACCAGATACACTTGAGTAATAAGGTAGGTTGCAGAGATAGACCCCATATCCAACACCCAGGATGTAAGAATTAGTAATGGTCAGAGATAAACATGTGACTGCACAGTATGGCACGTCAATTAATCAATGCTCAGAAGAGATTGTGATTCAGTGGAAGACTTGTTTAGTAACCAATTAAATCACATGGTAGATAACATCATTAAGGATGAAAGAAAGAGAAAGAGATTTGCCTACTTACGAATCTGAGATTGGAGCAGATCATCTTCATATCAAGAGTCAACTATTTTACAACACCGTACGGCAACCGCTAATACCGGAATGAGAGAACTCCCAGTGTGTTTACACCAAGAAGGGATTGAGTATAAGGTAAGACATTAGAATAAGTAAATAAGAGGTTGCACCATTAATGGGCAACATGGTAAAGGCCAACTACCACGGTAGTAGTCGTGAGTACAATATTAGATAAGTGGATTAAGTCATGGTGCGCGGTAAGGCGACCATTATGTATGAGCCGTCAAATATTGACACTGAGGCAATTAGATTTATGAGTTAAGATTAGCATAAGTAAGAAAATAAGATGGTACGAACTGAGCGTTGATGCCAGTAGTCTGGACCTGGTTAGGTAAGATTTCGCAGGAAGCACACTACCCATTCCTTAAGGAACTGGAAGTGCTTTCCTAATAGAATGAATATGAGAAACAAGATAAGAGGCTCTACGGAAAGAGACCTCAGATATTAAGTGACCGAATCAATACGGAATACAGGAAGGCTAGAGCATACCATAACCAAGGACACAGTAAATGGATTTCCTTGATTAACATCAAGAAGAACAATAAATGTTATTATGGAACGATGAAGAGGAGATCGACAACAGAATACTTCATAATTAGCAATAGCTAAACGTGACGGACACTATGAGTTTACTAAAACGAGACGTGGGACGACTGCACCCCACAGGGGCTTGCAGGCCTGACACGCTCATTTATGAGTTAGTTGGGTAAGTAGTAATGTACCAGTAAGGTACCCCATGCATGTGAACGAATGGTGTAAGGAACGCGGGAAGTAGTCGACTCCGTACCACCGACAACGACGCAAGATCAGACCAGAGCAGCTACTACCACAAACAGTCGAAGAGAAGAGCTCAGTTGAACCAGCAACACAGAGGAACCAGAGAACAAATAATTAAGGACTATGAAGTGCGAAGAGCACGGATTATTAAGTACAGACATTGGATATGTCTTAAGATGTAAGGGATTAAGACTGTAAAGCGCATTATGCACTAAACAGTAGTTTCAGGCTAAGAATCATCCTCAGACCAAATGTCATTGGGGAGAACAATTTAGACATTCGAGAAAATACTAAGAGTATTAGCATAAGATCTTTAAGGAGAATTGTTAGACGAGTTACAACTCATTAAGGCCGTGTATATATAAAGATAACACGTGTCCATTGAGACAATTAAGCCTAAGATTATTAGAGTCGCGCAGCGGAAGCTAGCAGACCACTACTTTGAGATTAGACCAAACTAAGTTAAGAATACGGTATAAGCACCGTTAAGAATCCTCGATACAGAGCTAAGTCATTTCTGATCGAGTTATAAGTAAGATATATGACGTGGAAGCTAGAATGCTTGGTAAGAATTAGACATCTTGAACTTATGTTCAAAGATGATGTGACGCTGATTACGTGGGCGTAATCCTTTTAAGGGGGGTAGAGCGAAAACCGCTTAGCGTATGTTTGTGTACTGAGTACATAAACTACGGTGTGCATAGCACAAAATAATTTGAGAATATGTTTTACATAACATTTTGAGATAAATCATGGTTATTACACACAGAAGATGTAATACCATACATATTAAGTACCTATCTTGTTTACTCCGGTGTGAGTACAAGTTAAAAGAATTAAGGAAGAGGATTAAGGAGACTTAAGGAATAAGGAATATATGAGGTATAAGTCGATATGAGACTATGTGTGAGATAAGAATAAGATAACACTATGAGATATCATTTGATATGATTGTGAGTTAGGATATGGTAATGCTATGTGGTATGAGACAGTGAGAGTTGGTTTGAGACTGATATAGAATTTAGTAGGAATTTAAGTCTGGAGGTAGTTACTAAGAGATGAATTGAGAATGTTTGATGGACTTAGTCCACACTTTGGAGATGTATTGATTATGATTAGAAGAACTAAAAAGATAGAAAATTGGACATGAGTGAATTAACTGATGTTTGAAAATGACGTGGGAGGTGGAACTTGATTTTCTAGGGATCAAGGGAAACCGAACACAAATTGGAGTGGAAGGATGGTTCTACACTGATGCTGATCACATCAGGGTAGGATTATTCCTGAAACTCCCTACTAGTGGTCACAAGTAAATCACACTAAGGATAGAGGCCTTAGGATATAAAAAAAATGAAATTGGAGTTGCTTGTATTTTAATTAGAGGAATTATTCCTCACATGACCTCGTAAAAGGATTACCTTTTTACTGAGTCTCGCCCATGAAGTCGAGGACGCACGAGCCTTTGTCTTCGGACCGGTGACATGGGGAGAGCAGCGTGTTTTGTATTCTAGCCCATGGTGACGAGGACGAATGAGCCATTGTCTACGGACCGGTGACATGGGAGAATACGTTGGAAGTTATGTGAATGTTTTAATCATCAAAAGGAACAAAAGGAATTTTGAGTGCTACACATGCTTAAGCATGTTGTGTGATATTTAAGTATAAAATGGTGGATCCAATATCAATGAGATTAAGTATACATAAGTATGATCTATATGATCTAAGGAATGAGGTAAGACATGTATTCTAATGAGATAAGATGCATGGGAACTTTGGGGACAAAGTTCTTTTAAGGGGGGTAGATTGAAATACCCCAAACCTAAGTATGCTAAGTAAACATCAAATCATGATGTATTAAGGCTAAAATATGCCTTAGAAAGATTGGTAGACAATTCTAACCAAGGAAAACACAAGAAAATGCCTTAAGGGCAATCAGGGCAAAAACGTGCTCTAAGCTTGGAGAGACTTGGGTGAGTACCCAAATATCATGATAAGACCTTAGTAATATTCTAATGGTCATTTTAAATCAATTAGCAAAGAAAACCAAGCTTGAAAACAAGTTAAAACGCAAAATGTGCTTTAAGAAGTCTTAAAGCACATTTTTGAGAAATTGTCTTAGAATTGAGTTTTGAGTGGCTAAATGTCCATCATTACTCTTTAATCATGTGTACTAATTAGTATCACATTAGGAGGTCTAAATCAATGGGAAATCAAAAATTTCCCGATTATGTGCCTTGATTAGTGAATAGTAACTATTTAGTGACTAGTTTAGGTTTTAATCAATATAAGTCAATTAATTGGTCAACAAAGACCATGTTGGCCTTATATTAAGAGGGTGGCCGGTTTTTAAGTGGGGAGTCACCACATGAGTCACCATAAGTAGTCAAATAAGAAAGGAAAAGAAGAGTAAGAAAGTTACTATTTGCTTTATTAAAGCAAATATCACATATTAGCCACCTTTCTTCCTCTCTCTCTTCATTTCTCCTTCCTTCCACGATTTTTCTTTCTCCTTCCTTGCTCCAAACCGAGAGAGCTTCTTCCATGGGTGCTCCACCTTCAAATGCTCACCAAGTATTCATCTTTGCTCCAAATCAAAAACTAAGTGTAGATTTCTCTTAGTTAGGCCAAGACCTATCTTCCTATCTTTTCAAATCTTTCAAAGCTCCATTTTGGTGCCATGAGAAAACTCCATTGATGGGGGAAAATCAAGTTTGAAGAGCTCATTAGCTTCTCCATTCTCTTAAGGTAAGGAAAATGTAAGAAAAACCATGTTTCCACCATTTCTACACATTACCGAAAATTCCTTCTCATGGGGATTCATTTTTATCCATTGTTCTAGCTTGATTCTATTCTCCAAGGGCTAGAGGAGGTCCTACTTAATTCATATCCAAGCTTGCTTTGAGAATCCAAGGTAAAACATTCAGTTTAATACCTTAGAACACATTTTTAACCTAGGGTTTACTCCTTAAGGTTAGTGTATTGTTTAGTGCTCATATGAGTCATTGGTTATTGATTAGAACATTGGCAAGAGAAGTTTGAGTGGTGGCCGATATTCATTCAAGAAGAAGGTCTAAGGAGGAGATTGAGATAAGCTTGAGGAAACAAGGTAAAATGCTTACCTAATGGTGGTTTAAGATTAAGGAATGAGTTTTAGATAAATACCAATGTGGCTTAGAGCTTACATTGTGTATTGGGTTATATAACCTAAGGAAAAAGAACTTAAACAAGCTTATGAACTTGTGATTAAGGAGCTAATGAGAATGGGTTAGTAATATAAGTTTAAGGTGGATTTTAAGAGCATTATAACTACTATGAGATTGATGAGTGTATTTGCAGGTTGAAAGCTTATATATGTGGGAAATTCAGTGTTTAAGTTTAAGTCATTTAAGGGCCTAAGAGCCATGTCATTTAAGAGCCTTAGTGCTATGCAATTTAAGATTATTGCAATATATTGAGTATGATGTGAATAAGTTGATTTGGGCGAGAAATAAGATGAGAAAGGACTTGGTGTGTGTGTGAGATTATTGTGTGAGAAAAACAATGCATTTGGGCATGATAAGATACTAGAGGAGCTATGGCGAAATTTGAGTAGAAAATAAGTGTTTAGGCGATGGTGGTGAACTAAAATGACCTAGGATTTACTAGGAATCATTATGAGGAATTTGAGTGGAGATTAGTTAACTAAGGAGTTCTTGAGGTTTAGGATGACCTAGAGATGTCTAGGAGGAGTTAGAGGAATGGTGAGTGTTTTGAGCACACCAAAATCATGAGATGAGGAATATAAGACTTGAGCATGAGTTTAAGGAGAAGGGGCAATGATTAAGGTGATTTGAGTATATTCTAAGGGAGTTTAATGACTAAGGAAGTACTAGGAATGTTCTATAGGTTGTCTTGGTGAAAAAGGGTGAAGTTAAGGTATTATAATGACTTAGGTATCACCATGGAAGATTTAGAATCAAGAGAATGTAATTGAGTATTTAGAACTTAGGCAAATGTTGGTAAACAACTAGGAAGGAAATAAGGTGTTGGTGTATGGAAGCTTAAGCTTGTGAAGGAACTTTTAGTAAATGCTTGAAAGAGTTTTAGATAGTGAGAGATGCTGGGAGATGATGTTATAGTGGTGAGGAAAACATTGGCATAGTGGTTACATTAAGTATGAACCACCACCTAGAAACCTAGAGGAAAGCATTACAAGAGTAGCATTATTGCAAGGGAAATGCATAATGACTAAGGTGGATTTTGGTGATGATTTAAGGTATTTAAAGGAGGTTATAAGGTGGGTTTAAGGTGCCAAGATGGTGTTGGACCTATTAGGACACTTGTGGAAGAGTTTGGAATTGGAAGAGCAATTTAAGAGGAAAATCTGTAGTGGACCGACCCAGGGTCCGACCCAGTTTTGGGTCGGTCGGACCTTGCTAACCCAGCAGAAATGTTTCGGCAATAGACCGACCCATAAGGATGGGTCGGTCGGTGGGTCGGTCGGGCAAGATTTAATGAAGGAAAATGGGTTCGGTAAGGGACCGACCCAGAGGGTTTGGGTCGGTCGGTCTAGCTCTGGGTCGGTCGATGAGTTTCAAAAACGGAAGAGTTTCTGTAATGGACCGACCCAGGGGTTGGGTCGGTCGGTGGGTCGGTCGACCCTTAACACTTAGAAAAAAAAAAAGAAATTTTGAATTCTAAGAATGGTAATGGGTAATGAGGAATACCTTTGGTAGGGTGGTAATGATTAGGACCCTAAGAACTTAAGAGACTAAGTTAAGTTAAGTATAAACTTGAAAGTTTAAGATTAAGTGGTAAGACTTAAGAGGTGTTAGGTTGGATCATTAAGGTTAAGTAAGTTAAGTAAGTTAAGTAAGTAAGTAAGTTGAACTAAGTTAAGTGATTAACAACCTAAAACTGAATGAATGTTTTAGGACTTGGGATTTGGACTCCGGAGGAGTAAGCAACCGAAACGACCAACGGTGAACGGTACAGTTGTTTCTTCTTGTGACCTGCTTGCTAACGAGGTGTCCCTCGGCTTGTGTGCTATTTGTTTTGTGTGCTCACTAAACAAGATAAAGCATGCAACCGGAATATATATATATATATTGTATTGTTGTGTGATGTTTGAAAACTAACACAACATACCGTGAGAACTTACTAACCAATGTTTAGTAAGGAATTGAGTGAGACTAAGGAACGCCCCCAATGAGGGACGATATGAACCGAAAGAGGTTAACCAACAAACATGGTCTTGAGTTAACTACTAACTGGAACTTGAGTGAGGAAACCCGGGACCGATCTCCGGTCATGCATGCTAAGGAAAGGGAGTCGGTATCTATAGCAGATTCGACTTCCGCTTAAGGACTTGTCTTCGGACTTGTGCCTAGGGCCGGTTGCCGGCTCAGCTACGCTGGACTCCCGTCCAGAGTAGGTGGCGTTAAGATGGTGCGGTGGGATCACCTAAATCCCAGGTTCGATTTAGATACGGCCAATCCCTTCCAGGAAAGGTTTGTATATAGAGATTAAGATTAGATTAAGATTAAGATTAAGTTAAGTTACAATCATTCCTGTTTAAAGGATGATTTGTAATTAAGATTAAGATTAAGTTAAGTTACAATCATTCCTGTTTAAAGGATGATTTGTATTATTAAGATTAAGATTAAGGTAAGTTTAAGATAAGTTGCAACCATTCCTTTTTAAAGGATGGTTTGTAATATTAAGATTAAGATAAGCTACACCCACTCCTGATTAAAGGATGGTTGTTTCTAAGATTAAGATAAGAATCAGATTGAGGTAAGTAAGGATGGACTAAGATTAAGAGAGAACATTACTTAAGGAGTTAAATAACTAACTCTCTAATTAAGGGAACGCATTTAAGTCGTTCATTGTGTGTGAACTTTGATTGTTCATATCTGAGTTGTTGTTTACTGCACTTTCTATTATGTTGTGCATCTAATCAACCTCCATGCTATCGACAATTAGTCGTCGTAGCCACGTTAGCTTGGGGGCCATGAGAGGATCGTACCAGCATTCGTGCTGACCCCCTCGGGGGCTTCTTTTTACTACACAGGTGAACATCAGGAGGCGGCCGTCGCAAGAGTAAGAAGAGGATACAGCTGTTAAGGGATTAAGTGTGACCTACGAGTTGTGCATGTACACTCGTATGGCAATTGAGTTAGTAAGATGTATAGGTTGTGAGAGGATTGTAAGAAGGTTATGTAAATGGTTAAGGTTGTTAGACTAATGTTCGGTATATTCTGTAGTCAGACCGTGGCAAGGTCCTGGATTGTAAGAATTCCGCTGTGACATGTATATATATGCTGTTAAGTTGCGAGACCACAATTGGATTAGTTGGGGTGTTACAAAAAGTGGTATCAGAGCGTAGTTACGCTCTGAAGACAAGAAAATCGAACTTAGGAGAATGATGAGGTTGAGATTGAGTTATGGGTTAAGGGTTGAGAGATAGAGTGTGAGGTGCGTTAGCCAGGACTCCCCGGTTTACCGGATACCCATAGTACCTAGGCCCCCCTCCACATCCCTAACCCTAAATATGTGGAACAAACGCCAGAGAGAAGAAAGTCTTCTCTTACTCGGGGAAACCCGATCTGGCAGTTAGCTAACGGTAAGCAATACGAGAAACAACTTGTTGTACAACAGTTATGGAGAATTGGGAGATTTTCAATGGAGCGCAATAGAGAGACAAGCGCTACCTATGGGATACTATCAGTAAAAGAACGGTAATTACCGGCAACATGGGTCGACATGCTACGCAGTCGAAATAACCCGCCATACCAATGACAAGGCAAGCACTACGGGTGCAATAGATAAGGAAATGATAAGAGGCATGAGTACCGGACAGCGGTCCGAGTGAGCATAATAGCAGGATATACCAGCATGAGGATTGAGACTACTGGAAAGTCCAGTTAGAAACGGGAACTCCAAACCCCATACAATGAAAAAGGTTACAAACCTGGACAACATAATGCGGACGACGATAGGAACTTATATAGAAGAACTATTACTTAATAACCACCGCAAGATGTGTGGAGACAAGGGCGAGGATTAAGACATGAGGAAATATTAAGGGGTTCCCTCAGAAAGAGGAACGCCCTGGTAAATGACAGTACTGTCAAACAACAGGGAAACTGCCGGATGGACGGTTATCCAAAATAAGATATTATTGAAGGAGTCCCGAGGACTACCAATTACTTGGAAACTAGAAGGAAGTATCACCACCAATGTACCTTGTACCAATAACCCATCCTGCATGGCGCACTTGCCGTAGCAAGTGCTACCATGGTGCTAAGTCACACAGAAAGCCATCATGGCGAGATAAAAGAACACTACAGTCGTGATACATATTAGTACCGGATTGTAAATCTATAAGAACAGAAAAATAGGACCTTGGAAGGGCCTGACGGCCTGACCATGATGAAATGAACCGACACATCAGCCAGCAGGGAGCTGAGCTTAGATGAAATACTGAACCATATAAATACTAGCACGGAATAACCCACTACAATAACAACATTCTTCAATGAGAGATTGGAAGACCCGGAAGGCAAGGATAAAAGAAATAAACATAAGCTATAACCTACTAAGGACTAAAGATGTACCACCCTGAAAAGGAAAGCCGGAGGACTACCCCCCCACAGAGCGGGCATAGTCGAGCCGAGCAAACTGATGAATGACAGTTAATACTGTTTGTTTAACTCATTAACACCCAAGTATGATTGATCATCAATGGGTGGCGTAGTCAACAGAAGTTGAACGAAGCGTTGAGATGGGAGTATAAGATAACAGGATTATATCCAACTTGGACACCTTAAGGCGAACGCCTAATACAAACCTAACCTTGACTATTAAAAGCCATAAGCCTAGTAAAAGTGACAGCATTGTCAAAGACATTAAGTAACCTCAGACCACCTGAACAACTTCCCTAGCAGAAGCAGGAAGCAGGATGCAGCAACTTATCATGAAACCCGATACTACATTTAGTATGTAACCTAATGATTGATGGTGTCCCAAGGGACCAGAAGTTTATGAGGACAACCTACAGATGAGTAAGAGTACAAATAATGAACTGAGACATTAAGCATTAAGAGCCTACGAGCCAAGGATGTTAACCACATCAGAGCCCGAGGCGCAGTAAGTTATAAGAGAGCTTGTCAATTAAGCCACGAAGGGACTACAATTTGTAGATATGAACGGTTACCAAACCTATAACTTAGAATGGGAAGATATTACCAAGAAAGGGTACCAATGAGAATATTGAGATAATGCTAAGGACAGGAGCGGAGAACGAACCATGCCTTTTAGGGTGGGGATACCTCTCCTTGTTGTGAGGCCATGAGTGGGAATGAACCCCTCAAAGGGCTTTCACTTATTAGAGGTGAAATACACTTTATTTAGGAAATGGGAACCATGAACCTTGAGATTACTTTAGAACATACCAGATACACTTGAGTAATAAGGTAGGTTGCAGAGATAGACCCCATATCCAACACCCAGGATGTAAGAATTAGTAATGGTCAGAGATAAACATGGTGACTGCACAGTATGGCACGTCAATTAATCAATGCTCAGAAGAGATTGTGATTCAGTGGAAGACTTGTTTAGTAACCAATTAAATCACATGTAGATAACATCATTAAGGATGAAAGAAAGAGAAAGAGATTTGCCTACTTACGAATCTGAGATTGGAGCAGATCATCTTCATATCAAGAGTCAACTATTTTACAACACCGTACGGCAACCGCTAATACCGGAATGAGAGAACTCCCAGTGTGTTTACACCAAGAAGGGATTGAGTATAAGGTAAGACATTAGAATAAGTAAATAAGAGGTTGCACCATTAATGGGCAACATGGTAAAGGCCAACTACCACGGTAGTAGTAGTCGTGAGTACAATATTAGATAAGTGGATTAAGTCATGGTGCGCGGTAAGGCGACCATTATGTATGAGCCGTCAAATATTGACACTGAGGCAATTAGATTTATGAGTTAAGATTAGCATAAGTAAGAAAATAAGATGGTAGACGAACTGAGCGTTGATGCCAGTAGTCTGGACCTGGTTAGGTAAGATTTCGCAGGAAGCACACTACCCATTCCTTAAGGAACTGGAAGTGCTTTCCTAATAGAATGAATATGAGAACAAGATAAGAGGCTCTACGGAAAGAGACCTCAGATATTAAGTGACCGAATCAATACGGAATACAGGAAGGAGCTAGAGCATACCATAACCAAGGACACAGTAAATGGATTTTCCTTGATTAACATCAAGAAGAACAATAAATGTTATTATGGAACGATGAAGAGGAGATCGACAACAGAATACTTCATAATTAGCAATAGCTAAACGTGTGACGGACACTATGAGTTTACTAAAACGAGACGTGGGACGACTGCACCCCACAGGGGCTTGCAGGCCTGACACGCTCATTTATGAGTTAGTTGGGTAAGTAGTAATGTACCAGTAAGGTACCCCATGCATGTGAACGAATGGTGTAAGGAACGCGGGAAGTAGTCGACTCCGTACCACCGACAACGACGCAAGATCAGACCAGAGCAGCTACTACCACAAACAGTCGAAGAGAAGAGCTCAGTTGAACCAGCAACACAGAGGAACCAGAGAACAAATAATTAAGGACTATGAAGTGCGAAGAGCACGGATTATTAAGTACAGACATTGGATATGTCTTAAGATGTAAGGGATTAAGACTGTAAAGCGCATTATGCACTAAACAGTAGTTTCAGGCTAAGAATCATCCTCAGACCAAATGTCAGTTGGGGAGAACAATTTAGACATTCGAGAAAATACTAAGAGTTTAGCATAAGATCTTTAAGGAGAATTGTTAGACGAGTTACAACTCATTAAGGCCGTGTATATATAAAGATAACACGTGTCCATTGAGACAATTAAGCCTAAGATTATTAGAGTCGCGCAGCGGAAGCTAGCAGACCACTACTTTGAGATTAGACCAAACTAAGTTAAGAATACGGTATAAGCACCGTTAAGAATCCTCGATACAGAGGCTAAGTCATTTCTGATCGAGTTATAAGTAAGATATATGACGTGGAGCTAGAATGCTTGGTAAGAATTAGACATCTTGAACTTATGTTCAAAGATGATGTGACGCTGATTACGTCGCGTAATCCTTTTAAGGGGGGTAGAGCGAAACCGCTTAGCGTATGTTTGTGTACTGAGTACATAAACTACGGTGTGCATAGCACAAAATAATTTGAGAATATGTTTTACATAACATTTTGAGATAAATCATGGTTATTACACACAGAAGATGTAAATACCATACATATTAAGTACCTATCTTGTTTACTCCGGTGTGAGTACAAGTTAAAAGAATTAAGGAAGAGATTAAGGAGACTTAAGGAATAAGGAATATATGAGGTATAAGTCGATATGAGACTATGTGTGAGATAAGAATAAGATAACACTATGAGATATCATTTGATATGATTGTGAGTTAGGATATGGTAATGCTATGTGGTATGAGACAGTGAGAGTTGGTTTGAGACTGATATAGAATTTAGTAGGAATTTAAGTCTGGAGGTAGTTACTAAGAGATGAATTGAGAATGTTTGATGGACTTAGTCCACACTTTGGAGATGTATTGATTATGATTAGAAGAACTAAAAGATAGAAAATTGGACATGAGTGAATTAACTGATGTTTGAAAATGACGTGGGAGGTGGAACTTGATTTTCTAGGGATCAAGGGAAACCGAACACAAATTGGAGTGGAAGGATGGTTCTACACTGATGCTGATCACATCAGGGAAGGATTATTCCTGAAACTCCCTACTAGTGGTCACAAGTAAATCACACTAAGGATAGAGGCCTTAGGATATAAAAAAAAATGAAATTGGAGTTGCTTGTATTTTTAATTAGAGGAATTATTCCTCACATGACCTCGTAAAAAGGATTACCTTTTTACTGAGTCTCGCCCATGAAGTCGAGGACGCACGAGCCTTTGTCTTCGGACCGGTGACATGGGGAGAGCAGCGTGTTTTGTATTCTAGCCCATGGTGACGAGGACGAATGAGCCATTGTCTACGGACCGGTGACATGGGAGAATACGTTGGAAGTTATGTGAATGTTTTAATCATCAAAAAGGAACAAAAGGAATTTTGAGTGCTACCATGCTTAAGCATGTTGTGTGATATTTAAGTATAAACATGGTGGATCCAATGATCCAATGAGATTAAGTATACATAAGTATGATCTATATGATCTAAGGAATGAGGTAAGACATGTATTCTAATGAGATAAGATGCATGGGAACTTTGGGGACAAAGTTCTTTTAAGGGGGGTAGATTGAAATACCCCAAACCTAAGTATGCTAAGTAAACATCAAATCATGATGTATTAAGGCTAAAATATGCCTTAGAAAGATTGGTAGACAATTCTAACCAAGGAAAACACAAGAAAATGCCTTAAGGGCAATCAGGGCAAAAACGTGCTCTAAGCTTGGAGAGACTTGGGTGAGTACCCAAATATCATGATAAGACCTTAGTAATATTCTAATGGTCATTTTAAATCAATTAGCAAAGAAAACCAAGCTTGAAAACAAGTTAAAACGCAAAATGTGCTTTAAGAAGTCTTAAAGCACATTTTTGAGAAATTGTCTTAGAATTGAGTTTTGAGTGGCTAAATGTCCATCATTACTCTTTAATCAATATGTGTACTAATTAGTATCACATTAGGAGGTCTAAATCAATGGGAAATCAAAAATTTCCCGATTATGTGCCTTGATTAGTGAATAGTAACTATTTAGTGACTAGTTTAGGTTTTAATCAATATAAGTCAATTAATTGGTCAACAAAGACCATGTTGGCCTTATATTAAGAGGGTGGCCGGTTTTTAAGTGGGGAGTCACCACATGAGTCACCATAAGTAGTCAAATAAGAAAGGAAAAGAAGAGTAAGTAAGAAAGTTACTATTTGCTTTATTAAAGCAAATATCACATATTAGCCACCTTTCTTCCTCTCTCTTCATTTCTCCTTCCTTCCACGATTTTTCTTTCTCCTTCCTTGCTCCAAACCGAGAGAGCTTCTTCCATGGGTGCTCCACCTTCAAATGCTCACCAAGTATTCATCTTTGCTCCAAATCAAAAACTAAGTGTAGATTTCTCTTAGTTAGGCCAAGACCTATCTTCCTATCTTTTCAAATCTTTCAAAGCTCCATTTTGGTGCCATGAGAAAACTCCATTGATGGGGGAAAATCAAGTTTGAAGAGCTCATTAGCTTCTCCATTCTCTTAAGGTAAGGAAAATGTAAGAAAAACCATGTTTCCACCATTTCTACACATTACCGAAAATTCCTTCTCATGGGGATTCATTTTTATCCATTGTTCTAGCTTGATTCTATTCTCCAAGGGCTAGAGGAGGTCCTACTTAATTCATATCCAAGCTTGCTTTGAGAATCCAAGGTAAAACATTCAGTTTAATACCTTAGAACACATTTTTAACCTAGGGTTTACTCCTTAAGGTTAGTGTATTGTTTAGTGCTCATATGAGTCATTGGTTATTGATTAGAACATTGGCAAGAGAAGTTTTGAGTGGTGGCCGATATTCATTCAAGAAGAAGGTCTAAGGAGGAGATTGAGATAAGCTTGAGGAAACAAGGTAAAATGCTTACCTAATGGTGGTTTAAGATTAAGGAATGAGTTTTAGATAAATACCAATGTGGCTTAGAGCTTACATTGTGTATTGGGTTATATAACCTAAGGAAAAGAACTTAAACAAGCTTATGAACTTGTGATTAAGGAGCTAATGAGAATGGGTTAGTAATATAAGTTTAAGGTGGATTTTAAGAGCATTATAACTACTATGAGATTGATGATGTATTTGCAGGTTGAAAGCTTATATATGTGGGAATTCAGTGTTTAAGTTTAAGTCATTTAAGGGCCTAAGAGCCATGTCATTTAAGAGCCTTAGTGCTATGCAATTTAAGATTATTGCAATATATTGAGTATGATGTGAATAAGTTGATTTGGGCGAGAAAATAAGATGAGAAAGGACTTGGTGTGTGTGTGAGATTATTGTGTGAGAAAAACAATGCATTTGGGCATGATAAGATACTAGAGGAGCTATGGCGAAATTTGAGTAGAAAATAAGTGTTTAGGCGATGGTGGTGAACTAAAATGACCTAGGATTTACTAGGAATCATTATGAGGAATTTGAGTGGAGATTAGTTAACTAAGGAGTTCTTGAGGTTTAGGATGACCTAGAGATGTCTAGGAGGAGTTAGAGGAATGGTGAGTGTTTTGAGCACACCAAAATCATGAGATGAGGAATATAAGACTTGAGCATGAGTTTAAGGAGAAGGGGCAATGATTAAGGTGATTTGAGTATATTCTAAGGGAGTTTAATGACTAAGGAAGTACTAGGAATGTTCTATAGGTTGTCTTGGTGAAAAAGGGTGAAGTTAAGGTATTATAATGACTTAGGTATCACCATGGAAGATTTAAGAATCAAGAGAATGTAATTGAGTATTTAGAACTTAGGCAAATGTTGGTAAACAACTAGGAAGGAAATAAGGTGTTGGTGTATGGAAGCTTAAGCTTGTGAAGGAACTTTTAGTAAATGCTTGAAAGAGTTTTAGATAGTGAGAGATGCTTGGGAGATGATGTTATAGTGGTGAGGAAAACATTGGCATAGTGGTTACATTAAGTATGAACCACCACCTAGAAACCTAGAGGAAAGCATTACAAGAGTAGCATTATTGCAAGGGAAATGCATAATGACTAAGGTGGATTTTGGTGGATGATTTAAGGTATTTAAAGGAGGTTATAAGGTGGGTTTAAGGTGCCAAGATGGTGTTGGACCTATTAGGACACTTGTGGAAGAGTTTGGAATTGGAAGAGCAATTTAAGAGGAAAATCTGTAGTGGACCGACCCAGGGTCCGACCCAGTTTTGGGTCGGTCGGACCTTGCTAACCCAGCAGAAATGTTTCGGCAATAGACCGACCCATAAGGATGGGTCGGTCGGTGGGTCGGTCGGGCAAGATTTAATGAAGGAAAATGGGTTCGGTAAGGGACCGACCCAGAGGGTTGGGTCGGTCGGTCTAGCTCTGGGTCGGTCGGATGAGTTTCAAGAGACGGAAGAGTTTCTGTAATGGACCGACCCAGGGGTTGGGTCGGTCGGTGGGTCGGTCGACCCTTAACACTTAGAAAAAAAAAAAGAAATTTTGAATTCTAAGAATGGTAATGGGTAATGAGGAATACCTTTGGTAGGGTGGTAATGATTAGGACCCTAAGAACTTAAGAGACTAAGTTAAGTTAAGTATAAACTTGAAAGTTTAAGATTAAGTGGTAAGACTTAAGAGGTGTTAGGTTGGAGTCATTAAGGGTTAAGTAAGTTAAGTAAGTTAAGTAAGTTAAGTAAGTTGAACTAAGTTAAGTGATTAACAACCTAAAACTGAATGAATGTTTTAGGACTTGGGATTTGGACTCCGGAGGAGAGTAAGCAACCGAAACGACCAACGGTGAACGGTACAGTTGTTTCTTCTTATGACCTGCTTGCTAACGAGGTGTCCCTCGGCTTGTGTGCTATTTGCTTTGTGTGCTCACTAAACAAGATAAAGCATGCAACCGGATATATATATATATATATGTTGTATTGTTGTGTGATGTTTGAAAACTAACACAACATACCGTGAGAACTTACTAACCAATGTTAGTAAGGAATTGAGTGAGACTAAGGAACGCCCCCCAATGAGGGACGATATGAACCGAAAGAGGTTAACCAACAAACTGGTCTTGAGTTAACTACTAACTGGAACTTGAGTGAGGAAACCCGGGACCGATCTCCGGTCATGCATGCTAAGGAAAGGGAGTCGGTATCTATAGCAGATTCGACTTCCGCTTAAGGACTTGTTTCGGACTTGTGCCTAGGGCCGGTTGCCGGCTCAGCTACGCTGGACTCCCGTCCAGAGTAGGTGGCGTTAAGATGGTGCGGTGGATCACCTAAATCCCAGGTTCGATTTAGATACGGCCAATCCCTTCCAGGAAAGGTTTGTATATAGAGATTAAGATTAAGATTAAGATTAAGATTAAGTTAAGTTACAATCATTCCTGTTTAAAGGATGATTGTATTATTAAGATTAAGATTAAGTTAAGTTACAATCATTCCTGTTTAAAGGATGATTTGTATCATTAAGATTAAGATAAGTTAAGTTACAATCATTCCTGTTTAAAGGATGATTTGTATTATTAAGATTAAGATTAAGGTAAAGTTAAGATAAGTTGCAACCATTCCTTTTTAAAGGATGGTTTGTAATATTAAGATTAAGATAAGCTACACCCACTCCTGATTAAAGGATGGTTGTTTCTAAGATTAAGATAAGAATCAGATTGAGGTAAGTTAAGGATGGATTAAGATTAAGAGAGAACATTACTTAGGAGTTAAATAACTAACTCTCTAATTAAGGGAACGCATTTAAGTCGTTCGTTGTGTGTGAACTTTGATTGTTCATATCTGAGTTGTTGTTACTGCACTTTCTATTATGTTGTGCATCTAATCAACCTCCATGCTATCGACAATTAGTCGTCGTAGCCACGTTAGCTTGGGGGCCATGAGAGGATCGTACCAGCTTCGTGCTGACCCCCTCGGGGCTTCTTTTTACTACACAGGTGAACATCAGGAGGCGGCCGTCGCGAGAGTAAGAAGAGGACACAAGTGTTAGGGATTAAGTGTGACCTACGAGCTGTGCATGTACACTCGTATGGCAATTGAGTTAGTAAAATGTATAGGTTGTGAGAGGATTGTAAGAAGGTTATGTAAATGGTTAAGGTTGTTAGACTAATGTTCGGTATATTCTGTAGTCAGACCGTGGCAAGGTCCTGGATTGTAAAGAATTCCGCTGTGACTGTATGTATATATGCTGTTAAGTTGCGAGACCACAATTGGATTAAGTTGGGGTGTTAAGTAACTCAAGTGAGCTACGCTCCAGAGCATACAGTAGTCATCCAAATGACAACCATAATGCGATAATGTAAGTATATGTGTGGAAGCTAATATGACAGTAAATACCATATAAGTTGGTGTTATACAATAAGTAAGAGCATGGTACGCAGCAAGCGACCGTTGTATAAGTGTTGTTAAATAATGATATGGCAGATATGAGCAGTTATGAATTAAATTCAGTGGTGATGCAAGGTAAGTGATGATAAACAAACTAGGCAGTAAGCCAGTATTACGAGATCAAAATCTCAATGAAACACAGTGTGAATTCCGTTGCGAATCGCATGAGAGATTTGCTGTCAAGAGTTTACGCCTCTGCACTCTGTATGACTGAGTGTTTTGGTATTGCACTTGTGCAGTAATGATAGAGTGGGATAGCTAGGAATTGGAAACATGTTAATTGTGGAGGAATAATGTTATAATCGCCGATGCATAGGAAATGCAAGGCCGCACCAATGAAAGAATACATGTACAGAATCAAATGTGGATGCATGATTAAGAACAAGTGACAGCAATAACACGGAATACTAGATATCGGTATGGAATATACCTCAAGTGTGGGAAATAGCTGAGGGAGCACTACACACTAGGTAGTAGCTCAATCTCAACCGACAGTAAGTCGGAAGGGAACAATTCAATCATTGTGAAATACGTACCAGTTTACGCAGTAAGTTATTATGGAAGTGGATAGAAAGTTTATAACTAACCGAATTCGCTAACGGTAAGACATACCATGCGTCGGTTGAGAAACCATTGTTACCAAGATAAATGTGATAAATGGGAGGTGAACAATATATAAACATAATGAATGGGCAAACTGAGCCTACAGTTATTAGAGTTTCGCAGCAGAAACTAGTGAGCCAGTAATTCAAGTGTAGAATGTGCATGGTAAACATGATGAATGGCTAATTATTAATGCCTAGAAGCCTCACAGGCCAGAACCGAAACCAGTTAAGAGTTAAAGCAAACTCCAATGAGAATTCTTGGTTTAGGAACTAAACCGCTAATATTGGTTAGATCCTCTAATCAGAATCCATTGTATAATAGACCGCGTGGAAGATGAAGTACTTCACGACGGCAAACGTTTTAAACCATGATTAAGTGATTGATTACGTGGGCGTAATCCCTTTTAAGGGGGTAGAGCGCAAAACCACTTAGTGTGTATTACCGTACAAGTGTACGTGACTCTGTTGTGCATAGCACAAATAATTTTTTTGATGATTGGTGCGTGTGTACGTAAACATACGCATTCATTCATGGTTTAATTATGGTAATTGCGCACAGTAGATGCGAATACCATTGTGATAAGTGTGTTTATTTGTTAACAGTTGTGTGTGATGGTACAAGTGTGGGAGTAGAGAAACTCCGGGGGAACAAAAACCCCGACAGTGTATAAATGTGAAACTGTGTGTTGTATTTTGATAAAATATGCGTATATTATACTATAGTGTTTTTATGAAAGGGTATGAAATCGACTAGAACGTAGTGAGAATAATTCCCTAGGTAACAACTTAAAGTGAATGGAAATAACTGATAGACGAAGTTCTATCCCTTGGAGATTATGATCATGATTAGAATGATTAAAAAGATAGAAAATTGGAAATGAGTGATTTATTTGATGCTTGAAAATGATGTGGAGGTGGAACCTGATTTGCATGTGATCAAGGAAGCCGAACACAAATTGGGGTGGAGGATAGTTCAACACTGATGCTGATCACATTAGGGTGGATGATTCTTGAAGCTCCCCTTAATGGTCACAAATAACCACGCTAAGAAAGAAGCAAAGAGCATAAGTTGGACTTGGAGTTGTGTGTTTTCAAAAAGGATTTTGAATTGGTATTTATAAACGTCGATAGATACTTTACATAATTAAAGTTCTCTTACTTAATCTCACGAGGAAAATTTTCAAATTTAAGTGATTGTTTTGATCTCCCAAAGGCACGGGGATGGAAGGTGTCCATCGTGACCGGGTTCTGCGGGATCACAGTGTATATCAAATATATTTTGGATTGTTATACATGCTAAGACATGTTGTGGTAGTGTAATAAATATTATTTTGACCTTGAGTTCCAAAAGTGTATGTTATCAAGACCTATGAGTCTCAAATGTTGTTTGTTACATAGCCTATGTGTCTAAAGGATGTTATGTTATCAAGACCTATGTGTCTAAATGTTGTTATGTTACCCAAGACCAGAGAGTCTAAGGGTTGTTATGTATGTGCCAATATTGTTAAGATACCCGGACCATTGAGTCCGAGGTTATCATGTGAGTATGTTTATGTTTGTGGATGTGAATATGTTACCCGGACCATTAAGTCCGAGGTTGTGATGTAAAGTATGTTTGGTTATGGAAGTTTATTTCCAAGTGATTCCTGCTTCTAAACCAAAAGATGTGTGAGAAGTGTAAACTTCGAGGACGGAGTTCTTTTAAGGGGGTAGATTGAAATACCCCAAACCTTGATAGGTTGTTAAACATTTAACTATGGTATGTAAAGGCTAAAAAGTGCCTTAGAACATCAGTGAACAATTTAAACCATAGTAAAATGCAATAAAGCACTAAGATACAGTTTGAGCAAAACATGCTCTAAGCTAGAGTGAACTTGGTTGGACCCAAAGAGCCTACCAAGACTTAATAATATTCAATTATGATTAATAAGGCATATTAAGTCCTTAGGAACCTTGGTAGACAATTAAACCCAACAAAACACAAATAAATGCCTTAGAGTCAATATGAGCAAAAATGTGCTCTAAGCTTGGGATAAATTTGTATAGACCTAAAGGTCATTATACCTTATAAATATGTTAATGAACATATTAAATCAATTACTAAAGAAAACCAAGCTTGAAAAACAAGTTAAAACACAAAAATGTGCTTTAAGGAGTCTTAAGCACATTTTTGAAAATTGTCTTGTAAATAAGTTTTGAGTGGCTAAATGTCCATCATTACTCTTAATAAATATTGTACTACTTAGTATCACATTCGGAAGTCTATATCAATGGGAAATCAAAAATTTCACGACTATGTGCCTTGTTTTTGTGAATAGTACTATTATAAGCTAGTTGTGTAACATATGTTATTATAAGTAATTTAATTGGTCAACTAAGACCAAAACACCCTAAGTAATGATGGGGGCCGGTTTTATTAAGTGAGTCACCACTATATAAAAAAAACAATTAAGAAAGGAAGGAAAAGAAGTAAAAGAAGAAAGTTACTTTAGTACATAATATCTTCTAAGGGTAAACTCCAATCTTCATTCTCTCATTTCCTCCACTTCCCACCGTCTTCTACCTCCCTTCTTTCTCTCTTCGATTTGCTATAGTACCACACAAGAACTCCATCTTTGAATGCTTGTAACTCCTAGCTCCATGGTCCAAATTCATTTCAAGACCACATTCTTCTAGTTGGAGGCTCTCTACACTTCTCTCTTTTCAAATCTTCAAGAACTCAATTTTGGTGCCATGGAGATTCACCATTGAAGGGAGCTTGAGCTCATATTTTCTGCCTTGTCATTCTCTTATGCTTCAAGGTAAGGAAAATCAAAGAAAAACCATGTTCCTCTCATTTTGGTACATGTCCGAAAATTCACCATTATGGTGTCTTCTCTTGTTCTTTCATAGCTTCATTCCAATCATTCAAGGGTTTGGTGGAGACCTCCTTGTCACATAATCAAGTTCTCTTTCAAATGCTAAGGTAAACTTCTATTTTTAGTGTATTAAAACACTTATGTTAAACTAGGGTTTGTATATGAGTTTAAGTGTGAATTCTTAAGCTCATACCCATTATAGTATATGAATAGAAAGTTGACAAGTGATCAAACTCCTTGCTGATTTTCGGTACAGGAACAGAAAGAAGTTTGAGAGGAAAAGAGGTAAACAAACTATCTCAATGTAGTTTAAATGCCTTAGGAAAATGAGCTTGATTTGCTTAACAAATACCTAAAGAGCCAATGGTGAATGACCTAGTAAAATGCTCTTAAGGAAACTATTAAGGGCATATGTGTTGTTGGATGTAATGCAGGTCAAAGGCAATATGTATGTAACACCCCTCTCCATAATCACTATAATCTCTCACGTTGCAATAAATAAAACGTCTCACAGCGAACAAAATACCAGCATTACAAAACCACTCGGGTGTCACCGGCCATTACTCGCCCACGCGAGCAACGTAGCCAAACTACATCCAACCTCCAAAATAAACAAACTGCTAACCGCAGTGATAACGAGAAATTCCTATACATCATACTAAATCCATAAAATCATAAACATCGACAAGTGAGCGTCTACCCAAACCTGAAAATACACAACCTTACCATAGACATACACATCTTCATTGCTATACAACATCTCCAATTTCCCTGTTCCTGCTCTTCAGCTCCGACAATGATCAACAACCTGTAATGGTGTAGTATCAGCGAGAGACGCTGAGTATGCCGGGCCTGGACCCTAAGGGTCACTTGTCATTTTAACCATCTTATTATTATCTAGGTTCGCGCTTTACCATTTTACAGATATATTCAATACTGTAATAAACATGCATAATAAATTTAACCATCCATCCAAGTATCCATAAACATTCAACCATTCCAAATATCCAACATTCATTTAATATTCCATACAACATTTATATATCGAACGTATCGAGTAATAACAATTATGTACAATGTACATTCGCCGTAGCGTACAGTTTTCATATTTAATTTACCTTAGCCTCGTAGGCTCCATCCAACCATCACACACAATAAAATAACCACAAGTATAACCAATGAACAACAAAGCGAAACAACGAGAATAATAAACAAGTATTAAGTCTCCGTCCATGGTATTGTTCGCCACTGTATAAGTCCAATTGTTTTAGTTGTTCAGTTATACCTAGTGACAATGTCTCGTTAAAACGACATGTCTCTAGTTACCCATATATATGGCGGGTCACCCACGGCAGTAGCCACTCCAACGGTAGAGGTCTCCGACAACGAGCCCTCTAGCTCACGGGAAATTTTCTTGATACTTACGGACCCGTACGCGGACATCCTGGTATCGTTTTTGTGATCACACGCGCGCACCAGAGCCACATCCTCTTGGCTTTACTTCCGTTCCATTAATTAATTAATTATACCATCGCATCGCATTACCAAATTTTCTAACATAGCAGACTAAGGTCATTAGTCCAATCCGGAGTTTGTAAACTCAGGATCCAGTGTTAGATACGAGAGCGGCGTATGAAAAGGCCAATGCTCCGTACAAAAGTCTCAGATAATATTATATGTTATTATCAGTGCTACAACGTTTTTACTTACGTTCCTTATATCTCATATGATAGCACCATAGTCGCTAGTTCGTTTTATATATTATGGTTCATATATGCGAACTGATACTGTTAACTCAACAACAGTAAATAATAAGCAGCTATAAATATACAATTCATGCTATTAATTAACACATTCAGACAATCAATCTTGTCACAGATCACATAGAGTCTAAACTGAGGAAGCCCTAAGAGACAATCAGAGACACATAACAACATACAAGTTATATCAACCAAATCCGAGCCCAGGAGCAACCTTAGGACAACTCGGATCAAACCCCTTTACATACCGTTCACCCTGATTGTATTACGGTGGAGTATGAATCAGCAAGATCCTATGCTCCTGTAGTCCGCGAGCTGTCAAGCGTCCTTGTCAGAAGTATACGCTAAAACTGTAATAAAACTATAAGTCAGTCTCCATGACTAACTACATCCGGTATTTCCGAATAATAAGTAACCCCGACAGTTCACCCCGTTTCTACAGTTTTGTTACGGGTTTCCTCAAACAGTCGGTTTTGTTACTAAACGTGTACATCAAAATATTTCAACTGTTAAGTTTAATTCCCTTATTTCTTTTAATCTCATCCACCAATAAACATAGGTACATAACCTATAGTTGCATGTATGCATGCATGATTATATCATATCGTATTATTTTTTTTTATGTATCATTTATTATATTATATTATTTTTTCCCACCATCCAAAACTCATAACTTATAGTTCATAACTATATTTTTTTTAAATAACCCACCATTAATCATATGTTTTCCAACCAAAACATATATCCACCTTATATACATTATCCTTGTGTATGTATATTCACCACGTAGGTATTCCCATGAGTTTAATAAACTCTTATATTTTATGTTACTTTTTATCATCTTTTATTAGATATTATTCCCATTAGTTGTATTATATCATACAACTTATATTAAGATTCTTATCCTAACAGAGTAACATTTTATGTTGTATAATTACAAACTCCTAAGGTTTATTCAATAAATCCTTAGTTTATAAATCTCATTTATTTATAGTTTGTCACATTCTTTAATGTGAATACCTTCCTTATATTAATTCCCTCAAACCACCTTAATACCATATAACTGTCATAACATTTATAACATAGTAGGCCATAGTCTAAAATTCATTTTCCAATTCTAATATCCGGTATAGCCCTTGAATTTATTTAAATTCCCCTTTTGACCACATACATTCTGTAATGTTATACCAAAATACTATATACCTTTGATATGATATTTTTAGTTTCCCTTAACTACCCTTAGTTTTTATGCAAAACTATTTATTATGCCTCTTAGGCACCTTAGGAAAATCTTAATCTTTTCCATAAACCATAATTTCTTTATTTACAAAATCACCCCTTTCTTTTTACCATGTTATATACCATTTAATATAACATTTCTAACTTATAAAAGAGCATAACCAATGGTCATTTTTGTAAATTCCCAACAGCCCTTGTGCTATTTCATAATTGCCATTTGGCCCTATTTAACATATAGTTTTACCATATCATTAAAACCATATTTACACATCTCTTAATAAATACCCTATATAATTCTAAAAATCTCCAAATTTCACCAAGGGTTATAAATATCCTTATTAACCATATACTCTTGGTATTTACCATCCACCATCTTATTTTTCTCCAAAGTTCATAATGGCTAATAACTAATATATAATATATAGTTCATTTTAATTCCAAAAACACCCAATAAATTCCTAAAATTCCTAATAGCTCATGGGTGTTTTTATAATACCATTATACACCCCTTCTTTTTCGGTAATAACATATTTACCCCATATGTTAAAAATATTACCATAAGATACTTATCTTTATAAAACCTTAATAAGTTATCTAACTGATTTATTTTGGTAAAAACCTAGCATATGGTCAAGGTTGACCTCCTTAATATTTCCTTGACCATTAATTCCTAATAATTACGGTTTGCACCCAAACTTTCTAGAAATCACCATTTAACCCCAAAACTTTATAAAAATCATAAACTTTATTTACTCCTTTAACCTCTAATTTTCGGCCTTATTTTATAAAGCCCTTAAATTTAATTTAATTACACTATAACCCCTTATTCATTTCGGTAATAATTATAATATCACCTAAACTTAAATAAAAGCTTGTAAATGCATAAATAAAATGGCCTAAAATACATGGCCTTATTGCAAACATTTGCTCACAAAATATTACACATAAATGTCCCGAAAATACTTGTAGATCTCGGCCTCGCCATATATTTTTATTTAATTACCAAACTTCCACATAATGTCTTAAATTTGACATTTATGTAACTTAATCACTTAGATAAATTTACTAACCCTTTTCTTTAAACATTTTAAGGTCAAAAATGACCTTACTTTACTTCTTCACTCACGACAACAATGTTAGAAATAGCTTAGAGCATTTTAACTTAGCAAAGTTAATGTTTAAGTGATTTATACCTTGATTTTGCTTAGGTAAATCCTTGTTTGGATTCACCACCTTAAGGAGAATTTCTCCAAAGCTTCTCTTACATGTTTTCAAACAGAAAACAAGGCCTAGTCAGTCTCCAAGAAAGATCTAACCATAAGAAGTAATTTAAGTCATGAAAATCATGGATTTTTACCTTAGATCTTCAAGCTTGATATAGATCTACTTCGGCCCTATTTTTCCAGAAGAGAAAGAGTATCAAAACACTCTCAAGAACAAGGTGTAAAACCGTGGTGAATTAGCTTGGAAGATAGCTAAGTTTTACCTTGTTTAAGATGCCAAAAATGGGGTTTTTGGCTTGGATCTAGCTACTCCTTGTAGATATTGGTATACAAACTGAATATACATGAAAAAGAGAAGAAAATAAGGCTAGGAACAAAGTTTCACAGCCGAATTTGAAGGGAATCAAAAGATATGAGCTTAAAGCACATTTTTACCTTAAATGGTCAAGACTTGGACTTTCCTCCTTAGATCTGGGTATGGCCGAAAATATTTCTTCATTTAACCTCCAAGACTCTCTACATAGATGTATAGAAAAGGTTGGAGTCTAGATCAATCGATAAAGGAAAGAAAGATGAAGAAAATGGGCATTTTTATGCCTTAGGAGCTTACCTAGAGCTTGAGCTCTCTCCAATGGAGTTTGGAAACTTACCTACGGTTGACGAGGAGCCAAATAGAGAGTTTGGCAAGGAGTCCCACGTTTGGAATGGGACTAATGAGGCAAATGACCTAATTTTGGCTTTAAACACATTTTTTGCATTTTTTATGACTTTAGTGAATTGATGACTCACCAAGGCTGATTGGAGTTGACTAATTGAAGCTCAATCAGTGGAGACAAGGGACAAGGCAGCCGGCCATGATAAGAGGGAGTGGGTGAATTATTTGATTCAAATTTGAATGAATAATGGACTAATATGTTACTTTAAGCAATTAATGAATATGTGACTCACCACATTTGTCTTGTTCTTGTTTGGAGCTTGAAGCACCGTGTAAAAAGGGGAAAGGAGAGGCTCCATTCGGCTGGCTCTCACATGGGAAGGCAAGTGGAGACCACCTTTTTGTTTTATAAGGTAAAGTATGTTTTTTTTGTTATTTTATGTAAAAGGTGTATATTAAATTGTCACATGGGTCTTGTATCT
Source organism: Limonium bicolor (assembly GCA_023374045.1). Taxonomy (NCBI): domain Eukaryota; kingdom Viridiplantae; phylum Streptophyta; class Magnoliopsida; order Caryophyllales; family Plumbaginaceae; genus Limonium; species Limonium bicolor. Next base: position 171,552,053 of record CM041782.1, read on the forward strand.
TGGTCTGTTAAGACTTAATTATCTGATTTTATGTAGTCCATTTCGTGGTCAATGGTCAACATTGACCAACTTAGTCAATGTTGACCCAAACGGGCCCCACATTAGGGTTTTATTAATATTTTAATATTAAATTTGTAAAAATTCATAAATTTCTGGAATTAAATTCCTAATATCATATAATATATGATATTTTATTATATATTAAAGGTATTTAAACCTTTTAGCCCATTTAAAACCAATTTAGAAGGCGATTACACAAAAACGTGCTTTAAGGAGTTTTAGTGCACTTTTTGTGTCGCAAGGTGTTTCTGAGCTCTGTTTTCTTTGACAACGGTTTTGTTGTGTTCCTTACATGATATTTGATCATGGTATCCAATTTTATATCATTTAGAGGTCATTAGACCTTTAAGGTTTCTTAGAGCACATTTTTGCCCTTTTTGACCTTGAAGCATGAAAGTGCTTTTTCTTTGTGTTGGAGTGTTTCCCAACAATTGTAATATGTTTAGTAATGTGTTAATATGCTTAGGACAAATTTTTAGGTCCTAAGTAGTTCATTTGGGTATTTATTTACCCTAAACAGTCAAAGGGTGCAACATCTCGTTTTGTGTTGACCACTGTTGTTCTCAGTTGACTTTTAAGGCATGTTTAGGCCTTAATTAATGTGATTAGATATTTAATCCATGTTTTATAAGTTTGGGGTATTTCAATATACCCCCCTTAAAAATACTTCGTCCCGAAGTCTCTCAATCCAATAGGTAAGTATATAAATGTATAACTACCCATTATTCTCCTAATGTATATCTATGTGATGTATCATTTACACACATCGTGTTGTGCCTATACAGCACATAGCCATAACTTTGTGGCATTAGTTCAATCATATATGGATATAGGTGATCCATCAGCACCATCATTTCCTATCAGTTCTACCAACCCTGACAACCGCCCTGAGGTGTCCATAATATTCCATTGTTCCGAATTCCATATCTAATGATTCATTTCGTATCTAGGCGATACCATATATAATCATTCTATAAAGCAATATGAATACATATCACAAATAGCATAAGAAAAGTGTCACACTCATGGTGTAAACACAACATTCATACAAGTATCTCGTAAGATACATACATACAAGTGTACATTACACACAAACAAACCAATCAACGCACGCCCCGCGTACCAACCATAACCAACTAAACCAATTCACTATATTCCATGCATACGAAACAATTCACATATCAACCAAACAAACCTCGTATGCCCCGCACACCACCAATTCTTTGTATGCAATGCATACTAATCAAACAAAATTTAGTGCACACATGTGCACAGCCAAGAGGCTCTACCCCCCTTAAAAAGGGTTACGCCCCCGTACCCCACAAGTATACCACAGCCGCTCAACAAGGAGCGCTGGATACTTGGCTCTCGAAGAGTTTACCAACTCGTGGATTATCCTCATATCAGAGAGACAGGTATGACTCTAGCCCTTCTGGGCTCCACAATACATAAAGGGTGAGGCACTAATCTATTTGTGCTCTCTCCCAAGTTCATTCTAATGGGCCCACTTGCTCCGTATGAGGTGCAGACCCATGAACATAGGCTCAATTTGCCTTTCTTTTTTTTTCCTTGCTGTGAATCCACTCGTTTGGATCACTAGCATATATGCGTGTGTTTTCTCTCGCTGACATTCAGTTTGAGATGTAATATGACATTTGGCTACTGTTAGTACTTAGTGCTCTTTGCACTTGTCTTTGTAATACTAAGACGTACCAGCCTATATGTCCACAAGGATGATGTTTGTCATCCATGTCTCTTGGTATTTTTGTTCTGGAGTAACACACTGTTATAGCTCTTTTCTTTTCTTTTTTTTAACACACTCGTGTTGATATCCACTTTATCTTTCTGCATTCCCACTAGATTAATAACTGCACGAGTGCAATACCAAAACACTCAGTCATACAGAGTGCAGAGGCGTAAACGCTCAACAGCTAATATCCAATGAGTCAAACAGAAAAGATGTGCGAATTATCCTATGAGTGGTACATTCCAAATCCACTGTTCCTTGCTTAAGGTATCTGCTATCATATAGCTTTATCTTTTCTCCTTGCGTAATCACGCGTTTATGTCCATATCATTTGGTAGATTTCCTCTGGATTGCAAGAATTTACTCGATCCTTATGAGGATTGTACATATTTTCGTCCATAATAGGTTTTCCTGTTGCTTTTTTTTTGGTTCCTGTCCTTGAACGGTTCCTTTATCTTCTCTGTATACTGTCCACTGTTCTCTGTTGAAGGTTCTCTTTTTTTTTCCTAGCCCGTTGGTTTAACTGCGGCTCTTCTCGTCCATCTTCGAGGTAATCTGTCTTACGGTCCGTAGTACGGAGTTGACTACTTCTCGTGTTCCTAACACTACTTGTCTACTTGTATGGGGTACCGTACTGATACATTACTACTTACCCAACTAACTCATAAATAAGTCTGTCAGGCCCACATGCTCCTAACGGAGTGCGGTCGTCTCATGTCTCGTTTAGTAAACTGGTAATGTCTGTCACACTGTAACACCCCAACTACAACCATACATTTAACAACACATTGCAGCGGAAACTCAACTCATCACATTACTTATTTCAATGGTGTTACACGCCGTTAACCACCCACGTGGCTAACAAGGCTAATACATGTACTTTGTATCGGTCTGATGGACTAGACTCCCGAGCAACTACACGTTACATTTGCTTCCCTTAACAACAACCCATATACTTTATACATTCCAACCGTACCAAGTATTTACAAACTAATGCCGATAACAATTTCGGTCTTACTACGCCTACAATGCTTACGCCATTTAAATGGCTACCCATGTATAAACATATACCCCGTCCTACTCTCGAACGGCTTCCAGCTCCTTGTACCTGAAATAGAAAAGGAGAGAAAGGGTGGCCCCCAAGGGGCTCAGCACCTTTGCTGGTATGGTAATCCCGCAGCCCACATGCTACCGGGCCACGCACAACTAATTGTCGTCTTAGGATGCAGTTGATTATATTTAAATCATGCATACAAACCATAAAAACACAACACTTTGCATACACCCAACAATATGGCTCAACATATATCCAACACATCCACACTTAACAAATCATCCAATGATTCCTTTAACCCTAGAGTGGCTCTCCTCTAAAACGGAGCTACTTCCTTAATGAACGACACGTACCCATTAATCGGGTTATCCTTAAACGCCTCTTGTCACAAACTGGGATTCATTTCCATGATCCACACACTCCATATCCTACAACATATCTCATTCCTCACATAACAAAACATAACAAAACCTTTCTTGTTTCGGCGTACACATGATAACATCGCATTCATTTTAAACACCTAACGTATACATATCATAGCATAGCAAGGGAAATTGCCTAGCACAATAACAACACAAAACACCATAAGGTCGGTTCACACAAGGAACCTTCCACCATAGTTAGTATACATAGTGAGCCTAGAGATTAATGCCAATCTCATGCTAAGCTCGTTACCAACCTCGTTACCGTCCAGTTATATCGAACGGTTAACTTAAACCCAAGGTGTGTCGGATATAGTAATCCCAAGCACACCGAAATAACATTTGTATGCCCCTGTGGCCCGACGTGAGTCAGTAAACTAGCTTTGGATAAGCTAAGGGAAGATTGAAACCAAATTGGAATACAACCTATACATACACCAAGAGAGTCGAACCGGATATGACATCGACTCCCGTCCTCACACGCGTGGCCGGAACATGACCGGACTCCTCACCCCCCATTAGTACATATACTTATAAATAAGTAGTTAGAGATCCATTATGGAGCCTACCACATCCACACACCATACGGTATCATAACCGAGTTAAGCACACAAGGGAGGTTCACACACTTGCATACAACAACAATATCCAAATAACTCACACATAGCCGTGGTTAGAACGTTCCCAAGGTTTGGGCCGTTAACTCCGAATACCGATCTCTCTCGTGTTCCTAGTTCTAGTTAGCTAAGGTTCGACACTTATTTGAGGTTAACGGTATCGGAGACCAGATGCGCCACATAAATGAATTACTATAAAGTCATTACATGTTTTAATCTTACAAGGTGGCAAACACTCAGAAAAACACATTGGCATACAAGCCGGTGTAATCCGGTAGGACACAGGTTGTAAGAAAACCGTACCTTTCACCACGGTCCACTATTTTGTGTCCTCCTAGGTTCCTCGAACAAATCCTGTACAACTGGTAACATCACAATTACTGTCATTAACATCGGGGTGACATGATTGTTTAATATCTAATGCCCATAGTTAACCCCATCATCCTGTTGTACTTAATTTATTTATGTGATCTTAAGTTCACAACTTACACATTCACTCTCACACTTGTTTATACTTCCAATGGCCTTTAAAAGTCACCAAACAAGGCCTAAACATCATCTAAAACCATTACCATTCAATTCCCCATCATTAGGAGCCTTAAACAAATTTTTTTCTTCATTGGGCAGTCCACAACAGATGCTACACGTTTCTTTTTTTTTCACTTCTCTGCACTGGACCTCCCCACAGGGGCGGTCCGTAGGGGCGGTCTACTGCAGAACCAATTTTCTAATGTGCTTTTCTCCTCTTTCTGAACTCCAAATTCATCCCAATTTTTTCCTATGCTTTACACATGTTCTCCCACATGTTTTAACATCTTTTGGGCACACTTAAACCCTCTCGAAACATCCCAAAAATTCCTTAAACTTTTACTCAACTTTTACTAAGTCCTTAACACTTAGAACATTTTTTCTTACACTTGTAACTTGTATTCTTGCCTAAAACTTCACCTAACCAAAGTACTCCCTCACTACCTTATAACCACCCTTTTAAACATCATTTGCACTACACTCATCCCCTTTACACACACTCCTCAAGTTTTTCCCACAAGTTCATAATTAAACCTTCACAAGGCGTTAACACTTTCATTGTTCACCAAACTTTGCACAAGACTTTACGACACCTCCACCATCACCTTGGTGTATCAAGAAGTCATCCATTAGTTCCCTAAATCTCCAAGACTATGCCTAAGGCATCTTAACATCTAAGAACACCATGATTCACCTTCTTCCACCATCTTAACACTTAACAATTTCCTAGTACCTTCTAGGTCTTAAAATCTCATTTCATCACATAAACTCCTTTGTTTATCAACTAAATTTTGCCATAGCTTCTCTTGTAAACTCTCACACCCAAACACTTAGGTTTTCACCTTTAGACAACCAAGAACACTTAATCACTTAATACACATTCCTTACACACAAACATATTGTTTTTCATCCTTTAACCATTCAAGACATTCATCTTTACAAGAAATGCCCTTTACACACAACTAAGCCTTTAACTACACTACATCACAATATAGTGCATAAACTTAAATTGCTTGGCTCTTAGGCCCTTAAATTGCATAAACCTTAAACACTGAATTTCCCACATAATAATGCCTTCAACCTGCAAGTACACACAACAATGCTCTCATGTATTTTTAGTCCACCTTGTGGATAGTTTTCTAGCTCATTTCCCATTGGCTCTTTAAGTCATTTACTAAGCAAATATAGCTCAATTTCCTAGTACAATAAACCACATTAAGAGAGGTCATTTACCTCTTTGTTTTCCAAGCTTTCCCATTTGTTTTCTCTTGTTCTTTCTTGGTTGAAAACCGGCAAGGAGGTTTTACCACTTGTCAATCTTCTAACCAATACACATATAAGGGTAATGAGCATTAAGTTTAATACTCAAACTCATAGTTAAACCCTAGGTTTACATAAGTGTCTTAAAACACTAAAATTTGATGATTACCTTTGGAATTCGAAAGAGAGCTTGGTTAAGTGGCAAGATAGGACTCCTCCTAGTCCCTTTAAGATTGAATTAAGCTAAGAAAATAGCAAGACAAGACACCATTGTAAGGTGAATTTTCGGTTACACAAGAAAATGGTGGGAACTTGGATTTTCTTTGATTTTCCTCACCTTGAAACAAAGGAGAATGACAAGGCATGGAAATATGAGCTCAAGCTCCTTCAATGGTGAATCTCCATGGCACCGAAATGGAGCTTTTGAAGATTTGAAAAGATAGGAATGTAGAGCTTACTCTAACTAAGACAACGGTAGTCTCGGAATTGAATTCGGAGCTTGGAGCCATGAGTTACAAGCATTTAAAGATGGAGAATGGCTACTTGCTGTAGCAAAACGAGAATGGAGAAGGGAGGATGAGGTTGGAGACGGTGGGAACCAAAAAGAACAGAAGAGAAAGTGAGGAGAGAGGTAAGTTTTGGAGATATTTAAGTTATAAAGCAAAAAGGTATCCTTTACTTACTTTTCTTTCTCTTTTAATTTGCAAGCCAAGTGTGATGACTCACACACCCAAAACCGTGGCCCCTTCAATATATAACTATATATGGCCTTTGTTGACCAATTAAACAACTTATGTTGACTTATAACTTAAACTAGCACTATTTGAGCACTATTCACAAATTAAGGTACATATTTGTGAAATTTTTGATTTCCCATTGATTTAGACTTCCTAATGTGATATAAGTATACACATGTTAATTAAAGAGTAATGATGGTCATTTAGCCACTCAAAACTCATCTACAAGACAATTTTTCAAAAATGTGCTTTAAGACTCCTTAAAGCACATTTTGTGTTTTAGCTTGTTTTCAAGCTTGGTTTTCTTTGGTAATTGGTTTAATATGTTCATTAACATATAATAAGTCTTGGTAAGCTTATTAGGTCTTAACCAAACTTATCCCAAGCTTAGAGCACATTTTAGCCCATATTGACCTTAAAGTATTTATTTATGTTTTGTTTGGTTTCATTGTCTACCAAGGTTGCCTAAGGACTTAATTAGCCCTATAAAATCATAATTAAATACTATTAAGTCTTGGTAGGCTCTTTGGTTCCTAGCCAAGTTCACTCCAAGCTTAGAGCACGTTTTTGCTCAAACCGTGCCTTAGTGTTTTATTGTGTTTTACCATGGCTTAAATTGTACAATGATGTTTCTAAGGCACTTTTTAGCCTTTAGATGCCATATTTCAACATTTAACCAACATATCAAGGTTTGGGGTATTTCACACACGGTTATTGTGAAGTATTCTGTTGTCAATCTCCCTTTGATGGATATCCTGTTTTCTTTTCTCTTCTTCTTCCCCTTTTTGTTTAATAGTTCATGGTATCGGTTATTTGGTAATAAGTGCTATTGCCCTGGAGGCATCAGTAGTAATTCGTGTCATTAATTGGCGTTATTTAGCTCGGTGTAAGTAAAATCCGTGCTACATTTAGCAAACCCGGTTCTCCTAACTCGGTCTCACTGAGTACAATACATATTCCTTTTCTTCCTGTTTATCATGATCATATCACCTCCATAGTTCATATTTGTTCCCTCATTCGTTTAATTGGATATATTGCAGATTGCATAATAGTTTGAGCAACTTGGCTCTCCACTTCCCAACCATCCTCACTGACGGTGGTGCATCTACAAAGGGTATGCTTGTCCATAAGGACTAAACATTTATCACTGGTAGTGATTAGCATTAAATGCCGGTATACGCTGTTGGTATTTGGCTAATAAGCCATGTCTGAAAGTCCCCAAATAATTAAACTGGTGTGGTTTACAATCGCAGTGGTTGTATAATTTCCCAGTTGCTGTGGTTGAACTAACGGTTCTTCCGTAGTCGCATAGGTTTCTATTCTCAGGGTTTGTATGAAAACGTTTGAAAAACATTTTTTTTGTACATATAATAAAAGACTAAAAAGTAGTAGTTGTTGCAGTTGCATTTGCAGTTGCTGTTACTGTTGTCGTTGCTGTTGCTGCACTTGCTGTAGCAAGTGCGCAAGGCAGATGGAAATTTCAGTGGTTTTTTTGTCATAGCGCTTGCAATAGCAAGTGCGCCATGTAGGTGGAAATTCTAGTTCAGTAATCCCCTGTCTCATTGACTCTGTGTTGTCTAGTATGGCTACATGATAATGTAAGCATTAACAACCTGTTCATATATATATCCGTCACGGTTTAAAGCTTATTGGTACTGAGTACACACAACTAATCCCAAAGTCTTACACAAAAGGCGAGTGGTCAATGACACACTCCCACATACTTATAACAAGTCTTTGTCTTACATCCAAAGTAAATATACAACATAGTAATCAAGTCTACCACTAGCGGTCTCATGGAGTTAGGGTACTCCTGCCTTATCTACTCCCTTGCCCTTCAGGGCTCCAGCATCAGTAGATGTCTGACCATCCTGACTGCCTCGTGGTACTCCAGATCCTCCAACTGAGGTCTTCTAAGTATTCTTTGGTGGCATGTAGTTACGGCTCTCAGGGTTCATCCAACACTCGAATTCCCTATGGCCCTCTTTCTTGCAGCACTGACAGACAACTTTGCGGCCTTCGCAATCGACCCCTGGATGGTCTTTCCCACAACGCTTACAGTAAAAATGGCGCTGGGGCTGTCTGGTGCCTAATGGTAGTAATTAAGTTTAAGTTACAATCTGATGATTTAAAGGTTAAGGTCACAATTCAATTTAAGAGGTAGGTGTTCTCACCCTTAGGAGGTGCAGATCTTAGAGGCTTAGCATCTATAGCTGGGCCGGTCAACTGAAGGACGTGCTCTTTTCCCTTTGTTCCCTGGTGACCCTGCTGCCCTTTCTTTGGAAAGAATTTCCTATTTAAGGTTTCGGGTCAGCATTCCTAAGGTATTTAATATGATAATAATCTGAAATGGAATAAGTTCTTACTTCCCTTCTTCTGGCTATTGCCTGATGATCTCCTCCATCCTCAGACTCTCATTCGGGGTTCTTTCTCTTCTTTGCCCCAAGAGTCTCTTCCCGAGTCTGGAGCATTAGCTCCGTCCTCGAGGCAGCCTCATAACACTCCTGGAATCCCCTTGGTAAGTTCTCACCAAGTTAATTGGTAATGTAGTAAGTAAAGAATTTTATGGCTTTCATGTTAGCACCTGGATGGTAGTGTAGAGGGTAGCACCCATCGCCATCTGAATGCGAAATAATAGTCCTCCCCAGAACTTCTCGACCTTCACGGTCTCTGAAATACCCCTAAATTAATTTAGGGGATTTCTTTTATTAAACCTTTAATAATACTATTAAGTATTAAATTACTATATGGAATTATGAATATTAAATTGTTATATGGAATTATAAATATTAAATTACTATATGGAATTATGAATATTAAATTGTTATATGGAATTATAAATATTAAATTATTATATGGAATTATGAATATTAAATTATTATATGGAATTGTGAAATTTTGTTTAGGGGTTTCTCCTATTTAACCCTAATTATTATATATTATTATATAGTATTATGAATTTAAAAATAAGATTTATAAGTCAATAAATCTTGGGAAAATTCCTAAACACTCCAACTATATTATAAAGATTTTAGGAAGTGTTGAAACATTGTTTTGAAACATAAAAGTCAATATAAAATTCTAGAAACCTTAAAGCTTATTAAGCCTTGTTAGAGTTGACTTTTTGAGAATGGTCAAACCAGGTCATGAAACCTATACCAATAAATAGGTTATGGAAAACCATGAAGATCGATAAAAAGAACGTCAAAAACGGATCATCCTAGCCAAAGTTATGCTAGATTGAAGTTTTGAATCAAAATTTTAAGAGATGCCACGTGTCACTCTGTAATGGGTCGCCCACACTTAGCCGATTCTCTCCCTGAATTTTGGTAACCGATTTCATTACTTTGTCCTAACTTTAGACGGCTATAACTTTTACATCTCTCAATATTTTTCCATGCCGTCTTCTCCATTCTCTTCTCCTACAACTCCTCTTTGTAACCATTACTCACACAAACCCTAACTCAGTTTAAATCAACCGAAAATGAGTCAAAGTAGCCACCTTGCGAAACTGGAACTGCAATTCCAGATTTCTCTTCGAAACAGGTAAATTCGATCAGCCCATAACTTCTTCGTTACTCATCCAAATTCCATGTTCTTTAGCTCGTTTTGAAGAGCACTAATTCTCTAAAACTTTCGTGTTTATGGTCTAAGCAATTCTCACGGATTGGAAGTGTAAGACGTCTAAAGTTTCGGTTTCATCAGCACTAAAATCATACCGAAACAGAGAGTAAACTCGTGTTTTGCGACTTCAATATCTTTATGTATGGTGCGAGTTAGGTTTAGTTCTTTGCTACCATACGTAGATCTACGTTTGTTCTTTCCATGAGCCCTTACTCATAATCTAACTCGTTTTGTACTGCTAGTTATAGATTCTCAAAGTTGGCACCACGAACTGATTAAGTTCGAGTTTTTCCCAGTTTTCCGAATTGGAATTCGCTTAATTCGCACAATCCGGTGAGTCTCCGATCAAATTGCTCCGATATTGTTGTTTCTTAGTCATGATTTCGACCTAATCCATGTGCCAATTTAGTCAATTTCGTGTTAGGTTAGGAGAATTTGTATGAATTGCATTCGATTTTAATTCTGTACCGAAATAAACCCTAACTTTCGAATCGAATTCAAAACTTGATGAACTCTGCATTATATTGGGGAAATTGACACCATAGAACCGAAATTGATTACGAATCCATAGAAAACAAGAATCACTCGATTTCGTTCTGTAGATTGAGAGAAAATCGCGAATTAGTACTCGAAGTCGAGTTTGAATTCGCTGATGAACTTGGGCTTCAGGGACCGTTCGATCGGTTCTTAAAGGATTGGACGACTGAGATTAAAACGTTTCAGATTAAGTTTTTAAATTCCGTAATAACCCTAACTTGTTAAATTAATTTAAATACCTTCCCGAAGGTATTTTGACTTGAAATTTTAACCATAGATTCCTTATTTAATCTAGTTTATTTGGATGTAAATTAATATGGTTTTGAAGTTTTCAAACATAAGTTATGATTTTGCAGGTTACTGGTTTTCTGAATTATTTGGCTAGTTTAAAAAGATATTTTTATGAAATAAAATTTTATAATATGTCCAAAATGTTATATTTACTATATATTTAATTTAGAGATTTTTGGACATTGGTAAATGGGTTTAAAAATTGTGTTTATGAGTTTTTCATAAGAATAACTTATAATATATGGTTTTTAATGTAATCAAAAATTAAAGTATAGTTGATTAATGAACTTTATAGGTTGGGGAAAATATAATAAGACTATTAACATTTAATACATTATGTTTATAAATATTTTGGGTATTAACTTTAAGTGAAGTAAAAATTGTTACATTATTTTATATATATATTTATATGAGAGAAATAAATAGAAACTTATATTAAATCAAGGAATTTAACTAAACTACTTTTATTATTATATAATATGGAAGCAAATATGTTTAACTAAAACTAAGGGAAATACTTTATTTATAAACCATAAATCAGTTGTGGATCTGTCTAAAAGATATTAAATAATTAAATACAATAGAATTTCTTAAGAATGTTCTGGATAAATCTTAATATATGTAGATATATATAAATAAATAAAAATAGATAAAGGAAATAACATTCCTTGTGAGAAATATAATAGGAGGATATATATATAATATATATATTACGATAAATAAATAAATAAAAGAAATAAAATACCTTATAGAAAATATAATATGAAGGAATTAATGTGTTAAACTAAACCTCTACATGATACTAATAAAAGAATATTATATGAGGTGGTATTAATTTATGGTTATAGGTTAAGTTTTTAGTTATCTTTGAATTTCTAAGATTTATATAAACCATATTAGAATACATGTGTAATATTATTTGTCAAAGACCATAATGTAAATCTATAATTTGGTTAGGTAATTAATAAGTTGGGACTTAGGAATATGTAATTAGATTTTACACAAATAGAACTTACTATATAATTAATGAATAAATGTAATACTTTTACATCTAAATGTTCTTAATATATAAACAATAATAAAATAAATAAAATACTTTTTGAAATACCCCAAACCTTGATATGTGGTTTAGATATTAAACTATGGTATGTAAAGGCTAAAAAGTGCCTTAGAAACATCAGTGAACAATTAAACCATAGTAAAATGCAATAAAGCACTAAGATATAGTTTGAGCAAAAACATGCTCTAAGCTAGGAGTGAACTTGGTTAGGACCCAAAGAGCCTACCAAGACATAGTAATATTCAATTATGATTTAATAAGGCTAATTAAGTCCTTAGGAAACTTTGGTAGACAGTTAAACCAAACAAAACACAAATAAATACCTTAAAGTCAATAAGAGCAAAAATATGCTCTAAGCTTGGGATAAATTTGTATAAGACCTAATGGTCATACCTATACCTTATAAATATGTTAATGAACATATTAAATCAATTACCAAAGAAAACCAAGCTTGAAAACAAGTTAAAACACAAAAAGTGCTTTAAGGAGTCTTAAAGCACATTTTTGAAACAATTGTCTTGTAAATGAGTTTTGAATGGCTGAATGTCCATCATTACTCTTTAATTAACATGTGATAATAGTATCACATTTAGAAGTCTATATCAATGGGAAATCAAAAATTTCACAACAATGTGCCTTGTTTTTGTGAATAGTGATTTTTATAAGCTAGTTTGTAACACATGTTATCATAAGTAGTTAAATTGACAAGTAAAGACTAAAATACCCCTTATGTAATAAAGGGGCCGGTTTTTTTTAAGTGTGGTGACTCACCACTCTTGTTAACATATCAAATAAGTAAAGAATGACTAGTTAAGGTACTATTTGCTTTATAAGTTACAAATATCTTCTAAAAAGCAAGTCTATCTTCATTCTCACTTCCTTTCTCATTTCACACGGTTCCAACCTTCTTCTTCCTCCCTTCTTGCTGTTCTCTCACGGTAATACAGCACCACCACCATGGAACTCCATCTTTGACCCCTTGTAAAATCTAGCTCACTTATCCAAATCAAAAACAAACACCACCAATCTCTTCCTCTCATCAAGCTCTTCAATTCTATCCTTTCAAAATCCCAAGAGCTCCATTTAGGTGCCAAGAGGAATCTCCATGGGAGGAGCTTGAGCTCACCTTTTCACATATTATTGTTCTCCTTTGCTCCAAGGTAAGGAAACTCAAAGAAAAATCAAGTTTCCTCCATGTTTTGTTGTTGTCCGAAAATCACCATTAATGGTGCTCATTGTGTCGCTTTGTTCTAGCTCCATTTGAATCTTTTAAGGACTAGGTGGAGTCCTCTCTTCATAGATATTCAAACTCCCTTCAAAGATCAAGGTAAAACAACTACATTAGTGTTTTTGAAATAATGTAAACCTAGGGTTTACAATGAGATGAAGCATAAAGCTTATATACTCATTTCAATGTTGGTATATTGTTTAGTAGTTGACAAGGAAAGAAATGCCTTACCGGTTTTATAAGGAAACAAGAAAGAAGTTTGTGTGGAAAAGAGGTAAATATACTAAACCTAATGTGGTATAATGCCTTAGGAGAAGTGAGCTTATATTGCTTGTTAAAGTGATCTAAGGAGCCAAAGGTGAATGACCTAGTGAAATGCTCTCAAGGAGTTTATTAAGGGCATATGTATTGTTGTCTGTGTTTGCAGGTCAAAGGCATTATTTATGTGGGAAATTCAGTGTTTAAGATTTATGTTATTTAAGGGCCTAAGAGCCATGTTATTTAAGGGCCTAAGTGCCAAGCAATTTAAGTTATGCACTATATTGTGATGTGATGTAGTGCTAAATGTGTGAAGTTTGTGTATAAAAATGTGTTTGATGGATTTAGGTGTTCTTGAATGAAATAAGGTAAAAACCTAAGTGTTTGGATGTGAGAAATAAAGAGAAGTTATGTCAAAATTTAGGAAAATGTATAAGAAGTTCAAAGTGTTTTAAAGGAATTTTGGTGAACTAGGAAGTGTTCTAGAGTGTAATATGGATTTAGGCATTATTTTGGGGTTTTAGTATATACCAAAGTCATTTTGGACTTAAGCTGAGACTTAGGCAAACTTTGGTAAATTGAGGAGAAAGTGTAAGCTTGGAAAAGGAATTGTAAGAATGACATAAGGAGTTTTGATTTGTAAGAAAGGATGTTTGGATGATGATGTTTGTGTGGAAGATATGTCTTGGTATAATGGTTAGAACATGCATGAAACACCACTTAGGAACCTAGGGAGTAGATACTATAAGTGTTGGAGGCTTTGGAGGAAATTGGCTAAGTGTTTAAGGGCTTGGAAGTTGAGCATTTTGCCTTTTCCGAACTTCCATTCGGACATGGAAGTTCGGACAGGCTCTGTTGGGTGAGAATCTGGCACACTCGAACTGTGTCCGAACTTGGGAAGTCCGGACACATGTTCGGACATGTATTTAAAGACGGGAAAAAGTTTCTGGAATGGTTGACCCAGTTGTGGGTCGGACGGTGGGTCGGACGGCCAAAATTATGAAAAAAAAACAAGAAAATGTTGTTTATGGATATAAAGATGATATTTGGACATTAAATATACCTAGGAACATTAGGTAAGTTTATACAATTGATGGAGGGGAGAATAATGCAACAAGGTTTGAAAAATGCAATTTTACCAAGTCTGTAGTTTGGTCCGGGACCTAGGTCATGGTTCAAGTCCCGGACCAGGGGTGTAAAATAGGCCGAGAGTCACATAAGGTGTGGTCCGGGACTTAGGCCCTGTATAAGGTCCCGGACCACCCCATTTTAAAAGGCCGAGACTTGAGTTAGCATATGGTCGGGACTTAAGAAGAGGACCAAGTCCCGGACCACTATAAAAACATGGTTTTAGGTTATTAAAAGATGTCTAATGATGGGGATTGATGGATAATGATGTTATAAGGTTGTGTAGGACATGTCAGGTGAGTATAGTCAATTTGGTGGGTGAAAAGTTGAAGTAAAATGAAAGAGTGAAACATGTTAAAAAATGTAAAGTTATTTAACCAAGTTAACGGGGAGAAGTTATAAGCATTAGACTTTAAACAAACATGTTACCCCAATGTTAATAAAAGTACATGTAATGTTGTCAGTTGTTCGAGAATTGCTCGAGGAACATAAATGGACGTGATAAAGTGGACTCCGGTGACAGGTATGGTTTTCTTGCAACCTGTGTCCTACCGGATTACACCGGCTTGTATGCGAATGTGTTTTCTGTATGTTTGCCACGTTATAAGATAAATCATGAAACGAGTTTACAGTCGTTATTGTTGTTGTATGTTTACGTGCCGATACCGGTAACCTCGAATGCGCTTGAAGGGCTAGTTAACCACTATTAGGTAAACGTAGGAGAACGGTATCCGGTAACAACGTTTCCGACCTAAGGAACGTTCTAACCACGGCTATGCGTGAGTTAGTTATGTGATGTTCGTGTGTGATGTTTGTGTGTGAATGTATGACTCTCCCTTCCCTTGTGTGTGTCTAACAAGACTTAACCCTATGTTGTGATTGTTTTACTAAGTTCAATGATGAACTTCTGACAAGTGCTAACGGGGAAGTGAGGAGTCCGGTCTATTCCGGCCACGCGTGTGAGTATGGGGGTCGTTGTCATAGCAGGGTTTCGATCCTCTCCGTATATTATGGTTGTTTTCCAATTTGGTACCCAACCTCCCTTAGCTTCAAGGCTATTACTGACTCACGTCGGGCCACAGGGCCATACTATGTTATGTTGTTCGGTGTGCTTGGATCACTATATCCGAGAAACCTTGTGTTAAGTTATCCGTTCATTTAAACGAGATGTAACGATGTTAACGAGATGTAACGAGCTTATCATGAGACTGGCAACATTCTCTAGCTCACCAGTGTATTAACAATGTTGGGCGGTTCCTAAGAGAACCATTCCCGTTATGTATGTATTTTGTGGTGTGATGCAATATCTATTGTGATGTTATGATGACACGTTGAAACGTGCAAAGTGTTGTTATGATTTGTTAGTAGGAAGGTTATAGTCGTAAAGATATGGAATGTGTGGGTCATGGAAATGAATCCCAGGGTGTGATACAGGGTTAAGGATAACCCGATTAAGGGTAAGGTCGTCTATTAAGGAAGTAGCTCCATTAGAGGAGGAACACTCTAGGGATAAGAATACCTTGAGTGACTTATCAAAGAAGGAGTACTATACGTTTGTTGAGCCCATTGCGGCGAGAATGGATGTGTTGTGTGTTTATAGTTACAGCATGATTTAAATATTATCAACCATGCTAAGACGACAATTAGTTGTGCGTGGCCCGGTAGCATGTGGGCTGCGGGATTACCATACCAACAATGGTGCTGAGCCCCTTGGGGGCCACCCTTTCTCTTCTTTTCTTATTTCAGGTACGAAGTGCTGGAAGCCGTTCGAGAGTAGGACGGGTAGTCGTTGTACATGGGTAATCATTTAAGTGTATATATACAGTAGGTGTAGTAAGACCGAAATTGTTATCGGCACCAGTTTATAAATACTCGGTATAGTTGAAAGGTGTATGTTGTTGTTGTTGTTAATGGAAAGGGATAGTAATGTGTAGTTGCTCGGGAATTTAGCCCATCAGACCGGTACAATGTATATGTATTAGCCTTGTTAGCCACGTGGGTGGTTAACGGCATGTAACACCAACGAGTTAGGTTGTTTGATGAGGTGTGTATTCCGCTGCAGATTGTTGTTAAGTGTTCGTTATTGGATGGGGTGTTACAAAAAGTGGTATCAGAGTGAAGTATCGCTCTGATGACTGAATTACCGAGCTTAGGAAGTACCGAGTTAGGATTTTAGTACTTTGGGTTGAGGGTTGAGTGATAGCGTGAGAGATACGCTAGTTAGGTATTACCAGTGTGTACTGGAAACCTACAATATCCTTCCCGCCCTCCACAATCGCTGTTGTATAACTTGGGAAACAACGCCAGAGAGATGAAAGTCCTCTCATACTCGGGAATACCCGATCTGGCTGTTATTGAATACCTCTAAGGGTACGGAGAACCTGTCATACGGTAGATCCTGAAAACTGAGAATCCCGGAGACGGTTCCCATCTAAACAGTGTTAACCGCATTTCATAGCGAAGAGTGAAGAATCAGTGTATAGAAGAATAGAATTTCCGGCAACCTGGGTCGACATGCTAAGCAGTTGAGAATAACCAGCTCGCAACGCACTAACCGTGCAATAGGCAAGAAATGGATTAATGAAACCCGAGACGAGTGTCTACGGAACCACAGTTGATAAATAATACACCAACGGTATACCAACCGACAAGGGAACTACAACGTAGTGCCCAAATACGTGGAACGGGCTACAAAGAGAATACAATACTAAGAAAAAGGGGTCTCCAAGAATGGGAAACACCCTAGTTAATGATTATCATGTGAAGACAGTGATAAATCACCTAGAAGAGTTATTATCAAGGCAGTAAGATCAGTGAGGGCCAACAAGGCCACTGATGACAGTATGGGTAAAAACAATACCACAACTGGTATGTGTTAAACCGATAGCCAGTTAGCATGGCGCACTTGCCATAGCAAGTGCTGCTATAACAGGGCTGTTGGGGAAACTTATAACCACTACAAGGACTTAGTAAAGTACTAGAAAGTTAAATGTGATCGTCATAACAGTGGAAGGGCCTGTTAGCCTAACCCCTGTAATTGTAAGTACACCAGTCAGCAAGAAGCTAGACTTGGATAAGGTAAGAAGATGTTGTGAAACCATGAAAATTTTCTTTCAAAACTCAGATTTACTCAAACCCTTTCTTTTCAAAACCAGATTTTCTTTCAAACCAACACTTCTTTCTAACCTTCTTTTAAACCAAACCAGTAAAACCAAGGGCAGTTGATAAGATACAACAGTGGATGAACTTTCCCTCGATTAAGTTCGGGAAGCAAGGAATGAATATTGTCACGGGACAATATAAGGGAGTTGACAACAGAATACTTCACCTAGGCGTGTGACGGACACTACGAGTGTACCAACTGAATTGTGGGACGACCGCACTCCGATAGGAGCTTGTGGGCCTGACAGACCTACTTATGGGTTAGTTGGGTAGGTAGCAATGTATCAGCATGGTACCCCACATATGTATACGAGTGGAGTCCGAAACACGGGAAGTAGTCGACTCCGTCTACGGTCAGCAGTATAAATCAAACAAGAGCTAAGGATTGCAAGGGATGGTTGAAATAAAAGAACCTAATCAAGTTAACGAGATTAAAAGGATTAGTGAACTCCTTTCAATGAAATGTTTAAGAGTCAGGAGGTGCGAAGTGCACTAACTGTAATGTAAAGACATCGTATACGTCTTAAGGATCCTCAGGGATAAACATGATAGCTGGAACGGTGACCCAGCCTATACATGGCAGGGCAGATGCTTGATATGGACAGGTTAATGTGTAACCAACGGGATGAAACTCCCAGAATGAGTACCTACACTACCAGGAAATGTTGATCTTCACAGAAGGAGACTATAAGCCAGCTAAGAACGCAAAACGGCGTGGCTATCTAAATATACCAATAAGTGTGGGCCAAATGTAATGGCATAACTTAGCAACACCCAGGAGCAAACCTTGAAGGATGTTCGCATCAACAATTGTTGAATGAAATGCATGACAGAAACACAAGGGTTGAAACTAACACCCAGTTTAGATATAAGTTGTCAGGAAACGGACTGACAAACCTAAGGGTCATTCCGTGAAAGGAAACGTGATGCAACGACCTTGTCATGGAGCCCAATACAACCTCTAACCATGTAATATTGTACAGAGAAGTACATGTGTGTGGATAGCCTACAATGAGCCTAGCTCAAGGCAAATAAGGCTTATAAGCCATAAGCAAGATATGTTATATAAATTCGATTGATGGTAGAAGTTTATGTTGTATAAGTGAATAGAGTGGTAAACGAACCACTGCATTAAGAGTGGGGATACCTCTCGATATTGTGAGACCGCAGGAGCGGTAGTGGTGTGAATCAAGTTCAAGAAATATGTTAAGAATGGACGATGTTATTATTGAAAGAGAGCAATTAGCTTAGTTGTATGTGTATAAAGTGAAGCACCTGGCTGAATAATGCCGGCTTGTGACTCGAATGATCGATGCTCAAGGGGCATTCAGTAGTCATCCAAATGAGTGATGAACCATAATGTGAATAATGTAAGTATATGTGTGGAAGTTAATGTGACAGTAAATACGATATAAGCTGATGTTATACAAGGAGTAAGAGCACGGTGTGCAATAAGCGACCGTTGTATAATTATTGTTAAGTGATGATAGGACAAATAAGTGGAGTTATGAGTTAAACTTAGTAGAGATGCAAGGTAAGCGATGTTAAACAGACTGGGCAATAAGCCAGTGGTAGGTACTATGTGATAAGGAACTCAGTGTGAATTCCATGGCGAATCGCATAAGAGATTTACTGTCAAGAGTTTACGCCTCTGCACTCTGTATGACTGAGTGTTTTGGTATTGCACTTGCGCAGTAATGATCGAGTGGGATAGCTCGGAATCGGAAACATGTTAATTGTGGAGGAATAAAGTTATAAAGGCCGATGCATAGGAAATGCAAGGCCGCACCAATAAAGGAGTACTTGTACAAAACCAAATGTGGAGACATGATTAACAGTAAGTGACTACAGTAGCACTGAATACCAAATGTCGGTATGAAATATACCTCAGGTGTGGGAAATAACCGAGAGAGCACTACACATTAGGTAGTAGCTCAATCTCAACCGACAATAAGTCGGTAGAAGCAAGTCAATCATTGTGAAATACACAGCTGTATACACAGTAAATTGTCATGGAAGTGGATAGGAAGTTTATAACTCACCGAATTCGCTAACGGTAAGAGATACCACGCGTCGGTTGAGAAACCATTGTTACCAAGATGAAAGTGACAATTGGGGATGTACAATATAGTACGAATAACAAATGGAGCAATTAAGCTCTACAGTTATTAGAGTTCGCAGCAGAAACTAGTGATCCAGCCATTCAAGTGTTGGATGTACGTGGTGAACTTGAGTGAACTGCTAATTATTAACGCCTAGAAGCCTAACAGGCCAGAATCGAAACCAACTAAGAGTTTAAACAAACTCCAATGAGAATTCTTGGTTTAGGAACTAAACCGCCAATATGGTTAAGATCCTCTAATCGGAATCCATTGTGTAATAGACCGCGTGGAAGTTAAAACACTTCACGACGGCAGAACATTATAAGCCAATGTTTAGTGATTGATTACGTGGGCGTAATCCCTTTTAAGGGGGGTAGAGCGCAAAACCACTTAGTGTGTATTACCGTACAAGTGTACGTGACCTATGTTGTGCATAGCACAAAATAATTTGTTTTGATGATTGGTGTGTGTGTGTTACGTAAACATACGCATTCATTCATGGTTTGATTGTGGTAATTGCGCACAGAAGAGGCGAATACCATTGTGATAAGTGTTTGTATTTGTTAACAAGTGGTGTGTGAGAGTACAAGTGGAAGGGAGTAAAGAAACTCCCGGGGAACTAAAACCCCGACAGTGTATAAATGTGAAACTGTGTGTTGTATTTTGATAAAATATATGTGTATATATATACTATATATTCATGAAAGGGCATGATACCGACATAGAACCTAGTGAGAATAAGATTCCCTAGGTAACAACATTAAAGTAAATGGAGGTAACTGATAGGCGGAGTCCTATCCATTGGAGATGTTATGATCATGACTAGAATGATTTAAAAGATAGAAAATTGGAAATGAGTGATTTATTTGATGCTTGAAAATGAAGTGGGAAGTGGAACTTGATTTGCATGCGATCAAGGAAAGCCGAACACAAATTGGAGTGGAGGGATAGTTCAACATTGATGCTGATCACATCAGGGTTGGATGACTCTTGAAACTCCCTATAAGTGGTCACAAATAACCACGCTAAGAAAAGAAGCAAAGAGCTTAAGTTGGACTTGGAGTTGTGTGTGTTTTCAAAAGGATTTTCAATTGGTATTTATAAAACGTTGATAGATACTTTACATAATTAAGGTTTTCTTACTTAACCTCACAAAAAAAATTCAAATTTAAATGATTGTTTTAATCTCCCAAAGGCACGGGGACGGAAGGTGTCCATCGCGACCGGGTTCTGCGGGATCACAGTGTATGTAAAAGATATTTTTGATTGCTATACATGCTATGGCATGTTGTGTGGTATGTGTAATAAATATTATTTTGACCTTGAGTTCCTAAAGTGTATGTTATCAAGACCTATGAGTCTAAATGTGTTGTGTTACATAGACCTATGTGCCTAAAGGTTGTTATGTTACGCAAGACCAGGGAGTCTAAGGGTTGTTATGTATGTGTAAATGTTGTTAAGATACCCGGACCATTGAGTCCGAGGTTATCATGTGAATATGTTATGTTATGTGTGGATGTGAATGTGTTGCCCGGACCATTAAGTCCGAGGTTGTGATGTAAAGTGTGTTTGGTTATGGAAGTTTTATGGCTATAAGTAATCCCCGTATTCTAATCTAATGATGTGGGGGAAATGTGAACTTCGAGGACGAAGTTCTTTTAAGGGGGGTAGATTGAAATACCCCAAACCTTGATATGTAGTTTAGATATTAAACTATGGTATGTAAAGGCTAAAAAGTGCCTTAGAAACATCAGTGAACAATTAAACCATAGTAAAATGCAATAAAGCACTAAGATATAGTTTGAGCAAAAACATGCTCTAAGCTAGGAGTGAACTTGGTTAGGACCCAAAGAGCCTACCAAGACATAGTAATAATCAATTATGATTTAATAAGGCTAATTAAATCCTTAGGAGACTTTGGTAGACAGTTAAACCAAACAAAACACAAATAAATACCTTAAAGTCAATAAGAGCAAAAATGTGCTCTAAGCTTGGGATAAATTTGTATAAGACCTAATGGTCATACCTATACCTTATAAATATGTTAATGAACATATTAAATCAATTACCAAAGAAAACCAAGCTTGAAAACAAGTTAAAACACAAAAAGTGCTTTAAGGAGTCTTAAAGCACATTTTTGAAAAATTGTCTTGTAAATGAGTTTTGAATGGCTAAATGTCCATCATTACTCTTTAATTAACATGTGTACTATATAGTATCACATTTAGAAGTCTATATCAATGGGAAATCAAAAATTTCACAACAATGTGCCTTGTTTTTGTGAATAGTGATTTTTATAAGCTAGTTTGTAACACATGTTATCATAAGTAGTTAAATTGACAAGTAAAGACTAAAATACCCCTTATGTAATAAAGGGGGCCGGTTTTTTTTAAGTGTGGTGACTCACCACTCTTGTTAACATATCAAATAAGTAAAGAATGACTAGTTAAGGTACTATTTGCTTTATAAGTTACAAATATCTTCTAAAGAGCAAGTCTATCTTCATTCTCACTTCCTTTCTCATTTCACACGGTTCCAACCTTCTTCTTCCTCCCTTCTTGCTGTTCTCTCACGGTAATACAGCACCACCACCATGGAACTCCATCTTTGACCCCTTGTAAAATCTAGCTCACTTATCCAAATCAAAAACAAACACCACCAATCTCTTCCTCTCATCAAGCTCTTCAATTCTATCCTTTCAAAATCCCAAGAGCTCCATTTCGGTGCCAAGAGGAATCTCCATGGGAGGAGCTTGAGCTCACCTTTTCACATATTATTGTTCTCTTTTGCTCCAAGGTACGGAAACTCAAAGAAAAATCAAGTTTCCTCCATGTTTTGTTGTTGTCTGAAAATCACCATTAATGGTGCTCATTGTGTCGCTTTGTTCTAGCTCCATTTGAATCTTTCAAGGACTAGGTGGAGTCCTCTCTTCATAGATATTCAAACTCCCTTCAAAGGTCAAGGTAAAACAACTACATTAGTGTTTTTGAAATAATGTAAACCTAGGGTTTACAATGAGATGAAGCATAAAGCTTATATACTAATTTCAATGTTGGTATATTGTTTAGTAGTTGACAAGGAAAGAAATGCCTTACCGGTTTTATAAGGAAACAAGAAAGAAGTTTGTGTGGAAAAGAGGTAAATATACTAAACCTAATGTGGTATAATGCCTTAGGAGAAGTGAGCTTATATTGCTTGTTAAAGTGATCTAAGGAGCCAAAGGTGAATGACCTAGTGAAATGCTCTCAAGGAGTTTATTAAGGGCATATGTATTGTTGTATGTGTTTGCAGGTCAAAGGCATTATTTATGTGGGAAATTAAGTGTTTAAGATTTATGTTATTTAAGGGCCTAAGAGCCATGTTATTTAAGGGCCTAAGTGCCAAGCAATTTAAGTTATGCACTATATTGTGATGCAGTGCTAAATGTGTGAAGTTTGTGTATAAAAATGTGTTTGATGGATTTAGGTGTTCTTGAATGAAATAAGGTAAAAACCTAAGTGTTTGGATGTGAGAATATACAAGAGAAGTTATGTCAAAATTTAGGAAAATGTATAAGAAGTTCAAAGTGTTTTAAAGGAATTTTGGTGAACTAGGAAGTGTTCTAGAGTGTAATATGGATTTAGGCATTATTTTGGGGTTTTAGTATATACCAAAGTCATTTTGGACTTAAGCTGAGACTTAGGCAAACTTTGGTAAATTGAGGAGAAAGTGTAAGCTTGGAAAAGGAATTGTAAGAATGACATAAGGAGTTTTGATTTGTAAGAAAGGATGTTTGGATGATGATGTTTGTGTGGAAGATATGTCTTGGTATAATGGTTAGAACAGGCATGAAACACCACTTAGGAACCTAGGGAGTAGATACTATAAGTGTTGGTGGCTTTGGAGGAAATTGGCTAAGTGTTTAAGGGCTTGGAAGTTGAGCATTTTGCCTTTTCCGAACTTCCGTCCGGACATGGAAGTTCGGACAGGCTCTGTTGGGTGAGAATCTGGCACACTCGAACTGTGTCCGAACTTGGGAAGTCCGGACACATGTTCGGACATGTGTATTTAAAAGACGGGAAAAAGTTTCTGGAATGGTCCGACCCAGTTGTGGGTCGGACGGTGGGTCGGACGGCCAAAATTATGCAAAAAAAAACAAGAAAATGTTGTTTATGGATATAAAGATGATATTTGGACATTAGAATATACCTAGGAACATTAGGTAAGTTTATACAATTGATGGAGGTGGAGAAATAATGCAACAAGGTTTGAAAAATGCAATTTTACCAAGTCTGTAGTTTTGGTCCGGGACCTAGGTCATGGTTCAAGTCCCGGACCAGGGGTGTAAAATAGGCCGAGAGTCACATAAGGATGTGGTCCGGGACTTAGGCCCTGTATAAGGTCCCGGACCACCCCATTTTAAAAGGCCGAGACTTGAGTTAGCATATGGCCCGGGACTTAAGAAGAGGACCAAGTCCCGGACCACTATAAAAACATGGTTTTAGGTTATTAAAAGATGTCTAATGATGGGGATTGATGGATAATGATGTTATAAGGTTGTGTAGGACATGTCAGGTGAGTTATAGTCACAATTTGGTGGGTGAAAAGTTGAAGTAAAATGAAAGAGTGAAACATGTTAAAAAATGTAAAGTTATTTAACCAAGTTAACGGGGAGAAGTTATAAGCATTAGACTTTAAACAAACATGTTACCCCAATGTTAATAAAAGTACATGTAATGTTGTCAGTTGTTCGAGAATTGCTCGAGGAACATAAATGGACGTGATAAAGTGGACTCCGGTGACAGGTATGGTTTTCTTGCAACCTGTGTCCTACCGGATTACACCGGCTTGTATGCCAATGTGTTTTCTGTATGTTTGCCACGTTATAAGATAAATCATGAAACAAGTTTACAGTCGTTATTGTTGTTGTATGTTTACGTGCCGATACCGGTAACCTCGAATGCGCTTGAAGGGCTAGTTAACCACTATTAGGTAAACGTAGGAGAACGGTATCTGGTAACAACGTTTCCGACCTAAGGAACGTTCTAACCACGGCTATGCGTGAGTTAGTTATGTGATGTTCGTGTCTGATGTTTGTGTGTGAATGTATGACTCTCCCTTCCCTTGTGTGTGTCTAACAAGACTTAACCCTATGTTGTGATTGTTTAACTAAGTTCAATGATGAACTTTTGACAAGTGCTAACGGGGGGAAGTGAGGAGTCCGGTCTGTTCCGGCCACGCGTGTGAGTATGGGGGTCGTTGTCATAGCAGGTTCGATCCTCTCCGTATGTTATGGTTGTTTTCCAATTTGGTTCCCAACCTTCCCTTTAGCTTAACCAAGGCTATTACTGACTCACGTCGGGCCACAGGGGCATACTATGTTATGTTTATTCGGTGTGCTTGGATCACTATATCTGAGACACCTTGTGTTAAGTTATCCGTTCATTTAACGAGATGGTAACGAGTTATGTAACGAGCTTATCATGAGACTGGCAACATTCTCTAGGCTCACCAGTGTATTAACAATGTTTGGGTCGGTTCCTAAGAGAACCATTCCCGTTATGTTATGTATTTTTGTTGTGATGCAATATCTATTGTGATGTTATGATGTACACGTTGAAACGTGCAAAGTGTTGTTATGATTTGTTATGTGAGGAATGTTATATGTCGTAAGATATGGAGTGTATGGGTCATGGAAATGAATCCCAGTGTGTGATAAGAGGCGTTTAAGGATAACCCGATTTAAGGGTAAGTGTCGTCTATTAAGGAAGTAGCTCCATTAGAGGAGGAACACTCTAGGGATAATGAATACCTTGAGTGACTTATCAAGTAAGGATGTATTATCCGTTTGTTGAGCCCATTGAGGCGAGATGTTATGTGTTGTGTGTTTATAGTTACATGCATGATTTAAATATAATCAACCGCATGCTAAGACGACAATTAGTTGTGCGTGGCCCGGTAGCATGTGGGCTGCGGGATTACCATACCAGCAAAGGTGCTGAGCCCCTTGGGGGCCACCCTTTCTCTTCTTTTCTTATTTCAGGTACGAAGTGCTGGAAGCCGTTCGAGAGTAGGACGGGTAGTCGTTGTACATGGGTAATCATTTAAGTGTATATATACAGTAGGTGTAGTAAGACCGAAATTGTTATCGGCATCAGTTTATAAATACTCGGTATAGTTGAAAGGTGTATGTTGTTGTTGTTGTTAATGGAAAAGGGATAGTAATGTGTAGTTGCTCGGGAATTTAGCCCATCAGACCGGTACAATGTATATGTATTAGCCTTGTTAGCCACGTGGGTGGTTAACGGCGTGTAACACCAACGAGTTAGGTTATTTGATGAGGTGTGTATTCCGCTGCAGATTGTTGTTAAGTGTTCGTTATTGGATGAGGTGTTACACTTTTACATCTAAATGTGAGGTGGATTAGTAAGTCTAGATTTAATCATTTCTTAACATTTATGGTATTGGAATATAACTTAATGTTTTAAGATAAAATCATTAAAAGGGTTATGATATAAACTATATTAAACTATGATTTGGAAATTTATCTAAATAATAATCCTTAAGTTTCTTGGCATTAGATAAGCCATATGAAATACATTTATAACATTTATTACCAATACTTAGGATGTGAGTTTACAATTAAGTGAGGTATTTAGTAGTTAGAATTTATAGAAGGTTTATAAATAGGAATTTGATACTTAAAACCTTTGAACCTTTTATTAGATAAAACTAAGTTACATCAGATATTATATTGATATACTTTACGGTAATGGGAATTAATGATAGGTTATTTGAATATAAAATATGAGAATTTTCATATAACTAACAATTTCGCTTACGAACCAGAATTTAATTCTTTGATAAATTCTACTCTATGTAGATATATTGTCCATCCTAAATACAATAAAGGGAATTAATTTATTAAGTTATTCCTTTGAAACCTTAGGTTTTGTGAAACAATTTAAAACGTATTTAAGGCTTAAGTTTATTGAAGTTTAGTACAGAAGGATTATACATAGTCTATAGAGTGAATGAGTGTATAAATAAAATGTTTAGGAGATTAAAGGTAAGTAAGGATACGTAAAAGGTTATATTTAAACACCTTATTATATAAGGAATAATTAAGCAAATAATGTACCTTGTGAATACTAAATGTAAGAGTTCGATAAGTCTAAGTTAACTATAATATAGTTGTTTCAAGATGAAAAGTAATTTAACATCTTATGTCAAGATTATTAGCTGGATGTAATAAAAAGTCTTTCTGGACTAAAGATAGATAAATGAGCTAGTAACTCAATTAGGTTATGATATAATGCGTCTACAACACTGTGGTTCCAATATACAAGATGTAGATCTTAATTAAGTTAAGGGGAAAACTTAATCCCAATGGATTATCTAGTAGATATTGATAAAATACATAATCATTACATTGTGAATTAATAGTATAGTATTCTAAGATAAACCTATTGTAGGTCGTGAGACGATGTTATTCTAAAGTAAGGGTAAAAGTATTGAGCTTAAGAATTGTTATTGAAATTCTAAGATTGATTGAATAACATATAATGCACTTATGTTATAAAGGTCTTTAATGTGAGGATTGTGGTTAAATATGAATTAAGTGGATAGGAGTGGACAGTTAGCAGGTGTTAATAAAATACATTCCTTGATCCTACTACCTTGGGCTATACAACGTTCTCAGATAACTCAAAGATTATACATAACACATAAGTGAGGGCTTAAAAGATAATTGAGACTTTGAAATAAGAGTAAGGAGTTTATTTAAGCGTAACATAGGCTACAAGTAATTGATGATAGATTACCTTTAATATTC
This sequence comes from Limonium bicolor, assembly GCA_023374045.1. Classification (NCBI taxonomy): domain Eukaryota; kingdom Viridiplantae; phylum Streptophyta; class Magnoliopsida; order Caryophyllales; family Plumbaginaceae; genus Limonium; species Limonium bicolor. Next base: position 171,579,681 of record CM041782.1, read on the forward strand.
TTCAGAGTACTGTTGATTGTTTGCGCAAGTTGAGTAGAACTGCTACAGCGTTACCCAGGTACGATTTCTCGTACTCAGCTTGATGTGTTTTGGACTTTATGGAATGTTTTGTACGATTTCTCGTACTACGTTATTTTTGCTGATTGACTTGTGGAATGTTTTGAAAAATGCTAACTGACTATAAGAGGAACTTCTAAAAAGGAAATGGTTGTGTGACTGACTCAGCTTGTGTGACTAACTGAGCCTTGGATGTGGAACTCATTTGGGTATTGGTTTCTTCTATTTGGTGTCCCGTTAGACATTGACTGCTTAGGGTTTACGCTTCTGCACTCTGTAGGACTGAGTGTTTTGGTATTGCTCTGGGTAGTTGGTGATCTAGTGGGAATTTGGAAAAGGTCAATCTTGGGAATCTTTCTTTCGACATGCGCGCGTCTTCAATGGTAACAGCAGGGGGCTGTATATCCCTCGCCTATAGGGGCATTTATATTTGACAGCAGGGGGCTGTATATCCCTCGCCCATGGGGGCATTTATATTTGACAGTGGGGGCCATCTCTCCCAATTGAATTATTCCACTCTTGAGTTATTGGTTATTGGATCTATCTTATTATTCCTAGTCCTTCGTGACTATCTGAGTCTTTATACTCCGAACGGGAATTGGTTCTAACATCAACAATGGATGCTTACTAACTATGTGGTGTGACTACTTAAGTGGATGACTTGTTTTGGAAGTTCTCTATCTCTATATTTGTCTTGTTTTCTTTTCTCTTTAACCTGATTGTTTTGAAGTGCTTTATCTCTGTTTTACTTTTAAGAGTTTGTTTTCATGTTACTGTTTATTTTGAAGAGTTATGTTTTATAAGTTTGTTTTTGGAGAATTGTACCAGTTCCATTCCAGGGAACTGACCCGCCCCTTTCGGGGTGGGCTGCTTGGTTTCATCTTGCAGGTATGAATTGATTTACAGGTGGCCACGAAGAGAATGAGCGTTTGGGATGGGACTAGGTTTTGTGGAGAGTTAATGTGTTTAATTTCTATTATGTTGTGTTAAGTTTTTCTCGAGTTCAGACCGTAGCTTTTGTAGATTGTAAGTTGTAATTGGTGAGGTTTGGTGCCGGGTGTTTGGAACCCGATGGTCTATAATCGCCTTAGAGTTTTATTTCCGCTGTATTTATGGTTAATAGGGGCGTTACAGAAAGTGGTATCAGAGCGTAGTTACGCTCTGAACCCGAGAAAACAAGCCGAGTGAAATACTTAGATTATAGGTGCACTTAAAACTGGGGAAGTGAGGACTCCAGTAAGGCACGACTCCTAACCCTTTTTGGAATTGTGAATGATTCCTTTACACACTTTTCTTTTGTGAATGTCTGTTGAGTGTGATGTGTGGTTATACCGTTCCAACAATAAAGTACAAAATATATATATATATATAAGTTTGGAACATCCTTTAGTAAGTACGATAAGATTTTGGTTGAGATAAACCAAATATTAAGCTATTTTTCAAAAGCATACTCATGGAGAATACACTGCTAAAAATGCAATTCTTTAAAAGCTAATACACAAATTCCTAGAATTTTAAAGAATACTTTTGGTTGAAAACAGTATACAAATAGAACTTTAAATAACTAAATTAGTATTGATATTATGTGAAAGTACTTCAACTCTTTTAAAGTTTGAAAATAAATCTCAAGAATTACTTGGTACAAATTGTTGCCTAAAGGTAATGTTTGGATAAATCTTAAGTCTAGAAACTTAATAAGTTAACCAACACTAGTAGCATACACCCGAACCCATAAACCACACTAAATCTCTATGCTAACTTTAGAAAGAAAACACAAAAATCTAACACCCTACGGGAAGTGCCTGGTGCGACGAACTCCTAGGCTGAAAGTAGTGGGGGTGCACACCCACTTCTAGAAGTTTAGGGGCTAGACAAGCCTTGCCATCTAACTATAAATAATCTTCTACGCAGGTGATGGATTGTGTTGAACTTGAGGGGAAGTGGTGGTAAGACGTTACCGTCATGGAATCTTGAGCTAGGCATATTTCATTACTAGCCACAATGAACAGTTCAAAACTCGTATATTAAGATCCAGTACTAAATTCGTGCATGTAAAGAGTTTACCGAGTTAAATTCTTGGTGAAAAATACTTACCTATGGAGTGAAAACACATGAGTAATAATAAACTAAATATTATTGAGCCTTAAATACTTGGAGTATTGAGCCTCTAGTGAAAAATTGAGAGTTACTTAAAGATTTGGAAATCCTCATGTTTATTTAGAAGTTTAAAGAGTGATATTTACAAAAGCCACCATTGTCTAAGGTAGTACTAAGATTTAAATAATCAGAAGAATACTTACATAGAACAAACCTTAAGAAAAATAATTACCAAGAGTGAGTGAGTTTTCATCAGACTAGTTCATTTGACTTAAAATTTTATATAGAGTCCCTACCTTTAAAAAATATATAAATTTTAAGATAAAGGAATCAGATTTTTGGAGCTACATTATAATTAATAAGAACTTCCTAAAACTCTGCCTTGTGTGAAATTATGTAAATATGTAATAAGTAAATTTTATGAAGTAAATACCTAATGGTTCGTCTAGAATACTATAGTTAATTATAAAAACAATTGAAACTTGGAAAGTCACAGAAAATATTTATTTTATAGAGTTTTAACATAAGGTTGGCTAATAAACCCTTGAAGATAATTTCGGAAGATTATCTAGAATTATTAAATGATCTGAAATATTATTTTAAACTACTCAAGTGTGTTACACCTGAGTAGTAGCTTGTTAATATAATTGATATAATAAAATGATCATATATGGACATATAATTCGTATCAGTCATTAAATGAGTGGATAATAACCATAAGATAAAATTTTATAACCACCAAGGAAATACAAATATATAACAATCAAGAGATACAGATATATGTAACGATCATAGATAAAATCAACGGTGCAGTAAAATTCACAACAAAGCTGGTTAATAAGGTGTTGAATTCTTTGAATGTGCCGTTAGTAGCGGTACGAGGGCGTACCTTAGCTCTTTTAAGGGGGATATGCTGACATACACCTCTTTCGTTATCTCATCCGGATTATGTCTCGTTGCATTGTTAGTAAAGGCAGAACAGTATTAGCAGAATGAGAGGTGTTTGTATGTGCTTGGTTTTTACAATATGACACAGTATGTGACTGTAGATTTTCATCATGCTATGTCTTGGTATATCTTGGTTCGTTTTGAGTTTGAGTAATATCGAGTGGAATGTTGTTATGGAAATGGATGGAAAGAAAGGATTGGATTGGTATGGAATTTCATTGGAATTATTATTGTCTCAGCACACCCGAAGCGGTGTGAGTGCCTATTAGTTGATTTTTAAACTTCGAGGCGAAGTTTCTTTTAAGGGGGATATACTGAAATACCCCTAAATTAATTTAAATTAATTTAGGGGATTTCTTTTATTAAACCTTTAATAATACTATTAAGTATTAAATTACTATATGGAATTATGAATATTAAATTGTTATATGGAATTATAAATATTAAATTACTATATGGAATTCTGAATATTAAATTGTTATATGGAATTATAAATATTAAATTATTATATGGAATTATGAATATTAAATTATTATATGGAATTGTGAAATTTTGTTTAGGGGTTTCTCCTATTTAACCCTAATTATTATATATTATTATATAGTATTATGAATTTAAAAATAAGATTTATAAGTCAATAAATCTTGGGAAAATTCCTAAACACTCCAACTATATTATAAAGATTTTAGGAAGTGTTGAAACATTGTTTTGAAACATAAAAGTCAATATAAAATTCTAGAAACCTTAAAGCTTATTAAGCCTTGTTAGAGTTGACTTTTTGAGAATACTCAAACCAGGTCATGAAACCTATACCAATAAATAGGTTATGGAAAACCATGAAGATCGATAAAAAGAACGTCAAAAACGGATCATCCTAGCCAAAGTTATGCTAGATTGAAGTTTTGAATCAAAATTTTAAGAGATGCCACGTGTCACTCTGTAATGGGTCGCCCACACTTAGCCGATTCTCTCCCTGAATTTCGGTAACCGATTTCATTACTTTGCCCTAACTTTAGACGGCTATAACTTTTACATCTCTCAATATTTTTCCATGCCGTCTTCTCCATTCTCTTCTCCTACAACTCCTCTTTCCGACCATTACTCACACAAACCCTAACTCAGTTTGAATCAACCGGAAAATTGAGTCAAAGTAGCCACCTTGCAAAAACTGGAACTGCAATTCCAGATTTCTCTTCGAAACAGGTAAATTCGATCAGCCATAACTTCTTCGTTACTCATCCAAATTCCATGTTCTTTAGCTCGTTTTGAAGAGCTCTAATTCCTCTAAAACTTTTGTGTTTATGGTCTAAGCTAATTCTCAACGGATTGGAAGTGTAAGACGTCTAAAGTTTCGGTTTCATCAGCACATAAAATCATACCGAAACAGAGAGGTAAACTCGTGTTTTGCGACTTCAATATCTTTCTGCATGGTGCGAGTTAGGTTTAGTTCTTGCTACCAATACGTAGATCTACGTTTGTTCTTTCCAATGAGCCCTTACTCATAATCTAACTCGTTTTGTACTGCTAGTTATAGATTCACAAAGTTGGCACCACGAACTGATTAAAGTTCGAGTTTTTCCCTGTTTTCCGAATTGGAATTCGCTTAATTCGCACAATCCGGTGAGTCTCCGATCAAATTGCTCCGATATTGTTGTTCTTAGTCATGATTTCGACCTAATCCATGTGTGAAATACCCCAATCCTAGTTATGTTGTTTAAACATTAAATATGGTATTGAAATACCCCGAACTTAATTAGGGTGATTAAATTACTCTAATATAATATTTAAGGGCCTATTAGTGCCTAATGAATTTTGGCAAAAAGAATAAATCCAAAAGAAAAGAGAAAACGCTTAAAAAGTGAAAAACGCTAAATTGAGCGTTAGGTGACCCGGGAGAAATACAACCTTTAAAAGGGTATTAAATTAATTTAAAAGGCTTAATAATGCCTAAATAATATATGGGAACAATTCCCGAAGAAAACGGATCCAAATAATGTATTAAAAACGCTAATAAAGCTTTAGCGCACGTTTTTCGAGAAAACCCGAGAACGTGACTTTAAGTGGTCGAACGAACCCGTAAAAATTATAGTTCATCAAATAACTATAATTAAACATTAATGGGAGTTTAATAGCTATCAAAATTAAGGAAACGAGAAAATTCAGGAAAATGGGCCCGGTTAGTGAATAGTGCTAAAACCGGGTAAACTAACGAGCGTTTTCTGTAAAAGACAAAAAAAAACGCTCCAGCATGTACAGCAAGGGGGCCGGTTTTAATTGCTGACTCACCCCTCTCTTCTACTAGTAATAAGCTAGAAAGAAAGAAAAGAAAAGTAAAGGAAGAAAGAAAAGTAGAAAAAGGTAACCTCTCTCTCTCTCCTCCCATTCTCTCTTTTTCTTTTCTCTTTCCTCTCTTTCTCCTTCTTCTAACGTTTTCTCCTCCCCTCGTTCTGAACGATTTTGAGCTCCCCTCCCATGGCTTCCTCATTTCAATGCCATGCCCAAGCTTCATTAAGGCTCCAAAACAAAAATAAATATCTTCTTCCTCTCATCATCCTCTATCTTCTCTCTCCAAATTCGAAAAGGATGAATTCATCCATATGGGTTTTCCCCATTTGAAGAGAAAATGGCACCATCTTGTATCTTGGAGTCCCTCTTTCCATTAAGGTAAAAATTTCATGGAAAAACTCGTTTTTGCTCTTCCTCCTTTGGTGGCCGATTTTGGCGCTCTCTCACACCTTGTTTTCTTCTTGATTTTGAGCTTCAATTCAACCCTCCAATGGTGGAGTAAAACCCTTCTTGATTCAAGGGTGAGAACCTCTCTTAAAAGTCTCCAAAAAGGTAAACCCTAACTATGGTAATTTAAGCCCTTAATTGGATTAGTGTATTCCCATGGGTTAGGATTGTTAATTATGTGCTTTTTATGTAATTTGGGTGTTGGGATGGAGTTTGGTAACTCCATTGCCAACTTGACCGGAATTGAAGAGAAGGAGAAGAGGAGACTTGAACAAGGGGAAACTTGTGAATTAAGGTAAGAAATCTACCTTAAGGTTTATTTTGAATGCTTTAGGATTGGGATGGGTAAATAAAATAATGAACCCAAAATATGAATTGAAATATATGTGGAAAATGTGTGTAGTTGATTTTAGAGAGATTTGTGAACTTGTGTGGATTTAAGGGCCTAAGTGCCATTGCATATGGATATGGAGCTATATTGTTGTCTTGTGAATTTTGAATTGGTATTGTGTGCTGGTAGGACCCTATAAGGGTGTGGCTAGATTAGGAATGAAAAATTGATGAGAGTTGATGGATTGGGAGATGTTAAATTTATGGGGAGGTTATGGCAAAATTTTGGTAGAAATAATGTGTTCTAGGTGTGGTAATAAGTAAGAACAACCTAGGGAATGAACTAGGTATTGGAAGGGATCTATTTGGATTAGTTAACCCCTATTGAGTGGATATAAGGGTAGGAAAAGGAAGAGGCAAAATCTGTAGCATAGGAGTATTGAAATGCTTTGGAAAAGCAAGAAAAAGAGTTAGTGTTAGAATAGTGGAAGTGAGAGTTGGACTTGGGTTTTAGAATGGTGTGTATCTAGGAACGAATTGGTATGGTCATTAAATGATTTGGTAGGCTTGGTATGATGTAAACTAGCAAGAAGAAGTTAGAAATGCATAAGAGTGCAAAATGCAAAATGTGAGAATGTGAATTTAAGAAATTTGAGCAAGAATTGGGTGGTGGACTAAACCAAATAATTGGAGTGGTTTAGAGCATGTTTTGAGGTGTTTAATTATGTGGAAAACTTGTGGGAAGATTAGGAAAAGATTAGGGAAGAAATGGGTGAAAGATTAAGCTTAAAACAAAAACTGAAGTGTGCAATCTGTTAAAACGTAGCAGGGTCCGGGACTTAGCTCCAGGACCAAGTCCCGGACCACCCTCTAAAAACTGGCCGAGACTTCCTTACTGCAATGATCCGGGACCTAACTTAAGCATAAGGACCCGGACCACCCATTAAAAACAGACCGAGAGTTTTCCCAGCACTTGGTCTGGGACTTGGGAGATGGACAAAGTCCTGGACCACCTATGAAAATATGGCCGAGAGTTAGCAGCAGTATTGGTCCGGGACCTAGGGTCCGGACCAGGTCCCGGACCACCCCCAGATTTCAACAGGAAGTGTTTTTAAGGCTTTAAAACATGGGGGATTGATTGGTATTAGTTTTAGATGATGTTTAGGAGTTGTTTGGTGACCTTTAAAGGTCCTAAGGAGTGTAAGCAAGTTTGAGAAGTGATTGAGTAAGTTAAGGAATTAAGTACACTAAGTTAAACCGAGTTAACGGGATAACGGGGTAAGTACGGGAGTAGCATTTATATATGGACCGTAACACCTTAATAATAATTGAACCATTTGACATGTAAATAGTGGTCCAAGAATAAGAGCCGAGGAACATGTGTGAGCCGAGGAACGTGAGAACACCCGGTAAAGATAACCCCGGTGAAAGGTATGATTTCCTCATGCTCTGTATCCTAACTTGGTTACCCCGATTTGTGTGCTTGTTTGATTGTGTGATCACTTAACAAGATAAATGCACGAATCGGATTGTGTGCACTTAATGGTGCTTGTATTGTATCGCTGTTTGCTGGATTGATTTAAACCAAGTTTGTATAATTCATGAAAGGGATGAATGATGAATGAGTCGCTTGTACGTGTGATTGGGTATCGTAGTGCGACCCATAGTTGGGTCTTGATTGTTTAAAGACTCGAAGAAAGAGTCGTGATGTGAAATAACGAGAACGAGGTAACCCACGATAACCACCTATTAACGGACAACGATGAATCAAACTTATAAACTTACTCGAAATGAGAACAAGCGACACATAAGGCTAGAGAACAACCTTAATATCAATAGACGACCTCCTATGCAAGGATGAGACCCAATGTTAGAAAATGAACATAAATCCTAAGTAATGGAAGCGTAGGGGCGACCCGTAAATCGGCAGATACAACGAGATAGGAAAATCTCCTAAGTTGTATGATAGCATCGAGAAAGATGCGGCAGACTGATATATATGTATAGATATGTACTTATATATGAGTATCTATTATAACTAACCCGAGAGTTGGGTTAGGGGGAATGTGAGTCACGCGTGCAAGGATGAGGAAGCAACAGAGCGTATGTTTCTGAATCCATGGTCGAACTCCCTTGTTACCGGGTTGTGTGCCACATAGTGGTGCCCTGCGGGGCCGTGTGCCATATAGTGGTGCCCGACCGGAGTAAGACCGGCAGAGCTTACCCGTCTAAAGAGGTAAGCTGGGTATTATGGGATAGGAAGAGGGAACATGAGAGAATGTTTCTAATTCCGGCTGGTGATTATAAAAGCCCGGGTTGAGACCTATATTTGTCTCTGCCCGGAGGTCCTTGAGGCTTAACCTAAAATTATTCAAGAGAAGAATAATTAAGTGATCTAGATCCGGACCGAGAGTGTCTAATGATCTAGGAGTCAAGTAAACTACCCGGTTGGGATGGAAATTTGGTAAATGACGAGAATGAAACTCACTTGAGATATGGTCTCTCAGGGTTTAAGAATAAGGTAGTTGAATTTACCGAGTTGGATGTCACATCTGCGTGGATTGTATTCTTGGATTGAATTTGGGTGTTTTGTGAATGTACATATATGATGTAATGTGTATTGCATGCTGTTTGAACTAAAATGAACCGCATGCTCTCGACCAATTAGTCGGCGTACCCTCGCTAGTACGCGGGGTATGCGGAAGTCATATTCAGCGTAAGCTGACCCCCTAGGGGGAACGTTTTTAGTGTGCAGGTATGAAGTGAATATGATCACTGTAAGAGACCGACAGCTAAGCAGGACACCGTTCGAGAGTAGGACGGGGTTGTTATTGATATGGGTAGTTGTTAGAGCAATTGTATTTGTATATTGTGGGATGTAAGACCTAGAAGGTCATGGATACACACGGGAAATTGTAGATACTCGGTATAGTATTGAATGGTTATTGTATTGTATATTGTGGTGTTAAAGGTTGTATTGACTTGAGAATTGTTTAAGTAAAGGAAGCATCGTTGTATAGTGTACTCGGTAAAGACCCATCAGACCGATAGTGTGTTGTATTGTTGTTTGGAATTAGCCTTGTTAGTCACGTGAGTGGCTAACGGCATTGTTTCACCCCCGGTTGTATTAGAATTTCCGCTGCTGGTGTATTGATAATGGAGACGGGTTAAGAGTAATGGTGAGATTACCGGTAGGGGTGTCACAGGTATATTAAGACTAAAAAGAGTCTTAGAAATATTGGTAAACAAATTTAAACAATAGGAAACAAGAAATGTGCTTTAAGGTCAATAAAGGCCAAAATGTGCTCTAAGCTTGGGATAAGCTTGGTTAAGACCTAATGAACTTACCAAGACCTTATTTTATATACTAATGAACATATTAAACCAATTACCAAAGAAAACCAAGCTTGAAAACAAGTTAAAACACAAAATGTGCTTTAAGGAGTCTTAAAGCACATTTTCGAAAAATTGTCTTGTAAATGGGTTTTGAATGGCTAAATGTCGATCATTACTCTTTAATTAACATGTGTACTATATAGTATTACATTTGGAAGTCTATATCAATGGGAAATAAAAAATTTCACTTCTAAGTGCCTTGTTTTTGTGAATAGTGATTTTAATAAGCTAGTTTGTAACATATGTTTGTATAAGTAATTAAATTGACAAATAAAGACTATACTACCCCTAAGTACAAAAGGGGGGCCGGTTTTCTTAAGTGTGGTGACTCACCACTCTCTTGTTAACATATTAAGTAAATAAATGTGACTAACTAAAGTGCTTTTTACTTTATAACTACAAATATCTTCAAAAAGTAAGTTTACCTTCATTTCTCCTTCTTCTTTGTATTCACACGGTTCCATGCTCTCTTCAACCTCTCTTCTTCATTCTCTTCCACGGTAATATCACACCACCACCATTAAACCACTTCTTTGATCTCTTGTAAAATCTAGCTCACTTAGCCAAATCAAAAACAAACACCACCATTCTCTTAGTCTCATCAAGCTCTTCATTCCTATCTTCTCAAAACTTCACGAGCCCCATTTCGGTGTCATGGAGTTCCACCATTAAAGGAGCTTGAGCTTGTATTTCTACATTGAAATACCCCTGAACATTAAACGTATAAAATTATAACGTGTTGTAAAATTTAGACATGAAATAACGTACGAACAATTAAATCTAGCATATATATATATATATGTATGAATACGGAAACACACGTACGTAACGTTACGATATTGTAACGTTGTAAATAAGTGACAATAACGTCACATAACTTCGTTACAGAAAATATATAATAACACGATATAATATATAGTCGTACGTATATTGAAACGTTGTAAATATGTGACGATGTCGTCACATAACTTCGTAACAAAAGAAAATAATAATAATAATAATAACACGATATAATATATGGTCACATATAGAGAAAAAAAAAACTTGTGTATTGATTTTTTTAAAAAAAAAAGAAAAAGAGGAGGGGCAAAGATGCTCCCGCTAAGGTTCGAACCCGAGACCTCTCATACCTTCCCCGAGTGCTTAACCAATTGAGCTGTGCTCGATTTCAGTAACAATTACCAACGATTTAAAACTAATATCGAATTTACTATGGTAACCAAAAAAAACAGAGGAAAGAAACAAACCTGCCCTCTGTATCCTCGAACTCTTCCCCCTCCTATCTAATGAATCGAATTCTTTTTTTTTTTGAAAGAATGAATCGAATTCTTATTCTGGTTAGAACACGCCTCAATTCGAACATCAGACATGGGATTAACCCACACCTTAGACACTTATTCCCACCTATATTATCTATTACCATGTGTTAAGTAACCTGGTTAGGCGACTGAAATCAGAGAGCAGTGCCCTCCGCTTAATTCAAAGCACTACACCAGCCTTCAGAGATTATTCCCCACTAAGTCAGTTTTCACTAACTCCCATGTGATGCTCCCTGCATGCTAACCATGCTCTGCAAGGCTTGGAAATTCTCACGCCACCTACATTAGTCCCTGTCTCTCCTTCTCTTCTTTTAACTCACGGCACAACTCGCAGAAACTGAAACCACAAAGAATTCATCCCATTCTTCCTCGACTGATCACCCAAGTTTAGAGAATTTACAAGAGTGCCAAAGACTCCTGAGACAGCCGCACCTTCTGTTCGAGTACCAAACAAGGTGATGCTCTCAAACTGTCTGTTCTATCTTGCTCTTCTGTGCTCTTGAATGTCCGAGACTATTACAGACCATGCACTCAATGGCCTCTTGTTTTCCTTGCATGCAAATCCTCATGCAGTCCTTGGCCTTGTTGTAAAACCTCATGGGTAAAAGCGGCCCGACATTTCCCTGAAACACAACCTGAAGGTAACATCTTCTAAGCAGTTTCCTGCCTTCCCAGCTCCTTGTTCTTTTTTTCTTCCTTCTGGTGTTGCTCAGTCTAACCGTGAGTACTCCCTTCAGTAAGGCCGAAAGTGCAAGGCCTGAGAGTTCCACATTTGCCAAGAGTAGATCAGGGAGTATCAACACCAAGACACAGGAAGACCCAAGGTATTAAACTACCCAAGTGTTCTGTACAGACTTTAAAGTCGATTGTTTCTGTATAATAAAATCCAGAGTGTTGCCCGTATTGTTGTGAATCTGTTTTGAGGATTGGTGCTACGTTAAGACACTTAACTAGGTAGTAACTAACCTGAGAGTGTGGGAAACTCACACAGCACATTAAAATCGGAGTTAGAAGCTGTGGGGGTCAGAAAGGTATTTTTGGGTTTTGGCAGTTTCAGCTCTGTTAGATGAACGTGACAGTAAAAAAAACTGTATTAAGATCTTAACCAAGCAGTTAAACAGTTGAGTAAAGTGGGGAACTCAATTCGTGAAGAAAAACAAAAAAAAAAACAGAAGGAAATCGAGAGAAGTAAGTATCAGGTTTGGATGTTTCAGTTCTAGTTTTCCTGAAACTAGTGCTCTTCTGTGTAACTCTAATACAAAGTGGTATAAGGGGTGTTAATGAGTAGTTTAAGAAGTTAAAGCCCTGCTTTTATCAAGCAAGTTTTGAACACCTGGGGAAGAAAAGCCAAATTCCAGCTCGTGAACATACAGGAAATCAAAAAAAGATGCAGCAATTCACATGTTCTAGTTTCTTTTTTTTTTTCAGTTTGCAGATTGTGAGTAAAGGAGCTTAAGAACTGTAGACCATGCTGCTTAGGTCTGTCCTCAAAATGAAATCGTGGAGAGCCACTTAACTTAAGGAGACAGTAACATGAGCAACTAGAAATAACATTAAGAGAACAGAAAGGAAGTAACAACAAAGAAACATGCATCAGGTATCAGCCTTGTTTTCTGTTTTCAGTTTTGTTTCAGTCTTATAGTTCTCTAGTTCTGTTTAGTGAGTTTTAGTAGCTTCAACAAGTTGCCTTGGGTATAAAATAGAGCTAAAACACTTAATCAAGTATAGGGGTACTCTGGGTGAATTGGGAAACCAGTTTTGAGAAAAAGAAAGACAGCTTTGTGAATATGCAGAAAACAGTGGGGAGAAGTAAGCAGGTTTTGAGGTTCGGGTCTTACCAGTTTGAAATTCAGTGTCATTAACAAATGTTGTCGTGAGTTTAAAAGCTTGATTACACACCTAGCTAAAGGGGCAACCAGGTTGGGGAGAAAGTTGGAAGTCAAACTCGTGAAAAGGAAGAAAACAATAGGAAATAAGTGCAGCAGCTCACGTTTTTCTTGGTTTCTGTTTTCAGTTTTCAGATTCTTTGTACAGGAGATTGAGAGGTGGTCTTGGTTGTGTTGGGTTAAATTAGAATTTAAAAATATGCTAAGATATCTAGCTAGGAAGGTGAATGACTTGGGAAACTAGGAAACAGACTAAAGGACAAAAGAAATCAAAGGAAGTTATCAGACTTATATTACAGGTTTCAGTTTTCTTAAGCTTCTGTGCCATGATGTTTCAGGGGAATTGTCCATGTGGTCTTGGATTAATCTCGAGTTTGGGACTTTGCTATCATATAAGCCTAAATGTTGGCAAGTCAAGGGTAAACTTAAAATCAATCTGTAAACAGGAAAAGAGAGTAGTGGATGTAACAATTCCATGTTTCAGATTTTCGTGGTTTCAGGTTTAGTGTCAAGTTTTACAGAAGGTGTAGCCCTGGTTGCATTTGGTTTGTTTTAAATTCAAAACCTTTCTAAACCACATAGCTTCGTGGGTAATCAGGGTAGGTGAAGTTGGAGCTCAGCTTCGAGGACAAATAAAACCAACAGAGGAGGGTACATCAGATTTTTTTTTTAGTTCAGATTTGCAACACTGGATTGTCCTGTGTAACTGGTAGTCAGAGGTTTAACAGTATTGAATTGGTTAATAAAGTACTCAAATCATAGCTAATAAAAGTTAACTAGGCTGGTGAAGCATTCTGGGAGAACTAAACATCAGTATGATACAACAACCGTGAGGCTAAATAAGTTTACACACAGAGAGTGTGTTTTCAGATTTCTGCAATTGCAGTTTTCTGTATCTTGCAGGAGTTTAAGCATGTTGATGGGGATCTGTTTTAAAGCTAAAACTAAGATAAAACACTACATTTACTGAGTTAGCATTTTGTGAAGACATTGTAAGTCAGATTAATGAACTCAACGTAAGATAAAGAGGTTATGCATAAGGTTTTGTTTCTGTTTTCTGATTTTGGTTTCAGATCTCAGTAGCTGCTGTTTGTGTTATTAGGTACTGAAGTTAGTGAGTGCCTTAGTGGATTAGTCTTGGGTTTAAAACTTTGATAATACACTTATCAAGGTTGGTACATTCATGGGGGAGGTTATAAGACAGTTTAACAGACATAAAATAGGAAATGAGGAGGAAATCCACAGATTTTGGGTTACAGATTATCAACACTTGGATCCTTCTGTGTAACTGTTTTAAAGAGATGCTGAGAATGTTGTATAGGGTTAAGAATTTACCCAGGACATGGTTAAAGGGGGGGGGGGTAAAATGAGTAGGTATATACATTTGAGAGATAGGAAGTCAGATTCATTAATTAAAAACAAGAACCAAGGAGAAGTATGCTGGTTGTACTCCAGGTTTCTGTAGTTTCTTGTTTCTGTATAGTGAACTGTCAGGGGTGTTAACAGGTTGTTTTGAACTGGTCTTTAGTTTGGAACTTACCTAACACGCTTAGCTAGTTGGGTAGAAGTTTTGGGTGGAATTGGGGGCAGGTAAGTAAACTAAAAGACATCGTGAAGAAGAGAGATGCGAATTGTGTTTTCAGAAATTCCATAAATTGTTGTTTCTGTATAATTGTAATACAGATCGTGTAAGAGAGTGTAATGGGTTGAAAATGGACCTAAAACCTTGCCAATACAACTACCTAAGATTATAAACACCTTGGAAAAAATGATAAAGCTAATCAAGACATTGAAAAGAGAAGCTCAAGGGAAGCATGCACAGATTCGGTGTTTCAGTTTCTGAAACTTATGCCTCAGAATGAGTGAGTTCTATGGGTGTTAAAAGTGTGGTGTTGGATTAATAATGAACCCAAAACTCTCTTAATGCATCTAGCCAAGCTTATGGAACATCTTGGGGGGGGGGGGTTTAGCCACCGTTGCTGCACAGAAAGGGTGACAAGATGAAGTTACATATGTGAACGTTATTGCAGTTTCAAAAACTTTTAGCTTCAGTGTAAAGGAGTTCTAGAAGTAATTGAGGAGAGTTATTGTGTAATTAATGAGTTAAAACATAGCTATTCAGTTAGCGGAAGAGTACATCCTAGACGGATGCAAACCCATATTAGGTAAGCTTGTTACATACAAGTACTTAGAATACTCTAAAACATTCCCTAGAGGAAAGGACTTAGTTAACGTGTGAATTGACTATGTAAATGTCCTAAGAGTGAGATAAACTAGAAAAGTGTCATCACATGAAATCATGAACTGACGCGTTATTTTTAATCAACGTTAGGTCAAAACGAACGCCAACCAGGAACCCGTGTGAGACAACTCTGCTTCTAAATAAGGTATGGACATGTGTGGTTCGTATGTTGCCGTGTTACACGGCTTGTGTGCTGTGTGCTTGTTGATAATGACTCTAAGACTATAGCATGAAATAGGATTGCTTCTTATGGCTTGCTTATATGCTTGTTATATATCCTTGTGGCCTATTACTTGCGCGCACACAGTAGTTTAGTCCCTTCGCGTTTATGTAATTCGAGATGAACTACAACGAACTATTAAAACAAAGAAAACCTCTATAAGGGGAACTCCTCTCTAAACCATTGAGGACTACCATGACACCCACTATGGTATCTATTCATTAATGATAATGAAGAGCTAGTCTCCTTTGGTGAGACATGACGAACCACGTAGACGAAACAAAAGAACTATACAAAGAGACAAATCCTCTCTAACTTTAGAGGACCGCTAATGACACCCACTATGGTGTCGAGATTATAATGATAATGAAACGAGAAGTACCAACTGTGAAACATGAGAACAACCCGGGAAGACAACAGCTCGAGCCGCGCGGTATGGATGATCGGGAGTTGGTATCTGCATTAGATCCTTCGACCGTCTATTTTGGAATATGTTTTGGGTGTCCCTGGGTGACCCCACTTTCTCAGCACATCCCGGAGTCCAGAGGTGACTTCCGCTATCTCGACCCTGGGTGTCGGGAATGGGGGAATGACAAATTGGTGAAGCACATCCCGGAGTCCAGAGGTGACTTCCGCTTTCTCGACCCTGGGTGTCGGGAATGGGGGAGTGACAAATTGGTGAAGCTTATCCTGGAGTCTAGAGGTGACTCCGCTTTCTCGACCCTGGGTGTCGGGAATGGGGGACTAGCTATGGAGGAGACGTCCTCCAACGTGCGGTGATAAAAGAATTCACAAGTAACCCTTGAAGAGGCAAGGAATGATTAGCACCTACATAATAAAGTCTCGGGATCTAATCTATATCCCCTGACTCGGTGCCAGAGAATAAAGGAAAACATGTGTAATGAGACCAAGCAAATAAGAAAAATTCACAAATGTGATCCTTTAAGAAACAAGGAATGAATAGCACCTACATAGTAAAGTCTCGGGATCTAACCTATATCCCCTGACTCGGTGCAAGAGAAGAAGGGAAAACATGTGTAATGAGAACAAGAAAACAATACGTAATCTCTTGAATGATCCCATAGTGAGGATCGACGGTATAATATACCTACGTACACGCCCTATAAATTACTTGATTGTTGTTGCTACATTAGCAGCTTATTGTGTTGGGTTGCGTGTTGACATTGCTATGCTACTTGCAAGTTGTGCTTGGTTGCTTTTTGATATTGCTATGCTACCGATGAGTGTGCATGTTATCATGATGTGTTGATGTGTGCTTTACTGCTTTTTTAGAGCATGTAAATTGAGTTAATAATATTCGACCAAGTAGTCGTGTGGCCCGGCAACATACGAGCTTCACACGTTCATACTCAGCGTAGTTTGCTGAGTCCTTTACACCCAATTTTTTTTCAGGTATTATGCCAAATGTGACGGAGCGTAGGTGGTATGACTACCATGGAGGTAGTTCATTTGGGCAAGGCTTTTAAGTAGTATGTTTTTAATGTATAGGTTGTATACTCGGTTTGTATCTTTTATGTTGGACTCGGATTTGGTCATGGTTTAATTCCAGTCATTCAGACCGCAGCATAGTATTGATAGTGTTGCTGTGTCAACCACGTGGGTGGTTGGCGTCTGTGACACCCGGATGAAGTTGGAAACCGCTGCGTAGACATCTCATGTTACCATTAGGCGCGTCGTTTGATTGTTGGTCGTTATTCAGGGGTGTTACAGAAAGTGGTATCAGAGCGTAGTTGCGCTCTGATGACTGGAACAGAGAAGTACCGAGAATAGTAAAACCTAAAATTTGGGAGACGGGGTTAAGGGTTAGTATTGTGAGGCACGACTTTACTGATCTAAACCGCTTGCAAGGGCGACAATGACTTATAGTGAGTTCTTGTGATTGTTTTAGACTAACAAATAACATTCTCAGATGTCTGGACGTCGAGGACGAGGCCGTGGCCACATGGAGCAGGATAGCATGGCTGCAGGGCAGACCATAGCGGAGATAGTAGCAGCAGCCCTTGGTCACATGGGCTTCCAGCCAGGAACCCAGCAGGCACCACCGCCACCACAGCCCCACCCACCCAGGGAGACAAACTGGGTGAAGAGCTTAGCAGACCTTCGACCAGCTGAGTTCCGAGGAGAGACGGACCCCACCTACCTAGAGAGCTACATCAGCCTCCTAGAGACCGCCTTCGAGACTTTGAATGTTCCAGCAGAGGCTAAGGTCAGACTCGCAGCCTATTACCTACGAGAGTCAGCGAGCGATTGGTGGAAACTTGTGAAGGATGCTTACCTAGCCGACCCCACGTTTGGATGGGATGCTTACACTGCGTTGCTGAGGGCCAAGTACTACCCCGCCCACCTCCGGACCAAGAAGCGAGTTGAGCTAGACACCCTGAGGCAGACCGAGGGGATGACCGTACACAAATACTACTCGACGTTCACTGCTTTACTTCGTGTACTTCCAGGCTTGGGATATTCAGATGAGATCTTAGTGGAGCGTTTCTATGGGGGACTGAATCACCGCATCAGATATGGCATGGGGCCCAGTCGTTACGCCACGATCCAGGTTGAACTTGAACTATGAATTTGAATTAACTACTATATTGTGAAGAGTTTCACTAAACCCTAGTATGCACAGGACTGCTATCATGCAGCATCCCAGGTCGAGATCACCGTTCAGACGCGGGATGGGGAATTCGCTAAGAAAAGGAAGGAGAAAGACGAGGACTCAGAGGACCATAAACAGAAGAGTGCGGACAAGAATAAGCGCTACCCGATCAAGAAACGAGGGAGATACCATGGGAACAAGCCTACGGAGGCACTTCAGCTGAGCCACCCGGCGAATTCGGCTAAGCCGCTACGCTCCTACCCACCTAAGGGTAAAATGAACCCAACTCTAATGCTTAAGTACGGTTACAGTTGAAATGACCAATTGATGACTAACCAAACCACATATTCAGGGTCTGAAGCCGGCCCAAGCGAAAGGCCCGGGCGCCGATTTAAATGTAGACGATGCTCGAAGAACCACCCCGGAGTTGATTGCCAGGGCGAACCGGTAGAGTGCTTTTACTACAAGAAGACTGGGCACAGGGCCTTTGAGTGCTTCGCGAACCCCGAGAGCAAGAGTTACAGGCCCGACTATAGTGCGAGAGGCTAGTCCTAGAAGCCACATGAGATTAGAGGATAAAAGGAAAACTATGTACCCCTCTCTTTTCATCGATGTTTCGGCTTAGTGTAGGGTACGGGGGCGTACCCCTCTTTTAAGGGGGGTAAGCGCGTTTCGTTTTGGATGTGTGTTGGTTTAGTACGATGTATTCCTACAACCACTCGTGCTTGGTTGGTAGGTTTATGATGTTTTGGATGTGTGTTGATTTAGTATGATGTATTCCTACAACCACTCGTGGTTGGTTGGTTTGTGTGTTTGGATTACGTGTGAAAATGTTATGTACGCTATGTATGAATGAATGTTGTGTGCCATGGGTTGCACTTTAGCGTATTATATGCTCTGTATGGATGAATATTGTGTGCCTTGACTTGCACTTTAGCATGTTATACACATTGCTAGCTTCTGGTCTACTATGAGAACTTGTGTGAAGCCACTGATGTGGCACGGTGCTTAGAAGCACTGAGCATTATAGTTAAGGACTTAATTCTTTGGGTATCGTGAATGAATGCGGGACTGGATCCCTAAGATTACTAGAAGTGGGAAATGTAAGTTAAGGAAGTAAGACTTCGGGACGAAGTCTCTTTTAAGGGGGGTAAGTTGAAATACACCTGAACATTAAACGTATAAAATTATAACGTGTTGTAAAATTTAGACATGAAATAACGTACGAACAATTAAATCTAGCATATATATATATATATATGTATGAATACGGAAACACATGTACGTAACGTTACGATATTGTAACGTTGTAAATAAGTGACAATAACGTCGCATAACTTCGTTACAGAAAATATATAATAACACGATATAATATATAGTCGTATGTATATTGAAACGTTGTAAATATGTGACGATGTCGTCACATAACTTCGTAACAAAAGAAAATAATAATAATAATAATAACACGATATAATATATGGTCACATATAGAGAAAAAAAAAACTTGTGTATTGATTTTTTAAAAAAAAAAGAAAAAGGGGAGGAGCAAAGACGCTCCAGCTAAGGTTCAAACCCGAGACCTCTCGTACCTTCCCCGAGTGCTTAACCGATTGAGCTGTGCTCGATTTCAGTAACAATTACCAACGATTTAAAACTAATATCGAATTTACTATGGTAACCAAAAAAAAAAGAGGAAAGAAACAAACCTGCCCTCTGTATCCTCGAACTCTTCCCCCTCCTATCTAATGAATCGAATTCTTATTCTGGTTAGAACACGCCTCAATTCGAACATCAGACATGGGATTAACCCACACCTTAGACACTTATTCCCACCTATATTATCTATCACCATGTGTTAAGTAACCTGGTTAGGCGACTGAAATCAGAGAGCAGTGCCCTCCGCTTAATTCAAAGCACTACACCAGCCTTCAGAGATTATTCCCCACTAAGTCAGTTTTCACTAACTCCCATGTGATGTTCCCTGCATGCTAACCATGCTCTGCAAGGCTTGGAAATTCTCACGCCACCTACATCAGTCCCTGTCTCTCCTTCTCTTCTTTTAACTCACGGCACAACTCGCAGAAACTGAAACCACAAAGAATTCATCCCATTCTTCCTCGACTGATCACCCAAGTTTAGAGAATTTACAAGAGTGCCAAAGACTCCTGAGACAGCCACACCTTCTGTTCGAGTACCAAACAAGGTGATGCTCTCAAACTGTCTGTTCTATCTTGCTCCTCTGTGCTCTTGAATGTCCGAGACTATTACAGACCATGCACTCAATGGCCTCTTGTTTTCCTTGCATGCAAAATCCTCACGCAGTCCTCTTGGCCTTGTTGTAAAACCTCACGAGTAAAAGCGGCCCGACATTTCCTTGAAACACAACCGGAAGGTAACATCTTCTAAGCAGTTTCCTGCCTTCCCAGCTCCTCGTTCTTTTTTTTCTTCCTTCTGGTGTTGCTCAGTCTAACCGTGAGTACTCCCTTCAGTAAGGCCGAAAGTACAAGGCCTGAGAGTTCCACATTTGCCAAGAGTAGATCAGGGAGTATCAACACCAAGACACAGGAAGACGCAAGGTATTAAACTACCCAAGTGTTCTGTACAGACTTTAAAGTCGATTGTTTCTGTATAATAAAATCCAGAGTGTTTCCCATATTGTTGTGAATCTGTTTTGAGGATTGGTGCTACGTTAATACACTTAACTAGGTAGTAACTAACCTGAGAGTGTGGGAAACTCACACAACACATTAAAATCGGAGTTAGAAGCTGTGGGGGTCAGAAAGGTATTTTTGGGTTTTGGCAGTTTTAGAAATACCCCAAATCTAATTAATATTACTAAACCATTATTTAATGGAAAATAATCCTATTATAAATCATTTCACGTACGCATGCAAACCCATGCATGAGAACGTTACGTAAAAACAGTCGTTTCTCCACAAACGCTAAAACGCCTTAGAAACATGTGATCAAGCATGACCTTGTATGACATTCTAAAACATAAACCAAATGGTCATACACTCATTATATGAATATATAAATATATTCCTTAGACTACATTCAGTCAAATACGCAAAATGCTCGGGAGTGCTCACGCCCGCTCCTTAAAGCACGAAAAGTCCGGAGGAGTGCCGAGGTGGCACGAACTCCTACAAGATTAATTCCTTGAGTTCCTAACATCATTATTAACCATTATAAAGAGAACCCACGAATTGGTTTCTCAAAATTCAGCAAAAACAACAGGAGGAATTCTTAGCGCTCCTTTTTGCCCGGGTGTGTCCCGATGGCCCGTAAATTATGTCATGGGTTGATATAACCTCATATAACCCAATGTAACATCTTAATATATGTTTATTTACTATAATAAGTGTTTACAAACACTTGGAACTCATAAAAACAATTTGTTTCCCAAAATTTCCTTAGAGCACAAAAACACACCTTCGGGTGTCACGAAAACGCGTTTTACGCAATTGCCTTGTAGTTTTTCACATACCACTAATTGGTAATATTAAATAGGGTTAAAATGACCTTATAAATCAGTTGGTGTGACTAGTCAACAAGGCTCTCTATAGGGGCCGAAATTTAGAGCAAAAACTAGTATAAAATTTGCCTTTAAAGTTTATAAAAGGCTTAATACATGGTGACTCACCTTCCCATGTGTTATATTACTTAATGTCAATGTATGTAGGTCTCATATTACCAGAAAGATGTCGAAATAATGCTTAGTAATAAGGCCATGTGAGCTAGATACAAACAAAATGCTTAAAAGCAAAAAGTAGATCTAGATTCCATTCTTTTGCTTTCTTAAAAACTAAGTAACCTTCCATGTTTCTTCCAAGCTATTCATGGCCGGTTGTTAAGCCCCATTCATACCTCCAAATAGTGCACCTACATGAAGAAGAAGACAAGTCATTTAACATTGAAAAATCAAAGGAATATCCTTACCTTTTCTTACCTTGTCTTCTAGCCAACATTATTTTCTTTCCAACTCGTGCTTAGTCATACCACATGGCCGGTTTTCATGCTGGAAAGGAGGTCATTTATTGAGCCAATAACACTTGTAATAAACTAAGGAAAAGTATAGTCATTTGACATTAAGAATTAAGGAAACAAAAATCAATTCCAAGTCATTCTTTTCTTGCATTTACGTGAGCTAGGTCTCACTTTCCTCCTTGCACTTCACACCTCCGAATTTGGTAAGCTCCCTAGCTCTTTCTTCTTGCTTCATCTTCTTCCTTTGAAGCTCTTAAGTCCATTAATGGAGATTTAACTTCTATCTTCATCTTTAAGGTAATTTCCTAGCTTTTCTTGGCAAGTCTTGAAGCAAAACTCTTCCTAGCATAACAAGAGGTGTTTGGCATCAATTAGTTCTCCAAGGAGGTTGTTCAAACCAACATTAATCCAAGGAGCATCCCAAGGTTATCTTAAGGTAGTTTTAATGCTTGAAAATCCTTAAAGCACATTTTTATGTGTAACCAAGTTCTACTTCTTCTAAGGTTCTTTTCTTCTTCATTTTGATGAAGGAAAATTTGTTCTTCATCCACCTTAGGAGTGCCGAATTCATAAGGAGAAAAGTCTAAGGTAAATCCTTCTAAAACTACTTACAAATCTACTTAAGATCTTTATTCAAGATCTAACTCCTAAAACTCCTACACCACTTGCATATAACCGAAGTGGAGCATCAAAATTTCCTTGGAGAAAGCTTGGAGATTCAAGAGGAGTTCAAGCACTTAACCACCTTTGTTAAGAAGTAAGTTTACTAAGTAAATCTTTATGTTATAAGGTTTGTTAAGCTTCTAAAAATTATACAAAAATTATGTACATCTCCTAGGTTTATTAAGACCGAAACTATATGGTATTATATGCCAAAAATACAATCTATAACTTATATAGAAAATAATTACCTTAAGACACATTTTTGTGTCACAAAATTTAGTCATGTTACATATTAATCCAAACTGAATTATCAAGGGCAAAAATGCTTATTTTTGAGCTAAGAATTTATATAAGACATTACAATAATTTCTACATGAGTTATATAACTCCTATGAATTTATGAATAATTATTATGACATATAAATCCACTTTTATATACTATATGGTCACCAAATAAACATGGCCGAATGTACTAATCGATAAATAGGTATTAATGACCTACTTAGGTATATAAACTTATATCACAAAGTTTGGTGAGTTGAAAATATTTTATGAGAGCTTAAATGGCTAATTAATTAAGTTATGTGGCTTAAATGTAATTTTTACAAAGTTTAGTGTGTTTATTATAAAAACCGAGAGTTAAGGGTATTCTTGGAAAATATATGATATAATATAAGGTTAGGAATTAAGTTTAAGAATTTTAGATAATTTAAACAAGCTTTAAAATAACTTTTTTATAAAGTTTGGGCTATTATGTAATTTATAAAAGCTGTTAGGAAAGTTTAGATCATAAAAAGGGGCGAATACATAATTAGGAGATTTATTAGGTTCACCTTCGAAATTTTGAGGAATTAAATATTTAAACTATAGTTTATAAGTTATTAAGTGACTATTATAAAGTTTTGGGGTGAAAATGTAATTAATGGAAAGTTCAAGACCAAAGCCGAATTACTTGGGGTTAGTTTGGTAATTTAAGAATTTATATATATATATTCGGCATTTATGGAGATAAAATTAAAATTAAACTATAGTTTATAAGGCATTATGTAAAGTTAATAAGATTTTGCGGTTAAATTGTAATTATAGGGAATAAATTATTATTGCCGAGAATTTAAGGGGCTGAGTTGTTATTTTTGAAAGTTATAGTACTTAAAAGCTATATACCAAAATATTAGTGTGACTATGTAATTTAGCTAAATTAGAAGTTAAAACTCTATAATATAATGAGATTAGAATTTAAATATAAAGTTTATGAATTAATGTGGTTGATTTATAAATAACCGAAATATAAGGGTAATAATTTACATTTAAATAAATATAGGTCCTACATGGATATTTGGAGGAATTAGAAGAAAGAATTTTAATTAAAGGAATTATGGAATTAGAACTATGGCTTATATAGTTATAAGGAAGTTAAAGGAAAACAATAAATATTATTCATGACAAAAAGGAGAATAATGAGATTATAAGAATATCATGTCATTGTAAGACATTTAAATATAGTTAAGAAAATTATAAGTTGTTATGTCACTTAGACAATTAAAATAAACAACAAATATAGTACATGAATATATGAATACATATATGTACATTAAAGGATTTATAAATAAATCAAAAAGGAATAACAAATAAGTTATACATAAAATCATGAGGTAATTAAAAGAAATAAACCTCACATGAAATAACAAATACCAGATTTGTTAAAAGATTCAATAGGATCATTATATAAGGGTAACATTAATTAACCCTCTCAGTTAATCCTATTCTAGGACTTTGTTTGACCAGACGTTGACCGGGAATTAAACAAGTACAGTCTACGGTGAACGGTATGGGATTCTTGCAACCTGTTTTCTACCGGATTACACCGGCTTGTGTGCTATCTGTTGTTTGAGTTAACGACCAAGATAATTAATGTAAAATGTTGTTTACTCTTGTGCGCTGTTGTATTATTTTATGTGCGTGAATGATGCTGACTACTACGTGTATGTCCCACGCATACAAACACTACTATACCAGTGGATTAAATACCTGCGCTTCAGTATACCGAGGACTTGTACTCAAGTCTCTCACTAACTTCACTTTATAACAAACGTCATTATCCTAAACGTGATAATTGACAATACACATTGTGTTCTTGTTTAACGTCTTTATAAGACACTTAACAACTCTATACTACGAGAACGAGGAGCCCAGTTGGATCTGGCCATGCATGCTACAGGAGCTGTACCTGTCTCAGGTCGTCTCCTATCTACGTCGCGACGGAACTTTTCAGTTGGGAGGAAGACTCTATTTCCTCTCGGGTTTCTAATGCCCATCAGTTCAGTTTGAGGAAGACTTCATTCCTCTCGTGGGTTTTATTTCCCACATCTCTCAATTCAGGGTTTAACTACGTTATCTCCTGGGGTTTTTAATACCCAACCTTTCCATCTTAACGAGGTCACTATACCTTCACTATTTCAGATATTCAGTTATACCTGTCAGTCCCATTGTGTGGACCGACTATCGTTAAAGAATTTCAGTTCAGCTAACTTGACCTTCTGCAGTCTTGTTCTATGTGACATTATTGTCCTTGTATGGATACTTGTTATTATCCTACTATGCTTGTTTACAGCTTTATAAAAATGAACTGCATGTGTTCGACAAAGTAGTTGGTGTGGCCCGGTAGACGATGGGCTGCACGTTTTCCATACCAGCATTGTTTGCTGAGCCCCTTTGGGGGCACCCCCATTTTTCAGGTACCTGAAGTTGAGAAGATTACCACACCGAGTGTAGGTGGGGTAGATTCAAGCTATGGGAGTCTCCTATTAGTTATTTGTTTTTCTTAAGTATTTTACATTTGAGTTTGATTCCTAGTATCTCGGATTGTATTCGTATTCAGACCGTGACTTTTGGAGATTGTATTTGGATTTAGCCTTGTTGGTCACAAGGGTGGCCAACGGCATTGTAATACCGCCCGGTTGTTGTATTTATTTCCGCTGCAGTTGTATTTTATTTGGGAGTGATCGCCGTTCAGGTTATTGGATTTCGGGTTGGGGTGTTACAAAAAGTGGTATCAGAGCGTAGTTACGCTCTGGGTACAAGGATACACCGAGATTAGGGTATCTAAGACTTTAGGTTACGGGTTGAGTGATAGTATTGAAAGGAGTTTAAGTTAGTTTTACTTAGACTACTATCCAAGACCGAGATTGTGACCACAGTATCTAATATACCTCAACATCCTGCAGATGTCAGGAAGAGGAGGAACGTGGACAGGCCGATGAGGAGCCATCTATCAGGCTGGCAGACATTGCCACCTTAATTGCTCAGGCATTTGCACAGGCGGGGGTTGGACAGCAGCAGCAGCTACCTCCACCACCACCACCCAGGGAGAGAGATTGGGTGAAGAGTTTGGCTGATCTGAGGCCAACTGCATTCAAGGGGCAGACTGACCCTGCTCACTTGGAGACATACATCATGGAGATGGAGACAGCGTTCGAGACGCTTGCAGTCCCAGCTAGGGAAAAAGTAAGGCTTGCTGCCTTTTATCTGAAGGATGCAGCGAGATTGGTGGAACATGGTGAAAGCCGACCACCTGGACGACCCAGCATTTACTTGGGGACACTACACTGCACTACTTAGGGGCAAATACTACCCGGCCCACACCAGGATGGTGAAGACGAGAGAGTTTGATGCCCTGGAGCAGACGGGAAAGATGTCAGTGGATGAATATTATGCCAAGTTTACTTCACTACTCCGGCTACTACCCGGTATAGGATACTCGGACCAGGTGTTGGTCGACCGGTTCTACGGGGGACTGAGCCCTCGACTTCAGATTGGGATGGGACCAATCATCCCCACCAGTTTGCAGGTAAAACAAGAGAGACATAAACTAGTTGAAAATTTTAGTACATACTATACCCCATCATGGGAGATTCGGAGATTAATACCTTGAGATTTCAGGAATGCTATCATGCTGCCTCCGTAGTGGAGATCACTTGTAAGAGAAGGGATGCTTTGAGCTCCCAAAAGAGGAAGGACGGACCTGGTGGCGAAGATGCCAAGCAGGGGAACTCCAACAAAAGGAACAAACCCTATCCGAAGGATAGGGGTCCTATCAAGGGAAGGGGAACCAAACTACTGGGAACCCCCAGTCAGGGACCCACGGAGCAGCAACTTCACAGAAAACCGACCCATCTAAGGGTAGGCACTCTAATCAGACAGTTAGATTTGAAATTTTTGTGACTACTTCAGTACCGTTGGAATGTATAATTAACCTTGATTGTATTAGGTTCTGGACATGGCTCAAACACGGGCCAGAAGTATGTCCGCCGTTTCAACTGTAAGTAGTGTGGAAAGGATCACCCCGGCGTAGACTGCCAACGGGAGAAAGTCCAGTGCCGCTACTGTCAGATACTCGGACATCGTGCCTTCGAGTGTATCCGAAACCCGGAGAGCAGGAACTACCGCCCGGGAGTAAAGACAAACACCGGCCCTAAGAATGGAGCTAGCGATACTCGCCCTCCACCAACAAACCAGGCTCAGGGGTATAAGGGCAAAGGCCCAGCATCGGGACCCGCCCTACATGTCATGGACCACTCAAATGAGGCTGGTCCTTCTACCAACCCAGGTATTTCTAAACCATGTGAACCTGTTATTGAGCAATGAATGATGTGAATGAGTGCTTGCATACCTTGATTGCCTAATTGAGTAGGAAATAATTAGTAAGACTCACTAGTAAAATTTAAACCACGTAGGAAGCTATAAGATATGCTTTCCTATCCCCTCACCGCCCTCCCTGGAGGAAAACATTATCAAAGTACAAGAACCAGGGAACGAACAATGTAAGGTTATCCAACCAGGTTTGATACTACTCAAAGGATACCTAACACCGGAGACACAAATTGCAATCATTAGAAAATGTCACGAATTGGGAACAGGACCAGGAGGGTTCTACACTCTAGAATTTCCAGGAGGATCAAAGATGAAGCTGAAAATGATGTGCTTAGGAAAGGATTGGAATCCTTACTCAAATACCTACCAGGATACAAGAAATGGAGATGGAGCACAAGTGCCAAAAATCCCAGAAGAATTTTTACAAATTGTGGAACAAGCAGTTAATACAGCTCAGCAGCTAGAAGAAGATCCAGTTCCCAACTTACGGGCTGATCTATGTATCATCAACTTCTATGAAGAAGGAGGCCGTTTAGGGCTACACCAGGACAATGATGAAACAAAAGGGTCCCTTGAACAGGGGATACCAGTATTATCTTTGTCAATTGGAGATGACGCAGAGTTCCTTTATGGCGAGCAGAAGCGTGTGGACCTTGCAAAGAAAATCATACTGAGTTCAGGAGATGTTTTAGTAATGGGTGGAAAGTCAAGGTTGCTATACCATGGAATTAAGAGGATCAAACTAAACACAGCACCTTCGACAGTGATAAACACCACTCACATGAAACCAGGAAGATTAAGTTTGACTTTTAGGAAGTATTAGTATTGTAATTGTTTGGATACCTGAAAGGAGATCATCTCATCAATGAAGCGTTATTGTTATGAAAGTGAATGTCTCTAGACCCCATCATGTATCAAAGTACTTACTCAGATTCTGTTATTAGGTTGTGCTAAGGAGACGGAAGGTGCCTTAAGTATACTTACTGAGGAGGAGGCCAGCAAGGGCGGCGCGATCCTCACTGGTACCTTTCCGGTTAATGGAGTGGATGCATTAGTACTGTTCGACTCTGGAGCCTCACATACTTTCGTTTCGCCTTCGCTTGCGGGGAAGTTGGGGCTAGACGCTGTAGAGTTACCTGATTTTAAGGTGGCACTCCCGTCTAAGGAGAAGATTAGTTGCACTCGTCTTTATAGAGGAGCCACTATCCGCATTAAGGAGGAGGAATTTCCTATGGACCTTATTGAGTTCAGAGGTCTAGGATTCGATGTTATAGCCGGGATGGACTGGCTGGGGCGGCACAGAGGCCGCATTCTTTGTGCAGAGCGCAGGCTGTTACTTAAGAGCCCATCAGGAGTGACAGTATCTTATCGTCAGAGCCCTAGAGCACCGTCTATAAAAGTTATATCTGCTATGTCCATGTACAAGCACGTCAGGAAGCAGAAGGAAGTATACCTATGCTATGTTTAGAATGTAGAGCACGACCTGATTTGATCCAGCTATGCCAATGGTTGTCGGAATTTCCAGATATTTTCCAAAGGAACTTCCAAGGCTTACCGCCATCCAGAGAGGTAGAGTTCTCCACGAATTAACCAGGTACCGGTCCCCATAGCAGGCACCGAACGTATGGCACCAGCAGAGATGGCTGAGCTGAAGGAGCAGCTGAAAGATTTATTGGACAAGGGATACATACGACCTAGCGTATCTCCTTGGGGAGCACCAGTCCTATTTGTGAAGAAGAAGGATGGAAGCCTTCGTTTATGTATTGATTACAGAGAGCTTAATGCAGTATCGGTGAAGAACAAATATCCACTACCACGGATTGACGATTTATTTGATCATGCAGAGAGGAGCAAAAGTGTTTTCGAAGATCGATTTGAGATCAGGCTACCATCAGATACCCATCAGGGAGCAAGACATAGAAAAGACAGCATTCAGAACACGGTATGGCCACTATGAGTTTACAGTTATGCCTTTTGGCTTGTCAAATGCACCTGCAGTCTTCATGGATTTGATGAACAGATTATTCAGAGAGCAGTTGGATAAGACCGTGGTTGTTTCATCGATGACATCCTAATTACTCAAAGTCTAAGAAGAGCATGAGAGTCACCTCCGACATGTACTTGAGATCTAAGGGAGAACCAGCTTTATGCTAAGTTCTCCAAATGTGAGTTTTGGTTAGACAGAGTTTCCTTTTTAGGACATGTTATCTCTGATGCTGGGATCGCAGTGGATCCAGCAAAGATAGAAGCAGTTCGCACTTGGCCTAGGCCAAAGACAGTTACGGACATCAGGAGTTTCCTTGGTTTAGCAGGATACTACAGAAGGTTTGTCAGAGACTTCTCCAAAATAGCCAAACCTATGACCAGCTTAATGAAGAAGGACACCTTTCACATGGACTACTGAATGTGAGACCTCATTCGAGCTTTTGAAGAATGCTTTGACATCAGCACCAGTTTTGACTATACCTGAAGGCACAGAGGGTTATGAAGTTTACTGTGATGCATCAGGCAGGGGATTAGGGTGTGTACTCATGCAGAATGGGAAGGTAGTCGCCTACGCTTCCCGAAGTTGAGAAACATGAGGAAAACTATCCCACACATGACTTGGAGCTTGGAGCTATTGTTTTTGCATTGAAGATCTGGCGCCACTACCTGTATGGTGTCCAGATGACCGTATATTCGGATCACAAGAGTTTGAAGTATGTATTCACCCAGAAGGAGTTAAACATGAGACAAAGAAGATGGGTTGAATTTCTTAAGGACTATGACATTGATTTGCAGTACAAAGAAGGGAAAGCTAATGTTGTAGCAGACGCACTGAGTCGACGAGCACATTCTAAATGCCATTGTGGCTAGCTCGAGTCTTATGGACGACATACGTAGAGCACAGCAGAGTGATCAGCGAATGATGGAGATCAGTCAGAAGTTGTCTGACGGTACATTTGAGGGTGGAAAATATGAGTTCAGTTACATGATGATGGACTCATCAGATTGAAGGGCAGATTGTGTATTCCCAGAGACAGCACAGATATAAAGGAGCATATTCTTCGAGAGTCCCACACTTCTTCCACATCTGTCCATCCAGGAGCTTCTAAGATGTACAAAGATCTAAAGAGGTATTTCTGGTGGAGTGGTATGAAGGGCGACGTGACAGAATATGTGATTCGATGTCTCACTTGTCAGAAAGTGAAATTCGAACATAGACGACCAGGAGGTATGGTACAGTCTATGCCAGTTCCAGAGTGGAAGTTTTATGATATCTCCATGGACTTCGTGGTGGGACTACCACCTACGAGAGGAGGCCTTAATATGATTTGGGTTGTTGTTGATCGACTGACTAAGGTTGCTAGGTTTATTCCGATGAAAGACACTTGGAAAGTGCCAAAGTTAGCAGAACTATTTGAACAGGAGATTATCAGACATCATGGAGTACCTAAGACTATTGTTTCAGATCGAGACACTAGATTTCTCTCACGATACTGGCGAGCTACTCGCGAGGCACTTGGCACTGAGTTGAAGCTTAGCACAGCATTTCATCCTCAGACAGATGGTCAGTCAGAGAGGACTATTCAGACCTTAGAGGACATGCTACGAGCATGTGCCTTGGATTTCCAGGGCAGCTGGATAGATAGATTACATCTCATCGAGTTTGCTTACAATAACAGCTATCACGCTCTATACAGATGTCACCTTTCAAGCCTTATATGGCAGACCATGTCGCACACCATTGTGCTGGGACGAGTCTAGTGAGACCGTCATCATTGGGCCTGAGTACTTAGAGCAAGTCCAGGCAGAAGTACAACAAATCAGAAGTAACATGAAAGCAGCACAAGACAGACAGAAATCATATGCTGATGAGAGGCGACGAGACCTTGAGTTCGCAGTTGGCGACCAGGTATTTCTACGAGTATCACCCATGAAGGGTGTATTCAGATTTGGGCAAAAGGGCAAGCTAAGCCCGAAATTTGTAGGACCCTACGCTATCATAGAGCGGGTGGGCCTTGTGGCATATCGACTTGATTTGCCAGCTGAGTTGGGCAAAGTACACAATGTTTTTCATGTGTCTCAGCTTAAGAAATACATGCCTCATCCTTCTCATGTTCTACAACCAGAGACACTCTCATTAGAACCAACAATGCGGTATGTGGAAACACCGCAACGAATCTTAGACAGAAAGACACGAGATACTCGAAACAAATCTGTGAGTCTAGTAAAGTTCTTTGGTCAACCACGATGTGGAAGAGGCCACATGGGAATTAGAAGCAGATATGCGAGCGAAATTTCCCTCATTATTTACCGACTAGACGCTTTAGTCTAGGGTACGGGGGCGTACCCCTCCTCCTTTTTGGGGGGGGGGGGGTTTTTCGTTTGTGAGTTTAGTATGCATTTGTTGCACTTTTGTGCATTTCAGTGACACTTTGTCTTGTATGTGTTCTTGTGTAACACTGTTCAGTATATCAGTAACACTTTGTCTTGTATGTGTTCTTGTGTAACACTGTATCTGAATGTACTTGTACTTCTACTTGTTGGTGTGTACTTTGTTACACTACAATGAAAAGTTCATGTGCATTACACTGCACTATTTGATATGAAAAGTGACTGTGTTATTACATTACACCATATTGTTCCAAAGTATTCCTGTTGTGTTTGATGTACACTGTGAACTTAGGAATATAGAGACTTGGGACTTGATCCCTAAAAACTAGATTGAGTTGTGGATACTTAGTGGAACTTGATTCCCCACAACCTTAAATTTAGATATGAGACTTCGGGGCGAAGTCCTTTTTTAAGGGGGGTAGATTGAAATACCCCAAATCTAATTAATATTATTAAACCATTATTTAATGGAAAATAATCCTATTATAAATCATTTCACGTACGCATGCAAACCCATGCATGAGAACGTTACGTAAAAACAGTCGTTTCTCCATAAACGCTAAAACGCCTTAAACATGATCAAGCATGACCTTGTATGACATTCTAAAACATAAACCAAATGGTCATACACTCATTATATGAATATATAAATATATTCCTAGACTATTCAGTCAAATACGCAAAATGCTCGGGAGTGCTCACGCCCTTAAAGCACGAAAAGTCCGGAGGAGTGCCGAGGTGGCACGAACTCCTATAAAATTAATTCCTTGAGTTCCTAACATCATTATTAACCATTATAAAGAGCACCCACGAAGTGGTTTCTCAAAATTCAGCAAAAACAAGAGGAGGATTTCTTAGCGCTCCTTTTTGCCCGGGTGTGTCCCGATGGCCCGTAAATTATGTCATGGGTTGATATAACCTCATATAACCCAATGTAACATCTTAATATATGTTTATTTACTATAATAAGTGTTGAAAAACACTTGGAACTCATAAAAACAATTTGTTTCCCAAAATTTCCTTAGAGCACAAAAACACACCTTCGGGTGTCACGAAAACGCGTTTTACGCAATTGCCTTGTAGTTTTTGACATACCACGAATTGGTAATCTTAAATAGGGTTAAAATTACCTTCTAAATCAGTTGGTGTGACTAGTCAACAAGGCTCTCTATAGGGGCCGAAATTTAGAGCAAAAACTAGCATAAAATTTGTCGTTAAAGTTTTTAAAAGGCTTAATACATGGTGACTCACCTTCCCATGTGTTATATTACTTAATGTCAAAGTATGTAGGTCTCATATGACCAGCAATCTGTCGAAATAATGCTTAGGTATAAGGCCATGTGAGCTAGATACAAACAAAATGCTTAAAAGCAAAAAGTAGATCTAGATTCCTCTCTTTTGCTTTCTTAAAAATTAAGTAACCTTCCATGTTTCTTCCAAGCTATTCATGGCCGGTTGTTAAGCCCCATTCAGACCTCCAAATCGTGCACCTACATGAAGAAGAAGACAAGTCATTTAACATTGAAAATCAAAGGAATATCCTTACCTTTTCTTACCTTGTCTTCTAGCCAACATTATTTTCTTTCCAACTCTTGCTTAGTCATACCACATGGCCGGTTTTCATGCTGGAAAGGAGGTCATTTATTGAGCCAATAACACTTGTAATAAACTAAGGAAAGTATAGTCATTTGACATTAAGAATTAAGGAAACAAAAATCAATTCCAAGTCATTCTTTTCTTGCATTTACGTGAGCTAGGTCTCACTTTCCTCCTTGCACTTCACACCTCCGAATTTGGTAAGCTCCCTATCTCTTTCTTCTTGCTTCATCTTCTTCCTTTGAAGCTCTTAAGTCCATTAATGGAGATTTAACTTCTATCTTCATCTTTAAGGTAATTTCCTAGCTTTTCTTGGCAAGTCTTGAAGCAAAACTCTTCCTAGCATAACAAGAGGTGTTCGGCATCAATTAGTTCTCCAAGGAGGTTGTTCAAACCAACATTAATCCAAGGAGCATCCCAAGGTTATCTTAAGGTAGTTTTAATGCTTGAAAATCCTTAAAGCACATTTTTATGTGTAACCAAGTTCTACTTCTTCTAAGGTTCTTTTCTTCTTCATTTTGATGAAGGAAAATTTGTTCTTCATGCACCGTAGGAGTGCCAAATTCATAAGGAGAAAAGTCTAAGGTAAATCCTTGTAAAACTACTTACAAATCTACTTAAGATCTTTATTCAAGATCTAACTCCTAAAACTCCTACACCACTTGCATATAACCGAAGTGGAGCATCAAAATTTCCTTGGAGAAAGCTTGGAGATTCAAGAGGAGTTCAAGCACTTAACCACCTTTGTTAAGAAGTAAGTTTACTAAGTAAATCTTTATGTTATAAGCTTTGTTAAGCTTCGAAAAATTATACAAAAATTATGTACATCTCCTAGGTTTATTAAGACAAAAACTATATGGTATTATATGCCAAAAATACAATCTATAACTTATATAGAAAATATTTACCTTAAGACACATTTTTGTGTCACGAAATTTAGTCATGTTACATATTAATCCAAACCGAATTATCAAGGGCAAAAATGCTTATTTTTGAGCTAAGAATTTATATAAGACATTACAATAATTTCTACATGAGTTATATAACTCCTATGAATTTATGAATAATTATTATGACATATAAATCCACTTTTATATACTATATGGTCACCAAATAAATATGGCCGAATGTACTAATTGATAAATAGGTATTAATGACCTACTTAGGTATATAAACTTATATCACAAAGTTTGGTGAGTTGAAAATATTTTATGAGAGCTTAAATGGCTAATTAATTAAGTTATGTGGCTTAAATGTAATTTTACAAAGTTTAGTGTGTTTATTATAAAAACCGAGAGTTAAGGGTATTCTTGGAAAATATGTGATATAATATAAGTTTAGGAATTAAGTTTAAGAATTTTAGATAATTTAAACAAGCTTTAAAATAACTTTTTATAAAGTTTGGGCTATTATGTAATTTATAAAAGTTGTTAGGAAAGTTTAGATCATAAAAAGGGGCGAATACATAATTAGGAGATTTATTAGGTTCACCTTCGAAATTTTGAGGAATTAAATATTTAAACTATAGTTATAAGTTATTAAGTGACTATTATAAAGTTTTGGGGTGAAAATGTAATTAATGGAAAGTTCAAGACCAAAGCCGAATTACTTGGGGTTAGTTTGGTAATTTAAGAATTTATATATATATTCGGCATTTATGGAGAATTAAAATTAAAACTATAGTTTATAAGGCATTATGTAAAGTTAATAAGATTTTGCGGTTAAATTGTAATTATAGGGAATAAATTATTATTGCCGAGAATTTAAGGGGCTGAGTTGTTTTTTGAAAGTTATAGTACTTAAAAGCTATATACCAAAATATTAGTGTGACTATGTAATTTAGCTAAATAAGAAGTTAAAACTCTATAATATAATGAGATTAGAATTTAAATATAAAGTTTATGAATTAATGTGGTTGATTTATAATAACCGAAATATAAGGGTAATAATTTACATTTAAATAAATTAGGTCCTACATGGATATTTGGAGGAATTAGAAGAAAGAATTTTAATTAAAGGAATTATGGAATTAGAACTATGGCTTATAGTTATAAGGAAGTTAAAGGAAAACAATAAATATTATTCATGACAAAAAGGAGAATAATGAGATTATAAGAATATCATGTCATTGTAAGACATTTAAATATAGTTAAGAAAATTATAAGTTGTTATGTCACTTAGACAATTAAAATAAACAACAAATATAGTACATGAATATATGAATACATATATGTACATTAAAGGATTTATAAATAAATCAAAAAGGAATAACAAATAAGTTATACATAAAATCATGAGGTAATTAAAAGAAATAAACCTCACATGAAATAACAAATATGAGATTTGTTAAAAGATTCAATAGGATCATTATATAAGGGTAACATAAATTAACCCTCTCAGTTAATCCTATTCTAGGACTTTGTTTGACCAGACGTTGACCGGGAATTAAACAAGTACAGTCTACGGTGAACGGTATGGGATTCTTGCAACCTGTTTTCTACAGGATTACACCGGCTTGTGTGCTATCTGTTGTTTGAGTTAACGACCAAGATAATTAATGTAAAATGTTGTTTACTCTTGTGCGCTGTTGTATTATTTTATGTGCGTGAATGATGCTGACTACTACGTGTATGTCCCACGCATACAAACACTACTATACCAGTGGATTAAATACCTGCGCTTCAGTATACCGAGGACTTGTACTCAAGTCTCTCACTAACTTCACTTTATAACAAACGTCATTATCCTAAACGTGATAATTGACAATACACATTGTGTTCTTATTTAACGTCTTTATATGACCATGCATGCTACAGGAGCTGTACCTGTCTCAGGTCGTCTCCTATCTACGTCGCGACGGAACTTTTCAGTTGGGAGGAAGACTCTATTTCCTCTCGGGTTTCTAATGCCCATCAGTTCAGTTTGAGGAAGACTTCATTCCTCTCGTGGGTTTTATTTCCCACATCTCTCAGTTCAGGGTTTAACTACGTTATCTCCTGGGGTTTTTAATACCCAACCTTTCAATCTTAACGAGGTCACTATACCTTCACTATTTCAGATATTCAGTTATACCTGTCAGTCCCATTGTGTGGACCGACTATCATTAAAGAATTTTAGTTCAGCTAACTTGACCTTCTGCAGTCTTGTTCTATGTGACATTATTGTCCTTGTATGGATACTTGTTATTATCCTACTATGCTTGTTTACAGCTTTATAAAAATGAACTGCATGTGTTCGACAAAGTAGTTGGTGTGGCCCGGTAGACGATGGGCTGCACGTTTTCCATACCAGCATTGTTTGTTGAGCCCCTTTGGGGGCACCCCCATTTTTCAGGTACCTGAAGTTGAGAAGATTACCACACCGAGTGTGGGTGGGGTAGATTCAAGCTATGGGAGTCTCCTATTAGTTATTTGTTTTTCTTAAGTATTTTACATTTGAGTTTGATTCCTAGTATCTCGGATTGTATTCGTATTCAGACCGTGACTTTTGGAGATTGTATTTGGATTTAGCCTTGTTGGTCACAAGGGTGGCCAATGGCATTGTAATACCGCCCAGTTGTTGTATTTATTTCCGCTGCAGTTGTATTTTATTTGGGAGTGATCGCCGTTCAGGTTATTGGATTTCGGGTTGGGGTGTTACAGTTTTAGCTCTGTTAGATGAACGTGACAGTAAAAAAAAACTGTATTAAGATCTTAACCAAGCAGTTAAACAGTTGAGTAAAGTGGAGAACTCAATTCGTGAAGAAAAACAAAAAAAAAACAGAAGGAAATCGAGAGAAGTAAGTATCAGGTTTGGATGTTTCAGTTCTAGTTTTCCTGAAACTAGTGCTCTTCTGTATAACTCTAATACAAAGTGGTATAAGGGGTGTTAATGAGTAGTTTAAGAAGTTAAAGCCCTGCTATTTCATCTAAGCCAGTTTTGAACACCTGGGGAAGAAAAGCCTGAATTCCAGCTCGTGAACAGACAGGAAATCAAAAAAAGATGCAGCAGTTCACATGTTCTAGTTTCTTTTTTTTTTCAGTTTGCAGATTGTGAGTAAAGGAGCTTAAGAACTGTAGACCATGCTGCTTAGGTCTGTCCTCAAAAATGAAATCGTGGAGAGCCACTTAACTTAAGGAGACAGTAACATGAGCAACTAGAAATAACATTAAGAGAACAGAAAGGAAGTAACAGCAAAGAAACATGCATCAGATATCAGCCTTGTTTTCTGTTTTCAGTTTTGTTTCAGTCTTATAGTTCTCTAGTTCTGTTTAGTGAGTTTTAGTAGCTTCAACAAGTTGCCTTGGGTATAAAATAGAGCTAAAACACTTAATCAAGTATAGGGGTACTCTGGGTGAATTGGGAAACCAGTTTGAGAAAAAGAAAGACAGCTTTGTGAATATGCAGAAAACAGTGGGGAGAAGTAGCAGGTTTTGAGGTTCGGGTCTGTTACCAGTTTGAAATTTCAGTGTCATTAACAATGTTGTCGTGAGTTTAAAAGCTTGATTACACACCTAGCTAAAGGGGCAACCAGGTTGGGGAGGAAGTTGGAAGTCAAACTCGTGAAAAGGAAGAAAACAATAGGAAATAAGTGCAGCAGCTCACGTTTTTCTTGGTTTCTGTTTTCAGTTTTCAGATTCTTTGTACAGGAGATTGAGAGGTGGTCTTGGTTGTGTTGGGTTAAATTAGAATTTAAAAATATGCTAAGATATCTAGCTAGGAAGGTGAATGACTTGGGAAACTAGGAAACAGACTAAAGGACAGAAAGAAATCAAAGGAAGTTATCAGACTTAAATTACAGGTTTCAGTTTTCTTAAGCTTCTGTGCCATGATGTTTCAGGGGAATTATCCATGTGGTCTTGGATTAATCTCGAGTTTAGGACTTTGCTATCATATAAGCCTAAATGTTGGCAAGTCAAGGGTAAACTTAAAAATCAATCTGTAAATAGGAAAAGAGAGTAGTGGATGTAACAATTCCATGTTTCAGATTTTCGTGGTTTCAGGTTAAGTGTCAAGTTTTACAGAAGGTGTAGCCCTGGTTGCATTTGGTTTGTTTTAAATTCAAAACCTTTCTAAACCACATAGCTTCGTGGGTAATCAGGGTAGGTGAAGTTGGAGCTCAGCTTCGAGGACAAATAAAACCAACAGAGGATCAAATTTTTTTTTTTAGTTCAGATTTGCAACACTGGATTGTCTTGTGTAACTGGTAGTCAGAGGTTTAACAGTATTGAATTGGTTAATAAAGTACTCAAATCATAGCTAATAAAAGTTAACTAGGCTGGTGAAGCATTCTGGGAGAACTACACATCAGTATGATACAACAACCGTGAGGCTAAATAAGTTTACACACAGAGAGTGTGTTTTCAGATTTCTGCACTTGCAGTTTTCTGTATCTTTCTGGAGTTTAAGCATGTTGATGGGGATCTGTTTTAAAGCTAAAACTAAGATAAAACACTACATTTACTGAGTTAGCATTTTGTGAAGACATTGTAAGTCAGATTAATGAACTCAACGTAAGATAAAGAGGTTATGCATAAGGTTTTGTTTCTGTTTTCTGATTTTGGTTTCAGATCTTAGTGGCTGCTGGTTGTGTTATTAGGTACTGAAGTTAGTGAGTGCCTTAGTGGATTAGTCTTGGGTTTAAAACTTTGATAATACACTTATCTAGGTTGGTACATTCATGGGGGAGGTTATAAGACAGTTTAACAGACATAAAATAGGAAATGAGGAGGAAATCCACAGATTTTGGGTTACAGATTATCAACACTTGGATGCTTCTGTGTAACTGTTTTAAAGAGATGCTGGGAATGTTGTATAGGGTTAAGAATTTACCCAGGACATGGTTAAAGGGGGGGTAAAATGAGTAGGTATATACATTTGAGAGATAGGAAGTCAGATTCATTAATTAAAAACAAGAACCAAGGAGAAGTATGCTGGTTGTACTCTTAGGTTTCTGCAGTTTCTTGTTTCTGTATAGTGAACTGTCAGGGGTGTTAACAGGTTGTTTTGAACTGGTCTTTAGTTTGGAACTTACCTAACACGCTTAGCTAGTTGGGTAGAAGTTTTGGGTGGAATTGGGGGCAGGTAAATAAACTAAAAGACACCGTGAAGAAGAGAGATGCGAATTGTGTTTTCAGAAATTCCATAAATTGTTGTTTCTGTATAATTGTAATACAGATGGTGTAAGAGAGTGTAATGGGTTGAAAATGTACCTAAAACCTTGCCAATACAACTACCTAAGATTATAAACACCTTGGAAAAAATTATAAAGCAAATCAAGACATTGAAAAGAGAAGCTCAAGGGAAGCATGCACAGATTCGGTGTTTCAGTTTCTGAAACTTATGCCTCAGAATGAGTGAGTTGTAGGGGTGTTAAAAGTGTGGTGTTGGATTAATAATGAACCCAAAACTCTCTTAATGCATCTAGCCAAGCTTATGGAACATCTTGGGGGGGGGGGGGGGGGTTTAGCCACCGTTGCTGCACAGAAAGGGTTTCAAGATGAAGTTACATATGTGAACGTTATTGCAGTTTCAAAAACTTTTAGTTCCAGTATAAAGGAGTTCTAGAAGTAATTGAGGAGAGTTATTGTGTAATTAATGAGTTGAAACATAGCTATTCAGTTAGCGGAAGAGTACATCCTAGGCGGATGCAAACCCATATTAGGTAAGCTTGTTACATACAAGTACTTAGAATACTCTAAAACATTCCCTAGAGGAAAGGACTTAGTTAACGTGTGAATTGACTATGTAAATGTCCTAAGAGTGAGATAAACTAGAAAAGTGTCGTCACATGAAATCATGAACTGACACGTTATTTTTAATCAACGTTAGGTCAAAATGAAAGCCAACCAGGAACCCGTGTGAGACAACTCTGCTTCTAAATAAGGTATGGACATGTGTGGTTCGTATGTTTCCGTGTTACACGGCTTGTGTGCTGTGTGCTTGTTGATAATGACTCTAAGACTATAGCATGAAATTGGATTGCTTCTTGTGGCTTGCTTATATGCTTGTTATATATCCTTGTGGCCTATTACTTGCGCGCACACAGTAGTTTAGTCCCTTCGCGTTTATGTAATTCGAGATGAACTACAACGAACTATTAAAACAAAGAAAAACTCTATAAGGGAACTCCTCTCTAAACCATTGAGGACTACCATGACACCCACTATGGTGTCTATTCATTAATGATAATGAAGAGCTAGTCTCCTTTGGTGAGACATGACGAACCACATAGACGAAAAAAAGAACTATACAAAGAGACAAATCCTCTCTAACTTTAGAGGACCGCTAATGACACCCACTATGGTGTTGAGATTATAATGATAATGAAACGAGAAGTACCAACTGTGAAACATGAGAACAACCCGGGAAGACAACAGCTCGGGCCGCGCGGTATGGATGATCGGGAGTAGGTATCTGCATCAGATCCTTTGACCGTCTATTTTGGAATATGTTTTGGGTGTCCCTGGGTGACCCCACTTTCTCAGCACATCCCGGAGTCCAGAGGTGACTTCCGCTTTCTCGACCCTGGGTGTCGGGAATGGGGGAGTGACAAATTGGTGAAGCACATCCCGGAGTCCAGAGGTGACTACCGCTTTCTCGACCCTGGGTGTCGGGAATGGGGGAGTGACAAATTGGTGAAGCTTATCCTGGAGTCTAGAGGTGACTCCGCTTTCTCGACCCTGGGTGTCAGGAATGGGGGACTAGCTATGGAGGAGACGTCCTCCAACGTGCGGTGATAAAAGAATTCACAAGTAACCCTTGAAGAGACAAGGAATGATTAGCACCTACATAATAAAGTCTCGGGATCTAATCTATATCCCCTGACTCGGTGCCAGAGAATAAAGGAAAACATGTGTAATGAGACCAAGCAAATAAGAAAAATTCACAAATGTGATCCTTTAAGAAACAAGGAATGAATAGCACCTAGATAGTAAAGTCTCGGGATCTAACTTATATCCCCTGACTCGGTGCAAGAGAAGAAGGAAAAACATGTGTAATGAGAACAAGAAAACAATACGTAATCTCTTGAATGATCCCAGAGTGAGGATCGACGGTATAATATACCTACGCACACACCCTATAAATTACTTGATTGTTTGTTGCTGATACATTAGCAGCTTATTGTTGGTTGCGTGTTGACATTGCTATGCTACTTGCATGTTGTGCTTGGTTGCTTTTTGATATTGCTATGCTACCGATGAGTGTGCATGTTATCATGATGTGTTGATGTGTGCTTTACTGCTTTATTAGAGCATGTAAATTGAGTTATTAATATTCGACCAAGTAGTCGTGTGGCCCGGCAACATACGGGCTTCACACGTTCATACTCAGCGTAGTTTGCTGAGTCCTTTACACCCAATTTTTTTTCAGGTATTATGCCAAACGTGACGGAGCATAGGTGGTATGACTACCATGGAGGTAGTTCATTTGGGCAAGGCTTTTAAGTAGTATGTTTTTAATGTATAGGTTGTATACTCGGTTTGTATCTTTTATGTTGGACTCGGATTTGGTCATGGTTTAATTCCAGTCATTCACACCGCAGCATAGTATTGATAGTGTTGCTGTGTCAACTACGTGGGTGGTTGGCGTCTGTGACACCCGGATGAAGTTGGAAACCGCTGCGTAGACATCTCATGTTACCATTAGGCGCGTCGTTTGATTGTTGGTCGTTATTCAGGGGTGTTACATACATATTATTACTCTCCTTTGCTTCTAGGTAAGGAATCTCAAATAAAAACTTCATTTCCTCCATGTTTTGTGGTTGACCAAAAATACCCATTGAAGGTGCTCTTTATATGGCTTTGTTTTAGCTTCATTCCAACCTTTCAAGGACTAGGTGGAGTCCTCTCTTGATAGATATTCAAACTCTCTTCAAAGACCAAGGTAAAACAACTACATTAATGTTTTTGAAACAATGTAAAAACTAGGGTTTACAATGAGATGAAGCATTAAGCTTGTATACTCATTTCATTGCTTGTATATTGTTTAGTAGTTGACAAGGAATCAAGTACCTAGCCGATTTCTAAACAAGAAAGAAGTTGTGTGGAAAAGAGGTAAATATGCTAACCTAATGTAGTTTAATGCCTTAGGAGAAATGCGCTTATAATGCTTGTTAAAACTACCTAAAGAGCAAATGGTAAATGACCTAGTGAAATGTTCTCAAGGAGACTAGTAAAAGAACATATGTCTTGTTGTATGTATTTGCAGGTCAAAGGCATATATATTGTGGAAATTCAGTGTTTAAGAGTTATGCACTTTAAGGGC
Source organism: Limonium bicolor (assembly GCA_023374045.1). Taxonomy (NCBI): domain Eukaryota; kingdom Viridiplantae; phylum Streptophyta; class Magnoliopsida; order Caryophyllales; family Plumbaginaceae; genus Limonium; species Limonium bicolor. Next base: position 171,622,045 of record CM041782.1, read on the forward strand.
CTAAGAGCAATGCATTTTAAGGGCCTAAGTGCCATGCAATTTTAATTATGCACTATATTGTGATGTAGTGTAAATTTGGTGAAACTTTGTGTGTGAGAGTGTTCTTGGTGAATTAAGGTTTCTTGTACTTGATGGAGAAAACAATGTGTTTTGGCTTAGTAATGTTCGAGGAGAATCCATGTCAAAATTTAGGTAAGAATCAAGAAGTTCTAAGTGTTTATATAAGGCTTGGTGAACTAGAAATGTTGGAAATGTCTAAGTATTTTACAAGAGGAGAATATGTCTTAAGGTGTTCTAGGTAAACAAAGGGACGTAGACATAAACTAGAGTTTAAGTGGTAAGAAATGATGCTTGGGAGATGATGTTAAAATGAGGAGAAAGCATTTAGGGATAGTAGTTTCATAGGTATGAAACACCACTTGAAAAGCTAAGGAGGAAATAGCATAAGTGTTAGGAATTTTGGAAGAAATGAGTAAAGGTTTAAGAATTAGAAAATGAGTTTTATTGTGTTTAAGGATGTCTTAAGGTGTGTTTGAAGTGCCCAAATGAGGTTAGGGTTACTAGGATATATGGGGTGAAGTTTGGAGTTAAATGAGAAATGGAAAACAAGGGTCTGGAGCAAACCGAACTTGCGACCGAACTTGCAAGTTCGGTCGAGCCCAGTTTACCCTACGAGAAATGGCTTCTGGAATGGACCGACCTTGGGGACCGGACTTGCAAGGTCGGTCGGGCTTGTATTTTGTGTACGGATTGAGTTTATGGAATCGACCAAACATGGGACCGGACTTGGCAAGTTCGGTCGGGCTGAATTTTCAAAGGGAAGAAACTCTCGGGAATGGACCGAACATGCGACCGAACTTACAAGGTCGGTCGGAGTAGAAAATTTTGACGGAAATGTGTTCTGGAATCGACCGAACTTGGGTAAGTTCGGTCGGTAAGGTCGGTCGGACCAAAAATTGTAAAATAAAAAAACAGAAAAGAATGTGACTTATGTAGTTAACCCTAGAGGGTATAATGAAGGTAACCTAGGGTAAGTTAGACATTAAAAACATGTCATACAATCATGTTAAACATTTAGTAAGTTTGAAGTTAAATAAATAATTAACCGACGTTATCAATCATGTATAGGAGTGACCTACGGAGGAAATCAATCGAGGCAAGGACCAAGGTATGGTTTTCTTGCAGTTGTGGAGGGTGATTTTTCGGTATGAGGGGGGTCTATCTAAATATGGTCTGACTAAAAGCCTAGATCCTAGAAATTGCCATTCTGTGGAGGGTGGAAACCCGTTATTCTGGCAACCCTCAAATACCTACTAAATCGCCCGTCTTTCCCAGAAAGCATAAGGGGAGTGTAAGTGAACACTACACCCGCTCTCGATGGGCCCCACGCGGACTTATGCCTCTATAAGGCGGAATTGACTAGAGTCGCCACCTAGTTTGACCTAAGGAACTAGGAAGGAAGGAGAAGGGTTCTAAGAACCTTTAATTGACTCTGATGATTTATTGCCTATGGATAGGACTTATCTGATCAAGCCAGAGATTCTATTGTGGGTTCGCACTGGGTTACACCCCTCAGAAGTGGCAACGACCACGACTTCGGATTGGTGCCCGAGGAAACCTCGGTCTCCAATTGTCGGGATTGCCTTCTTTCGAAACCTTATTAGAGAGATTCAATTAAAAAGCCAAGGATAGGATTGAGAGAGGGGTGAGGATGAGGCCGGTATTGGAGTTGGTCTGGTTGAAGTGCTTAAGAGGTTAGTCGGTGAGACGCTCGGGTTTATGAGACATTTTGGGCCTTCACGGGATTAAGAGGATGATGGGAGTTTTGAGGAGTAAAAGGGCATTTTGGTCATTTTTTGTGGAGTCAAGGGGTATTTGGATCATTTGGCTGATTTAAGGAGTTCTTTGTGCTTGCGAAGTTAGGATTTTGAAATGGTCGGATTCTTGAGGTGTTTTGGGAAGTAGAATGTGTCGGAGAGCAATTCGGGTTTTAAGGATGATTGAGTATGCTTGCAGGTATTCGGGTTTTTGAAGATGTTTCAGGTTTCTGGGAGTCTTCAGGAATTGGAGGTCCTAGGTGACTTAGAGTTCGTTCAGATGATGGTTTAGGGAGTGTTTATGTGACCTAAAGCTCTAAAGAAAGGGTCGGGTTGGTTTATTCAGAATTGCGTCTCTTAAAAGTTTTTAAAACTGGAAAATCATTTTTGTTTGTAAAGGGCGGATAATCCCGAGGGATTACCCTATGTACCCCCTCGAACATGACACATAATTAATGGTAAGTGCCAAGGCTCGAAAGACGGGGCAGTGAATTTATGTCGAAAAATAGGATTCAGAGAGAACACCATGAATGAGGTGTTCTCGGTCGAACCCTAATAACGTCTCTAACTCCCGGGTTTCAAAACGTTAAAAACCGAAAACATTGAAATCGAGTGGAATGGAGTTAGACGATTCTAAAATCCCGGCTGCAACTAGGAAGGTTGTTACTTCCCTAGCACCCCCCTTGTAAAAATCTAGGCTGCAATTAGGGGAGGTTTGTCACCCTAATGCCCCGCCTAAAGAGATCCAGACTGCGACAAGGGAAGGTTATAACCCCAGTGCCCCGCCTCGGATTTTTATTTTGGGAAGGAAGACAAGTGATATTCCCATGGAGGAAATGCTTTGAAGGGGTCAGACATTTCTTGCTCCCCGAAAACAAATTATTGGATTTGAAAACTAAGTTGGAAAACTTTGAAAGTCGTTCGGAATTCTCGACGAAAAAAACACTGATTTTGAGAAATGCTTTTAGGAGAAAACTTTCTGTATATGTGAGAAGAACTTTCTGTAATAGAGAAGAGTTTTTTGAAATGCGAGAAGAGTTTTTCCTTTTTAAATTCCACAAAAAGGTTTCTTTGAAAACTTGATGAGACTTGAATAAAATGATGGTTTTGAAATTCTTTTTGGGTTTTTAGATTTTGAAAGGGATTTACAAGTGAGTGTGGATTAGATGAAATGTATTTGGGTTTGAGTTGGATTGAGCTCGATGAAATGGGTTCGGTTTGGATTGAGGTTCAAGCTTGAACCAGATTGAATTTTAAGTTTTGGTCAAGGTCAACGTTTTTTTTTGTCAAGGTCAACGCTTTTTGGTCAAGGTCAACGTTTTTTGGTCAAGGTCAACATTTTTTTGGTCAAGGTCAACATTTTTTTGGTCAAGGTCCACGTTTTTTGGTCCAGGTTTGACATTTGTGGACTTGGGCCAACTTTTAGGGTTGGGCTTGTTTTGGCTTGTGTGGACTTGGGTCAACTTTGGTTCATGGACTTGGGTAATGGGCCGGGTTTATGGATTTGGGCCGGATTTATGGACTTGGGCTGGATTGGGTTAATGGGCCGAGTTGGGCTAATGGGCCGAGATTGTGTTTGGGTCATGGACTTTGGGCCAAGTTTGGGTATTTGGGCCGAGAGTGGTCTTGGGCCAAGTGTGGGCATTTGGGCTTGGATCATGGGCTTCGGACCATGGCCTGGGCTTGGGCTGAGATGATTTGAGCCAAGATGGCTTGGGTCGGGTTGATATGTAATTGGGTCGTGGGTTTTGAGTTTCGGGTCATGGATTTCGAGTTTTGCGCCACGGGTTTGGGTTCGGGCCGAGATGGTTTTGACTTCAAGTTTGGATTGGACTTAATGGGTCGGGTCGAGGCAATTGGGCCAGGCGTAGACTTGGGCCAAGATGGTTTGGGCCGAGTGTGGTCATGGGCCAAGTGGACTTGGGGCCGTTTTTTTTTAGTTTGTGGGCCGTGGGTTTGCGTATGGGTTTTGGGCTTCGGATTGGTGAGCAGCGGGCTTTTGGGTTTGGGCTTTGTGGGCCGTGGGTTTGGACTCGGGTTTGGATTGTGGGCCAAGGGTTTAGACTCGGGTTTGGGCCATGGGTTTGGACTCGGGTTTTGGGCTTTGGATTGGTGAGCAGCGGGCTTTTGGGTTTGGGCTTTGTGGGCCGTGGGTTTGGACTCGGGTTTGGATTGTGGGCCAAGGGTTTAGACTCGGGTTTGGGCCATGGGTTTGGACTCGGGTTTTGGGCTTTGGATTGGTGAGCAGCGGGCTTTTGGGTTTGGGCTTTGTGGGCCGTGGGTTTGGACTCGGGTTTGGATTGTGGGCCAAGGGTTTAGACTCGGGTTTGGGCCATGGGTTTGGACTCGGGTTTTGGGCTTTGGATTGGTGAGCAGCGGGCTTTTGGGTTTGGGCTTTGTGGGCCGTGGGTTTGGACTCGGGTTTGGATTATGGGCCAAGGGTTTAGACTCGGGTTTGGGCCATGGGTTTGGACTCGGGTTTGGATTGTGGGCCAAGGGTTTAGACTCGGGTTTGGGCCATGGGTTTGGACTCGGGTTTGGATTGTGGGCCAAGGGTTTAGACTCGGGTTTGGGCCATAGGTTTGGATTGTTCTTGGGCCGAAATTCGGACTTTGGCTGAGATGATTTTGGGTTCAAGTTCGGATTGGGCTTTGGGCCTGTTCGAGGCAGTTGGGTCAAGTTTGAAGAAATCAGAGAAAGTTTTTTTTTTTGAGTTGACTCAAAGTCAAATAGAAGGAAAAGTTTGATGACATTAAATACAAAAAATAGAGAGACAATTTGAATTCTCATTGGATCGAACACCGTTATGGAGGTGAAGTTGACGACTAAGTACTCATTTTTTATCAAGCTAGATGTACAATTTTTTATCTTAATACTGGGATGGTTTGGAAAGTCTTGTAATAGAAAGGGTTGTTCTCACCGTCCGGACTCTACGGCCCGTTTGAGTGAGACAAACCCTTGATCCTAAAAGCTTTTCTAGAGTGGGCCTCAAGGGTCCACAAAGAGGGCAACCTAGTTGGCTTTCTAGGGCCACCTATTCTAGCCCGTTTGGCTAGTTATGGACCAAGTCTGAAAAGAAATGGATTTGAGCCGATGTTTATGCAAGCCCAAACAGAACCAGTACATACAATAATCCACCGCAATAAACCAAAGTGCAGGCATGAATCTCAATAAAGCCACATAAACCATATATACATATGCGCATGTATTTCAGAGACCATCCATAAATCATACATGCTCAGGGCTGAATCTCAGAGGTTATTGAAGTAATGTATATGCGAGGATAAATCTCAGAAAAACCAGAGGACAAAACAGATTTAATTAATCCTAGAACTCTCAAGTAAAGCAACGATAAGGTGAAGCCTAATGTATGGGTTGCTAATCAGTTATTATTCTCCACTATTTATCATCTTTCCATGGCCACTCAAGGGTAAGTAAACAGAACAGTTATGTACAAAATCTAGAATGAAATTATGAAATGATTAGCAACTTAAAGCAAGGCTTAATCTAGACTAACGGTCCCGTAAAGAAGAACTAACATAATCGTTGGATCCTAATGTGGGGTTACTAACCATTTTTTTTTTTTAGACTTTCTCACACTTGCCATGCTCATACATTAATCAGACAAAATGCCAACTCTTTTTTTTTTGTCAAACCACATGATTCAGGATTAATCTGCTTCCCTAACTTCTTATACACCCAGAGAGTAACAAAGTCATTTGGAACTGAAATATCAAATCAAACCACGGCTAATAGGTCGTATACCAGCACCAGGAACCCAACATGATCAATTTTACTCATTCTATCACCAAACTCGAAGGAAACAGATAGAGGAAACATCATTATATACAACTTAAACCAGGATAAATGCACATCCATGAACACAAACCCATCAGACAGAAGGAGACTGGGGTTAAGAGTTTGTGTACCAGGGAAATGAAGAATAAGCTTCTCTGTTCTTAGAACCAAAACGAAAGAGATGATAATGGGGTAGCGAAGCTTCTGAGGAAGGATGGTGAGGGTGTCGAGCCGGAGGGTAGCGCTTCTTCGTGGTGACTCAAAGTGAGAAGAAAGAGGAAGACGAAAGGAATTTCTGGGTTCTTAGTTCTTCAGTTTCGAAAATGGGAAACGAAGAATGATAACCGGGAGAATGAAAATCGGGATTGGTGTCTGCTGAGTGGTAAAACGTGTAGAATACTGTAGGGTTTTTTGATTGTTTTATACTGGAGGGGAGTAAGACGGACGTCCAACTAGGGTTTATTAGGTAGTATTGGGCTGGGCTTTGCTTTTTGGTCCCTTGTGAGGTGTCTGGGCCGACCAAAGGAGAGAAAGGAGCCAAAAAATAGAAAACAGGGCTAAACGCCTGTACCGAGTTTCGAACTCGGGTTCTCGCCCTCCCCACCAGCATCCTCATCCGTCTGCGCCGCGATAGCATTCGGTATGCTTATCGGGTTTGTTATCTAAATCTAATCGGAGCTGAGAGAGAAATAAAAGGTAGTAGTGCCCAGGCTAAGATTCGAACACGGGACTTGTGAGTTCCCAAAACGGTGAAATATTTTTAAAACAAAAGCAACAAATAAGTATGCAAAAATGAAGTAGGTTAAAACGGATAATAAAAAAAAGGCTCGTGTTCCTTTTCTCATAAGGAATGTGAGATTTAAATGTCGGGAAAAAGAAATTCGTTTATTTGAAAACGGGGACGACCGCCTTGTTTCTAGAAGCATGTTTATTTTTGTATTTTGTTCCAATATAAGATGGGTGAGAATTTTTGGTGTCTACAGATGGCTCCCCTTGATTCAATTCTGCAATAGAAGGCTTGCAGAATTGGATCAAGGTTGACGGGGCGCCAAAAATTCTCACCACGGCTTATAATTTGCTCTTATGGGCGCGGGTGCACGGGGACTTATGACGGGCCCCAGATTGCGGTGATTGATGGTATGAGGACTAATGACGGGCCTCAACTAGATCTCGGTGTCTAGCTCTAGGACTAATGACGGGCCTAGAATACGATCAATCAACCTATGCATGAGGACTAATGACGGGCCTCAACTAGAACTCGGTGTCTAGCTCTAGGACTTATGACGGGCCTAGAATGCATCTTCGAAATGTATGAGGACTAATGACGGGCCTCAAATAGATCTCGGTGTCTAGCTCTAGGACTAATGACGGGCCTAGAATACAATCGGAATAAGGGTTATGCATGAGGACTAATGACGGGCCTCAACTAGAACTCGGTGTCTAGCTCTAGGACTTATGACGGGCCTAGAATGCATCTTCGAAATGTATGAGGACTAATGACGGGCCTCAACTAGATCTCGGTGTCTAGCTCTAGGACTAATGACGGGCCTAGAATACAATCGGAATAAGGGTTATGCATGAGGACTAATGACGGGCCTCAACTAGATCTCGGTGTCTAGCTCTAGGACTTATGACGGGCCTAGAATGCATCTTCGAAATGTATGAGGACTAATGACGGGCCTCAACTAGATCTCGATGTCTAGCTCTAGGACTAATGACGGGCCTAGAATACAATCGGAATAAGGGTTATGCATGAGGACTAATGACGGGCCTCAACTAGATCTCGGTGTCTAGCTCTAGGACTTATGACGGGCCTAGAATGCATCTTCGAAATGTATGAGGACTAATGACGGGCCTCAACTAGATCTCGGTGTCTAGCTCTAGGACTAATGACGGGCCTAGAATACAATCGGAATAAGGGTTATGCATGAGGACTAATGACGGGCCTCAACTAGAACTCGGTGTCTAGCTCTAGGACTTATGACGGGCCTAGAATGCAATTGAAAGTACGAAACTCGTTGTTTTGAGTGGTCGATTTGAGGATGACTTTGGTTGCGGGTTGATCCGGGTTTGGATGCTTTTCGGTCGTTTTCACGAGGGATATGATAATCGAATGTTGTCTGATGGTGTCGCCTTTGACTTCGTCAGCGTGGGACTTTTGTTTTGGTTCTGTTTTGACAGTCTCGCCCGATGTGCACTGTAGTTTCGGGATTCGGTATGACTTTTGGCTCCAGAGTTCGAGATGGCTCCGGTTTGATACGTGATTCCATTGTGAGCAACGACTCTGGGATGGTTGATGGGTTTGGATTTAATAAGATCTGAGGGCTACGGTATGACCGAGTGGCTCCATTGTGGTCGGGTGGCTCCAGTATGGCTCTGAGATGGCTCCGGTTTGATGTACGACTCCCTTGTGAGCAACGACTCTGGGATGGTTGACGGGTTCGAGTTCGATATGATCTGAGGGCTCCGGTACGATCGGATGGCTCCAGTTTGATCTGTGACTCCCTCGTGATCAGCGACTCAGGGATGGTTGACGGGTTTGGGTTCGATATGATCTGAGGGCTCCGGTATGATCGGATGGCTCCGGTGCGGTTGGGTGGCTCCGGTAGGGCTCTGAGATGGCTCCGGTTTAACCCTGAGATGATCCTCTCGATCGAGGCGGGTTTCTTCATAGAGCGATGGCAATGGCCTTGTGGTTCGAGGGGATGAGGGGTTTTATTTGGGACGGGGTCGCACCCTGAGAGGGTTGCCTACGTACTCAACTCCCTGTTGAGATCAGACCTTACGTAGTTCATGTATTTTGGCGAGTGAGGAGTTTGGCGGTGAGGGGGGTGTCTTGCGGGGCATTTTCCTTGAACAGCGCCCGAAGACTTCTGATCCTTCGTTTTGATAGCTGTGTAATTTCTGAGAGTGTTCGTCGTGCTGGTTGGTGAAGGGACAGGCTCTGTGCGCGGCTTCCTTTTCTAAAGGAGCATACTCATCTTTCTTTTTCCGTGGTGTAGGATATATGTCCGAACCGATGGATGCAAATCTATTCTACATGCATTTCTTGGAATTGGATATGATTGTATGCAAAGAGATGTCGTGTCAAGGCGAGCTCACCAAGAATTCTAGTTAAGTCAAATTAGTCGTTTCTAAGCCGCTTCTTTCTGAAAATCTCCCGAAAGAGGTCTCTCGGGATCTCTTATACCTTTCCGTTTCCTTTCTCAAGGTCAGTTAGGCTTTCTTTAATCGGGGTGATGAACACTCGTTTCTTCTCTACCTTCCTGATTTCCTTGACGCTCATTTGTGCACGATTGTATTGATAAGATCGGACGCGTCGTAGCCGTTCATGTTTCGAATTTGGTACTTTCAAATCAAGCAAATACCATCTCTAAGTCGGAGGTCTTTCGATGGGTTATAACGGGGTTGTAGGGTATGTCACATGGGACTGGAAGATTTGTTTGAGGATTGGGTGCTTTGGTGCAACGGAGGATATGCTTCACCTTCGCCATGGATGGAGTGATTTTGGACTCTTTTCGCATTTGTGCGGATATTATGTGTTCCCATTTTGATTTGCTACTTCTTTGAGTGTCTATTTGCATTTCTTCGTGTTTGATGTTTCTGGTCTCATCTATTTATCAAGTGTGAGGCATTGAGTGGTGTGAGACTTTCATTTCCCCTCTTTGCTATTTGAGTTTTGTGCTCGCTTCTCTCGTTTTCATCCTCTTTGGGTATCTCTTTGAGCTTTCCTCCATGCTTTAAATGGTGGGGAAGGAACCATGGCTCCAGCTTTTTATCCTCTTTTGCAGGGGTGAATGGTTGTGATGTGGGGTGGTATATCGTGGAGCTGTTTTGAAAAGATTCTCAATGAAAGGCTCAGCGGGGTTCACTAAGGGATCGTTTTCAGGGTCAATAAGGCTTTTGGCCTTGTGGAGGTTTTCTTCGATCCTAGGTGCCTCGTCATCCCTATTGACAGATAATTGTTTCCTCTACTATTCCCAAATTTTGACATGAATGGTAACGCGCTTTTCTCATCAATATTTAGTTCGTGAAGGGGATCCTCACTGGTGCTTTGAAATTTAAATGCATCAACGCTCTGGGTTTTGCACGCTCTGTGTTTCTCTCATGCACTCAACTCTCACGGGAGGTTAGAGATCCTTTCAAGACCTCTTCGGGGAAAATGATACAAGAGTTCGGTCGGCCTTTGATGACTTATGTGACTTTCCTAGAATTAAAGATCGAGATGCACCTCGACACTAGGGATATGCAAATGCAAATGCAATTAAGCTAAACCTAATGCAGATGATAATGATAACTTTTGTGTGGATGCATTTTTTTTGTGGATGTTTTTTTTTGTGGATGCATTTTGTGGATGCATTTTTTGGATTTTTGAATGAATGCGTGTTTTTTTTTTTTTTTTATGACGGTTCAGACATAATATCGTTTCACCGGTCAAGATTGACAAGGCTTTGAAATTCTTCCCGTCCAAATCTGAGTAATACAGCACCATGAGGGGTTATTTCTTTGACCAGATAAGGGCCCACCCAGTTCGGTCTGAACTTCCCTCGTGGGTCTGGTAAATCTTTCTCAGCTCTTTTAGGACGAGATCACCCACTTGGATGTTTCGTTCTTTGACCCTTTTGTTGAACGCTCTAGCCATTCTCTTCTGGTAACCCTGGATGTGATATAATGCCTGTAGGCGTTTTCATCAAGAAGAGCAAGACTGTCATAGCGCTGTTGTAACCAGTCACTTTCAGCAATTTTCAGTTCGTTAGTGACCCGAAGAGTTGGAATTTCAAGCTCGATTGGCAAAACACATTCTGACCCATACACCAAGGAATACGGGTGGCTCCGGTTGCAGTTCTGACAGTAGTTCGGTAACCCCAGAGAGCGTAGTGTAGCTTTTCGGCCAATCTCTGTACGTTTCAACCATTTTTGACAGTGCACTTTACGGCTTTGTTGGCGGCTTCGACCGCTCCATTGGTCTGAGGTCTGTATGGAGATGATCTGTGGTAACGGATGCTGTATTTTTCCATGACCCGGATAGTGTCTCCGTCGAACTGGGGACCGTTATCTGATACAAACTCTGAGGGAACTCCGTATCGGCATATGATATCTCGCTCGATGAACTGGGCAACTTGCTTGATCCGATTTGCGAACGACCGTGCCTCTACCCATTTGCTGAAATAGTCTATCGCACAAGGATGTAGCGGTGTCCATTTGAAGCTTTAGGGTGATTTCTCCGATGATGTCGATTCCCCATATAGAGAACGGCCAAAGGGCCGCCATGGCTATTAGGGGTAGGGGAGGCAGGTGTTGCAAGTTAGCATGTGCCTGACACTTGGCGCACTTTTTCACGAATGCGTGACAGTCGGCTTCCATTGTTGTCCAGTAGTACCCTAGTCTGAGGATTTTCCGGGACAGGGAATGTCCTCCAGCATGGGTCCCACATACTCCTTCGTGGACATCCTCAACGATCTTATCAGCCTCTTTTCTGGTCACACATAAGTGTTGAATTCCATTCGGCATTCTCTTGTAGACCCTGGTCCGCAGATCACATACTGACTTGACATTCTTCTTAGAGCAATGCGGTCCTGCTTAGTGGCTTCTGGCGGATACTCTCCTTCTAAGGAAATTCTCGATGTCCACAAACCACTCATCCTCAACTTCCCTGTCTCGATGGCTCCAATCTCAAACGAGGGTGTGTAGTCATGGTTATCCACAAGGGGAAGTATAGTGAACCGGTCGGTACTTGGACCACTGAAGCCAAAGAGGCTAAAGAGTCGGCAAAGATGTTCTGGCTCCGGTTCACATGCTTGAAGGTCACGTTTCGAAAGCAGGTGATTAGGTGTGAAAGGTAGTCGTGGTAGGGGATCAATCGTTCTTCTCTGATCTCCCAAGTCTGGTTGACTTGTGAAATAACGAGATTAGAATCGCCAAAGACCTCCAACTCCTCCACTTGCAATTCTAACGCCATTTCAAGTCCCAGGATGCAGGCTTCGTATTCTGCCATGTTGTTAGTGACCGGATAATTGATTTTTACCGCAGCTGGAAGCAAATCTCCTTCAGGATGGATCAACAAGATTCCGGCCCCTTTACCCTTATGGTTGACGGCACCGTCGAAGTATAACCTCCAGTAGGTTTTTCGTAATGTCATGATTTGTTCGTCTGGGAAGTCGTCATTTCCGAAGAACTCGGATGCTACAGGGCATTCTGCTAGATGTTCAGCTATGGCACTCCCTTTGATTGATTTCTGAATTTTGAAAGTGATATCGAATTCAGACAATAATAGGGACCATCTGGATAAGCGACCGTCAAGAATTGGCTTTTCCAGAGGTACTTTATAGGGTTCATGCGCAATCAGATGAACCTCTTGCCCTAACAAGTAGTGCCTCAACTTCTTCGTAGCCCAGACCAAAGCAGCACAGAATTTGTGGATGTCAGAGTATCGTGTTTCTGCATCGACCCATTTCTTGCTGATATGGTAGATCGACTTTTCACGCGGTGGGGATCCTTGTTCCTGGGCTAGCATGGCGCCCATGGATGTTTCCCGAGCTGTCAGGTAAAGAATCATTGGCTTACCCTCCTGGGGCGGTACCAAGACGGGCGGGTTCTGCAAATAGGTTTTGATCTTCTCAAAGGCTTCCTGACACTGTGTTCCAGACTTAGATGCGTCTTTCTTCAACAGACGGAAGATAGGCTCACAGGTCTCAGTTAGCTGCATGATGAATCTTCTGATGTACTGGACTCTGCCTAAGAAACCCTGATTTCTTTTTCAGTCTTCGGAGGAGACATTTCTTGAATGGCCTTTATCTTTTCTGGGTCTACCTCGATTCCACGGGTGGTGATCATGAAGCCCAAAAGCTTTCCCGGTCACTCCGAATGTACATTTCTCGGGGTTTAGCTTCATTTGGTACTTCCGCATCCGATCAAAGAACTTTCTCAGGTTTATCAAGTGGTCCTCCCGTTGGGCAGCTTTGACGATCATGTCGTCTACATATACCTCCACTTCCTTGTGAATCATATCATGCAATAATGTAGTGGCAGCCCTTTGATACGTGGCTCCGGCATTTTTCAAGCCAAAGGGCATGTTCACGTAACAAAAGGTTCCCCACTGCGTAATAAAGATGTTTTTTCCTGATCTTCTACAGCCATTCGGATCTGGTTGTAACCGAAAATCCGTCCATGAATGACAGTAGTGCATGTTGGGCAGTGTTGTCAACAAGGATATCGATGTGAGGTAAGGGAAAGCTGTCTTTGGGGCTGGCCTCGTTTAAGTCCCGAAAATCGATGCATACTCGCACCTTCCATTTTTCTTTGGGACGGCTACGATATTGGCTAGCCAGTCGGGGTATTGACGACCCGATAAAGCCAACACGTACATTTCTCAACTTCCTCTTTCACTTTCAATTGGTGCTCAGGTTTCATTCTCTAAACGTTGTTTCTTAGGTTTGGCATTAGGTACAACGGTATTCGATGTTGGACAATGTCGGGATCGATCCCGGGCATGTCTGCGTAACTCCAGCAAAAACATCGACATACTCAGTTAGTAGAGAAGTCAAGTCACGTTTTTCTGTTTCACTCAGACCTAAACCGACTTGCAAGGTTTTAGGGTTATCGGGTGTTCCGATATTTATTGCTACCGTGTCTTCCACGATCTGGGTGTGGGTGGAATATTGTTCGATGGGAGGCATACTCTCCTCATCGTATTCCTCTTCTTCGGCCTCAAGATTTTGCGATGAATCAAACAGTTGAGAAGACAGAATAGACGAGAAATCTGAACGAACTGAATTTTCATTAATATCCGACGAGCTTGGCAGCTCAGAGATTGTAAGAAAATTGCCACCACTTTTACAAGTGAAAATAAGTGGTGGCGATCCATCTCTTAATCCGAATCTACTTGCATTGTCGACGTTCCTGATACAACTGTAACTACCACCATCACTAAAACTATCACCGTCGCTATCACTATCTATCATCGCTACTGCTAACTAGGCTAACTAAGTAAGGCTCCCGGGGAATCAGCTCTTCTTTCTTATGATAGACGACAAGACACGCTCCATGGCCATCTACCGAGGGTGCGGGGTCCTTGATGACTGGTTTGTCGTGACACTGCTCTCCGCTGCATCCTCGGGCATTCCTTGGTTGCATCCCTTGTCGTCATGGTCTTCAAGGCATGAGTAGAGGGGAAGTAAAGTGGTCGACCAGCTCTCCCACTCCATTGTCTCCTGACTTCCCTGAGCTTGAACTGCTTTCTGCTTATCACAACTCACAGATACACATGGTTCAAGGTTAACTGATAAGAGAATCTACGGGAATTCTTACATGTGAATCTGTCAACATCATACCTGGCATTTCTGTGAATCCTAACCCGGTTCCTCGGCCTCCAGCATATGGTGCTAACGGCTCTACCATGCCCTGTAGCTCCTTTCCTAATCCATTCCCCTGTTTGTAGCCCATCCGAGACATCATGTGCTGTGATGCGGGGCTATAGACACTAGGGTCGAAGTAGAGAGGTGATGAAAGAATTTTGACTTACCTGCTGCGCCTTTCGCCACTGTGAACCCCCCAAGGGTTAGCTCCTGTTGACCTGGCGCTTTGATCTCGAACAGTTGGGATTCATTCCTTGCCTCTCCTAGCACCTCTACGATCCGTCCTCCATGTTTAAACTTGAGCTTTTGGTGGACTACTGAGGGCACGCCCTTGATTTGGTCAATGAAATTCCGGCCCAATAGTAAGTTGAAGGTGGAAGAAATATCAATGACCATCACTTCGATAGAGAAGGAGGCATCCTCGATTAGGATTGGCAGGGTGATCATCCCCAACACTTTTCTGTGGCTGTTATCGTATGCGCTTAAAGTCATCTCCACAGGTTTGAGATCGTTTACCCCATGTGTCGAGCAACACGCAGCGGGCAGACATTTACTTCAGCACCGTCATCGATGAGTGTTTAGGGACATTGAAACCCCCAGCTTTACAGATATGTAAAGGGCTCGTCCAGACTGGCGGGAGATTTCCTCATCCGTGAAGGTGATTGCCATAGCAGGGGTCTGGGTCAAGTGGGCTACGATGGTGTCTACACTGACCGTTTGTTTCTTATCCATTTTAAGATGTCGGGCCACTGCATTCTTGTGCTCCTCTGATATGGTCATAGGGACCAGATTGTGATGGGGATGCTCGTGCTCTTCAACTTCTTGAGCAATTCTTCTTCTCCCACCAACTTGCCCTCTGACTCATTCAGAGTAAGGTCGTGGACTTTCTGCTGCAGCATTTCTGGTTCTTCTGCGGACTCAGTGGGCTTGAAGTGCCTTCCTGAGCGGGTTAAGTGACTGATTTTCTCAAAGTTATCACCCTGCTCTTCCTTGCCTGTTATCAGAAATGGTGTCTTAACCGGGGTTACAGCCGATGGATTTTCTTCTTCGTCAGTAATCATAATGACACTGCACTCAGAAATTCTTCTTCCTCGCCTTCCGACAACCTTCTGCCGGCACCATGCTTCTACCACCTCCAACACCTTCATGGTTTTATGCAGCTCCAAGGCTTCAAAGTTTAGCCCCACCAGTATCTCGAGATTCTTTTCCATATGTCGACTCACTACCAGCAAAGTGATTATGGACACCCTCCCTTGCCCTACTAGACGCTCAACTGTGTTTCGCATTTCATGCGTCATAGCTAGGTACTCTCCCATCATGGGTTGAATGTCGTAATGAATCGCTGGACGGGGGGTTCGGAATGCATCGAGTACCGGTGACAACATGATTGGTGGGGGCGTGCCTTGGGTGGCCGGCTCAGAGGAGCTTCCGATGGCATTTATTCTCACAATCCTTCCCAGGTCTGATTCTCTTTCTTTCTCCCTCACTAGACTTATCATGTTCAGATGTGATGGGATTGAGTTATTCTGAGTGTTGGGAGTGGTCTTAGGGAACTGAACTTCCCCTGCGTCAATCAGATCCTGTACTGCATGACGCAATGCTCTACAATTGTCTACACTGTGACCCTTCATCTGGTGATAGTCACAGAAGCTGTTTAAGTCAGACCCGAGTTGGGTGACCCCAGGCTTAGGGTTTGGATGCCTCAAGAGAAAACCATTTTCTCTTAGCTTTTTGTATGCTTTGCTCAGGGGCATTCCTAAGGCCGAGTACTGACGTTGGGGTCGAGTCTGGTAATCACGAGGGGGAGGGGTTGCCCTGTAACTCTGGCCTGATCCTGAGGACTGTGCCTGGTAAATACCTACCCGAGGAGAGGTAGGAGGTGGGTAATCGGTGAGAACTCGGGGTTGTACTTGGTTCACCGGTGGTGTTGGGACAGTCTTGTTGTTGTTGTTGTTGTGATTATTGTTGTTGTTGTTGTGATTGTTGTTGCTATCACGGTTCTGACGGTTCTGATGGTATGAAGTTCTGGGTCCCGATCCAGGGAGAATCAACCCTTTTAATCTTCCAGCTAGTGCTAGCTCTTCGGCAGCCGAAGCAGCAGCTTTTAGATGTTTGAAATCACAAATCCCAAGGGACTTGAGATGATCTGCATAGGGGTTTTCCAGGCATGAGGTGATTATTCTGATCTGCTCGTCTTCAGTGGGACGGTCGATCATCTGACCAGCTACCTCCCTCCATCGGGTGATAAATTCCATAACAGTTTCATCACTTCTCTGTCTCATTGTCTCAAGATCTCTACGAGTGATTCCTAGATGGGTGTTGTAACTGTACTGTTCCACAAACGCTTGATAAACATCCTCTAGTTTCTTTCCGGAGAAATCTAGCCTTGACACCCACGTCTGAGCAGCTCCCTCAAGATAGCTGGGAAAACAAATGATCTTCATTTCATCGTCAAGGCCGTGCATAGTCATGACCCTGTCGAATTGGGCAAGATGATGTCTGGGATCTCCTTTCCCGGCGTACTTAGAGATTTCTGGCAGTTTTAGGTTCTCAGGCAATTTGGAGCTTGGCTTCAAACGAAAATGACGGAAACCCAGCATCTTCGCTCGCTCTCCGAGCTGCATTTCTTCCAGTAACTCTTCCTTCAAAGACTTCTTCATTTGACCGAAGTCCATTGGAAGGTGTTCTACAGGTGGGGCCTGGTTGTAGCCGTGAATCAACTGGCTAGACGGTTGTGGTAACAGTTGGGTCTGGGGAATTGCTTCCTCAAAACGGACAGCATGTCCGGGGGTGGTGTATTGGTATTGATTGAGTTGGATGGGGTCAGGGTGTGGTGAGTTGGGATGAATGAATTTCGGTTGTTTGGCTTGATAAAGATGAGCTGTCTGGACAGTGGCTCCAGCGGGTGGGAACGGTGGTAGTCCGGGGAAGGTGGTTGGTACTGTAGGGATTGTGGTCATGATCGGAGGTGGCATAGGTGCTCCCGAAAGCAGGTCAGCTGTTTGGAATGTGGCGGTTACAGGGTGGATGACAGTACGTCCTTTCCCTGTGATCGGTTGTGGTATGGTGGTGTTGAACATAGGGTTTTGATTGCTAAAGCATCGGTTGGGATGTGGGGAGTCTTCAACATAATCTTCGTCAGGGTCATCGGTAAAGTACGGTCCTTTCCTTTGGCTGACCTTTCTATGCACAATTGCTCTTGCAGTCGCTCAATATCTTGTTTTAGCATATTCTCATTCCTTGTGGACTGCTCTAGCATACGGTAGAGAACACTTGGGTCAGGAAGGTGTAAGCCACTGCCACCAGTCCCTAGGACTGCACTCGCGCTTGCCTCGATAGCTGAGGTGGCTGGGGCATTTTCCGGGGCCGTTGGATTGATCAGGTTTTGGTCCATGGTTTCCGACGAGGTTTCAGTCGCGGTATCACTGGCATGCCTCCCTCGGGAATCTCTTTTCCACAATCGAGTAATGTTGGTAAAACTGAAAGAGAACTCCTGACGCTCTGCTCTGCTCTGGTTGGTTTTTCTGCGATACCGGGGAATATGGAAGACGTAGAAGCCGTTAGTATGAAAGCATGTTTAAAAAGATGTGAGAGAGGCGAGAGCGTGGGAAAAAAGGAGACGGTCGTTCCCGACTTTTTTAGGCAAAACACTTTTCAAAAACACCCACTTTCCAAGTGAAAAGGCGCACAAGCCCGTTTTCATTTCCAATAAAGAGGAGCAGTGACCATACCGTCATTACATAATTAGAGATTACATCCTCGGAAAAGGGAATACATCTCGATTCAAAAGGGCAAACGACGCAGAGCGTTAGTCCTGAAATAAGGTAAGTAAGCTACCATCATTACATAATTAGAGATTACATCCTGGGGGAAAAGGGAGTACATCTCAATTCAAAAGGGAACAACAGAAAGATACGATATATTAGTTCTAAGATAACTCAATCAAAATGAGAAGGGGGAGCTGGTCGCCTCCCATCTACTGTCGCTTCTGCTTCTTCGCTCTCTTCTCCTGTCTCCTTTCTTGGCTGGCCGATAGAGGGGGCATCAAATTTATGACAACGGGTAAGTCGGGGTTTTGCATGACCACCCTGTGATTGAGAGAATACGGGGTGTTTATGATCCGGTCTATCCTCTTTTCTAACCAAAGTTTGTAAGAGTCGTTCAGGTTGTAGTCCTGGTATGGAAGCTTCCGGACTGCCCACTTTGGCCCTGACCCGTAGGCACTGATGATATGCCGAATGGTAGCTTCGGTAAATTGGTGGATCACATGATCAGCTTCCATGGCACCTGGGATTATCTGTTCGCGACCGAACTGACGCATGGCTCTTAATGGGTATATCGTGACCAAGCGGTCCAGACCGTATAGAAGCAGACCATCATGTCCAGCTGACCCAAACGTCCCTCCTTGCACATTCCAATCTATTATAACCCATTCAATGTGCATTTCATGCTAAATGTCTCTGAAGCAAGCCTGCCATCCTTCCTTTGGGTGCTTCCTTCGGCTTCTAGCTGACATGTAAGTGTCCATGTTAAAGACCGAGAAGGCTGCTGGTGGCAGAAGTTTGAGATGGTCGAACAACCAAATCTGTAGTAACAACGGGCTTCCTAAGAAGAAAGTTTCCAACTTTCCCGATTCTTTCCAGCTATCCAAGGATCTGACAATTTCAGCTGTGACTACCGTTCCGATACTCATCCCCTTTTCAAGGGCTTCTAACAAATAAATAATCCGAGGATTGAATCTTAAAAATCGCTGTCAAAAGAGATACAGTCCCATCAGGCATAGGTCCATCACTCGTCTCTTGGTCTTCAACGAGAAGTATGGCCTGCTGAATCGCCCTAACAGGTCCTCTAACTCAATGCTCAGATTCCCAAAATCCTGTACATAGGCCTCCTCTACTTCTAAGAACTCTGCAGCAAATCTCGGAGTCTTCGCCCGATCTAGGGGGATGAAAGGCATTGGCTGGTGAGGTTCTATTTTTAAGAAAGCATCCATCTCGGCAGGCAAAGGTACCAGTTCGTGCATATTGAATCTGTAGAGGTGATCAGTGGGGTCCCAATAAGAGAGTGATTCAAACAATGCTTCATACTCCACCACAGCACGACACATCTCAGCAAAGCCAAACAATAGAGGGTTGGTGTCATAGTCTGACTTGAAGCAAATGTCTTTAAGTCTGCGGGAGAAGCTGACTTCTCTTTGGCGATCTTCTTGATAAGCAGCGAACTCGGATTGTCTCTATCTAGCAAGTTGTCTCTCTCGCTCTGCCCTGATTTCTTTAGCCTTTTCCTTCTCTCCCGGGACAGTTTGCAGCCTGTTCAACATTGTTGCTTCCCCTGTGAAATAAAGGGAAAATGGGACAAGAAGTGGGCGTAAGAATAGGGAAATTAATTATGTAGTTATGATATGGTCACCGCATCTCTTTTTTGGAAATGAAAACGTTGTTTTTGAGATTCCGAACGTTTTGAGGAGAAAACAGAAAGAGAAAAGTCTATCCTTTGGAGGAAAACAAATTTTGAAGAATGGTTTTAATTTGGAAAAAGAAAATCCGGAAAAGACTTTGATCATTTAAAGGAGATTTTTTGGATGATGTTGGTAAAACATTTGCACACAAAGTAGTTAGCTAGTTAGATCGTGGCTGATTTTTATGTGGAGCTATAAGCGTTAATGTTGGGATAATCACTTTCCAGGTCAATCAATGCTTCCATACCATCGGGGGAACCGTCGTCCCTTCACTGTTCATCTCTCGGGATTTATCTCTATTATGCCTTGTGGGGCACGTCATCAAGAAAAACCGGAGTGCTTAAGTTCGAAAGGTCAGGATACCCGAGATGACTAGGAAACATACGCCACGGCCAGTGATGATCCGACAACACCCCACTTTTCGGGAAACTCGGGGAAGTATTGCATGGGAATGGGTCTCTCGTCATCTGCACGGTCAGGTGTGTCTAAAGTCCAAATTATTCACTAACTACGTTGTGCCATGTATGGGTATCCGGTAAATACGGGATCCTCTATGGACGTGTAGCGTGACATTGGGCTTTAGAGACACCCGTAGTGCGGAAGAACAATGGAGAACCGAGCCCATGCAATCTTCAGGGTAATGCAAAAGGGTGGTCAGACAGGCGGCATACAAGGGGGCAACTACCCATAAAACCCATCCTAGACACTGGATAAGGCAGCTGGACACTGAAGGCTCATAGCTTGCTACATGCTGGCTTTGACTCGAAAAGGTGTTTGAAAGGATCCTGAGTTGTTTCAAGGTGTAGACAACTACGGCCATACCACCTCGTGGGTTTACTCCTTAACTACGAAGGACCCATACTCAGAGGGAATCAATTGTGGACCAATTGTTAATCCCGCCCGCAGATAGTAAAGGTGACACAGAGGAATGCATGTTCCTAAACTACCCGATGCAACAATGGGTTGGCTCCTTTCTACGAAGGCCCCATTTACAAAATCGTAAATAAGCAATTATATCATGAATGAAGGGCAGTAAACATAAGGCAGTAAACACACAATAGTAAATAAGAGTGAAGCATGCAAAGGTCAAAAGCACACATGCGATAATCAAAGTCGATTTTGAACTCTAAACATTTGTCCTAACTATCCTCACAAAGCACACTCTAAGTGTGGAGTAGAGTAATCCTAAAGGCTTGGAAATGAATCTCTCGAAGGTTTTGAAAGAAGTTGGGGAATCCTGACAATTTTGAATGGAGTTCAGTCTTCCTTGAGCAAGTTTATGAGAAAAACTTACTCAAGTTTTCCCCAGCAGAGTCGCCATTCTGTGGAGGGTGATTTTTCGGTATGAGGGGGGTCTATCTAAATATGGTCTGACTAAAAGCCTAGATCCTAGAAATTGCCATTCTGTGGAGGGTGGAAACCCGTTATTCTGGCAACCCTCAAATACCTACTAAATCGTCCGTCTTTCCCAGAAAGCATAAGGGGAGTGTAAGTGAACACTACACCCGCTCTCGATGGGCCCCACGCGGACTTATGCCTCTATAAGGCGGAATTGACTAGAGTCGCCACCTAGTTTGACCTAAGGAACTAGGAAGGAAGGAGAAGGGTTCTAAGAACCGTTAATTGACTCTGATGATTTATTGCCTATGGATAGGACTTATCTGATCAAGCCAGAGATTCTATTGTGGGTTCGCACTGGGTTACACCCCTCAGAAGTGGCAACGACCACGACTTCGGATTGGTGCCCGAGGAAACCTCGGTCTCCAATTGTCGGGATTGCGTTCTTTCGAAACCTTATTAGAGAGATTCAATTAAAAAGCCAAGGATAGGATTGAGAGAGGGGTGAGGATGAGGCCAGTATTGGAGTTGGTCTGGTTGAAGTGCTTGAGAGGTTAGTCGATGAGACGCTCGGGTTTATGAGACATTTTGGGCCTTCACGGGATTAAGAGGATGATGGGAGTTTTGAGGAGTAAAAGGGCATTTTGGTCATTTTTTGTGGAGTCAAGGGGTATTTGGATCATTTGGCTGATTTGAGGAGTTCTTTGTGCTTGCGAAGTTAGGATTTTGAAATGGTCGGATTCTTGAGGTGTTTTGGGAAGTAGAATGTGTCGGAGAGCAATTCGGGTTTTAAGGATGATTGAGTATGCTTGCAGGTATTCGGGTTTTTGAAGATGTTTCAGGTTTCTGGGAGTCTTCAGGAATTGGAGGTCCTAGGTGACTTAGAGTTCGTTCAGATGATGGTTTAGGGAGTGTTTATGTGACCTAAAGCTCTAAAGAAAGGGTCGGGTTGGTTTATTCAGAATTGCCTCTCTTAAAAGTTTTTAAAACTGGAAAATCATTTTTTGTTTGTAAAAGGGCGGATAATCCCGAGGGATTACCCTATGTACCCCTCGAACATGACACTTAATTAATGGTAAGTGCCAAGGCTCGAAAGACGGGGCAGTGAATTTATGTCGAAAAATAGGATTCAGAGAGAAACACCATGAATGAGGTGTTCTCGGTCGAACCCTAATAACGTCTCTAACTCCCGGGTTTCAAAACGTTAAAAACCGAAAACATTGAAATCGAGTGGAAGGGAGTTAGACGATTCTAAAATCCCGGCTGCAACTAGGAAGGTTGTTACTTCCCTAGCACCCCGCCTTGTAAAAATCTAGGCTGCAATTAGGGGAGGTTTGTCACCCTAATGCCCCGCCTAAAGAGATCCAGACTGCGACAAGGGAGGTTATAACCCCAGTGCCCCGCCTCGGATTTTTATTTTGGGAAGGAAGACAAGTGATATTCTAACCATGGAGGAAATGCTTTGAAGGGGTCAGACATTTCTTGCTCCCCGAAAACAAATTATTTGGATTTGAAAACTAAGTTGGAAAACTTTGAAAGTCGTTCGGAATTCTTGACGAAAAAAACACTGATTTTGAGAAATGCTTTTAGGAGAAAACTTTCTGTATATGTGAGAAGAACTTTCTGTAATAGAGAAGAGTTTTTTGAAATGCGAGAAGAGTTTTTCCTTTTTAAATTCCACAAAAATGGTTTCTTTGAAAACTTGATGAGACTTGAATAAAATGATGGTTTTGAAATTCTTTTTGGGTTTTTAGATTTTGAAAGGGATTTACAAGTGAGTGTGGATTGGATGTAATGTATTTGGGTTTGAGTTGGATTGAGCTCGATGAAATGGGTTCGGTTTGGATTGAGGTTCAAGCTTGAACCAGATTGAATTTTAAGTTTTTGGTCAAGGTCAACGTTTTTTTTGTCAAGGTCAACGTTTTTTGGTCAAGGTCAACGTTTTTTGGTCAAGGTCAACATTTTTTGGTCAAGGTCAACATTTTTTTGGTCAAGGTCAACATTTTTTGGTCCAGGTTTGACATTTGTGGACTTAGGCCAACTTTTAGGGTTGGGCTTGTTTTGGCTTGTGTGGACTTGGGTCAACTTTGGTTCATGGACTTGGGTAATGGGCCGGGTTTATGGATTTGGGCCGGATTTATGGACTTGGGCTGGATTGGGTTAATGGGCCGAGTTGGGCTGATGGGCCGAGATTGTGTTTGGGTCATGGACTTTGGGCCAAGTTTGGGTATTTGGGCCGAGAGTGGTCTTGGGCCAAGTGTGGGCATTTGGGCTTGGATCATGGGCTTCGGACCATGGCCTGGGCTTGGGCTGAGATGATTTGAGCCAAGATGGCTTGGGTCGGGTTGATATGTAATTGGGTCGTGGGTTTTGAGTTTCGGGTCATGGATTTCGAGTTTTGGGCCACGGGTTTGGGTTCGGGCCGAGATGGTTTTGACTTCAAGTTTGGATTGGACTTAATGGGTCGGGTCGAGGCAATTGGGCCAGGCGTAGACTTGGGCCAAGATGGTTTGGGCCGAGTGTGGTCATGGGCCAAGTGGACTTGGGGCCGTTTTTTTTTTAGTTTGTGGGCTGTGGGTTTGCGTATGGGTTTTGGGCTTCGGATTGGTGAGCAGCGGGCTTTTGGGTTTGGGCTTTGTGGGCCATGGGTTTGGACTCGGGTTTGGATTGTGGGCCAAGGGTTTAGACTCGGGTTTGGGCCATGGGTTTGGACTCGGGTTTTGGGCTTTGGATTGGTGAGCAGCGGGCTTTTGGGTTTGGGCTTTGTGGGCCGTGGGTTTGGACTCGGGTTTGGATTGTGGGCCAAGGGTTTAGACTCGGGTTTGGGCCATGGGTTTGGACTCGGGTTTTGGGCTTTGGATTGGTGAGCAGCGGCTTTTGGGTTTGGGCTTTGTGGGCCGTGGGTTTGGACTCGGGTTTGGATTGTGGGCCAAGGGTTTAGACTCGGGTTTGGGCCATGGGTTTGGACTCGGGTTTTGGGCTTTGGATTGGTGAGCAGCGGGCTTTTGGGTTTGGGCTTTGTGGGCCGTGGGTTTGGACTCGGGTTTGGATTATGGGCCAAGGGTTTAGACTCGGGTTTGGGCCATGGGTTTGGACTCGGGTTTGGATTGTGGGCCAAGGGTTTAGACTCGGGTTTGGGCCATGGGTTTGGACTCAGGTTTGGATTGTGGGCCAAGGGTTTAGACTCGGGTTTGGGCCATAGGTTTGGATTGTTCTTGGGCCGAAATTCGGACTTGGGCTGAGATGATTTTGGGTTCAAGTTCGGATTGGGCTTTGGGCCTGTTCGAGGCAGTTGGGTCAAGTTTGAAGAAATCAGAGAAAGTTTTTTTTTTGAGTTGACTCAAAGTCAAATAGAAGGAAAAGTTTGATGACATTAAATACAAAAAATAGAGAGACAATTTGAATTCTCATTGGATCGAACACCGTTATGGAGGTGAAGTTGACGACTAAGTACTCATTTTTTTATCAAGCTGGATTACAATTTTTTATCTTAATACTGGGATGGTTTGGAAAGTCTTGTAATAGAAAGGGTTGTTCTCACCGTCCGGACTCTACGCCCGTTTGAGTGAGACAAACCCTTGATCCTAAAAGCTTTTCTAGAGTGGGCCTCAAGGGTCCACAAAGAGGGCAACCTAGTTGGCTTTCTAGGGCCACCTGTTCTAGCCCGTTTGGCTAGTTATGGACCAAGTCTGAAAAGAAATGGATTTGGGCCGATGTTTATGCAAGCCCAAACAGAACCAGTCCATACAATAATCCACCGCAATAAACCAAAGTGCAGGCATGAATCTCAATAAAGCCACATAAACCATATATACATATGCGCATGAATTTGAGAGACCATCCATAAATCATACATGCTCAGGGCTGAATCTCAGAGGTTATTGAAGTAATGTATATGCGAGGATAAATCTCAGAAAAACCAGAGGACAAAAGATTTAATTAATCCTAGAACTCTCAAGTAAAGCAACGATAAGGTGAAGCCTAATGTTGGGTTGCTAATCAGTTATTATTCTCCACTATTTATCATCTTTCCATGGCCACTCAAGGGTAAGTAAACAGAACAGTTATGTACAAAATCTAGAATGAAATTATGAAATGATTAGCAACTTAAAGCAAGGCTTAATCTAGACTAACGGTCCCGTAAAGAAGAACTAACATAATCGTTGGATCCTAATGTGGGGTTACTAACCGTTTTTTTTTTTTTAGACTTTCTCACACTTGCCATGCTCATACATTAATCAGACAAAATGCCAACTCTTTTTTTTTTTGTCAAACCACATGATTCAGGATTAATCTGCTTCCCTAACTTCTTATACACCCAGAGAGTAACAATGTCATTTGGAACTGAAATAACAAATCAAACCACGGCTAATAGGTCGTATACCAGCACCAGGAACCCAACATGATCAATTTTACTCATTCTATCACCAAACTCGAAGGAAACAGATAGAGGAAACATCATTATATACAACTTAAACCAGGATAAATGCACATCCATGAACACAAACCCATTAGACAGAAGGAGACTGGGGTTAAGAGTTTGTGTACCAGGGAAATGAAGAATAAGCTTCTCTGTTCTTAGAACCAAAACGAAAGAGATGATAATGGGGTAGCGAAGCTTCTGAGGAAGGACGGTGATGGTGTCGAGCGCCGGAGGGTAGCGCTTCTTCGTGGTGACTCAAAGTGAGAAGAAAGAGGAAGACGAAAGGAATTTCTGGGTTTTTAGTTCTTCAGTTTCGAAAATGGGAAACGAAGAATGATAACCGGGAGAATGAAAATCGGGATTGGTGTCTGCTGAGTGGTAAAACGTGTAGAATACTGTAGGGTTTTTTGATTGTTTTATACTGGAGGGGAGTAAGACGGACGTCCAACTAGGGTTTATTAGGTAGTATTGGGCTGGGCTTTGCTTTTTGGTCCCTTGTAAGGTGTCTGGGCCGACCAAAGGAGAGAAAGGAGCCAAAAAATAGAAAACAGTGCTAAACGCCTGTACCGAGTTTCGAACTCGGGTTCTCGCCCTCCCCACCAGCATCCTCATCCGTCTGCGCCGCGATAGCATTCGGTATGCTTATCGGGTTTGTTATCTAAATCTAATCGGAGCTAAGAGAGAAATAAAAGGTAGTAGTGCCCAGGCTAGAATTCGAACACGGGACTTGTGAGTTCCTAAAACGGTGAAATATTTTTAAAACAAAAGCAACAAAATAAGTATGCAAAAATGAAGTAAGTTAAAACGGATAATAAAAAAAAGGCTCGTGTTCCTTTTCTCATAAGGAATGTGAGATTTAAATGTCGGGAAAAAGAAATTCGTTTATTTGAAAACGGGGACGACCGCCTTGTTTCTAGAAGCATGTTTATTTTTGTATTTTGTTCCAATATAAGATGGGTGAGAATTTTTGGTGTCTACAGCAGTCTGTTGCCTACCGGTTTACACCGGCTTGTGTGTTGCTTGTTTTTCTGTGTGTTTATGACTTTGTAAGATTAAACCATGTATAGAGTTTACAGTTGTTAAATATTATTATGTTGTTAAGTATGACTCTCTCTTCCCTTGTGTGTGTCTAACAAGACTTGACCTATTATTGTGATTTGTGTACTGAGTTCAATAATGAACTGCTGACAAGTGCTAACGGGGGAAGTGAGGAGTCCGGTCTGTTCCGGCCACGCGTGTGAGTATGGGAGTCGATGTCATAACCGGTTCGATTCACTTTGTATGTTATGGCTGTTTTCCAATTTGGTTTCCAACCTTCCCTTTATCTTAACCAAGGCTATTTTACTGACTCACGTCGGGCCACAGGGGCATACTATGTGTATTTCGGTGTGCTCGGGTGACTATATCCGAGGCACCTTGTGTTAAGTTATCCGTTCAATCTAAAAGGACGGTAACGAGTTATGTAACGAGCTTAACATGAGCATGGCAACATTCTCTAGGCTCTCTGTGGGGACTAACTGTGTTGGTTCTCTTCCTAAAGGGAAATGTTCTTGTGTGATGTATGTGATGTTGTGTACAATACCCACGTTATGATATATATGTATAAGTGGTGTGTTTTAAAATGAATGCCATGTCATCATGACAATTAGTTTGCGCGCATCCCGGTAGCCGATGGGCTGCGCGTTAACCATACCAGCCAAGGGTTGCTGACCCCCTCGGGGGCTCCATATTTCTTTTACTGCAGGATGAGGATCGAAGAAGCGGAGTGGCTTTAGATTCTAGGATGCAGGTTTACTTTTGATTACCATTGGATGTTGGCCCGGGATGCGCCTGTGCTCCCGTGGCGTTATGTATTTTGGTTGTGAACAGCTTACAGTGATAGTATACAGTAAAGGATGTAAGTAAACACTCGGTATTATGTTAATGTATATATGGTTATTAGTTCTATGCACGGGAGTCTGATCATCAGACCGGTACACTTGTATTTATTCAGCCTTGTTAACCACGTGGGTGGTTGACGGCGTTGTAGCACCAATCGTTTAGTTACTGTTTAGTTGTTTAAATTCCGCTGCGATTTCAAGTAATGTTATGTGCGTAGTAGGGGTGTTACAAAAAGTGGTATCAGAGCGAAGTATCGCTCTGATGACTAGAATACCGAGCTTAGGGATATACCGAGTTAGGAAACCTAACTACAGTTACCTAAGTGAACAGTTATGGAAAGGTTAACCACTAACCAAGTGTGGGAATACCTTATGGTCGAGAAAAACGTTACAACCGTTGGACCGATAAGTGTGCAAGCACAGTGCTAATAAATGTTCATGTGAATTCAGATGGCAGGTAGACCATGAGGTAGAGGCCGCGGAAGCGGTACTGGAGATGCGGGTGACCAGGGCGAGAATACTACGGCTCTGGTTATGGATGAGGCAGTAGCAGCCACCGTAGCCCAAATGGTACCCCAACTTGTAGCTCCGATTCAGCAGGGGCAAACGCCCGGAGTTCAACCACCACCACCGCCACCGCCACGAGAGACCAACTGGGTCAAGGCGTTGGCTGATCTGAGGCCACCCTTATTCAGTGGGGAGACCGATCCCCGTAAGCTGGAGGCGTACATCTCCGAAATGGAGACCGCCTTCGAAACCTTAGCAGTACCTGAGCAGGTCAAGGTTCGACTTGTCGCATATTACTTGAAGGGTTCGGCACAAAGCTGGTGGAAGCTAGTACGGGAGGGCAGAGTTGCTGACCCGACCTTTCAGTGGAGGGAGTATACGGCTCTGCTGCGAGCCAAGTACTACCCGATACACCGTGCAAGAGGCCAAGCGCCTGGAGCTGGACAATTTGAGGCAAGGGGATAAGATGACGGTAGATGAGTACTACTCAGCCTTTATCGGACTTATCCACCTGCTACTGGATCTGGGTTACTCAGACCGGATTCTTGTGTTTCCGTTTCTACGACGGACTGAACTATCGTCTGCGCTATGGCATGGGGCCAACTGGATATACCACTTTGCAGGTAATGGGACTACAGTGTAATGTGAATAAGTGTGTACAATGTGTTAATGTGATGTGAATTTATTTGGCGGGGCATAACTGACACCCTAAATATAGGAGTGCTATCATGCCGCTGCAATTGTGGAAATCACCATCCGTCTGAGGGACGAGGAGAGTGCGCTCAAGCGCAAGGCCATGAACGATGACCAAGGCACGCAAGGGCTATAGGGAGGAAAGAAGAAGAAGTCATACCCCAGTCCCAGAAAGGACAGCAACAGGGTGGCAAGGGCCAGACCCAGACCACCACTGCTGAGGAGCCTCTGCAGCTCACCTATGCGTATGCGGCCAAGCCCCTACGTTCTTACCCACCTAAGGGTAATTATTTGATCCTGTGTGATAAGTTGAAGTGTATGTTGATAAGTTGTGAAACAAGTGTTGATTGTGTATTGTGATAGCAGCTAGCACGGGCTCTGGACCGGAGCGCCACTATTACTGCAAGTGGTGTAACGGAGACCACCCCGGCAAGGACTGCAAGGGTAATGATGTGCAGTGCCGATACTGCAAGAAGATGGGTCACCGCGACTACGAATGCTGGCAGAACCCAAACAGTAGAAACTACAGGCCTAAGGGGCAATGGAAGGGTAAGGCCACTGCGACCACCGATGGCTAGAAGACGGTGAACCAGCCACCCCCGGATCAGAGGTACACAGATTCCCAGAAGGGGAAGGGGTCGGGACCTAGCAAGGCCGCCCTGAATGTGGTGGACCGGTCTAAGGCGCCAGGGCCCTCTTCTAGACCAGGTACCGCCATAAACTGTTGAATGTAATAAGTGTTTGCATACCGCATTCCATGCATGTGTGTTAGTGAGTTTAAGTAAACAACCATGTGAGTAAATAATTAAAGTATAGTGTGAAAGTCACCTAATTAGAGTACTCTAAACTTAAAGGAACCTTCAATATATGTTATCCAATCTCACCCACACCAAACCCCGAAGAAACCACCATCAACATCACCGACTTTCCAATTGAGCAATGTCAGGTTATCCAGCCAGGTATGATACTCTTAAATGGATACCTGACACCGGAAGCACAAATCCATATCATCAGACGATGCGACGAACTTGGAGCAAAACCAGGAGGTTTCTACACACCCGAATACCCGAACGGATCAAGAATGCAATTGAATATGATGTGCATGGGTAAGGACTGGAACCCTTACACCAAGTCATATCAAGGAGTGCGAGCTGAAGATGGAGCAACAGTACCAAGTATACCTGAGGAGTTCCTTGCGGTCGTTAACCACGCCGTGGGAATTGCTCAACAAGTTGAAACGGATTCAATTCCAGATGTGAAAGCAGATCTATGCATTGTGAACTTCTACCAGAAAGGTGGACGGTGAGGTTTACACAAGACAAGGACGAGTCAACCGAGTCTCTAAGTAAGGGAGTACCCGTGGTGTCTTGGTCCATTGGTGATACCGCAGTGTTTGCGTATGGCGAGCAGAAGCGTTCTGACCTCACAAAGAAGCTAGTGTTGAAATCGGGAGATGTGTTAATCATGGGTGGGCAGTCAAGGATGCTATATCATGGCATCAGAAAGATCAAACTGAATACCGCACCGCCGGCAGTGATCAATGCCACACACATGAAACCCGGACGTTTGAATTTGACCTTCAGACAGTTTTAAGCCTTGTATAATTATGTGATGTGTTGAACCAGTGTGTATTAAGGATGTTGTAAGTGTTAATCATGGCGACAATATAAGCCAACGAATGTTGTAAAGAGAGTGTGTTAATGAATAAAGTGGAGTTGTTTGAAGCATATAAACCGTGTTGTTACCCAATACTTATTAGTTTGCCAATGAATTAGGCTATGCACTCGGAACGGGAGGTATACTGAGTGTCTGCAATGAGGCAGAAGCCGGCAAGAGCGGCATGATCCTCACCGGTACCTTTCCAGTCAATGGCGTGGACGCTTCGATCTTGTTTGACTCCAGAGCCTCACACACATTTATTTTGCTATCTTTTTGCGAAGAGGCTGGGGTTAGACGGTGATGAGATGCCAGACTTCTAGTCACTCTCCCGTCGAAAGAGCGGATCAGGTGTACCCGCTATCACCGAGATGTTGTTGTGAGAATCAGGGTGAAGAGTTTCCGATCAACTTGATAGAGTTCGACGGACTTGGTTTTGATGTGATTGTCGGGATGAACTGGTTGGAGCGGTACAAGGGCAGAATCCTGTGTGCCGAGCATCGACTGCTTCTTCGGAGTCCGTCTGGGGTTACCATATCTTACCGCCAGAGGCCCACGGAGCCTTCGACTCAGATCATCACCGCCATGGCTATGTATCGTGAATTACGACGAGGGAGTGATGTATACCTCTACTATGTCCAGGACATAGAGAGAGATCCAGAGTTTAATCCTGATGTGCCGGTAGTGTCAGAGTTTCCTGATGTATTTCCTAAGAACTGTCGGGCATGCCGCCAGCACGGGAAGTGGAGTTTGAGATCGATTTGGTTCCGGGTACCGGACCAATTGCGAAGGCGCCCTATCGTATGGCTCCAGCAGAAATGACTGAGCTCAAGGAGCAGCTGAGAGACCTACTCGACAAGGGGTTCATCCGCCCTAGCGTTTCACCATGGGGAGCGCCGGTCCTCTTCGTGAAGAAGAAGGACGGTAGCCTCCGCCTGTGTATTGACTATCGAGAGCTGAATGCAGTTACGGTGAAGAACCGTTACCCTTTACCACGCATCGGCGATCTATTTGATCAGCTGAGGGGAGCATCAGTATTCTCTAAGATAGACCTACGATCCGGATACCACCAGATTGCCATCCGTGACAGTGATATCGAAAGACAGCATTCAGAACTAGGTATGGGCATTATGAGTTCACAGTTATGCCGTTTGGCTTATCAAATGCACCAGCTAAGTTCATGGACTTAATGAACCGCTTGTTCCAAGATCAGTTGGACAAGTCAGTGGTAGTCTTCATCACGATATACTTGTATACTCGAAATCGAGAGGTGAGCATGAAAGCCACCTGAGAAGTGTGTTACAAACATTGAGGAAGAATCAGTTGTATGTGAAATTTTCAAAGTGTGAATTTTGGTTGAACCAAGTATCCTTTCTTGGACATGTGATTTCTGAGGCCGGGATCGCTGTTGATCCGGCAAAGATAGATGCAGTGCGCACCTGGCCTAGGCCGAAGACAGTTACCGATATCAGGAGCTTCCTCGGTCTGGCAGGTTATTATAGGAGGCTTGTAAAGGACTTCTCCAGTGTCTCGAAGCCGATGACTTCCTTAATGAAAAAGGATGCACCATTCGAGTGGACAGTCGACTGTGAGAGTTCTTTCAAGAGTCTCAAGGATCCTCTGACATCTGCACCGGTCCTGACATTACCAGACGGTCCAGATGGTTTTGAGGTCTATTGCGACGCATCGGGCAGGGGTATGGGTTGTGTGTTGATGCAACACGGGAAGGTCGTAGCATACGCCTCCCGACAGCTGAAGAAGCATGAAGAGAACTACCCTACCCACGACTTAGAATTGGGGGCCATTGTCTTCGCACTGAAGATATGGCGACATCACTTGTATGGGGTAAGTGTGACGATTTATTCTGACCACAAGAGTTTAAAGTACTTGTTCACTCAGAAGGAGTTGAACATGAGACAAAGAAGGTGGGTTGAATTTCTGAATGACTACGACATTAATCTGCAATATAAGGAGGGTAAGGCAAATGTGGTAGCTGACGCAATGAGTCACCGAGCACACTCTCTCCATTCGCTAGTCTCTCATTCTGGCTTGGTTGAAGAGGTGCGGAGTGCTCAGATGTCGGATCAGTACATGATGGAGATTAGACAGAAGCTTATTGATGGCACATTCGAGGGTCAGAAGTACGACTTCAAACTCCACGATGATGACCTGATTAGGCTTAATGGCCGACTGTGTATACCTAGGAGTAGCGCTGAGTTGAAGGAGCGCATATTGAGTGAATCCCATTGTTCTACTACTTCGATTCACCCCGGAGCTTCAAAGATGTATAAAGGTATGAAAAGATATTTTTGGTGGACTGGAATGAAAAAGGATGTGAATGACTATGTGTTGAGGTGTCTCACTTGTCAGAAGGTCAAGTTTGAGCACCGACGGCCTGGTGCTATGGTACAGCCGATGCCAGTGCCTGAGTGGAAGTTCCATGACATTTCTATGGACTTCGTAGTAGGGCTTCCGCCTGCAAGGGGAGGTCTGAATATGATTTGGGTTGTTGTTGACCGACTGACCAAAGGTGGCTCGATTCATACCGATGAAGGACACCTGGAAAGTGGCAAAACTGGCGGAACTCTTTGATAGAGAAATTGTAAGACATCATGGGGTACCGAAAACCATTGTATCTGACAGAGATACCAGATTCTTATCGAGATATGGAAGTCTACACGAGAAGCATTGGGTACCGAACTGAAATTGAGTACAGCGTTTCACCCACAGACCGATGGTCAGAGTGAGCGCACCATTCAGACACTTGAGGATATGCTACGTGCATGTGCACTTGACTTTCAGACCAGCTGGATTGACAAGTTACATCTGATCGAGTTTAGCTACAACAACAGTTACCATGCTTCGATCAAGATGTCTCCCTTCCAGGCCTTGTACGGTAGACCATGCCGCACGCCATTATGCTGGGATGAGTCGAGTGAGACGGTCATTATAGGACCAGAGTATCTGGAACAAGTTCAGGCAGAAGTTCGCCAGATCCGGGCTAACATGAAAACAGCTCAGGATAGACAGAAGTCGTACGCAGATGTGCGCAGACGTGACCTGGAGTTCGCCGTGGGCGATCAGGTATTTTTGAGAGTATCCCCATGAAGGGAGTGTTTCGTTTTGGCCAGAAAGGCAAGTTGAGCCCGAAATATGTGGGGCCTTATGTTGTGACGGAGCGGATCGGCCCGGTAGCTTACAGACTTGATTTACCCGCCGAGCTGGGCAAGGTACATGATGTATTTCATGTGTCCCAGTTGAAGAAATATATGTCTCATCCGTCTCATGTACTTCAGCCTGAAAGGCTAACTTTAGAGCCGACCATGCGATCAGTGGAGACTCCGGTACGGATTCTGGATACTAAGACTCGAGATACTCGCCATAAGTCTGTGAGACTGGTGAAGGTTCTCTAGTCTAACCAGGACGTTGAGGAGGCCACTTGGGAGCTGGAAGATAAGATGAAGGCGAAGTACCCGTCATTGTTTACTTCTTAGTGTTTGTATGTATAGGGTACGGGGCGTACCCCTATTTAAGGGGGGTAGAGCCGTTTCGGTATGTGTATGACATGTATTTGGATACATAGTCTGTGTTGTGTTGTATGTTGTTACCCTGTTATGTACAGACCGCTGAGTCTGAATGATGTTGTGATGTTTAGTTGTTTGGACCTGGTGTCCGATGTAATGTAAAGATGTTGTTAATGTTGTTAAGGAAGTGTTGTTGATATGTGTTCCCGTGTTCTAATATTTAGGATATGTGGAAGTATGAACTTTGGGGACAAAGTTCTTTTAAGGGGGGTAGATTGAAATACCCCAAACCTGGTTATGTTGTTTAAACATTAAATATGGTATATTAAGACTAAAAAGAGTCTTCACTAGTACAAAAAACGTCTATTTCGGCGCCCCCTATTTCGGCGGTTGTAGATAAAACCGCCGAAATAGGGGCCCGAGATGTATACCGTATGTAAAGAAGGGGTCTATTTCGGCGGTTCCTAGATATGAACCGCCGAAATAGGCCCTTTTTAATAATTAAAAAAATTAAAGAGACCTATTTCAGCGGTTCCTTACACGAAACCGCCGAAATAGGTGTTTCTATTTTCTTTTTTTTTTTAAATTTAATCATCTATTTCGGCGGTTCTCTGTTAGGAACCGCCGAAATAGGTCTCATTAATTTTTAATAATTAAAAAGGGCCTATTTCGGCGGTTCCTAACAAAGAACCGCCGAAATAGATCCTTTTAATTACCCCCCAACCCCGATTCGAAACAATTACGATTTCATTAGGTTAATTAACCCCTCTTCTCATCGATCTCTCTGTTCCGCGGCGATTGCGACCCCCACCACCGCCACCACAGCCGTCGCCCGCCCGCCGCCCCTCCTCCTCTCTCGCTGTCGCCGTGTCGCCGCGTCGGTGGTCGTGCAAGGTTGGTGTCGCGCCGCCCTCATTCCGCCAGTCAACAGAGGCGAACAGAGGTGAGAGCAACCCTAACTTTGTATTTCAATTGTGTTTATTTAATTGCTAATTTGTTGTTAAAATTGATAGATTGTTGTCACATTGTGATTGTGGATGATGATATTTATTGTGTGTGTGAAATCTTTGTAAGATTTGGTTGTTAAACTATTTAATTTATGTATGCACACAAGGTGTTCGACGAAATGTCCGAGTGAATTTTTGTGCTGTTTTTGGCCCTTCTTTTAAGTGTAGTTAGGTTAGCTTATTTGGGCTAGATTTATTATGCTTATAAACGTATGAATGAGTGTTGTAATATGTGCAATAAATATAAGTATAGTGATTGCGAGTAAAAATATGTTGTTAATTAAGATGAGCATTAAGTATGAGTAGTTTGTTTCTTATATATTTAAAAGTATTGTGTGTGGAGAATTAGAGAAAGTGTTATGAAATGTATATGTACAGTGCAATGAAAACATGATATTAAATTAGCAATGAGTAATGATTATAGATGTGTCGCGTGTAGTATGATGTCTGGTTGTGTCATAGTATAAAATATTATTGTGTTATTTGTGTATATGACGATAAGTGAAATACAAAGATAAAAAGTTAGTTATTAGTTGTCTGTAATAGTAGGTGAAGTGAAGAATGCGTGTGTATGTGTTGAAAGTAGTAGCTTGTGTGAGCAAGTGAATATGAAAGTTGTAAACGCAAAGTAAAAATAATCAAATTTTTAGTGAGTTTAGAAGAAAGAAATAGTAAAGAAGAAAGAGTTATAAAGTAATGAGTGAGCAGAATGATGATTATAGTAGATAAAAGTAGTAAAAAAGTGAAGAAATGATAAGTAGAAAAAGTGCTAGTAAAAAAGAGTGGAAGACCCTGAAGTAGTGTAAGAAGTTAAATGCGTAGTAAAAGTGTTAGCATAGTAATAGACAAGTGTGTGTAGGGGGTGAAAATTTCGTATGTATGCGTTAAGTTGATTTCTGTGAAGTGTTAAGTGGTAAACAATTATATGTGCAGCACATGAAAGATGTAATGTAAGTGTAGAAAAAGAGTAGAACGTTTCGTAGTGTATAATTGAATAAGAGCGTGAACAAGCAGTCATAGTAGAAAAATATTGTAGTAGGTGAGGTATTAGCCGTTTTAGTAGCGGTTTGAAGTAGAGGTGTGAGAATGTATTTATATATGTATTTATATATATATATATATGAGTATTGTATAGTCGTTAAGTTTAATATAAAATTATTCTAATTGATCTGAATGTTGTTCAATCTTTATCCGTTGCCTCTGTAGAGATTGGTGTTGCTACACAAGGCTCGCACGCCCGATTGAGAAGAGGGGCTAAAAACAATTCATTTATGAACCGGTATTTTTTTTTTAATTTAACTCTTCATTCTCTTCATTCTCTTCACTCACTGTAATATAATCTAACTTATCATTTTTCTCTTTTGTGTCTCTACAGATAAATACTTAAGGAGCTTCTTTACCATTTGATGGTAGATTGAAATCGGAGCGGAGAGCAATTCATTTTCGAACCGGTAATATAATCTAACTTATCATTTTTATCTTTTGTACTTTGTATTTGATTTCCACAAATTATTGGAATTTCGTTTGATGAATTAATAAAGTTGGTATATATTAGTTTGGTTTGTGATTGAAATTTGTGTTGTTGAATAATTGGTGAATGCTTAATAATAGATATAGTTGTGTCTTTTTTTACTTTGTATTTGATTTCCACAAATTATTAAAATTCGGTTTGATGGATAAAGTTGGTATTAGTTTGATTTGTGATGGAAATTTGTGTTGATGAATGGTTGGTGAATGCTTAATAATAAGCATGGGATAGGTAAAATTATGCAAAAGTCATGCCGTTTTTTTTTTAAAATCTCTTCGTAATTAATATTGTTTGATGTATGTGTATATGTCTAACAATATCTAATTTTTTTTATCAGGTCTCACACTACATTCAAGTCCGTGAATCACCTCTCTTGTTTCCCGCCTTCTACCATTACTGTTCCTCTTTCCTCCTCTGTGCACAAGTAAGTAACTAAACCTTATTTTTTGTTTAATAAATGCAATTATGTATTTAAATATAAGTGCTAGTACATAATTTAGCTTCATTCCCTATTTGTTGATGCATTTCTTTTTTAATTTATTTTTTGTTGCTCCCTTGTAGAGACATATCAGAAGTGGTATTGCTGCATCTCTCGCACAGAAGCCTACCTCTCAGGCACCAGTCTCCCTGTCCATAAATCCTTAAAAAACAGTACGTATTTTAACTCTCGATTCTTTGTTAATCTCTAAACCGATTTGAACTTATACAGTGGAGAATTGAAAGCGTTGATTTGATGATCTGAATTTGCACTTAGTTTTCAGTTAGCTAGTAAAGAATTGATTTATTTTAATTGTTGGTTGCTGCCATTGTTGGATTGTTTGTGGTTGTGATGACTTTGGTGAGTGCTGAATAATAAGCACGGGATGTGTACAATTATGCAAAGGTCATGCCGAATTTTTTGTAGAAAAAGTATTCGTAATATTGCTTTAAAACACCGTTCTTGTTTTAGAAGTGCAACAATTTCTTAAATTTAAAATGCTAGTTTATTTTGTGTTTGCAACCTTAGAGTTAGGCTAGACTAATTGACAATCATCCCAGTCATGCTCCATTAAGAAATAAACATGTGCAACTTAATACAGGCCATATTCTACAAAGGCTCTAACTCACACCTGTGATCTGTTGCACATGTAGTATGGAGCGTGACTGGATGTATGGTGATAGAGGCGAACATTTTGACAAAATGCTGGAAGAGTTTTGCAAAGCTGCAGTGCAACACAAAGACATGACAAAGGCGGAGAAAATTCCATGTCCTTGTGTTGATTGTGGTGTGGTTAGACATTATTCAAGCATCAACCTCGTAAAATTCCATGTGAAGACCCGTGGTTTCATGCCACATTATACAAAATGGATTTTTCATGGAGAACCTGTTGAAGATAATGGTTCGTCTTCCTACAGTCACGATCGGTCTAACTCAAGAACCGAGCAGACATTCGATACTACTAACGAGTCAGAACTCCCAAGCGCTTCCGGAGTCAATGTTGACAGTGAGTCGACTTATCATGATGAACAAATTGACGAGATGCTTGATAACGTTGAGGATAACTTTGTCGACCGGCCGGATGAGTATCAAAGGTTGTTGGACGCATCCAAAACGGCGTTGTATCCTACTTGCACTAAGTACACGAAATTGACAGCTATATTGAATTTGTTCAACCTGAAGGGAAGATATGGATTGAGTGACAAAGGTTTCACGGCATTCCTCGAGCTCATTCATGATATGCTACCGGATGAGAACGGTCTCCCTACCACCACGTATGAGGCAAAGAAATGGGTGTGTCCAATGGGAGTAGAGTACAAAAAAATTCACGCGTGTCCAAACAACTGTGTGTTGTACAGGGGTGAATACGAACATCTGGACAATTGCCCGAAATGTTCGTTGTCCCGGTATAAGCATAAAGATGGTGACTACTCCTTCGTTCAGAAAAAAAGCCCTCCAGCAAAACTTGTTTGGTATGTGCCGATTATACCCAGATTCAAACGGTTGTTTGCGAATCCGAAAGATGCAAAGAACATACGATGGCATGCGGAGGGTAGAAAGAGTGATGAGAAACTAAGACATCCAGCAGATGGGACTCAGTGGAGAAACATCAATAGACGGTACAAAGAACATTTCGGACATGAAGATAGGAATCTGAGGCTTGGGTTATGTACTGATGGAATGAACCCGTACGACACATTGAGTAGTCAACACAGTACATGGCCTGTTCTGCTAGTGATCTACAATTTGCCCTCATGGTTGTGTATGAACGAAAGTACATCATGTTATCTCTCCTGATATCTGGTCCCAAGCAGCCAGGTAATAGCATTGATGTGTACCTTGCCCCTCTGATCGATGATCTGAAGCTACTGTGGAATGAGGGGACCGTGGTATATGATGCTTATGCAAGAGAGAATTTCACGCTCAAGGCTTTGTTGTTCTGTACCGTCAATGACTTCCCTGCGTATGGGAACTTGTCCGGTTACACGGTTAAAGGAGCATTTGCATGTCCCATTTGCGAGGAAGACACTTGTTCGGACCGTTTAAAACATTGTGGGAAGAATGTTTATATGTGTCATCGACGTCTTCTCCCCCAAGATCACCCTTATCGAGTAACGAAGAGAAAGTTGTTCAATGGTCAAGCCGAAACTCGTGTGGCCCGTCTACCTCTGAGCTCTGAGGAAGTGTACGAAAAGGTTAAGGACATTGCAAATGTATTTGGAAACACATCAAAAACGGCGAAAAACATTTGGAAAAAGTGTTCTATCTTTTGGGAACTACCTTATTGGCGTCATATTTCTGTGAGACACACTGCTTAGACATCATGCACATTGTGAAGAACGTTGGTGAGGCAGTGAGTGGGACTTTACTCAATATACCCGGCAAAACAAAAGACGGATTGAAAATCAGAAAGGACATGCAAACCATGGGTATACGAAAGGAGTTACACCCCAAGAGAACGGAAACGAATCTACCTACCTCCTGCATGCTACACGCTCTCAAAGGCTGAAAAGATTAGTTTCTGCAAATGTCTGCACTCGGTAAAAGTACCGTCTGGGTACTCTTCAAACTGGAAGAACATTGTATCGATGAAGGATTTAAACTTTTAGGCATGAAATCTCACGATTATCATGTACTGATGTTACATCTTCTTCCGGTTGCAATTCGAGGGATATTGCCATCTGATGTCAGAAATGCTTTAACTCGGTTATGTTTCTTTTTCAACGCTGTTTGCTCCAAGGCAATTGACGTAACGTCTCTAGATGATCTACAACGTGAAATTGTTATCACATTATGTCAACTTGAGATGTATTTCCCACCATCTTTCTTTGATATAATGGTACATCTAATTGTGCACATCGTTCGAGAGATACAGTTCTGTGGTCCGGTATACTTACGGTACATGTACCCTTTTGAACGGTACATGGGTATTCTGAAAAGTAGAATGAAGAATAGGTATCGACCAGAGGGGAGTATTGTTGAAGCAACAATGACTGAGGAAGTCATGGAGTTTGTGACCGATTATTTGAGTGAGGCAGAGTCTATTGGTATCCCAAAACCACGACACTATGGCAGGTTTAAGGGTAAAGGTGTTATTGGTAGAAAGATCGTGCAAGTTTCGCGTCTACTTATTCATCAAGCACATTTGTTTGTCTTACAACATCTTGAGGTTGTTAAACCTTATTTGGAAACCCATATGGCTGAGTTAAGGCATCAAAATCCTTTGAAAAACCACATTTGGCTGACAAAAGAACAAAACCGAGTTTTTATCCAATGGTTCAAAGATCATGTGTTGACATTAGCATCATCAGATCCAGAAGCTGTAAGCGAAGAGATTAGATGTTTGGCAATCGGACCTGACACTAATATTACATCTTTTGAGGGGTATGATATTAGTGGGTATACATACTACACTGCACGCCAAGATGCCAAATCGATAAACCAGAATAGTGGGGTAAAAATTGAAGCTGCTGCCACTGATACCACAGCGGTAACCGATCTCAACCAGTTAGTAATTGGTATTATGGTGTCATCGAGGACATCTGGGAATTAGACTATGACATTGATTCCTTTCTGTTGTTCGGTGCAAGTGGGTGGACAACCGACGCGGGTACCAAAATGATGGAGGGCTTACCATGGTTGATCTTTCACGGTTACACGGTTATAATGATGATCAATTTGTTCTGGGAAAGGATTGCGAGCAAGTGTGGTATGTTGAGGATCCGAAAGACTGCAGATGGTCTGTTGTTCTTCCCGGAGAAGGCCGGTTGTAATCGAAAATGAAAATGAGGATAACGATGAAAATGGGACTGTAGAGGAAACATCCTTGTTTCCTACTGGATTACCGGATTCGATTGATGATACCGAAAACGATTTGCTCTACGCACGATCAGACCATGATGAGGGTGTTGGGTAGAAATATGAAATGATTTATGTTTTTTGTAGGTTTCAGGTAATGTTGTTTAGTAGAATGTAACTGTAATATCAGCTTAAAAGTTATTGTTATGCATCATAGTATTTATGTTATGAGTTTAACTGATGAAAATGCTTTATGATTTTTTTTTGTAGTGGATGATCACCCTGATGACCCCATTGGACGGCTTATCTCGACTGGAGAACCTGAGCCACAGCAGAATAGACCAAGTAAGCGGGTCACAAGAGGAGGAAAGAAGAAGAAGGACCAGTTAGCAGTACACGAGACTGAGGCTGGCCCTTCACAGCAGACCGAAGAGGAGTCAGTTGTCCCACCAGAGGCGAAGAAGCAAAAGAAGAGAGGTGCTACACGTGGGCTGAAGGCTAACAAGGGCCCTCCTACAAAACCGGTGGACTTCAATCAGTTCAACCAACCCCATGGAAATTGGAAGAATGACTTCACCGCTTACGGTAGCCATTTGGTGAAGTCATATTGCAACATAAACCACAACTGGAAGCAAGTGCCTCAATCATTGAAGGATACTATGTTTCAGCGTCTTCAGGTAAATCTCTACATTATTACTATGATCTTTTGTGAAATAATAGAACATTTATGTTTACTTTACTAACTGAATGATCATGTACGTAGTCTCGTTTCTCCGTGTGGATCCCGCACTTAAAAAGGATGTGCTATCAGCGATGTCGAAACAGTTCCGGGACCACAAGAATAAGTTGGCTGACAAGTTCATCTACAAGATGCCTACTCCAGAAGATCCAGATGATCCAGATCATGGTGGAGACGGTGAGAGACCACCATGGGAGGTTTACGAAGGCATAACAGAAGAGCAATGGGTAGAATTTGTTGAGAGGCGTCACACACCGGAGTTCCAGGTGCACTTTATTGTCATACATACATAAATTAATCTTAATTTCTTATGTTTTTTTGTGTTCAATTTCACTTAACATGATCCCATTAATTTATGCAGGCTCTCCGTGCGAAACAACAAGCAAATGCTAAGAAGAATCTGTACCCTCACCACTTAGGTGGAAAAAGTATTGCTCAAAGGGTACCAGAATGGGAGCAAAAGGGATATCTGCCCACGGATGGCTCATTGGATGCCAGTGGCAGAAGAATGAAAGTGTGGGAGTTAAGCCACATTCCGAAGAACTCTACTCCCGAAAATCCTCAATACGATGAAGCCACGAGAGCAGTTATTGCTCAAATGGTAAGTGATATCATTTCATTTTCAGTCAAACTGTTCATTTCCTTTGTATATGAACTTATGTTAAACTAATAACTGTATTTGTGTGTTATATTAGGGTGAATTAAGCTCTCAGCTCACCCAGGGCACCTGGACCTCACAGAGGAATGATGATCCTCTTACACGCGCTCTTGGTAAGAAGGATCATCCAGGTCGTGCCATTGGGTTTGGTGGGCACGTTGGTATCCGCCAGGCATTTGGCGCACCCGGGTCCAGAATCAGCCAGGGACAGTCGATTAGCTACGAGGAGCACCTGAGAGCGTTGGCTGAGATGGAGCAGAGGATTACTCAGAACGTCGACGAGAGGATCGCTCAGGCTATATCAAGGATTCAGCCACAGCAGCATGAAAGCCAAGAGGTTTCTCGACCACCAGTTGATCAGTCACCCATTCAGCAGCAGAGTGCACCGGTAGTGAGAAGTAGTGTCCACTCGGCTGATCCGTTTCCCTATGCATCTCTACAGGTTAGACTAACATTTCAATTGAGTACATGACGATTATGATTTTTCACTTGATCACTAATATCATCATAGAAGAATTCACAATTTTTATCTAAACAAGTTCCACATAACACTCAGGCACCCACTGAGTGTCATCTGTTTTTACAAATTGGAGTAGAAGAGGTCATGGTTGCATGGGGAAAACTTTTCCCCTCTCGTCCAAGTGATATTGTGCACGGTGAACCACTCCGACATTACCATGCACGAGTGCTTCTAGACGAATTTGTTGCAGAGCATGCTGACGTCGGTTTACCGGTGCCGATCCCACAAAGACCTACCGTGCGTTCTGCACAAACTGCGACAGTGCAGTGGCCTGCACGATTGGTCAGACTCCCTGGGCAGGTATTACTCTTAACCGTTGCTATAAAACTATTGGTGTACCACCTTGCATCCATATACTTAATTAGACTAATATCATAGGATATGAGCCGACCGAAGACTGATAAGGGCAAAGGAAAAAGAATTGCCACACCTGTGCAATCAAAGGCATCCACAAATTTTGTGCTTAGACCTGCTTTGGTGGAGAAGAGAATATTGGCCGGCTTGTCGACTAATATGCAGAT
This sequence comes from Limonium bicolor, assembly GCA_023374045.1. Taxonomy (NCBI): domain Eukaryota; kingdom Viridiplantae; phylum Streptophyta; class Magnoliopsida; order Caryophyllales; family Plumbaginaceae; genus Limonium; species Limonium bicolor. The sequence goes on from CM041782.1 coordinate 171,664,742, forward strand.
TCTGCATTCCTCGTTGTTGCTGCTACCACCTGATTCTGATTCCCTCACTGTGGAAGATCCCGAGCGGATATTTCACTATATAGTTCAAGGAGAAATATACATCGATTTGGGATGTATATGTCCGACTTCGAGGAGTGCTTCAGGAGGGATTGGTTGAATGTGTCGATTATCAAGTCGGCCGCCATGTGAGTGACTTCTACCTTTTATATTTTGAATTCATTAATTGGTGATGAATTAGATGTTTGAATAAAAAGTTAATGACTAATGATATTGCCTCATAGGTGGGTGCATGATAAGGCGATCAATGTCTATGAAGATCGAAGATTTGGATTCCTGTGTCCTGCTATGTGCAGTGAAGTCCAGATGACAAGTGATCCGCAAGGCCTTATGCAATATATGACGAATGCCCTCTTTGAATGTTCTAACAAGTCATTTATTATGCTGCCATATCATTCAAGGTATGATATTTGACTATTTCTCTTAGTATTATCTAAAACATATAGTTTGTGTTAGTTGCTTAATGATTTCAACACATTGTGTAATTTGTGGACAGTCGACATTGGTCTTTGTTTGTGCTGGTGATGTCGAAGCACCCACGAATCTTGCAATTTGACTCACTTGGTACGGGTGCCAAGAGACCGAAGATCTCCACCGCAATACTGGGGTAATTAGTTTGTTATCGTAAACAACAATTATTATTACTTAACATTAACTGTTTCATATCTTGCTACTGATGCTTAAAACTATATATATTGCTGATGTATATAGTTCCATGAGAGCTGCATTATCTCTCTAGGGTATAACAATGAAGAGTAACATCCCTTGGAACACTGTCAAGGTACTCTATTAATTGATAAATTTGTGTGATAATGTTTAAACTTGTTTATAACTGTCAATATGTCCGTTTGTATAGTGTCTGGTGCAGCCTGGGGGTTCAGAATGTGGATACTATGTCATGAGATTCATGAGTGACATAGTAGGTGTAACACCCCAACTACAAATAACACACTTAACAATACTTAGCAGCGGAAAACATAACTCACACCCTCACTTAACTCTTTGGTGTTACACGCCGTTAGCCACCCACGTGGCTAACAAGGCTAACATACATACATCGTACCGGTCTGATGGACTAAATTCCTGAGCAACTACACATAAATTCCGTTCCTTGTTCAACATCCATTATACACTTACATTACAACTGTACCGAGTATTTACTAACTAACGCCGATACAATTTCGGTCTTACTACACCTACAACACTTGCACAATTTGCATGAACGCCCACATACAACAACTACCCCGTCCTACTCTCGAACGGCTTCCAGATCTTGTACCTGAAAAGTATGGGAGCCCCCAAAAGGGGTCAGCACCGTTGCTGGTATGGTAATCCCGCAGCCCGCATGCTACCGGGCCACGCACAACTATTTGTCGTCTTAGCATGCGGTTTATTTATTTCAAACATGCACAAACTCACACACATATCATGCTTATAAGCAAACATCCATTAATAGAATACAGACACAAGGTTAGCACACTCAACATAACAACACACTTCACTTTATAACATACACAACTTAATTTCACTCTTCTTAGAGTACATGAACTTCACTTAGGGAGTGCCGGGGTGATATAAGCCCGAGCACAACTACATACATTTCCTTTACTTGAGTGGCGACCTCATATAGGACCGATCACAACATACATAATTTCCCCCTAACTCCAATAGTGATGAGGTAGGTAAGCCTTGGTTAAGCTTGTGGGTGGTTGTAATTCCAGGAGGAAGAACAACCGTAACATAACAAAGAGGGAGTCGAAGCGAACTTAGGCATCGACACCCTACCAACATTATACATAATTTCCCTCCTAGCCCGATGTGGAGGTCGGGTAGGTAAGCTTTGGCTAAGCTAGTGGGATGTCGAAATCCAATGAAGGAAAACAACCCTAACATAACAGGATGGGAGTTAATTCTCATATATGTATTAACTGCCAAACAACACGCGCGACCGGAACAACCGGATTCCTCTCCATACATAACATATACTTATTAGTTAGAGGTTCCCTAATGGAACTTACCACATACATACATCACATAGTGTTACTAACTCGGTTAGACACATATGGGGAGTAATATCCCTTTTTAACAAACATGAATAACTATATCCAATAACAACAACAACATATCCAACAAGTCACATACATCACTCATAATAACAACATACACTAACGCACGGATAGCCGTAGTTAGAACGTTCCCATGGGTTGGGACGTTTATTCCGAATACCGATCACTTATGTGAGCCTAAGGTCGGTTAACTATTATTTAACACATAACTAAGGTTAAGCGGTATCGGAATTAATTACGCCACAATAATGAATTACTGTAAACTCATTTCATGCTTTATCTTGCAAGGTGGCAAACACACAGAAAAACACATTGGCATACAAGCCGGTGTAATCCGGTAGGACACGGTTGCAAGAAAACCATACCTGTCACCGTGGGGAATTACTTTACCGGTACTCTCACGTTCCTCAGTTCACACTTGTTCTCCATGCCATACTCTTGAACCACTATTTACATGTCAAATGGTTCAATTAATATTAAGGCGTTACGGTAGGTACATAATTGCTACTCCCGTACTTACCCCGTTATCCCGTTATTTCGGTTTAACTTTGTGTACTTAAACTCACAACTTTCTCAATCACTTCCATCACTTGTTTACATTTCTTAGGACCTTTATAAGTCACCAAACATGTCCTAATTAATCATATAACATTAACACCCACTCATCCCCACCATTAGACACCATTTAACAACATAAAACAAGGTTTTTAGGGTGGTCCGGGACTTGGTCCCTTCCTAAGGTCCCGGACCTATCTATGTTGAAACTCTCGGCTATTTAAATGGGGGTGGTCCGGGACTTCATGCTGACCCTAGGTCCCGGACCAAACACTGGGCAAACTCTCGGGCATTTTTACATGGGTGGTCCGGGAGTTCATACTCACCCTAGGTCCCGGACCAAGATGCTAGGAAAGTCTCGACCAGTTTTTACCCTATGGTCCGGGACTTGACATGGAACCTAAGTCCCGGACCACTGCTACAGATCTTCAAAAATGACGATTTCGATTCCAGTTTCACTTGTAAACTTCACCCATTGTTGCCCCAAGGTTCCTACATGTAATTAGATATATTTCAACACTAATACAACATCTTTAACTTGCCTAAATCGTCTTCTAAACTTGTTACCCAATTCTTGATTTTTATGCCACAATTCCCTCTCACATCACCTTATAGTTATCTAGTTTGTTCCCATCTAGAGATGTACTTAAACTATTTGTTTCTACACAAATTTTGACATGGTCTCCCCCATAATTTAACATATTCCCACACATCTTTTAACCCACTAGAATACTCCAACTGTCAATTCATCCAAGGCATCGAACACACTTAAAATTCATCATTCAAACCACAATAGCCCTCAATATTCATAAACCTTAAAAGCTTGGCACTTAGGCCCTTAAACAACACTAAATTAAACACTGAATTTCCTCATATTATTAGCAACACCTGCACTACACTCAACATTTATCACATTTATTGCTCAAACACAAATACATTCATAAAACACACGTTGGTTTTAAGGTAAGTTGTTTACCTTGAGTTTTCTTGCGAGACTTCCCTCCTCCTCTCTTGTTTCACAACCGGTTACAGTGGGTTTAAATGCTAATCTAGTGACCAAACCCAATGTGATAGAAATGAATATTAAGAGGTTGAACAAACTCTTAACTAACCCTAGAATCAAGCAACGTCTAGGTATAGAAATGAAGGGGGGGTTACCTTCTTTACTCCAATGGAGTAACTTGGCAGTTAAAAATAGCAACTTCCAACACTTTGAAATTTCACACGGCTGCTACAAGGATGAAACGTGGAGTTCAAAACTGAGAAAAATGAAAATGGAGAAAACAAGGGAAAAAAGAGGTGCCTTTGATGATTTTCTTACCTTAGGACCAACAAGGAATGGTCTAGTTTCAAAAGGGAAAGCTCTTCGGCTCAAAATGAGCTACAGCCATGAAATCAAAGTTTGCAGTTTGGAGATTTTGAAAGGTGGAAAATGATCTCCAAAGCAAGGTGAGTATTTTGGTGTATTTTATTTTCGATTTGGACTTGATTTGGTGAGGGAACAAGGAAGGAGAATGAAGGAGCTGGAGCTGCTCAAGAAATCGCCATAGGAGGGAACCAGGAGCAGAGAAAAACGATGGCAAAGGAAGAAAAATCGGACAGGAAGGAAAGGTAGAGGAAAGAGAAAATAAGTGGGGTAATGTGCTTTACTTTATGTTTTTGTCTTCTAGTACATAGAGTAGAATTAGTAATTGAGAGGGAGGGGGACCAAATCGTGAGCTGCTACTCACACAAGGGAAAAAACAATTTTTTTTGTAAAAGTTGAGATGAGGTGGCACATGGTCATTTAGCAGATAACACCCGTTAATTCCCGAACTGTCAGTTTTAACAGTTCGGGTCCGGTTTCCGGATTTTTGTTTTATTTATTTTTATGGTCCTAGACCTTGACAAATATTTAATTATAGCCGTATGATTGACCATAATTTTTTTATTAGTCCTTTAAACCCGTTTAAAATTTCATTTCCCGGGTTTCTCGAAAAACGTGTTTTAAAGCTCGTTTTGCCTTTTTAATCCACTATTTGGATCCGTTTCCTTCGGGAATTTTTCCCACATGTTTTAATGACTAAAATAAGCTTTAAAATACAATAATTATATATTTAACTAACATATTAAGGTTTGGGGTATTTCAGTAGGAGCGGCAAACCTTTTACCAGAGCACTCGTTAGACAAGGTAACATTCTTTGAAAGTTTTAGTTATGCTCTTTACATGTTGTTAGACTTGTACATTTTAGATTAATGTTCATTTTTTTTTCAAGGCTTACGAAGAAGTGTTCAAAGGTGGTCAGTATGATAATGCTAACATTGTTGAGATGCTTGAGGAATGGTCGGAGTTCATCTGCACACGTTTAATGAATTGATGATCATGAAGATGTTTTGTGAACTTTTTTTATTATGTAAATGTAACTCTGTACACTTGTGGATGGTGTAATGGTAGATTTGAATTGTATTGGTGTTTGTTATTTGTAATGAAAGTGTGAATTGCATTGGTTTTGTTAACTCTCAAGTTGTGGTGGGTCGTTGGTATTAATTGGGAGCTTTTATAACTTTTTAAATGTGTGCTGGAGCTCGCTGTATGGATGAAGCTTTATTACAGGTCTGATTGAACCAAATGTGGTGAATATATATATATATAAGCTGGGATGGAAAAAAACAAAAATAAAAATACCCCTATCTCGGCGGTTCTTAGGGAACAACCACCGAGATAGGCCCCTGGGATTGACCATGGGTCTATCTCGGCGGTTCTTAGAGAACAACCGCCGAGATAGACCCATGGTCAATCTCCCCATCGGTCAATCCCAGGGGCCTATCTCGGCGGTTGTTCCCTAAGAACCGCCGAGATAGGTACATCTATTTCGGCGGTTAACAACCGCCGAAATAGGCCCATTGGAACCGCCGAAATAGACGTTTTTTGTACTAGTGCTTAGAAATATTGGTAAACAAATTTAAACAATAGGAAACAAGAAATGTGCTTTAAGGTCAATAAAGGCCAAAATGTGCTCTAAGCTTGGGATAAGCTTGGTTAAGACCTAATGAACTTACCAAGACCTTATTTATATACTAATGAACATATTAAACCAATTACCAAAGAAAACCAAGCTTGAAAACAAGTTAAAACACAAAATGTGCTTTAAGGAGTCTTAAAGCACATTTTCGAAAAATTGTCTTGTAAATGGGTTTTGAATGGCTAAATGTCCATCATTACTCTTTAATTAACATGTGTACTATATAGTATCACATTTGGAAGTCTATATCAATGGGAAATAAAAATTTCACTTCTAAGTGCCTTGTTTTTGTGAATAGTGATTTTAATAAGCTAGTTTGTAACATATGTTTTATAAGTAATTAAATTGACAAATAAAGACTATACTACCCCTAAGTACAAAAGGGGGCCGGTTTTCTTAAGTGTGGTGACTCACCACTCTCTTGTTAACATATTAAGTAAATAAATGTGACTAACTAAAGTGCTTTTTACTTTATAACTACAAATATCTTCAAAAAGTAAGTTTACCTTCATTTCTCCTTCTTCTTTGTATTCACACGGTTCCATGCTCTCTTCAACCTCTCTTCTTCATTCTCTTCCATGGTAATATCACACCACCACCATTAAACCGCTTCTTTGATCTCTTGTAAAATCTAGCTCACTTAACCAAATCAAAAACAAACACCACCATTCTCTTAGTCTCATCAAGCTCTTCATTCCTATCTTCTCAAAACTTCAAGAGCCCCATTTCGGTGCCATGGAGTTCCACCATTGAAGGAGCTTGAGCTTGTATTTCTACATATTATTACTCTCCTTTGCTTCTAGGTAAGGAATCTCAAATAAAAACTTCATTTCCTCCATGTTTTGTGGTTGACCGAAAATACCCATTGAAGGTGCTCTTTATATGGCTTTGTTTTAGCTTCATTCCAACCTTTCAAGGACTAGGTGGAGTCCTCTCTTGATAGATATTCAAACTCTCTTCAAAGACCAAGGAAAACAACTACATTAATGTTTTTGAAACAATGTAAACTAGGGTTTACAATGAGATGAAGCATTAAGCTTGTATACTCATTTCATTGCTTGTATATTGTTTAGTAGTTGACAAGGAATCAAGTACCTAGCCGATTTCTAAATAAGAAAGAAGTTGTGTGGAAAAGAGATAAATATGCTAACCTAATGTAGTTTAATGCCTTATGAGAAATGAGCTTATAATGCTTGTTAAAACTACCTAAAGAGCAAATGGTAAATGACCTAGTGAAATGTTCTCAAGGAGACTAGTAAAAGAACATATGTCTTGGTGTATGTATTTGCAGGTCAAAGGCATATATATTGTGGAAATTCAGTGTTTAAGAGTTATGCACTTTAAGGGCCTAAGAGCCATGCATTTTAAGGGCATAAGTGCCATGCAATTTAAATTATGCACTATATTGTGATGTAGTGTAAATTTGGTGAAACTTTGTGTGTGAGAGTGTTCTTGGTGAATTAAGGTGTTCTTGTGTACTTGATGGAGAAAACAATGTGTTTTGGCTTAGTAATGTTCTAGGAGAATCCATGTCAAAATTTAGGTAAGAAGCAAGAAGTTCTAAGTGTTTATATAAGGCTTGGTGAACTAGAAATGTTGGAAATGTCTAAGTATTTTACAAGAGGAGAAATAATGTCTTAAGGTGTTCTAGGTAAACAAAGGGACTTAGACATAAACTAGAGTTTAAGTGGTAAGAAATGATGCTTGGGAGATGATGTTAAAATGAGGAGAAAGCATTTAGGGATAGTAGTTATCATAGGTATGAAACACCACTTGAAAAGCTAAGGAGGAAATAGCATAAGTGTTAGGAATTTTGGGAAGAAATGAGTAAAGGTTTAAGGAATTAGAAAATGAGTTTTATGAGTGTTTAAGGATGTCCTAAGGTGTGTTTGAAGTGCCCAAATGAGGTTAGGGTGTACTAGGATATATGGGGTGAAGTTTGGAGTTAAATGAGAAATGGAAAACAAGGGTCTGGAGCAGACGGAACTTGCGACCAAGCTTGCAATTTCGGTCGGGCTTGTATTTTGTGTACGGATTGAGTTTATGGAATCGACCGAACATGGGACCGGACTTGGCAAGTTCGGTCGGGCTGAATTTTCAAAGGGAAGAAACTCTCGGGAATGGACCGAACATGCGACCGAACTTACAAGGTCGGTCGGAGTAGAAAATTTTGACAGGAAATGTGTTCTGGAATCGACCGAACTTGGGTAAGTTCGGTCGGTAAGGTCGGTCGGACCAAAACTTGTAAAAAAAAACAGAAAAGAATGTGACTTATGTAGTTAACCCTAGAGGGTATAATGAAGGTAACCTAGGGTAAGTTAGACATTAAAAACATGTCATACAATCATGTTAAACATTTAGTAAGTTTGAAGTTAAATAAATAATTAACCGACGTTATTAATCATGTATAGGAGTGACCTACGGAGGAAATCAATCGAGGCAAGGACCAAGGTATGGTTTTCTTGCAGTCTGTTGCCTACCGGTTTACACCGGCTTGTGTGTTGCTTGTTTTTCTATGTGTTTATGACTTTGTAAGATTAAACCATGTAAAGAGTTTACAGTTGTTAAATATTATTATTTGTTAAGTATGACTCTCTTCCCTTGTGTGTCTAACAAGACTTGACCTATTATTGTGATTTGTGTACTGAGTTCAATAATGAACTGCTGACAAGTGCTAACGGGGGAAGTGAGCAGTCCGGTCTGTTCCGACCACGCGTGTGAGTATGGGAGTCGATGTCATAACCGGTTCGATTCTCTTTGTATGTTATGGTTGTTTTCCAATTTGGTTTCTAACCTTCCCTTTAGCTTAACCAAGGCTATTTTACAGACTCACGTCGGGCCACAGGGGCATACTATGTGTATTTCGGTGTGCTCGGGTCACTATATCCGAGGCACCTTGTGTTAAGTTATCCGTTCAATCTAACAGGACGGTAACGAGTTATGTAACGAGCTTAGCATGAGCATGGCAACATTCTCTAGGCTCTCTGTGGGGACTAACTGTGTTGGTTCTCTTCCTAAAGGGAAATGTTCTTGTGTGATGTATGTGATGTTGTGTACAATACCCACGTTATGATATATATGTATAAGTGGTGTGTTTTAAAATGAATGCCATGTCATCATGACAATTAGTTTGCGCGCATCCCGGTAGCCAATGGGCTGCGCGTTAACCATACCAGCCAAGGGTTGCTGACCCCCTCGGGGGCTCCATATTTCTTTTACTACAGGATGAGGATCGAAGAAGCGGAGTGGCTTTAGATTCTAGGATGCAGGTATACTTTTGATTACCTTTGGATGTTGGCCCGGGATGCGCCTGTGCTCCCGTGGTGTTATGTATTTTGGTTGTGAACAGCTTATAGTGACAGTATACAGTAAAGGATGTAAGTAAACACTCGGTATTATGTTAATGTATATATGGTTATTAGTTCTATGCTCGGGAGTCTGACCATCAGACCGGTACACTTGTATTTATTCAGCCTTGTTAACCACGTGGGTGGTTGACGGCGTTGTAGCACCAATCGTTTAGTTACTCTTTAGTTGTTTAAATTCCGCTGCGATTTCAAGTAATGTTATGTGCGTAGTAGGGGTGTTACAATGTGCCAATTTAGTCAATTTCGTGTTAGGTTAGGAGAATTTGTATGAATTGCATTCGATTTTAATTCTGTACCGAAATAAACCCTAACTTTCGAATCGAATTCGAAACTTGATGAACTCTGCATTATAATTGGGGAAATTGACACCAATAGAATCGAAATTTGATTACGAATCCATAGAAACAAGAATCACTCGATTTCGTTCTGTAGATTGAGAGAAAATCGCGAATTTGTACTCGAAGTCGAGTTTGAATTCGCTGATGAACTTGGGCTTCAGGGACCGTTCGATCGGTTCTTAAAGGATTGGACGGCTGAGATTAAAACGTTTCAGATTAAGTTTTTATAAATTCCAGTAAATAACCCTAACTTGTTGAATTAACTTATATACCTTCCCGAAGGTATTTTGACTTGAAATTTTAACCATAGATTCCTTATTCAATCTAGTTTATTTTGATGTAAATTAATATGGTTTTGAAGTTTTCAAACATAAGTTATGATTTTTGCAGGTTACGGGTTTTCTAGAATTATTTGGCTAGTTTAAAAGATATTTTTATGAAATAAAAATTTTATAATATGTCCAAAATGTTTATTTTACTATATATTTAATTTAGAGATTTTTGGACATTGGTAAATGGGTTTAAAAATTGTGTTTATGAGTTTTTCATAAGAATAACTTATAATATATGGTTTTTAATGTAATCAAAATTAAAGTATAGTTGATTAATGAACTTTATAGGTTGGGGAAAATATAATAAGACTAATTAACATTTAATACAATATGTTTATAAATATTTGGGTATTAACTTTAAGTGAAGTAAAAATTGTTACATATATTTATATAATATATTTATATGAGAGAAATAATAGAAACTTATATTAAATCAAGGAATTTAACTAAACTACAATTTATTTATTATATATAATATGGAAGCAAATATGTTTAACTAAAACTAAGGGAAATACTTTATTTTATAAACCATAAATCAGTTATGGATATGTCTAAAAGATATTAAATATAATTAAATACAATAGAATTTCTTAAAGAATGTTCTGGATAAATCTTAATATATGTAGATATATATATATATATATATATATATATATATATATATATATAATATATAATACAATAAAAATAGATAAAGGAAATAACATTCCTTGTGAGAAATATAATAGGAAGGATATATATATATCGATAAATAAATAAATAAATAAAAACCTATAAATATTAAGGAATTAAGGTTAAACTAAACCTCTACAGATACTAATAAAGAATATTATATGAGGTGGTATTAATTATTTATAGGTTGAGTTTTTAGTTATCTTTGATTTCTAAGATTTATATAAACCATTTAAATCATGTGTAATTTATTTGTCAAAGACCATATGTAAATCTATATTTGGTTAGGTAATTAATAAGTTGGGACTTAGGAATATTTGTAATTAGATTTTACAAATAGAACTTACTATATAATTAATGAATAAATGTAATACTTTTACATCTAAATGTTCTTAATATTAAACAATATAAATAAATAAATACTTTTACATCTAAATGTGAGGTGGATTAGTAGTCTAGATTAATCATTTCTTAACATTTATGGTATTGGAATAATAACTTAATGTTTTAAGATAAAATCATTAAAAGGGTTATGATAAAAACTATATTAAACTATGATTGGAAATTTATCTAAATAATAATCCTTAAGTTTTCTTGGCATTGGATAAACCATATGAAATACATTTATTACATTTATTACCAATACTTAGGATGTGAGTTTACAATTAAGTGAGGTATTTAGTAGTTAGAATTTATAGAAGGTTTATAAATAGGAATTTGATACTTAAAACCTTTGAACCTTTTATTAGATAAAACTAAGTTACATCAGATATTATATTGATATACTTTACGGTCATGGGAATTAATGATAGGTTATTTGAATATAAAATATGAGAATTTTCATATAACTAACAATTTCGCTTACGAACCAGAATTTAATTCTTTGATAATTCTACTCTATGTAGATATTTGTCCATCCTAAATACAATAAAGGGAATTAATTTATTAAGTTATTCCGTTGAAACCTTAGGTTTTGTGAAACAATTTAAAACGTATTTAAGGCTTAAGTTTATTGAAGTTTAGTACAGAAGGATTATACATAGTCTATAAAGTGAATGGGTGTATAAATAAAATGTTTAGGAGATTAAAGGTAAGTAAGGATACGTAAAGGTTATATTTAAACACCTTATTATAAGTAATAATTAAGCAAATAATGTACCTTGTGAATACTAAATGTAAGAGTTTCGATAAGTCTAAGTTAACTATAATATAGTTGTTTCAGATGAAAAGTATTTAACATCTTATGTCAAGATTATTAGCTGGATGTAATAAAAAGTCTTTCTGGACTTAAGATAAGATAAATGAGCTAGTAACTCAATTAGGTTATGATATAATGCGTCTACAACACTGTGGTTCCAATATACAAGATGTAGATCTTAATTAAGTTAAGGGGAAAACTTAATCCCATGGATTATCTAGTAGATATTGATAAAATACATAATCATTACATTGTGAATTAATAGTATAGTATTCTAAGATAAACCTATTGTAGGTCGTGAGACGATGTTATTCTAAAGTAAGGGTAAAAGTATTGAGCTTAAGAATTGTTATTGAAATTCTAAGATTGATTGAATAACATATAATGCACTTATGTTATAAAGGTCTTTAATGTGAGGATTGTGGTTAAATATGAATTAAGTGGATAGGAGTGGACAGTTAGCAGGTGTTAATAAAATACATTCCTTGATCCTACTACCTTGGGCTATACAACGTTCTCAGATAACTCAAAGATTATACATAACACATAAGCGAGGGCTTAAAAGATAATTGAGACTTTGAAATAAGAGTAAGGAGTTTATTTAAGCGTAACATAGGCTACAAGTGATTGATGATAGATTACCTTTAATATTCTTCAGAGTACTGTTGATTGTTTACGCAAGTTGAGTAGAACTGCTACAGCGTTACCCAGGTATGATTTCTCGTACTCAGCTTGATGTGTTTTGGACTTTATGGAATGTTTTGTACGATTTCTCGTACTACGTTATTTTTGCTGATTGACTTGTGGAATGTTTTGGAAAACACTAACTGACTTTAAGAGGAACTTCTAAAAAGGAAATGGTTGTGTGACTGACTCAGCTTGTGTGACTAACTGAGCCTTGGATGTGGAACACATTTGGGTATTGGTTTCTTGTATTTGGTGTCCCGTTAGACATTGACTGCTTAGGGTTTACGCTTCTGCACTCTGTAGGACTGAGTGTTTTGGTATTGCTCTGGGTAGTTGGTGATCTAGTGGGAATTGGAAAAGGTCAATCTTGGGAATCTTTCTTTCGACGTGCGCGCGTCTTCAATGGTAACAGCAGGGGGCTGTATATCCCTCGCCCATAGGGGCATTTATATTAGACAGCAGGGGGCTGTATATCCCTCGCCCGTGGGGGCATTTATATTTGACAGCAGGGGGCTGTATATCCCTCGTCCACCAGGACATTTAAATCTGACAGCAGGGGGCTATATATCCCTCGTCCATATGGACATTGATACCTGGCGGTGGGGGCCATCTCTCCCAATTGAATTATTCCACTCTTGAGTTATTGGTTCTTGGATCTATCTTATTATTCCTAGTCCTTCGTGACTATCTGAGTCTTATACTCCGAACGGGAATTGGTTCTAACATCAACAATGGATGCTTACTAACTATGTGGTGTGACTACTTAAGTGGATGACTTGTTTTGGAAGTTCTCTATCTCTATCTTATTGTTTTCTTTCTCTTTAACCTGATTGTTTGAAGTGCTTTATCTCTGTTTTACTTTTAAGAGTTTGTTTTCATGTTACTGTTTATTTTGAAGAGTTATGTTTATAAGTTTGTTTTTGGAGAATTGTACCAGTTCCATTCCAGGGAACTGACCCGCCCCTTTCGGGGTGGGCTGCTTGGTTTCATCTTGCAGGTACGAATTGATTTACAGGTGGCCACGAAGAGAATGAGCGTTTGGGATGGGACTAGGTTTTGTGGAGAGTTAATGTGTTTAATTTCTATTATGTTGTGTTAAGTTTTTCTCGAGATCAGACCGTAGCTTTTGTAGATTGTAAGTTGTAATTGGTGAGGTTTGGTGCCGGGTGTTTGGAACCCGATGGTCTATAATCGCCTTAGAGTTTTATTTCCGCTGTATTTATGGTTAATAGGGGCGTTACAGTCTCTGAGTAATCCACACCGGGAATGAAGTCCAGCGGACCAAAGAATCGAGAATAATACTCATTCACGGTCAGACCTCCTTGGGTCAGTGTCTCGGACTCCTGGCGCTTCTTCTGCTTAAGGTGAGCTGGGTAATACTTCCCTCTCAGCAACTCTACAAAGGTAGCCAACAAAAAGTGGGGCGTAGCCAGGTGATGGTCCTTGACCAACCTCCTCCAAGTGCTGGCTGCATCCTTCACATGGGAAGCAGCAATGGCGACCTTCTTGTCGTCAGGTACTTGTAAAACTTCATAAGCTTTCTCATGTTCAACAATGTAGCGCTCCAAAGCTACGGGGTCTGGTTCCCGTGAATATGTAGGTGGTCGGGTCTCGCCAACTGACTTCAGCCAGTTCGTTTCCCTGGGCTGTGGTGGGTGGGCTGGTGCTCCTCCTATCTCAGTACCCAGCTGTGCAAGAACGGCTGCAACCGTCTCAGCAACTCCTGGAATGCCGGGGTCACCGCCTCCACCTCTACCAGTACCACGCCCTCTAGTACCACCAGACATCTGTAGTACAGTATGTCACATAAATACTCGGTAAATTACCGTACACAACCAATAGATATTAAATTGCCTTAAGGCTAACCTGTCACGCAATTTGCGTTACTAGACACAATATCCTTTTAAGACGAATCGTCTCGTACCTCCTAAATGTTCCCCAATATTTCCCAAGTCCTAAGCTCACTGTCTTAACTTATCTTCTAGTCATCAGAGTGGTACTCCGCTCTGATACCACTTTTGTAACACCCCTCTCCATAATCACGATATAATCTCTCACGTAGCAATAAATAAAACGTCTCACAGCGGAAAATAACCAGCAATTACAAAACTCAGTCGGGTGTCACCGGCCATTACTCGCCCATGCGAGCAATGTAGCCAAACTACATCCAACCTCCAAAATAAACAAACTGCTAACCGCAGTGATAACGAGAAATTCCTATACATCATACTAAATCCATAAATCATAAACATCGACAAGTGAGCGTCTACCCAAACCTGAAAATACACAACCTTACCATAAGACCATACACCATCTTCATTGCTATACAACATCTCCAATTACCCTGTTCCTGCTCTTCAGCTCCGACAATGATCAACAACCTGTAATGGTGTAGTATCAGCGATAGACGCTGAGTATGCCGGGCCTGGACCCTAATTGTAACACCCCTACTACGCATATAAAACTACTTGAAATCGCAGCGGAATTTAGACAACTAAACAATAACTAAACGAATGGTGCTACAACACCGTCAACCACCCACGTGGCTAACAAGGCTGAATAAATACAATTGTACCGGTCTGATGATCAGACTCCCGAGCATAGAACTAATAACCATATATATACATCAAACTAAATACCGAGGGTTTACATACATCCTTCACTGTTAAACATCACTGTAACCCGTTCATAACCAATATATACCGCCACGGGAGGACAGGCGCATCCCGGGCCAACATCCCAAAAGTTATCAAAAGTAAACCTGCATCCTAGGATCTAAAGCCACTCCGCTTCTTCGATCCTCATCCTGCAGTATAAGAAATATGGATCCCCCGAGGGGGTCAGCAACCCTTGGCTGGTATGGTTAACGCGCAGCCCATCGGCTACCGGGATACGCGCAACTAATTGTCATGATAACATGGCATTCATTTTTATACATAACATAACATAACATAACATAATGTGTGGCATAGCATCAATAGTGCACAGCACAACATCACATACACAGTGGATCTTCGTTCCACAATAACAAACCACGAAGGTCAAATAACATAAGAGCCTAGAGAATGATTCACCCTCATGTTAAGCTCATTACACACACTCATTACCGTTCTGTTATTCGAACGAGTAACTTAAGTCACAGATGGTTCGGATATAGTGACCCGAACACACCACACAAACACATGTTCCCACTAAACCGATCATAAGTCAGAATAGGTAAGCTTTGGAGGAAGCTAGCGGGAGATCGAACGCCAAATTAAGGAGAACAATCTTAATAACATAAGAGTCGAATCTGATTCAGATATCTACTCTTAACTTACATGCATGACTGGACAACCGGATTCCTCACTTCCCAGTTAACACTTGTTAGAAGTTCATGGTGGAACTTAACAACCAATACACAATAGGTGGTAAGTCATGTTAGAAACACACAAGGGAAATGAGTCACATCATAACATCACAATAATATGAACAATTGTAAACTCATTACATGTTTAGATCTTATAACGTCATAAACACACAGAAAAACATACAACACACAAGTCGGTGTAAACCGGTAGGCAACAGACTGCAAGAAAACCATACCTTGGTCCTTGCCTCGATTGATTTCCTCCGTAGGTCACTCCTATACATGATTAATAATGTCGGTTAATTATTTATTTAACTTCAAACTTACTAAATGTTTAACATGATCGTTTGACATGTTTTTAATGTCCAACTAATTCTAGGTTACCTTCATTATACCCTAGGGTTAATTACATAAGTCACATTCTTTTCTGTTTTTTTTATAAGTTTTTGGTCTGTCCGACCCACCGTCCGACCCATAACTGGGTCGGACACTTCCAGTGATTTTCGGGTTTGGAAAACCTAGCTTGTCCGACCCATGTCCGACCCAAACTTCTGGGTCGGACCATTCCAGAGACTTTCATCGACCTCAGAACATACATGTCCGACCCACGTCCGACTCACTCGACTGGGTCGGACCATTATAGAACCTTTGCCGCCTTATAAAACATGCCCGTCCGACCCACGTCCGACTCACTCGACTGGGTCGGACCATTCCAGAACATTTTCCGTCCTTCAAAACATGACCGTCCGACCCATGTCCGACCCAACCTTCTGGGTCGGACCATTCCAGAACAATTTCCTGACGTCTAACAGAGGCTGTCCGACCCAAACTTGGGTCGGACCCCTAGGTCGGACGTCCTCTAAACTTACCCAAACTTTGTCAAATCTTCACCAAACTTCTCCTAAAGCCTCTTAATGTTTCCTGACAACTTTTGGTACACTTATATCCACATACAACATCCATGAAACTCATTATCTATCACCTTAAACACTTACTCATTTCATACCGAAATTCCTAACACTTATGTTATTTCCTCCTTAGTTTTCCAAATGGTGTTTCACACCTATGATAACTACTACCCCAAAATGCTTTCTCCTCATTTTAACATCATCTCCCAAGCATCATTTCTTACCATCAACTCCTTATGTCATTCTTGAAATCCTATTTCAAGTTTACTCTTTCTCCTTGTTCACCAAAGTTTGCCTAAGTCCTAACACAAGTCCAAATGACTTTGGTGTATCCCAAACATTCTTTTGCATTATAAAATCCTCTAGAACATTGCCTAAGCCCTTCTCACATCCTAAAACACCTTAATGCATGTTTCTTCCCAAGGAAAGCACCAAACCATTCTAAACACTTCTTAACTTATCAAACTCATTTTAAACTCTTAGAACTTCTTGTTTATTACCTAAATTTCAACATAGGTTCTCCTAGAACATTACTAAACCAAAACATATTGTTTTCACCAACAAACAACCAAGAACACTAAAAATCCATCAAGCACTTTCTTATACACAAACTTCACTCATATAGCACTACATCACAATATAGTGCATAATTTAAATTGCATGGCACTTAGGCCCTTAAAATGCATGGCTCTTAGGCCCTTAAAGTGCATAACTCTTAAACACTAAATTTCCACAATATATATGCCTTTGACCTGCAAATACACTCAACAACACTTATGCCTTTTACTAGTCTCTTGAGAACACTTTACTAAGTCATTCACCATTTGCTCTTTAGGTAGTTTTAACAAGCATTATAAGCTCATTTCTCCTAAGGCATTAAACAACATTAGGTTAGTATATTTACCTCTTTTCCAAACAACTTCTTTCTTGTTTCCTTATAAAACCGGTAAGGTATTTGATTCCTTGTCAAGTTCTAAACAATATACAAACATCATAATGAGTATTCAAGCTTTAAGCTTTATCTCATTGTAAACCCTAATTTTACATTATTTCAAAAACATTAATGTAGTTGTTTTACCTTGATCTTAGAAGAGAGTTTGAATATCTATGAAGAGAGGACTCCACCTAGTCCATGAAAGGTTGGAATGAAGCTAGAACAAAGTCACACAAAGAGCACCATTAATGTGCATTTTCGGTCAAGGTAAAAACATGGAAGAAACTTGATTTTTCTTTGAGATTCCTTACCTAGAAGCAAAGGAGATCAATAATATGTAGGAACACAAGCTCAAGCTCCTTCAATGGTGGAACTCCATGGCACCGAAATGGGGCTCTTGAAGTTTTGAGAAGATAGGAATGAAGAGCTTGATGAGAGGAAGAGAATGGTGGTGTTTGTTTTTGATTTGGTTAAGTGAGCTAGATTTTACAAGTGGTCAAAGCTAGAGTTTAATGGTGGTGGTGAGTATTACCGTGAAAGAGAGCAAGAAGAGAGGTTGAAGAAGAGCATGGAACCGTGTGAAATGAGAAAGAAATGAGAGAGTGAGATAAGTTTTGCTTTTGAAGATATTTAAGCCTTATAAAGTAAAAAGGTAACTTAAGTAGTCTTCTTTATTTTCTTAACATGCTAACAAGAGAGTGGTGAGTCACCACACTTAAGAAACCGGCCCCCAATAGTACTTAGGGGTAGTATAGTCTTTATTTGTCAATTTAATTACTTATACAAACATATGTTACAAAATAGCTTATAAAAATCACTATTTATAAAAACAAGGCACATAGAAGTGAAATTTTTGATTTCCTATTGATATAGACATCCAAATGTGATATTATATAGTACACATATATATTTAAGAGTAATGATGGACATCTAGCCACTCAAAACTCATTTACAAGACAATTTTTCAAAAATGTGCTTTAAGACTCCTTAAAGCACATTTTGTGTTTAAACCTGTTTTCAAGCTTGGTTTTCTTTTGTTATTGGTTTAATATGTTCATTAGTATATAAATAAGGTCTTGGTAAGTTCATTTGGTCTTAACCAAGCTTATCCCAAGCTTAGAGCACATTTTGGCCTTTATTGACCTTAAAGCACATTTTGTGTTTTCTTTTGTTTAAATTTATATACTAATGTTTCTAAGACTCTTTTTAGTCTTAGTATACCATATTTAGGTGTTTAAACAATATACTAAGGTTTGGGGTATTTCACTAATGGTCACTTGTCATTTTAACCATCTTATTATTAGATCGGTTTCACGCTTTACCATTTTACAGATATATTCAATACTGTAATAAACATGCATAATAAATTTAACCCTCCATCCAAGTATCCATAAACATTCAACCATCCATCCAAATATCCAAACATTCATTTAATATTCCATACAACATTTATATATCGAACGTATCGAGTAATAACAATATAATGTACAATGTACATTCGCCGTAGCGTACAGTTTTCATATTTAATTTACCTTAGCCTCGTAGGCTCCATCCAACCATCAACACACAATAAAATAACCACAAGTATAACCAATGAACAACAAAGCGAAACAACGAGAATAATAAACAAGTATTAAGTCTCGTCCATGGTATTGTTCGCCACTGTATAAGTCTCAATTGTTTTAGTTGTTCAGTTATACCTAGTGACAATGTCTCGTTAAAACGACATGTCTCTAGTTACCCATATATTATGGCGGGTTACCCACGGCAGTAGCCACTCCAACAGTAGAGTCTCCGACCAACGAGCCACTCTAGCTCACGGGAAATTTTCTTGATACTTACGGACCCGTACGCGGACATCCTGGTATCGTTTTTGTGATCACAGCGCGCACCAAGAGCCACATCCTCTTGGCTTTACTTCCATTCCATTAATTAATTAATTATACCATCGCATCGCATTACCAAATTTTCTAACACAGCAGACTAAGGTCATTAGTCCAATCCGGAGTTTGTAAACTCGGGATCCAGTGTTAGATACGAGAGCGGCGTATAGAAAAGGCCAATGCTCCGTACAAAAGTCTCAGATAATATGTATATGTTATTATCATAGTGCTACAACGTTTTACTTACGTTCCTTATATCTCATATAAGATAGCACCATAGCCGCTAGTTCGTTTTATATATATTGGTTCATATATACGAACCGATACTGTTAACTCAACAACAATAAATAATAAGCAGCTATAAATATACAATTCATGCATATTAATTAACACATTCAGACAATCAATCTTGTCACAGATCACACAGAAGTTTGAACTGAGGAAGCCCTCAGAGACAATCAGAGACACATAACAACATACAAGTTATATCAACCAAATCCGAGCCCAAGGAGCAACCTTAGGACAACTCGGATCAAACCCCTTTACATACCGTTCACCCTGATTGTATTACGGTGGAGTATGAATCAGCAAGATCCTATGCTCGTGTAGTCCGTTAGCTCATCAAGCGTCCTTGTCAGAAGTATACTCTAAACGGTAATAAAACTATAAGTCAGTCTCCATGACTAACTACATCCGGTATTTCCGAATAATAAGTAACCCTGACAGTTCTCCCCTGTTTTCTACAGTTTTGTTACGGGTTTCTCTCAAACAGTCGGTTTTGTTACTTAAACGCGTACGTCAAAATATTTCAACTGTTAAGTTTAATTCCCTATTTTCTTTTAATCTCATCCACCAATAAACATAGGTACATAACCTATAGTTGCATGTATGCATGCATGATTATATCATATCGTATTTTTTTTTATATTGTATCATTTATTATATTATATTATTTTTCCCACCATCCAAAACTCATAACTTATAGTTCATAACTATATTTTTTTAAAATAACCACCACCATTAAATCATATGGTTTCCAACCAAAACATATATCCACCTTATATACATTATCCTTGTGTATGTATATATTCACCACGTAGATAATTCCCATGAGTTTAATAAACTCTTATATTTTATGTTACTTTTTATCATCTTTTATTAGATGATTATTCCCATTAGTTGTATTATATCATACAACTTATATTAAGATTCTTATCCTAACAAGAGTAACATTTTATGTTGTATAATTACAACTCCTAAGGTTTATTCAATAAATACCTTAGTTTATAAATCCCATTTATTTATAGTTTGTCACATTCTTTAATGTGAATATCCTTCCTTATATTAATTCCATTAAAACCACCTTAATACCATATAACTGTCATAACATTTATAACATAGTAGGCCATAGTCTAAAATTCATTTTCCAATTCTTAAATATCCGGTATAGCCCTTGAATTTATTTAAATTCCCTTTTTGACCACATAACATTATGTAATGTTATACCAAAATACTAATACCATTTGATATGATATTTTTATTTCCCTTTAACTTATACCCTTTAGTTTTTATGCAAAACTATTTATTATTGCCTCTTAGGCACCTTAGGAAAATCTTATTCTTTTCCATAATCCATAATTTCCTTTATTTACAAAATCACCCCTTTCTTTTTACCATGTTATATATACCATTTAATATAACATTTCTAACTTATAAAAGAGCATAACCAATGGTTATTTTTTGTAAATTCCCAACAGCCCTTGTGCTATTTCATAATTGCCATTTGGCCATATTTAACATATAGTTTTACCATATCATTAAAACCATATATTATACACATCTCTTAATAAATACCCTTATATAATTCTAAAAATCTCCAAATTTCACCAAAGGGTTATAAATATCCTTATTAACCCATATACTCTTGGTATTTACCATTCCACCATCTATATTTCTCCAAAGTGTCATAATGACATAATAACTATATATTATACATATATAGTTCATTTTAATTCCAAAAACAACCCAATAAATTCCTAAAAATTCCTAATAGCTCATGGGTGTTTATAATACCATTATACACCCTTACTTTTTCGGTAATAACATATTTACCCCATATGTTATAAAAATATTACCATAAGATACTTATCTTATTATAAAACCTTAAATAAGTTATCTAACTGATTTATTTTGGTAAAAACCTAGCATATGGTCAAGGTTGACCTCCTTAATATTTCCTTGACCATTAATTCCTAATAATTACGGTTTGCACCCAAACTTTCTAGAAATCACCATTTAACCCCAAAACTTTATAAAATCTTATAAACTTTATTTTAACTCCTTTTAACCTCTAATTTTCGGCCTTATTTTTATAAAGCCCTTAAATTTAATTTAATTACACTATAACCCCTTATTCATTTCGGTAATAATTATATATCACCTAAACTTAAATAAAAGCTTGTAAATGCATAAATAAAATGGCCTAAAATACATGGCCTTATTACAAACATTTGCTCACAAAATAAATTACACATAAATGTCCCGAAAATACTTGTAGATCTCGGCCTCACCATATAATTTTTATTTAATTACCAAACTTCCACATAATGTCTTAAATTTGACATTTATGTTACTTAATCACTTAGATAAATTTACTAACCCATTTCTTTAAACATTTTAAGGTCAAAAATGACCTTACTTTACTTCTTCACTCACGGCAACAATGTTAGAAATAGCTTAGAACATTTTAACTTAGCAAAGTTAATGTTTAAGTGATTTATACCTTGATTTAGCTTAGGTAAATCCTTGTTTGGATTCGGCACCTTAAGGAGAATTTCTCCAAAGCTTCTCTTACATGTTTTCAAACAGAAAACAAGGCCTAGTTAGTCTCCAAGAAAGATCTAACCATAAGAAGTAATTTAAGTCATGAAAATCATGGATTTTTACCTTAGATCTTCAAGCTTGATATAGATCTACTTCGGCCCTATTTTTCCAGAAGAGAAAGAGTATCAAAACACTCTCAAGAACAAGGTGTAAAACCATGGTGAATTAGCTTGGAAGATAGCTAAGTTTTACCTTGTTTAAGATGCCAAAATGGTGTTTTTGGCTTGGATCTAGATACTCCTTGTAGATCTTGGTATACCAACTGAATCTACATGAAAAGGAGAAGAAAATAAGGCTAGGAACAAAGTTTCACAGCCGAATTTGAAGGGAATCAAAAGATATGAGCTTAAAGCACATTTTTACCTTAAATGGTCAACACTTGGACTTTCCTCCTTAGATCTGGGTATGGCCGAAAATATTTCTTCCTTTAACCTCCAAGATACTGTACATAGATTTATAGAAAAGGTTGGAGTCTAGATCAATCGAAAAAGGAAAGAAAGATGAAGAAAATGGGCATTTTTATGCCTTAGGAGCTTACCTAGAGTTTGAGCTCTCTCCAATGGAGTTTGGAAACTTACCTACGGTTGAAGAGGAGCCAAAGAGAGAGTTTGGCAAGGAGTCCCACGTTTGGAATGGGACTAATGAGGCAAATGACCTAATTTTGGCTTAAAACACATTTTTTTGCATTTTTTATGACTTTAGTGAATTGATGACTCACCAAGGCTGATTGGAGTTGAATAATTGAAGCTCAATCAGTGGAGACAAGGGACAAGGCAGCCGGCCATGATAAGAGGGAGTGGGTGAATTATTTGATTCAAATTTGAATGAATAATGGACTAATATGTTACTTTAAGCAATTAATGAATATGTGACTCACCACATTTCTCTTGTTCTTGTTTGGAGCTTGGAGCACCGTGTAACAAGGGGAAAGGAGAGGCTCTATTCAGCTGGCTCTCACATGGGAAGGCAAGCGGAGACCACCTTTTTGTTTTATAAGGTAAAGTATGTTTTTTTGTTATTTTATGTAAAAGTAAGGTGTATATTAAATTGTCACATGGGTCTTGTCTCTTGGTCTGTTAAGAGACTTAAGTATCTGATTTTATGTAGTCCATTTCGTGGTCAATGGTCAACATTGACCAACTTAGTCAATGTTGACCCAAACGGGCCCCACATTAGGGTTTTATTAATATTTTAATATTAAATTTGTAAAAATTCGTAAATTTCTGGAATTAAATTCCTAATACCATATAATATGATATTTTATTATATTTAAAGGTATTTATAACCTTTTAGCCCATTTAAAACCAATTTAGAAGGCGATTACACAAAAACGTGCTTTAAGGAGTTTTAGTGCACTTTTTGTGTCGCAAGGTGTTTCTGAGCTCTGTTTTCTTTGAAAACGGTTTTTTTGTGTTCCTTACATGATATTTGATCATTGTATCCAATTTTATATCATTTAGAGGTCATTAGACCTTTAAGGTTTCTTAGAGCACATTTTTGCCCTTTTTGACCTTGAAGCATGAAAGTGCTTTTTCTTTGTGTTGGAGTGTTTACCAACAATTGTAATATGTTTAGTAATGTGTTAATATGCTTAGGACAAATTTTTATGTCCTAATTAGTTCATTTGGGTATTTATTTACCCTAAACAGTCAAAGGGTGCAACATCTTGTTTTGTGTTGACCACTGTTGTTCTCAGTTGACTTTTAAGGCATGTTTAGGCCTTAATTAATGTGATTAGATATTTAATCCATGTTTTATAAGTTTGGGGTATTTCATGTTATGTGGGAAATTCAGTGTTTAAGGTTTATGCAATTTAAGGGCCTAAGAGCCATGTTATTTAAGGGCCTAAGTGCCAAGCAATTTAAGTTTATGCACTATATTGTGATGTAGTGTAGTTTAAGGATTTATATGTGTGTAAAGAACATTCTTTGTGAAGATGAGTGTCTTGGATGGTTAAAGAAGGAAAATCAATATGTTTGTGTGTAAGGAATGTGCATTAAGTGATTAAGTGTTTTTGGTTGTAAAAGGGTGAAAACCTAAGTGTTTGAGTGTGAGAGTACTCTTGAGGGATTTTAGGTGTTCTTGAATGTCTAATGGTGAAAGCTATGTGCTTGGGTATAGCAATGTGCTAGAAGAACCCATGTCAAAATTTAGATGATGTATAAGAAGTTCTAAGTGTTTAAAAAGAGTTTTGGTGAGTTTGGAAGTGTTGAGAATGATTAAATGTTTTACTAGGGAAAAAGGCCTGTATTAAGGTGTTTAGAGTGCTACCAGGATTTAGACATTGTCTTGGAAGTTCTAGAAATCAAGTGAGTGTTTTGGGACACACCAAAGTCATTTCGGAGTTGTTCTAGGACTTAGGCAAACTTTGGAAAATAAGGAGAAGGAATAAACTTGTAAAAGGACTACAAGGATGACATAAGGAATTTAGTTGTAAGAAAAGATGCTTAAGAGTGGGTGTTCAAATGGAGAAGAAATATTATGGTATAATGGTTACAATAGGCATGAAACACCACTTAGAAACCTAAGGAGGAAATACTATAAGTGTTAGAGATTTTGGTGGAAATTGGTTAAGTGTTTAAAGGCTTGGAAAATGAGTGTTTTTTGGGCTTGTCCGAACATCCGTCCGGACATGGACGTTCGGACAGGCCCTGTTGCGTAAAAATTCTCAGAGTCTCGAACTTTGTCCGAACTTCGGAAGTCCGGACACAGGTTCGGACAAATGAGATTTTACTTTGAAATTTTCCTCGACCCATGTCAGAACTTCCGAAGTCCGGACACATGTTCGGACATGCGTCTGTTTCCAGTTTTAAGTCACGGCTTGTGTCCGAACTTGGGAAGTCCGGACACAAGTTCGGACATGCCACTGTTTTGGCCAAAAATGTTGTTTAAGGTTAGGAAAAGTTGTCTAATAATGGGGATTATTAAGTAATGATGTTATAAGATTGTTAAGGACATGTTAAGTGAGTTATAATGACAATTTAGTGTGGGAAGAGTTGTATTAAAATGTAAAAGTAAAATGAGTTAAAAATGTGAAGTTATTTAACTAAGTAACGGGGATAAGTTATGAGCATTAGACTTTAAACAATCATGTTACCCCGATGTTAATAAAAGTACATGTAATATTATCAGTTGTTCGAGAATTGCTCGAGGAACATAAGTGGACATGATAGAGTGGACTCCGGTGACAGGTATGGTTTTCTTGCAACCTGTGTCCTACCGGATTACACCGGCTTGTATGCCAATGTGTTTTTCTGTATGTTTGCCACGTTGTAAGATAAAACATGTAATGAGTTTACAGTAATTCATTTATGTGGCGTGTTCAACGCCGATACCATTTAACCTCGGAAGTGTTAACCTTAGTTAACTGAGTCTAGGATCACATGAGAGTTCGGTATTCGGAGTAAACAACCCGAACCATGGGACGTTCTAACCACGGCTATGCGTGTGTTAACTGTGTGATATGTGTGTGTGAATGTAGGGATCTCCCTTGTAAGTTTAACCCAGTTGTAATACTGTATGGTGTGTAGAGGTGATAGACTCCATAGCGGGGTTCTAACTAATATCTAAAAGTAAGTATGTACTAACAGTGGTGAGGAATCCGGTTAGGCCGGTCGCGCGTTGTTTGGGAGTGGGTATCCTTCTTAGCCTTACCCTTCTCTCTATTATGGTTGTTTCCCTCACGAGTTATGATCTCCCATTAGCTAACTCCAAAGCTTAGCTATTATGACTTATGATCAGTTTAGGGGGAACATGTGTTTGTGTGGTGTGTTCGGGCCACAAAACCCGAACCATCTTAACTTAAGTTACTCGTCCGACTATTAGGACGGTAATGAGTGTTGTATAACGAGATTATCATGAGGGTGACATCATTCTCTAGGCTCACCAGTGAATTAACAATGTTTGGGTTGGTTCCTAAGAGAACCGCTCCCGTTATGTTATGTGTTGTTGTTGTAATGCAATTTCTATTGCGATGTTGTTATGTGCACGTTGTAACGTGAAAGGTGTTGTTATGTAGTGTATGTTATATGTTGTAAAATGTGGAGTATGTGGATCATGGATATGAATCCCAGTTTGTGATAAGAGGCGTTTAAGGATAACCCGATTAGTGGGTAGTGTCGTCTATTAAGGAAGTAGCTCCATTAGAGGAGAAACACTCTAGGGTTAATGAATAGCATGAGCGACTTATCAAATAAGGATGTGTTATCTTTTTGTTGAGCCCATTGAGGTGAAATGATATGTGTTGTGTGTTTACAGTTGCATGCATGATTTAAATATAACCAACCGCATGCTAAGACGACAATTAGTTGTGCGTGGCCCGGTAGCATGCGGGCTGCGGGATTACCATACCAGCAAAGGTGCTGAGCCCCTTGGGGGCCACCCTTTCTCTTCTTTTCCTATTTCAGGTACAAAGAGCTGGAAGCCGTTCGAGAGTAGGACGGGGTAGTCGTTGTACATGGGTAATCATTCAAGTTGTATATATACAGTAGGTGTAGTAAGACCGAAATTGTTATCGGCATTAGTTTGTGAGTACTCGGTACAATTGGAAGGTGTATGTTGTATCTATTGTTAATGGAAGGGTCAGTAATGTGTAGTCGCTCGGAAATCTAGTCCATCAGACCGATACATTGTATATGTAATAGCCTTGTTAGCCACATGGGTGGTTAACGGTGTGTAACACCAACGAGTTAAGTAATGTGATGAAGTTTGTTTTTCCGCTGTAGTTTATTGTAAGTGTGTTAATGTTAGACGGGGTGTTACAGTACCACGGTCAACGACGCAAGATCAGACAAGAGCAGCTACCGCCACAACAGTTGAAGAGAAGGAATTTAGTTGAACCAACAACACAAAGGAATTAGAGGACAAATAATTAGGGATTAGGAAGTGCGAAGAGCACGAATTATTAAGTAAAGACATTGGACATGTCTTAGGACGTTAGAGATCAAACAGTAAAGCGCAACAAGCACTAAACAGTAGTTTCAGATTAAGAATCATCCTCAGACCAAGGGTCAGTTGGAAAGAATGATTTAGACACTTGAGAGAACATTAAGAGTATGAACGTTAGATCTTCACGGAGAATGGATAGACGAGTTACAACTCATTAAGGCCGTGTATATATAAAGATAACACGTGTCCATTGAGAGACCTTAAGTACAAAAATATAAGCATGCAGGAGAAGGATATACAATACTGTGAAGGATAAGAAAAGCGGTTAAGCCTAAGGTTATCAGAGTCGAGCAGCGGAAGCTAGCAGATCAGTACCTTTGAGATTGGACCAAACTAAGTTAAGAAAATGGTATAAGTACCCTTAAGAATCCTCGATACAGAGACTAAGCCATTAACTTAGTTATGACCCTCTGGTCGAATTATAAGTGAGAGAGATGACATTGAAGCTAGAATGCTTGGTGAGAATTAGACATCTTGAACTTATGGTAAAGGAGGATATAATGTTGATTACGTCGGCGTAATCCATTTTAAGGGGGGTAGAGCAAAAACCGCTTTGCGTACGTTTATGTACTGAGTACGTAAACTATGGTGTGCATAGCACAAAAGAATTCGAGAATTTATTTTACATAAATATTTTGATCTAAATTATGGTTATTGCGCACAGCAGATGTGAATACCATGCATATTAAGTACCTATCTTGTTAACTACGGTGTGAGTACAAGTTAAGAGAATTGGTGAAGACGATTAAGGAGACTTCAGGAATATATGAGATATGAGTCGATATGAAAGTATGTGTGAGATAAGAATAAGATAACACTATGAGGTATTATTTGATATGAGTATGAGGTAGGAAATAGTAATGCTATGAGATATAAGATGGTGAGAATTGTTATGATACTGATATAGAACTTAGTAGGAATAAGAGTCCTGAGGTAATTACTGAGAGATGAATTGGGAATGTTTGAGGGGCTGAGACCACACCTTGGAGATGTGCTGATTATGACTAGAATCACTAAAAAGATAGAAATTGGACATGAGTGAATTATTTGATGTTTAAAATTGATGTGGGAGGTGGAACTTAATTTTCTAGGGATCAAGGGAAACCGAAGACAAATTGGGGTGGAAGGATGGTTCAACACTGATGCTGATCACATCAGGGTTGGATGATTCCTGAAACTCCGTACCAGTGGTCACAATTAAATCACACTAAGGATAGAGGCACTAGGATAAAACGAATTTGGAGTTGATTGTAATTTCAATTAGAGGAATTATTCCTCACTTGACCTCGTAAAAAGGATTTCCTTTTTACTGAGTCTCACCCATGAAGTGGAGGACGCATGAGCCTTTGTCTTCGGACCGGTGACATGGGGAGAACAAAGTTGTTTTGTATTCTAGTCCATGGTGGCCTGGACGAATGTTCCTTTGTCTACGGACCGGTGACATGGGAGAATACGATGAAAATTATGTGATTGTTTTAATCATCAAAAGGAACAAAGGGAATTTTGATTGTTATACATGCTTAAGCATGTTGTGTGATATTTGAGTATAAGTGTATGACAGACCTAATGAGTCAATAAGATTAAGTAAATATAAGCTTGATCTATATGATCTTTGGAATGAGGTAATCCATGTATTCTAATAAAATAAGATGCATGGGAACTTTGGGGACAAAGTTCTTTTAAGGGGGGTAGATTTGTAACACCCCTACTACGCACTTAAACAATAATTGAAATCGCGGCAGAAATAAACAACTAAACAGTAACTAAACGATTCGGTGATACAACACCGTTAACCACCAACATGGTTAACAAGCAGAATAAATACAAGTTGTACCGGTCTGATGATTAGACTCCTGAGCATAGAACTAATAACCATAAATACATAAACCACAGTACCGAGTATTTACTTACAAACCATCACTGTAGCTGTCACTGTAAACCGTCCCTGTAATGTATACGTAATCCAAAATATAACGCCACGGGAGCACAGGCGCATCCCGGGCCCAACATCCAAAATAACCAAAAGTATTCATAGCCTAGATCTATAACCATTCCGCTTCTTCGATCCTCATCCTGCAAATAAACAGAGCCCCCAAAGGGGGTCAGCCACCTTTTGCTGGTATGGTTAACGCGCAGCCCATCGGCTACCGGGATACGCGCAACCATTTGTCATGATGACATGGCATTGATTTTAAACATACAACATATATATCATAGCAAGAGTATTGCATAACAACATCACACATAACATACAAGAACGAATCCTTTTAGGAAACGAACCAACACAATTAGATCACATGGAGAGCCTAGAGAATGTTGCCAAACTCATGCTAAGCTCATTACATAACTCGTTACCGTCCTGTTAAATTGAACGAATAACTTAATCCCAAAGGTGCGTCGGATATAGTGATCCAAGCACACCGAACAAACATAGTATGCCCTTGTGGCCCGATGTGAGTCAGTAAAATAGCCTTGGATAAGCTAAAGGGAAGGTTGGAAACCAAAATGGAAAAACAACCATAACATACAAAGAGAATCGAACCGGTTATGACATCGACTCCCATACTCACACGCGTGGCCGGAACTACCAGACTCCTCACTCCCCGGTTAGCACTTGATAGAAGTTCAACATTGAACTCAATAAACAAATCACAAACAAGTGGTTAAGTCTTGTTAGACACACACAAGGGAAATGAGTCACACCTTAACAACACAATAATATTAACAACTGTAAACTCATTACATGACTTAAGTCTTACAAGGTCATAAACACACAGAAAAACAAACCACACACAAGCCGGTGTAAACCGGTAGGCAACAGACTGCAAGAAAACCATACCTTGGTCCCTGCTGTGATTGTTTTCCACCGTTGGAGAACCCTATACACATTTAGTAACGTCGGTTAATTAACGTACCAGACCTATATTAATTTGTTACTTCACCTTTCTAGTTTATTTTACTATCACACTTTGTTATAACTTTTTCACCGTTTTAATTGTCATTATAACCCACCTAACAAGTCTTAAACAACCTTATAACATCATTACTAAATAATCACCATCATTAGACATCGGTTTCTAACCTTAAACAAAGTTTTTTGGTCAAAACAGTACCATGTCCGAACTTGTGTCCGAGTTTCCAAAGTTCGGACATAGGTCGAGACTCAAAGGGTGAAACCAGACGAATGTCCCAACATGTGTCCGAGCTTCCAAAGTTCGGACACAGGTCGAAGCAAAACCAAAGGAAAAATTTCAAGCGTCCGAACATGTGTCCGAGCTTCTAAAGTTCGGACACAGGTCGAAGCAAAATTAGAGAAAAGAGATGGGTGTCTCCGAACTTCTGTCCGGACTTACAAGTTCGGACACCATTCGAGACTTGTAAGCCAGACTCGTCCTCGCACCCCGTCCGAACATCAAAGGTCGGATGGTAGTTCGAACATCACTTAAAACCCAGAAAATTTAAACGCAATAGGGCATGTCCGAGCATCCAAATTCGGACGGAGGTTTGGACGTGCCAGAATACTCATCTTCTATACCCTTAAACACTTACTCATTCCTTACCAAAATCCCCAACACTTATATTGTTTTCTCCTTAGGTTTCTAAGTGGTGTTTCATACCTATAATAACCATTATGCCAAAATATTTCCTCAACACTAACATCATCTCCCAAGCATCTTTTCTTACCAACCAAACTCCTTATGTCATTCTTGAAATCCTTTACCAGTTTATACTTTCTCCTTGTTTACCAAAGTTTGCATAAGTCTCAAATCAACTCCAAAAATGACTTTGGTGTATTCCAAAACACTCATTTGATTTCTAATCCTCCAAGATAATGCCTAAGTCCTTTTTGCATCCTAGAACACCTCATTACATGGTTCTTTCTCTAGTAAAATACTTATTCATTTCTAACACTTCCTAGTTCACCAAAGCTCATTTAAACACCTAGAACTTCTTATACATTACCTAATTTTTGACATGGGTTCTTCTAACATCTTGTTACACCAAAACACATAGTCTTCACCATTAAACATCCAAGGACACTTAAATCCATCAAGAACATTCTTATACACAAATTTCACCCAATTAACACTACATCACAATATAGTGCATAATTTAAATTGCTTGGCACTTAGGCCCTTAAATAACATGGTTCTTAGGCCCTTAAATTACATAAACCATAAACACTGAATTTCCCACATTATATTTGCCTTTGACCTGCAAATACACCAACAATACATATGCCCTTAATAAACTCCTTGAGAGCATTTTACTAACTCATTTACCATTAGCTCCTTAAGTAGTTTTAATGAACAACTTAAGCTCATTTTTCCAAAGGCATTATAAGCTACATTAGGTTAGTATATTTACCTCTTTTCCTTCACAAGTTTTTCACTTATTTTCTCCTTGCTCTTCCTTGATTAAAACCGGCAAGACTTTGGTTTGCTTGTCAAGTTTCTAATCAATATACAAGCAAGGTACTAAGTATTCAAGCTTCATGCTTAAGCACACTTATAAACCCTAAGTTTTACATTGTCTTAAAACATTAAGATAGTTGTTTTACCTTGGTATTGGAAGAGAGTTTGAATAAGTAACAAGAGAAGACTCCACCAAGCCCTTTGGAGATTGAAATGAAGCTAGAAAAAGCAAGGTAAAGACACCATTAATGGTGTTTTTCGGTCACATATTGAAACAAGAGGAAATGGAATTTTTCTTTGAGTTTCCTTACCTTGAAGCAAAGGAGAACAATAAGATGTAAAAATATAAGCTCAAACTTCTTCAATGGTGGATCTCCATGGCACCAAAATGGTGGTCTTGAAGTTTTGAAAGGATGAAGTTGAAGAGCTTGGCAAGACTAAGAGAATGGTGGTCTTGGTTTTTGATTTGGTAAATGGAGCTAGGAGATATAGACAATGGAAGATGGAGATGAGTATGGTGCTGTAGCAAAACCATGTATGGAGGAAGAAGAGAGGTTGGAGGCATGGGAAATGAAGAAGGAAAGAAGAGAATGAAGATAACTTAGCTAGTTTATGATATTTAAGTAGAAAGTAAATAGTGATTTGCTTTATCAATTTTCTATCTTATCAAATTAACAAGGGGGATGACTCATCCCTTGTAAAAACCGGCCCCCATAATATAATAAGGGGTATTTTAGTCTTTGTTGACCAATTAACTTACTTATATTGACTTATGTTATAAACTAGCTTAATTTAGTTACTATTCACAAAACGAGGCACATATTTGTGAAAATTTTGATTTCTCATTGATTTTGAAATACCCCGGACTTAATTAGGGTGATTAAATTACTCTAATACGATATTGAGGGCCTATTAGTGCCTAATGAATTTTGGTAAAAAGAATAAATCCAAAAGAAATAAAAAAACGCTTAAAAAGAGAAAAACGCTAACACGAGCGTTAAGTGACCCTAGGAGAAATACAACCTTAAATAGGGTACTAAATGAATTTAAAAGGCTTAATAATGCCTAAATAATATATGGGAACAATTCCCAAAGAAAACGGATCCATAAAACGAATTAAAAACGCTAATAAAGCTTTAGCGCACGTTTTTCGAGAAAACCCGAAAACGTGACTTTGCGTGGTCAAACGAACCCGTAAAAATTATAGTTCATTAATTAACTATAAATAAACATTAATGGGAGTATAATAGCCATTAAAATTAAAGAAACGAGAAAATTCCGGAAAACGGGCCCGATTAGTGAATAGTGCTAAACCGGGTAAAATAACGAGCGTTTTCTGTAAAAGACGAAAAACACTCCAGCTTGTAACATTTAAGTGGGGCCGGTTTTAATAAGGAGAGCAGCCCTCTCTATTACTAGCTAGCTAGTTAAATAAAAGAAGAAGAAAAGCAAAAAGGGAAAAAGTTACAAAAGTAACTTCCCTCTCTCTCCTCCCTCATTTCTTCCTTCCTCTTCTCTTTCCTCTCTTTCTTTCTTCCTCACCGATTTTTCCTCTCTCCCTCTGGTTGCTGTCGTTCTTGAACTCACCACCCACATCCATGGCTTCTCCACCTTCTCTCCCATGCTCAAGCCACATAAATGCTCCAAATCAAAAACAAAACACATATTTGTGTTCCCCTCATCAAGCTCCACACTTCTCTCTTTCCAAAATTCGAAAAGGATGAGTTTCATTTTTATGGGTTTTCCCCATTTGAAGAGAAAAGCACATCATCTTGTAGCTTGGAGTCTCCTCTTTCTTCTAGGGTAAAAATTTCATCGAAAAACGCACGTTTGCTCTTCCTCCCTTGGTAGCCGATTTTGGCTCTCTCTCACACCTTGTTTTTCTTCTTGATTTTGAGCTTCATTTCAACCCTCTAATGGTGGAGTAATTCCCTTCTTGATTCAAGGGTGAGAACCCCTCTTAAAATGCTCCAAAAGGTAAACCCTAACCTTGTGTTTAAGCCTTAAATTGATTTAGAGTTTCCCAAGGGTTTAGAGAATTAATTCAAATGCATTTTTGTGTTTCTTGAGTGTTGGGATGGGGTTTGGCAACTCCATTCCCTTTTGATCGATTTTGAGAAGATGAGGAACAAGAGGAGAATCAAAGAGGAAGTTGTGAATTAAGGTAAGAAATCCACCTTAAAGCTTGTTTTAAATTGCTTTAGGTTTTGGGATGGGTAATTTAATTAATGAACCCAAACTATGAATTTAAATCTACGTGGGAGAATGTGTTTAGTTGATTTTGAGAGGATTGGTGAATTTAATTGTAACACCCCAACCACCACCGTACACTTGACATCAAACTGCCGCGGAAATCTCAACTCATCACATTACTTAATTCAATGGTGTTACACGCCGTTAACCACCCACATGGCTAACAAGGCTAATACATGTACATTGTATCGGTCTGATGGACTAGATTCCCGAGCAACTACACAATACAATCCTTATTCCATTTCCAACATCTATTATATACATACATTCCCACTGTACCGAGTATTTACAAACTAATGCCGATAACAATTTCGGTCTTACTACGCCTACAATGCTTACGCCATTTAAATTGCTACCCATGTATAACATCTACCCCGTCCTACTCTCGAACAGCTTCCAGCTCCTTGTACCTGAAATAAAAAAAAGGAGAGAAAGGGGGGCCCCCAAGGGGCTCAGCACCTTTTCTGGTATGGTAATCCCGCAGCCCACATGCTACCGGGCCACGCACAACTAATTGTCGTCTTAGCATGCGATTGATTATATTTAAATCATGCATGCAACTGTAAACACACAACACAAAACATTTCGCCTCAATGGGCTCAACAAACGGATAATACATCCTTACTTGACGAGTCACTCATGGTATTCATTATCCCTAGAGTGATCCTCCTCTAACGGAGCTACTTCCTTAATAGACGACACTTACCCTTAAATCGGGTTATCCTTAAAACGCCTCTTGTCTCAACCTGGGATTCATTTCCATGATCCACTCACTCCATATCTTACAACATATCACATTCCTCACATAACAGAACATAACAACACTTTTCTCGTCTCGACATACACATGATAACATCGCATTCATTTTAAACATCTAACGTATACATATCATAGCATAGCAAGGAAAATTGCCTAGCACAATAACAACACAAAACACCATAAGATCGGTTCACACAAGGAACCTTCCACCATAGTTAGTATACATAGTGAGCCTAGAGATTATTGCCAATCTCATGCTAAGCTCGTTACCAACCTCGTTACCGTCCAGTTATATCGAACGGTTAACTTAAACCCAAGGTGTGTCGGATATAGTAATCCCAAGCACACCGAAATAACATTCGTATGCCCCTGTGGCCCGACGTGAGTCAGTAAACTAGCTTTGGATAAGCTAAGGGAAGATTGAAACCAAATTGGAATACAACCTATACATACACCAAGAGAGTCGAACCGGATATGACATCGACTCCCGTCCTCACACGCGTGGCCGGAACATACCGGACTCCTCACCCCCCGTTAGTACATATATACTTATAAAGAAGTAGTTAGAGTTCCACTATGGAACTTATCACATCCACACACCATACGGTATCATAACCGAGTTAAGCACACAAGGGAGGTTCACACACTTGCATACAACAACAATATCCAACTAACTCACACATAGCCGTGGTTAGAACGTTCCCAAGGTTTGGGTCGTTAACTCCGAATACCAATCTCTCACGTGTTCCTAGTTCTAGTTAGCTAAGGTTCAACACTTATTTGAGGTTAAACGGTATCGGAGACCAGATGCGCCACATAAATGAATTACTATAAACTCATTACATGTTTTAATCTTACATGGTGGCAAACACTCAGCAAAAAACATTGGCATACAAGCCGGTGTAATCCGGTAGGACACAGGTTGCAAGAAAACCATACCTGTCACCGGAGTCCACTCTACCATGTCCACTTACGTTCCTCGAACAATTCTCGAACAGCTGGTACATTAACGTTACCTTCATTAACATTGGGGTAATATGTTTGTGTAACGTCGAATGACCATGGTTAACCCCGTTTAACTAGTTAAACACCCTTACATTTTTAACATGTTTCACTCTTTCATTTTACTTAAACTCTTCACCCACCAAATTGCGTTTATAACCCACCTAACATGTCCTACACAACCTGATAACATCATTATCCATCAATATCCATCATTGGACATCATTTTCCAACCTTAAACAACATTTTTAGAGTGGTCCGGGACTTGGTCCTTACCTTAAGTCCCGGACCAACACATTGGAGTACTCTCGGCCATATTTAATAGGGTGGTCCGGGACCTTGTACTGACCCCAAGTCCCGGACCACTACATGGAGCAACTCTCGGCCTGTTTTTGGTATATGGTCCGGGACTTCAACCATTAACCAAGTCCCGGACCCAAGCTACAGAATGCTATATTTGCATTTTTCTACCCTTGTTCAACTTGTTCTCTTCATCCATTGATTACCCATACTTCACACATTAACTTAGGCATATTCTAATAACAAAATATCACTTTGATTCACCTTATAACATTAACCAACTTGTCACCCAATTTTCTTACCAAATCTCTTAACACTTGTAACATTTTCCATTTGGTTTCCTAAGTGGTGTTTCACCTATAAATGGCTACTACACTAAAATGCTTCCTCACCTTCATAACATCTCCCAAGCATCTCCTCTTACTAACCAAATCCTCTTTTCACAACTTCTTGAATTCCTTTCTCAAAACCTTACCTAAACATCATTTTCTCCTTATTCATCAACATTACCTAAACCTTAAACAAACTTCTCCATGACTTAAATACATCCTAAAAACACTCATTGGATTTCTAGAACTTCCAAGACAATCCTAAATCCTTATAGCACCTTAGAACACCTTAATGCATGTTTTCTTCCTTAGTGAAGCGTGTATCCATTCCTAACAATTCCTAGTCCACCCAAGTTCATTCAAGCACTTAAAACTTCTTATACATTTTACAAATTTTGCCATGGGTTCTCTTAGCACATCATCATTCCAAAACTCATAGTTTTCACCATTAAGCACTCAAGAACACCTAAATCCATCATGAACACCATCACACACAAGACTACACCAAATTTACACTACATCACAATATAGTGCACCATTAGAATTGCTTGGCACTTAGGCCCTTAAATAGCTTGGCTCTTAGGCCCTTAAATTGCATAAACCTTAAACACTGAATTTCCCACAATAATAATGCCTTTGACCTGCAAATACACCCAACAACACATATGCCCTAAATAAACTCCTTGAGAGCATTTCACTAGGTCATTCACCTTTGGCTCCTTAGATCATTTTAACAAGCAATATAAGCTCATTTCTCCTAAGGCATTATACCACATTAGGTTAGTATATTTACCTCTTTTCCTCACAAACTTCTTTCTTGTTTCCTTATGAAACCGATAAGGTATTTGATTCCTTGTCAACCACTAAACAATATACAAGCAATGAAATGAGTATACAAGCTCCAAGCTTAAACTCATTGTAAACCCTAGGTTTACATTGTTTCAAAAGGCATTAAGATAGTTGTTTTACCTTGGTCTTTGAAGGGAATTGGAATATCTATCAAGAGAGGACTCCACCAAGTCCTTGAAAGATTCAAATAGAGCTAGAACAAAGCAACACAATGAGCACCATTAATGGTGATTTTCGGACATCACACAAACATGAAAGAAATGTCATTTTTCTTTGAGTTTCCTTACCCTGAAGCAAAGGAAAGCATTAATATGTGAAAAGGTGAGCTCAAGCTCCTCCCATGGAGATTCCTCTTGGCACCGAAATGGAGCTCTTGGAATTTTGAAAGGATAGAATTGAAGAGCTTGATGAGAGGAAGAGAATGGTGGTCTTAGAATTTCATTTGGCCAAGTGAGCTAGGAGATACAAGTGGTCAAAGATGGAAAATAATGGTGGTGTTGGTGTTGCTGTAGCAAACGTGAATGATAGGAAGAAGATAGAGTTGGAACCGTGGGAATGCAAGAAGGAAAGAGAGAATGAAGATAGGTTTGCTTTTTTAAGAGATATTATGTAATAAAGCCATAGTAACTTGCTTTATCATTAGTTATTTGTTTTGTTAACTTACAAGGTGATGACTCACCTCATAAAAACCGGCCCCCATTAGTAGTCTAGGGGTATAATAGTCTTTATTGACTCATTTAATTACTTATAACATCATATGTTACAAACTAGTTTATTAAAGTTACTATTCACTAAAACAAGGCACATAGATGTGAAATTTTTGATTTCTCATTGATATAGACTCCCAAATGTGATACTATATAGTACACATATTAATTAAAGGGTAATGATGGACATTTAGCCATTCAAAACTCATTTACAAGACAATTTTTCAAAAACGTGCTTTAAGACTCCTTAAAGCACTTTTTGTGTTTTAACTTGTTTTCAAGATTGGTTTTCTTTGGTAATTGCTTTAATATGTTCATTAACATATTTAAAGGTATTGGTATGACCATTAGGTCTTATACACATTTATCCCAAGCTTAGAGCACATTTTAGCCCATATTGACCTTAAGGTATTTATTTATGTTTTGTTTGGTTTCATTGTCTACCAAGGTTTCCTAAGGACTTAATTAGCCCTATAAAATCATAATTAACTATTATTAAGTCTTGGTATGCTCTTTGGGTCCTAGCCAAGTTCACTCCAAGCTTAGAGCACGTTTTAGCTCAAACCGTGCCTTAGTGTTTTATTGTGTTTTACCATGGCTTAAATTGTACACTGATGTTTCTAAGGCACTTTTTAGCCTTTAGATGCCATATTTCAACATTTAATCAACATATCAAGGTTTGGGGTATTTCATTAATTGTGAATTAAGGGCTCATAAGCCAAGTGAGTTGAAATTGTGTTTATATTGTGGCATTATTTGAGATTGCGGAGTTATATTGTTGTTTGGATAATTTTGAGGATATATTATGTGCTGGTAGGACCCTTGTTAGGGTGTGGCTAGATTAGGAATGCAAATGGGTGTGAATTGATGGATTGAGATGTGGTAAGTTTATGGGGAGGTTATGGCGAAATTTTGGTAGAAATTGAGTGCTTTAGGTGACTTTGGCAATGGGAGAAACTTAGGTGTTCAATTTAGTTGTTAAGAGTGGAGTAATAACCTTGGAATGATGTTGGGGAGCTATAAAGAGGGAGGTATAAAATCTGTAGCAAACTAGTGAATTAGTACCATGGAGTTTGGAGAAAAACTAGGTTGTAAGGGTTTGAAAGGAATGGATGAACTTGGGTTTTTAGGAGTGCATTTGTCTAGGAATGATTGGGATGGTCATTAAGTGGTTTGGTGAGATTGGTGGGAGGTAGACAATATCAAGAAGAGGTAGAAAATGCATAAGTGTGCAAAAGGCAAGAATGTGAGAATGGAATTTTGTAGAAAGTGAACAAGAATTGGAGTAGGGATTTAACCAAGGATTTGAGGTGGTTTAAGGAGTGTTTTGAGGTGTTTAATTATGTAGAAAACTTGTGGAAAGATTAGGGAAAGTTTGAGGGTGATTTAAGGGTTGATTAGAGGGTGAAAAATCACCCTTATAGCAGTTTTTAGCAGGGTCCGGGACCCAGGATATGCACCAAGTCCCGGACCACCCCTTAAAAACATGCCGAGAGTAATTGCAGGAATTGGTCCGGGTCTTAAGTCCAGGACCAAGTCCCGGACCAGGGTGTAAAATGTAGCCGAGAGTTGGTTAGTGTATTGGTCCGGGACCTAGGGTCCGGACCAGGTCCCGGACCACCCCCAGAATTCAACAGGAAGTGTTTTTAAGGCTTTAAAACATGGGGAAATGAAAGGTATTGGTTTTAGATGATGTTTAGGAGTTTTTTGGTGACATTTAAAGGTGCTAAGAAGTATAAACAAAGGTTGGAAGTGATTGAGAAGGTTGTGAGTTTAAGTACATTAAGTTAAACCGGAATAACGGGATAACAGGGTAAGTACGGGAGTAGCAATAATGTACATACCGTAACACCTTAATAATAATTGAACCATTTGACATGTAATTAGTGGTTCAAGAGTATGATTTCCTCATGCTCTGTATCCTAACTTGGTTACCCCGATTTGTGTGCTTGTTTGATTGTGTGAACACCTAACAAGATAAATGCACGAATCGGTTTGTATGTACTCTCTTGTGTTTGTGTTGGTGTTTGTGGATGGATTGTGTTCCTTTAATTAAAGTTTGTATAATTCATGAAATGTGGATTGGGAATGAATTGCTTGATTGAGATTGTGTTTGGTAGTGTGTCTCATAGTTGAGTCTTGTGTGAGTAGAGACTCGTATAAGGAGTCAAGTGCAAACTGATTAAATGGTGGAAACTCACTACGTCTATTGAACCAATACACGGTAACATCAACCTACGAATGCACTAAACGTGAGAGAACATACGGGAGTACAACCTCCCGATAACGGTTAGAGAACCGAAACGACTAAATCCACACGATAAATATCAGTGGAAGTATATGAGTAACCTCTAACTAGAGGATTGGAAAGTTGTTCGAAATACGAACCTTGAGTAAAGTAATGAATGGTAAGGGATCACCAAACCCCTTAGAAATATAGTCGAACCCCAATGAGAGGAACTGACTAGCATGAGCAGTGTCCCGAACATGAGAGTATTCAATAAGTTGGTTGTAACCTTAAATCTTGGAATACTAGACATTGAGGAATTCCTATGCCGTTAGATGCTATCGAGAGATACTTCTAGGCTAATCCTTGAGATTGTGAATTGACTCCGAGAGTGGGGTTTTGGGAATTTGAGTAGTCCGGTAGTGAACCGGACATTTGAGTATTTGAGGAGCTAACTGTATAGCCCTATTTGTATTTGAGCCCGGTGGTGGGTCTTGTGCATGACCCTGCCCGGAGGTCGTGAGATCGGTTTAACATATATCTTGAGTATTGAGTATTGACTTGGGAACTGGAGTATTGAGTATGGAATCGAGTATGTGAGTATTGAGAATTGAGTTGTGACGTGTGGGACTTGAGAATTTGAGTTGAGTGGGGAATTGAGTTGAGTGTTGTAGACCTTGTTGAGATTGTGAGTAAGA
Organism: Limonium bicolor; assembly: GCA_023374045.1. Classification (NCBI taxonomy): domain Eukaryota; kingdom Viridiplantae; phylum Streptophyta; class Magnoliopsida; order Caryophyllales; family Plumbaginaceae; genus Limonium; species Limonium bicolor. Next base: position 171,705,460 of record CM041782.1, read on the forward strand.
GTACCCAAGGGAGTGGGTGATACATGAGTAGTTGAGTAAGGCATGGTGAGGTAGAAACCCTCAAGTCTAATTAAAGAACATATTGAACCAACCCTTGATGTGTGTGATAGTGCTTGTGTTCAATGTTGAACTTGATTGTGAATGTACATATATAATGTATGTTGTATGCATGCTGTTGTGCTAAAATGAACCATGCTCTCGACCAATTAGTCGGCGTACCCTCGCTAGTACGCGGGGTATGCGGAAGTCATATTCAGCGTAAGCTGACCCCCTAGGGGAACGTTTTTAGTGTGCAGGTACCCGAAGTGAGTATGAACACTATAAGAGTCTGACAAGCAGCCGGACCATTCGAGAGTAGGACGGGGTTGTTATTGATATGGGTAGTTGTTAAGGAAATGTTTATGTACTGTGGATTTGTAAGACCGAAGGGTCATTGATAAACTCGGGAATTGTAGCTACTCGGTATAGTATTGAATGGTTATTGTATTGTATATTGTGGTGTTAAAGGTTGTATTGACTTGAGAATTGTTTAAGTAAAGGAAGTATCGTTTGTATAGTGTACTCGGTATAAGACCCATCAGACCGATATTGTATTTGTTGTAGTGATTGAGTTTGGATTGGCCTAGTTAGTCACGTGGGTGACTAACGGCATTGTTTCACCCCCGGTTGAGTTGGAACAACCGCTGCGTTGTTGTTGATATATGAGACAGGTCAGAGGATAATGGTGTGATTACCGGTAGGGGTGTTACAAAAAGTGGTATCAGAGTGAAGTGTCAATCTGATGGTCTGAATACCGAGTTTAGGAAAATACCGAGTTAGGTGTTAGATACTTAGGGCTAAGGGTTGAGTGTTAGTGTGAGAGGTACGCTAGATAGGAACTTCCAGTGTGATCTGGAGACCTACATAACCAGTCCCGCCCTCCGCAACCCCCATTTTAAAGTTGGGGAAAGAACGCCAGAGAGATGGAAAGACCTCTCATACTCGGGAAAACCCGATCTGGTAGTTGTAGGATAAACTTTGTAAAGAGAAGGAACCTGTCATACGGTAGATTCCAAGAGTTGGAAATCCCGAAGACGGTTCCCGTTTCAACGACAATAACCGTACTAACGGCAGTAGATTGAAGATCGTAACCAGATGATAACAAAATTTGCGGCACCATGGGGCGACATGCTTCGCAGTCGCGAGAACCATGCGCAGCCAAGAAGAAGGGAAGCATAATTATGCGAAGAAGCGAAAGGGCAGAGTAACAAAACCGAGGCAAGAGAGTCTACGGACTACAATGCTTGATAATACCAACAACGGTATGCAACCGACTAAGGAGTTAGTCAAGGTTGAGCAACTCTAAACCTACAACACTAACAGGACTACCATGTAGTTCCTAATGATCCGGTAAACCTCAGTAACCACCGCCAAGTGTGGGAACGAGCTATGGAGCAAGGTACATGGAGTACCACAAGGATCGGGAAAGCACCCGAATTAATAACAATTTTGTCAAGAGCACTGGGAAGTACTCAGGAGATTGATCACTAAGATCAAAGGAGAATCCAATAAAACCATCAAGTCTGGATGAAAACAATACCGTAACCGGTATAAGGTAACCTAAAAACCGACGTACCCGCGCACTTGCCAAGGCAAGTGTAGCGACAACAAGGCAAATGGGGAGACTTTTGACAACCAACAAGTACTTACTAAGGTACCCCCATGACAATGGAAGCGAATGAAGGATCACTAATCCTAAGGAATTGAAGAATCAAACCTTGGAAAGGCCTAACGGCCCGAACAGTATGTTATCATAGAAACCAGTCAGCATTGAGCTAGACTTGGTCAAGACCTCAAACATGGCAAAGCCATGAAGATTTCTTCTCAAAACCCTGGATTTTATTTCAAACACAAAACCTTTCTTTCAAAAACTACAAGCTTTTCTTTCTTTTAAACCTCATATTTTTTAAAACCAAACCGGAGAATCACGGTGAGTATCATTGAACGATACAAGAGGAGTTGACAATAGAATACTTCACCTAGGCGTGTGACGAGCACTACGAGTGTACCCAATTACGGGATGTGGGACGACCGCACTCCGAAGGAGCTTGCAGGCCTGACAGACCACTCGTGAGTTAGTCAGGTAAGTGGTAACGTACCAATACGGTATCCCACGTATGTATATATGTAGTGTACGAAACACGGGAAGTAGTCAGCTCCGTTCTACGGACCATAAGGTAAATGCAAACCAAAACAGTTGAATACCTCAAATAACCGAAGGAACCCAGATTAGCTTACAAGCTAAAGGAGTCAAGAATCCATTCTAGGACGACGATTAAGAGCTAAAAAGTGTGAGAAGCACTAGTAATTGACTAAAGACATTGGAAATGTCTCAAAAATTTGAAACAAAAAGCATGAAATAGCCGGAAGGAATACCCGGTCTAAACACAGTAAGGCAACACCTACCACGAACATATAAAGGTTCAAGAGCAAAGTGAAATACCCATAGTGATCATCTAAGGTACCGGAGGATACCGTTCACTATCGAAGAAGGCATCAAACCTGCTATAAACATTAAGGAAAAGCAGCAACGGTCTACCCTAAGGACGGGAGACATAGAACCCTAAACGGGACAACTTATAACTCCAAACCACAATGCGGAGAAAACAGAACTCACTCGGAAGTAGCCAAATGTAATGGCATCTCTCAATGACACCCAGGAGCAATCCTTAATGGGTGTCAGAAGCGTGACAAGAGCGCAAGAGCTTGAATAAACAATTGGGTGGAACACCAAAGGGATCCCACCTACCAGGGGATACCCTAAATTGGTAAATGGTACTGATCATTATCAAGATATTATAAAGGAATCCAACGGACGGAAGCGTGATGCACTGAACCTATCATAGAGACCAATAATACCTCCAAACCATTTCATGGTATAAAGAGGGATAATACTTTGAAACAGCCTAAGATGAGTAGAGATCTGGGCAACGTGGCGAGTATGCCATGAACCTACTACAATACATATTCCAACGGTTGCAAAGCCATGGTGAACCATATGAAGAGTTGCCAAGAACGGAACCAGTTAGATGGTTTAATAACCCACGAGCAGGGATACCCCTTGTTAATGTGAGACTGCAAGAGCGGTGACCACATAAACTCCAAGAAGGGAATACCATCAGTGGATATCTGATAATCCATCTCTCCACAACTACTTATGTAGTGAGATTGAGCATACAATTATTGCCGATCAAGGTGGAAATAAGCTTTGATAACAATTGTGGACAACCAAGGAGTAGCCAATTCAGAAGAAACACGGTATGTGGAAACATGGAACATAAATAAACAACGGTCAAGGAGCTCAGAAATATAAACGACAAACCATTGTATAAATGGTGGAGATACATGAGCGGGAGCTAATGATATAGCGGATGCCATGGAAACCTAAAGTCATAAATAAATACGAACATGGTGCGCAGTAAGCGACCAATACAGGCGAATAAACCATACGATGAGGTGGAGTTGATGAATAAAGATGGTAGACAGACTGAGAAACCAGGAAGTAATATTCATTCCTATTGCGATCTCACAAGAGATTTACTGCCCAGGAGTTTACGCCTCTGCACTCTGTAGGACTGAGTGTTTTGGTATTGCACTTGTGTAGTAATGATCGAGTGGGATAGCTAGGAAGTTGGGAAGATAGCAGTTATGGAAAAGGTGGAAGGAAATGTACGAAGTCATATGGACCGAAGCATAGAAAATGCAAAGCCAAAATTCAGAAGCTACTGACAACAGAGGAAGCACTACAATTAAGTAGTGGCTTAACCTCAACAGACAATAAAGTCAGAGGAATCAAGTGAATAACCACGAAAATATACAATAGTATGTATATAGATTCCCAAAGAGCTGGATAGAGAATCCGAAGCTCATTGGATTTGCGTGTGGTAAAGGAATACCACGCTTGCTTGATAAACCTTATTCCCAAGATAAGAAGGGATAAAAGGAAATGTATAACACATTTAGAATAATGAGAAGGGCAAATACACCCTAAGTTATCAGGGTCGCGCAACAGAAGCTAGTGGGACCAGAGTTCTAAGGTTTAATACACCTAGCGAATGAATGGCTAATTATGAATGCCTTGAAGCCTTTTAGGCTAGAACCGAACCCGGTTAAGAGTTAAATAAACTCTGATGAGAATTTTTGGTGCAGGGACTAACCAACAATATGGTTAAGACCCTTTGACCAGAATACATTGTATAATGGACCGCATGGAAGTTGAACCACTCCATGACGACTGAATGCCTTCGACCTACGTCCAATGTTGACACAAGGTAGATTACGTGGGCGTAATCCCTTTTTAAGGGGGGTAGGGCAAAAACCGCGAAATGTATGTTTTATGTGATAGGGCGTAAACTACAATGCGCATAGCGCAAAAGTATTTGTTGTGATGACTGGCACTTATGTTACATAAACATATGTAGCCATTCATAATGTAATTAAGGTTGCTTGTAAGATGTGAAGTGGAAAGGATTATTGATTGTGAGAAATTTGAGGTGAATGGAGTAGAGAAACTCCATGGGGAATGAGGACCCCGATTGGTAATGGTTTTGGGAAATGAGTCTGTTTGAAGAGGTTGATGAGTACGTTGGGAGATTTGAGGAGTATAAATCAGTATGAAACCGATGTTAAACCTAGTGGGAATTAAGTCCCCTAGGTGAATTGAGTAGATTTGATTTTCTTGTAAATGATTGAGGATAGAAAAACTAACTTTTGGAATTCTTGGGCATAGTAGTTGAAGATAGGATTGAGTAACAATTGATGAGATGAGTAGTAAATGAGTAAATGAATTCTAGAAATTGGTAAATGTATGATTGTATGATTATGACTAGAAAGACTGTGAAGATAGAAAATTAAATAATGATTGACTATTTGATTGTGTGAATTGAGGTGGGAGGTGGAACTTGGTTTGCTAGCGATCAAGGGAAACCGAACACCAAAATGGGGTGGATGGATAGTTCAACACCAATGCTGATCACATTGGGGTTGAATGACTCTTGAAGCTCCGTATAAGTGGCCACAAGTAATCACACTAGTAATAGGAGAAACTAACATAAATTGGAACTTGGAGTTGCATGGAAGTTTTCAAAATGAATTTCCAAAATGATTTTGGCAAATGATTTTCTTCAAACTTGAGAATGAGGATTGGTTTTAAAACCACTTCCACGGGCGCTAGTGGATCCTTCATGGCTAGGCACGGGTATCCGGTTGAATCATGGAGGTGAAGCTAGTTGTGAGTCGGTGGAGGTGTTAAATAGTTTTGAAACCACTACAACAGACGAGCAAGGGTAATAATTGACCTGTAGGACACTTGTGGTGTGTGTTTTGTATTTGTCCAAGGGCCGCCGGATATGAGTAGTCCGGTCAGGGAAGAGTACCCACTTTGGAGCCTAAGGATTCTCTAGAGGTGCAAATGAATTCTGATCATAACCAAAGGACCGTAGAGCCAGAAAGAGTAAGTGCTCAATGTCATGACGGCCGTGTACCAGAGAGCGTAAGTGTTCAAACGTGACCGGTACCTGAGGGATCACTAGATTTGGGGGAGGACTTAGTGCGTAATTGTCTGCGGATGGACCCCCATTGAGAGATTTGGGAAAAAGATATTTTTGGTTGCTATGCATGCTTGACATGTTGTGTGGATATGTGGTTTGTAATCAGTCAGTCATTGGAGTCTGACAGTTGTTGAGAGAGTATAACCCTAGTATTGAGTACCTTGGTGACTAACAATCTTAGACTCACTAACTTTGTGGGCAAAGTTCCTTAAGGGGGGTAGATTGAAATACCCCCGACTTAATTAGGGTGATTAAATTACTCTAATACGATATTGAGGGCCTATTAGTGCCTAATGAATTTTGGTAAAAAGAATAAATCCAAAAGAAATAATAAAAACACTTAAAAAGAGAAAATCGCTAACACGAGCGTTAAGTGACCCTAGGAGAAATACAACCTTAAATAGGGTACTAAATGAATTTAAAAGGCTTAATAATGCCTAAATAATATAGGGGAACAATTCCCAAAGAAAACGGATCCATAAAACGAATTAAAAACGCTAATAAAGCTTTAGCGCACGTTTTTCTAGAAAACTCGAAAACGTGACTTTGCGTGGTCAAACGAACCCGTAAAAATTATAGTTCATTAATTAACTATAAATAAACATTAATGGGAGTATAATAGCCATTAAAATTAAAGAAACGAGAAAATTCCAGAAAACATGCCCGGTTAGTGAATAGTGCTAAACCAGGTAAAATAACGAGCGTTTTCTGTAAAAGACGAAAAACGCTCCAGCTTGTAACATTTAAGTGGGGCCGGTTTGAATAAGGAGAGCAGCCCTCTCTATTACTAGCTAGCTAGTTAAATAAAAGAAGAAGAAAAGCAAAAAGGGAAAAAGTTACAAAAGTAACTTCCCTCTCTCTCCTCCCTCATTTCTTCCTTCCTATTCTCTTTCCTCTCTTTCTTTCTTCCTCACCGATTTTTCCTCTCTCCCTCTGGTTGCTGTCGTTCTTGAACTCACCACCCACATCCATGGCTTCTCCACCTTCTCTCCCATGCTCAAGCCACATAAATGCTCCAAATAAAAAACAAAACACATATTTGTGTTCCCCTCATCAAGCTCCACACTTCTCTCTTTCCAAAATTCGAAAAGGATGAGTTTCATTTTTATGGGTTTTCCCCATTTGAAGAGAAAAACACATCATCTTGTAGCTTGGAGTCTCCTCTTTCTTCTAAGGTAAAAATTTCATCGAAAAACGCATGTTTGCTCTTCCTCCCTTGGTAGCCGATTTTGGCTCTCTCTCACACCTTGTTTTTCTTCTTGATTTTGAGCTTCATTTCAACCCTCTAATGGTGGAGTAATTTGATAAGTGAGAAATACATAGACATTTAAGGGTTTAATCTACCTTATATTTACTTACTTTCAGGATAATATTACCCACTTATCGTATGTTTTTCCTAAGATTATGTTTTGATATGAACTGATACATTTTATGTATCAAATGCAGTAAAAAGTCTTGGAATCACATAGTTTAATTCACAAGCTTTCTAACGCAACAAACGGCGAGTGAAACGGACTTATAACGAAGAATCTGGAGCCGGTCGAAGTTTGCAGGACAAGACTACGAAAATACAAGCGTCCGCTCTGCGGACTCAAACTTGGACAGAACCAAAGGACACGTCCGCTTTGCGGACTCAAACTCGGACGCAGCAGAAGAATGTGTCCGCTTTGCGGACTCAAATGCGGACGTCTCACGTCCTAATTTGTGTCCATACGCGGACTCCCACGCGGACGCGTGTAAATGCAACCCAGATCCAGAAATTGACGCGACTGAATTCGTTCGGCGCTGTCTTCTCCATTTGCTTCTTCCTTTGCGGCGCCAATAGACACAATCCATCTACCCCTTCAACAATATCAGGCACCTCCTTTATCTTCTTAACCCACTAGCAAGCTCCAGCCTGTCTTCTTCCTCTTCCTCTCCTCTATATAAACCCTCTGCTTCTTCATCAGAAAAAGACCATCGTTCACCATCGTACACAACTCACGCTCACTTCCAAATCACACTTCCTCCATCCAAATTCCCAACGAAGAAGACGATCTGTACAAAACCAGGCCGTGTCCCAATTTGTGTCCGCGTTTGTGTCCGCACAGCCCCTACGCGGACAAGAGACGTCCTAATTCGTGTCCGCGTGGCCCCACACGGACATGACCAACTTTTGCCTGTTTGTTCGTTATTCTTCGTTCTACCTGTTTATTATTGTTTTAAGGTCGGCATAATCACAGAGATAAGTCCAGAAGTGAAATAACTCTCCCCAATAGAGTTCTTTCTCTCCTTAAACTCTACTCTATTTTAATGTCTATCTTATTTGTTATGTCTGTTTTTATAATTATGTGTGAGTAATAAACTTAGCCTCCTGGGTTGAGAAGCAAGCCTATTTTATTAAACTGTGTTATGTAGACTTTCTAATATAATCTGTTCAAGCAATATTTTGATTCTCCTCCTTAATGCGCTTTAATCTTTGGGCCAATTATTAAAGTGATATTTGTAGTTTCTTGTTAAAATGCAGTGCTGTGACAAGATTCTAGACAAGAGAGGTCAAAACAGGTTAACGACTAGAAGGAGTTTTCGCCTATAGGTTAACCAGTCTCCAATAGGAATTGTTAATAATGCGATTAATTTATTAATAACTTGAACAAGGGATTGCGCTTGTTGTTTAAATTAATCAGGGTTTATTAGACAGGGAACGGTCAATAAACTAATTAAGATTCTTGAGTTTATTGCTAAAGTGGGAAAGTCTACAGTAATATAATTGAGTAAAATAGGTGAGCAGAACAACCCGGGGTGCTTCCTTAAAAACAAAAGAGTTTTATAACTGCTATTATTAATCTGTTTTAATTAATTGTTCTTTTTACTGTTTTGTTTACATTAAGTTCTAAACCACAATTTCTCTCAAAAAATGATAAGTTTTTGTTCAGTAGTCTAATTAGAATTCTCAGTTAAATTACACTATCAGTTAAACCACAGCAAGGTCCCCAAGAGTTCGACACCCCACAATTCCACTATTCCGCAAAACGATTAGGTACACTGCCTAAGTGGTAGAAGTTGTAACACACTTTTACTCCAACAAGTTTTTGGCGCCGTTGCCGGGGACCTCCGGCACGGTTAACTGACAGTTTTAAATTTTATTGAGTTTTCTGTTTAACTTTTGCTGCTCTTTAATTTTAATTTATATTATTTAGTTGTTTGTTTAATTTCGGACATCTAATTTCGGACATCTAATTCGGACATCTAACTTCTAACATCTACTTTCAGCTCTTTATTTTATTGTCATTTATTTTTCAGTCATTTAATTTCCATTGTCCTTTAAATTTCAGTAAATTAACTTCTAACTCTTAAATTTCTGTAATCTAACATTTAAATTCCAGTACTCTAACATTTAAATTTCTGTCAGTTTATTTATGTATACTAATTACTAACTTATAATTTCTGTCATTAAAGTTTCTGTCATTTAAAGTTTCTGTCATTTAATTTTAGTAACTAACTTATAATTTCCAGTAAACTAACTACTAACTTATAATTTCCAGTATACTAACTACTAACTTATAATTTCCAGTATACTAACTACTAACTTCAAATTTCCAGTATACTAACTCCTAACATTAAATTTTCAGTCAGTTAATTTCTATCATTTAAATTCCCCTGTCCTTTTTCTTTATTTACGCTTTATTTACTCTAAAAAAAATATATATAGTTCTTTGTTCTATTAATTGCTTCTTTCTAATTTTGTTATTTAATTTTCTTTAGTTTATCTTAACCTTTTAATTATTTCTTTTGTTTCCTTTAGCTGTTTTCCATTTTTCCAACTGCAAGTTATTTCTCTATATGCGTCGTACTCGATCCGCAGGTAGTCCTCAAAACGATCTTGAACCTGAGATTGAAAGACTTCTCCACAGAGAAAGACGACAACAACGTGTAGAGATGGCAACTCGACAAACTCTCTGCGAATACCAGCAACCATCAGTTGAAGGGAGGCCTTCTGCTATTGTCCTTCCTCAGGTCACTCACGCTGAACTAGATGCATGACAATTCAAAACTAGTTTCATTACCACACTCTACCACAGGGCCAATATAGCGGGCTAGATTCAGATGATGCTCCACACCATATATCTGCATTTCTTGATTTTTGTAACACTTTCAATAAAACAGGAAATCTAAACGAGCGCATCCGTCTGCAATTGTTCCCTTATTCCCTGAAAGATGGCGCCTCCAGGTGGTTGAGAAGTTTACAACCCAGTAGTATCCATAGTTGGGCTGAGTTAGCAAACAAATTTCTGGCGAAATACTATCCCCCGTCCAAAACAAGAGAAAAATTGCTGAAATCACCAACTTCTATCAAGAACCAGGTGAGTCTCTTTATGATTCGTGGGATAGATTCAAAGAATTACAGATATTATGCCCACATCACGGTATGAGTAGCTAGGAACTTGTGCTATCATTATTTAGAGGCTTAAACGATTCTATCAAACTGTTGCTAAGTTCCTCGTCTGGAGGAAATTTTATGAACTTGACCGGAGAAGAAGCAGTTGATCTACTGGACCAAATGACCGCCAGTACCAGACAATGGTGTAAAAATAAGGGAAGAGGAGAAGCCAAGAGAGAAACCGGTATCTACAGTATTCCCCCGCAGGATCATGTGTCTGCTCAACTCGCTGCACTAACAAAAGTTGTGGAGAAACTAACTCTTAGTCAACCACAACAAAAAGCTGTGAAAACAGTAGCCACTTCCCCATATCTGACTCCCTGTTGCGAAAACTATGGAGGAGCTCATGAAACCCCAGATTGCGATGGTTCAGGTTGCAACAGGACCCTGAGGAGGTAAGTTTGATTAACAACAGACCACCAAATCCTTATCCGAACTCCTACACCCAAAACAATTGGAGGAGTAATCAACAACCATGGAGGAATTATGATCCATAGACGAGCAACCAAGGTTTCAACCAAAACCGACAACCGCAGTACAACCGACAACAGGAGCAGCCAACCAACTCACAAGGAGACATGGGCGAATTGAAGGGCATGATGAATCAGCTTTTGAAACAAGGTCAGGCGATAAATTCAAAATTTTCTGAGATAGAAGCCAAAGTTGCTGATCAGGCTACTATAACCACAATTTTAGAGAGACAGATAGGTCAGATTTCCCAACAGTTGGCTCAAAGACCAGCAGGGTCACTCCCGAGCCAGACGGATCCAAATCCCAGGGAGCATGCAAAATCAATAACCCTAAGAAGCGGGAAAGAATTGGTATCCGATGTCCCTGAAACTGAGAAGAAATCTGATGAACAAAAATCTGACAAAGAAGACGTAACAATTCCCAAGGAGAAGGAGTCTCCTGCATCCCTTACTATTAAACCGTCACAGGTTTCATATGAAATTCCAATCCCATTTCCTGATAGATTAAAGAAGAAGAATTTGGACGACCAATTTGGAAAATTTCTTAACATTTTTAAGAAATTAACTATTAATATTCCTTTTTCTGACGCCTTAACACAAATGCCTATTTATGCAAAATTTATGAAAGATATCTTGTCTAACAGGCGATCTTTACAGGAAAATGACACGGTGAAACTAACCGAAAGAGTTTCTGCAGTACTCTTAACGAAGCTACCACTGAAGTTGGGAGATCCAGGTCTCCCTATCATTCCTTGCGCAATTGAAGACATAAATTGTGGTAACGGGTTATGCGATTTAGAGCCAGTATTAACTTAATGCCTTTATCTATCTTTAAGAAATTAGGTATAGGTCAATGCTCTCCTACTCCTGTGCAGCTACAACTAGCTGATCGTTCCATAATCCACCCTAAAGGAAAAGTTGAAGATTTAGTGGTTTTTGTTGGCAAATTTATTTTCCCTACTGATTTCATTGTTATTGAAATTGAGGAAGATAAAGATGTTCCACTAATCCTAGGTAGACCTTTTATGAGAACTGCGAGAACTTTAATTGATGTTGAAGGAGGAAAAATTATTTTAAGACTTCATGATGAGCAGGTAGTTTTCGACATGACCCGGAACATGAAGCACCCTTCTGATACACAAATCTGTTTTTCTATTGACACTATTGACACTTTAGTACAGGAGACGTTCCTCAGCAAAGATGAAGAAACGATTTTAGAAAGATGTCTCATGGCATCTTGTGAAGCTGAAGATGAAAATCCTGATATTGCTCTCATGGCTGAAGAGTTAAACTAGCATAAGCCATATTTCCGTTCCTACCAACAAAGATTCGAGCCAGTAGAAAGAAACGCAGACAGACCAAAGCCATCCATCAAAAAAGCACCTACAGTCGAAATGAAACCTCTTCCCCCTCATTTAAAATACGCTTTTCCAAAAGAACCATCTGATCTACCAGTTATTATCTTATCTAAATTATCAGATGTGCAGGAGAAGCAACTTTTAGGGGTGCTACGCAATCATACGACCACTATCGGTTGGTCGATAGCGGATATCAAAGGAATAAGCCCATCTCTGTGCTCTCATCAAATATATATGGAAGATGATTTCAGGGCATTAGCACAACCACAGAGGCGTCTCAACCCCGTTTTAAAAGAGGTGGTCAAAAAAGAGGTAATAAAACTACTTGACGCTGGCATTATCTATCCAATTTCAGACAGCAAGTGGGTAAGCCCAGTGTAGGTGGTACCAAAGAAGGGTGGAATAACTGTAGTTCCCAACGAGAAAGGTGAGTTGATTCCTCAACGCACAACTACCGGTTGGAGAGTTTGTATAGACTACAGGAAATTGAATACTGCCACACGTAAGGATCATTTTCCCTTACCTTTTATTGACCAAATGCTGAAAAGGTTAGAAGGTCAAGATTACTATTGTTTTCTAGATGGCTATTCAGGATACTTTCAGATCCCAATTGCTCCAGAAGATCAGGATAAAACTACTTTTACCTGTCCTTATGGAACATATGCTTATAAAAGAATGCCGTTCGGATTATGTAATGCACCAGCTACTTTTCAATGGTACATGATGGCTATTTTTTCTGATTACATTGAAAAACGTATAGAAGTCTTTATGGATGACTTCTCTGTCTTTGGTTTGACATTTGACACTTGCCTGGAGAATCTTGATCTTATTTTGGCCAGGTGTGAAGACACAAATCTAGTCCTGAACTGGGAGAAATGTCACTTCATGGTTCGAGAAGGGATCGTGCTAGGACATAACGTGTCTTCAAAAGGTATTGAGGTGGACCGCACTAAAATTGAGGTAATAGAAAAAATCCCACCTCCTACTACTGTAAGAGGTATCTGAAGTTTTCTTGGACATGCTGGTTTTTACAGAAGATTCATTAAAAATTTTTCCAAGATTTCAAAGCCTCTCTGTACTCTACTGACAAAAGATGCTAAATTTCATTTTTCTGATGAATGTTTAGCAGCTTTTAATTTGTTAAAAGAAAAACTTGTCTCTGCTCCTATTGTGGTATCACCCGACTGGTCTCAACCTTTTGAAATCATGTGTGACGCAAGTGACTATGCGGTGGGTGCTGTTTTGTGCCAGAAAATGGATAAAATCCTGAGAGTCATTTATTATGCAAGTCGTACTCTAACTGATGCTCAGAAAAATTATGCCACCACCGAAAAAGAATTGCTGGCAGTCGTCTTTGCTTTGGATAAATTCCGTCCATATTTATTGGGTAGTAAGGTTATAATTCATACTGACCATTCTGCCCTCAAGTACTTATTTGCCAGAGCAGATGCAAAACCAAGGTTGATAAGATGGATACTTCTTCTACAAGAATTCGATATCGAGATAAGAGATAAGAGAGGTATCCAGAATGTCGTGGTAGACCACTTGTCAAGGATGGAAGAACCAGAAGACGATAGGCCCATCAATGAGTTTTTCCCGGACAAGGCAGTATTCACAATCCAAACGGCAGGAGACCCTTGGTTTGCCGATATTGCAAATTATCTGGCCACAAAGATCATCCCAGCTGATATGACTTATCAGCAGCGAAAAAGGTTCTTTTCTATTGTCAAACATTATTTATGGGATGATCCATTTCTTTTCAAAATCTGTGCAGATGGTATTATCAGGAGATGTGTCCCAGAAACGTAGATCAGAAATATCCTTCTCCATTGCCATTCTAGAGAAACCGGCGGACATCACGGTGCAACCCGTACAACTGCTAAAATACTTGAGTCCGGTTTCTATTGGAACACCCTTCACAAAGACTGTCATGCCTTTGTGTCTTCTTGTGATCGGTGTCAAAGGCAAGGTAACATTTCTCGCCGTAATGAACTACCTGTTATACCCAAAATTTTGACCCCCTGGTTAAGGTCTACGAGGTTGTGAGAGCCATCTCCATCAAACAGTAAGAGACTCCGGCCCGATCGGCGTGTTCCAGGGCCTGAGGAGCAGTTTCGTCATTGTCAGGGGCGTTTTCGTAATTTTTAAGGCTTCTGAGTTCTCCTATAGGCTTTCTCTCTCCTCCAAAGGGCGCCCAAATCAGCTCGAAATGCCTTGATATTTTAACCCATGATAGAGGATGACATTTTAAGCATAATGGCGTTGGAATTTTGATTTTTCGAATTTCCAATAATTTTCTAGTAATTTCTGACTGAATCTGACAAAATTCAATTTAAAATGCCCAGCATTTAAAAAATTCGTTTCCACCTCAGAAAATTCATAATATCCATCTTGACATGTGGTTAAAATTTCATAGCAAAATTCTTTGGGAAGTTACTTAGTTAAAATATCGAAAAATCTTACTTTTACTAGATTTTCTTTATCTTTAAGAAAGTCTATATAAGGGATAGGTTTTTGGATAAAGGAGAACCTCACTACTGAAGAACCCTAGAGAGTCAGAAAACACGGCCTCCTCTCTCTCTCTCACGTTTTCCAACACCCGGCCACCCAAATCATACTGAAAATCCCCCGAAATCACCATCTAAACACGTTTTCCAATCCCCCAAAGCACCAATAATCATCAAAACCCACAAAAACACCTCTAAAACGTGAAGAACAGCAAGAACAACCAACAACCAGAAGCTTGGGTCGAAATCCTCTCGGGTCTGTCATCAACGGAGCACTCGACGAATCCCGGTGTGAAGAAACGTTGTGAATCCGAAGGTAAAACAGGTAGAAACTCCACTTCCCTGATTCACCACGGTATTATCTGTCTTGCCTCAAAATTTGGGCTCAAACTAACCTTCGTACGCTTCTGTATTGCTGTTTATTCAAGCTTCTGTCCAATAACTTGTTTACCAAGTTTCGTGCTAATTCGAATTCAAATTGAAACTTTCGACCACTAACGTATTGTACATCTTTCAGGCTACGCACCCATAAAATTTGAGCCGAAAACACCTTCGGGAACAGCCTCAAAGCCGCCGTCCGAGGGCTGTCCGCACCCACGGACGTCGTGTCCGGGGTCCCGGACTCCCTGTCCGTAAGCTCGGACACCCACGGACGGCGGCGGGATTTTAAAAATTCAAAATTTAGGTTTTTCTAATAATGTCCGGGCCCACGGACATCCTGTCCGTGGCCCCGGACTTTGCAAATTTTTGTTTTCCTTTAATTTCGACTTTTCTTATGTTTAGGTTAACTGGGGTCCGTGGTCTCGGACGTTTGGTCCGTGGCTACGGACGTAAGCAAAATTTGACCTAATTCTGCCTCCGAAACCCTAGTTTAGGTAGTTTTAATTTCACTTTAATTCTCTGTCAAAAAATGCTAAAAACAAAAAAAAACAGAAGCTCGCGCACTTAGGTTAAAACGACTCGTAATAAGCCGTAAATAAACTAAGTAGAGGAAAAACGACCTAGGAAGGGTAATGAAAGTAATTGAACCCTAATTAAGTCGAATATCAAGCCCCCGAACCCGAACTCTCCTTTCCTAATTTGATCTAGGTTAAAATTAGGTGGCGACTCATAATAGGTTCCAGTGAGCTAGCTTAGGTTTTAATAATTATTGTTATATGACATAGTTATTAATCTTAGGCTATAAGTGGACCTAAAACCCGAGATCCCAATCAACTAATCAACATAGGATAGGGTTTAAAATCGAGGCTCACAGACTGGCGACTCTGCTGGGGACAACTTCTTAATTTTAACTTGTTTTAATTTTAAGAAAGAGGGCTTAACTTGAAAATGTTTATGGCTTTACTTGTTGTTGTTTACTTTTGTGCGCACTTTATTTTTGCACCTTGCATCATATGAGAGCGAGGGTCCACTAAACCAATTTCACCCCGGGACCCGTTTGAGGGTCCCCTGTCAGGGACTCACACCTTTTAGGTGATGTGAATAAGCGGGGGAAAAGAGGAGGGTGTCGTCTAACCACACCCCCTTAATACCTGGGCCTTAGCCCCAAGCGTTTTCCTGGCAGTGTCCTTACCTAGCCCATTGTTTGGTCAGTCAAAGACCCGGCCGCAGACGCACACCTTCAGGTGATGTGGAAAAAAGTGGGGAAGCCCAAAGAGAATAGCGTGCAAGCCCTATTCCTTTGAGGTGACCTGGGCCCATGCCCCAAGCACCTCTCCGGATCGATCCATACCCGTTTGGATTTAAACGTCTAGTGAGGACATGTTGAATTTGTGTGGGCCTTGTTTGCTTGTATGATCAGCCCATTACCCAGCCTACAGATTGATAGGAACTTCTCCTACATTAACCTAGCCCAACCCGAATTGGCGGCTCTACTTGTTTGCGGCCCAGAGGTCCTGTTTGGTTTAATATGTGAGTCATTCGGGCTTCAGCCCAAAACTTAGACTTAGGTGATTTCTCTTCTGGCCCAATTTGAATTATCCAATTAGTTCTAGGCCCAAAAAAAGAAAATCCACATGAACTTGAAATAACTCACAAGGCCTGAAAATAAAATCTTTTTCGGTTTAGCAACCATCTTCTCTGGCCCAAAGAAAGTTAGGCTCATTTGTGATTTAGGGACCACTCCAGCCCATGTGCTTTGCTCTAGGCCCAAACACATTCCGGCCCAAGGGCTCATTCTAATCTAGGCAGACTTCTTATTCGGGCCCTGGCCCAAAACCCTAGATCTAGGTGTCACCTCTCAGCCCAATCAAAGCCATCTGTTTACATTTCAGTCCAAATTCCAGTTCATAGCCTGAGAGATACTTCAGCCCAAGCACCTCATTTTCTGGGTATCTTGGCCCACTTGCTTTCAGCCTAAGCCAGTTTCGATCTACCTTGAAGTGTCATTATCACCTTAGTTAGCTAATAATGGACTTCTTGGAAACAGGCAAGCCCGAATCCAGATATGGCAGAAGGAGGAAATCCGATCAACACCGAGGCCCAGTTGGCCGCTGTGCTGCAAGGGTACAAGGTCTTGGAGTCCATTGTCGAGGAACTGAGGAGTAAGGCTAATCTCCAGGAGACAAATCAGCACACTCTGGAAAAGCTTGTGGATGAAAATCTTAATCGTAGTTACATCGAGATTGACTCTGTTAGAGCCCAAGATCCTCAAACACGTATGGGGAAGGATGTTCCTGACAACCAGCTAGCTGCAGAGGTCAAAAGGGTTTTGAAAAGGATTGAGCGCATAGAGAAAACCAACAAACCAGCTGGCTTCGATTATTTCTCCACGGCGTCATATCCCGAAGTTGATCTTCCCCTAAAGCTGAAGCTGCCTGCACTCGCTTTGTACAAGGGTTCCTCGGATCCACAGATTCACTTGGCTATGTTCGACCGAGAAATGTCCATCTTGGGGCTCAACGATATGCAAAAAGCCAAAGTTTTCGCACGCTATCTAGACGAGACTCCTCAGCGTTGGTATCTCACTCAGAAGATGAATACCAAAACCTACGAGGAGGTTTGCGAGGCTTTCCTAAATCATTTCGAGTATGCTAAGAACCTCGAGGTCACCAGAATCGATCTGGCAGGAACTCGACAGAAAGACGGTGAGTCCATGTCTGACTTCATCAAGCGTTGGAGGAGAAAGGCTGCAGCCATGCCTACCAGAATGGACGAGCAGGAGCAAATCCGCATGATAATTGAGAACATGCGAAAACAACACAACCATGAGCTAAAATTTATGTACTTTCCGAGTTTGGACATGTTGATGGGACAAGTCGGTATTCTAGAGGAAAGGATTCATAAGGAAGGTTTGGAGCTCGAGTGCTCAAGGAACTCCGGCAGTGGCTCCAAATTATCTAAGCCAGGACCAGAAAAGGCTTATCTTCAGACAGTAGCTTGCGCTCAAAAGTTTCCCAGAAGTGAATATGGTTCAACGACCTAGATCTCCGCATCAAAACCTTAGGACAGTACCCTTACCACGCCGAGACTCATCGCAAAGGGAGTTCACCAACATTGGCCGAGCACCAAGTCAGGCGTTTGAAGAGCTTCAGAAGAGAAACCTGCTACAGCCCCTGGCCCCTCGGCCAGGAACCACTCATTTGGGGAGGCATCTTAATCAATTCTGCCACTACCATCAGTTGCCTGGCCATTATGCTGACAATTGCCGAGCATTGAAGCACAAGATTCAAGACCTCCTCGAGCAAGGAGTCCAATTTTTCTAAGTGTGCAGATCGTTTTCTTGCATCTTCAAATTTTCCTAGTAGCTTATTAGTTAGTTTTCAGTCACCTCTGATTGTAATCTTTACGTTTCTTTCATGATTCATAAATAAAATCATAGTTCCATTTTCACAACTCCTGTACAAACCATTTTTCATTCATCGAAAAAATAAGGAAAACAAAATAGTTTTTTAAGGAAAAGGATCACGAAGCAATCATTTTCTGACTATGCAATGGAACGGCTTGTCTCTTGTTTCTAAAAAATTGAACATGCCTAACCAAATACCACAACTCACCCTATAATATCCAAACAATCCACAAAGAGGTTCAAAGTCGACATCTATCGAATTGTTGTCACAAACCCCAATTCAATACTGGGGGCAATCTAAGTTTAAGTTCGTCGTCTTTTATCTTTTGTTTAAATGTGCGAACGAGTTTCCAAGTGAAAATCTCACGAGAGTGTCTTGAGTGGGAAAACCATGAGTGAACGAGCGTGTCATTTTTACACGACTCTGGTAAGACCACATTCAAAGGTGAGATAAATGGCATAACTCTGACCGAAGGAGATAATTTGTAAATTTACTCTTAGATCTGCGAAAAGTAACAAAGAGCGGATACACAACTATCAGGAATGACGAAGCACCTAGGTACAGCACCACATAGCCAAAAACTTGTGAACCCTGACATTAAACCCTAGGCACCCCCACTGAGCCTTTCATATATCCCTTTTCGATAATATGAACACCACAAAATAACCCAGCCAATGATGAATGCCCGACCCGGTGACCAAAGGAAGCAAGGAGCCCGACTCTCGATAACATTATCATCAGTCCGAAGAAGCGATGCCGCTATCAGCATGACGAAGTGATCCGTAAATGGTCCCAGAGTGACACAGGATCAAAAGAGCTCACATCAAAACAGCTCTCGAAGCCCAAAACCGGGAAACACAAGAACCCCAAAGGCAAAGTCAAGAAAGGATAAAACAAAAGGCGAACCCGAAGTGCCTCGAAGAAGTCCAAATGACAAAAAAAAGAGAGAAATGGTGTAAAGGACAACTCCAAAAGTCCAGGTCCAGAAGCTCAAAACCAACGTCAACATGAAGCAGTTAGACGACTTCAAGACAAGGAAGATGAATCTGAGAGAAGACGCAAGTTGCAGCTTTGGTCACCCATTTAAGCTCCACATACTCAAATATCCCTCCATGATCCCGTCGTCTTTCATCACACCCTATGGCCACGTTATAAGCTTTAAAGACTTCCGACTTGATAGTTGTGTGTCCAATCACGTGAAAGTAACAGATCAAATGCGTAAATCCATCAAATATCGAATTCAATGGTTTAGAAGTTATGACCATGAGCGAGAAATGAGTGCAAACACCGACCACGTCGAGTGTAGGTTAGGGAGCACCACATCAAAGCATAAGCCTCGACCCTGTGAGGGTGAAACTTGTTCGCATGTTTAATCAAAGAAAATACTGGGGCAATCAATCGTCCCGATCGATTGCCATGAACTCTAGCTCAGATTGTCCTAAGGAAAAAATACTGGGGGCAATTGTTGGTTCCAACAATTGCCATGTCAGCACCAATTGAAACCCAAAGCTCGAGCACCACCATCCCACCACAGGCACACATAAGCCCTTACCACCACACACACTCTCAAACCCGTCATTGGCCTTACCTCCACAAAAACATCAGGCCCGTCATAACCCTGACCTCCATCCAAAATCACAACCCAATCCCAGGTCTGTCACAAATCCTGAACACCGGCAAAAGCCTTCAGCACCACAACAAACACCACACTTCCACCAATGGCATGTTCATTTTTCAAGAAGCAAATTGCAGATTTGAAATTTTTAGTCAGGAAATGATCATTTCACTTTCCTTTTTCAGCAGGGTTTTTCTCAAGCATTGCCAAGTTCGGCACCTTTTCCAACAGTTTCCTGTTTTGAACGAGTATCTTTCATATATCTTGATTGCATACATCTTATCATCATTGCCATGTTTGGTACTCCAGTAATCAGTTCTCATAATTTGCACGAGACCTATCATCTTCATCAGTGCGAGACCTAGCATCTTCATTCAGTGCGAGACCCATCCTTTCGAGACCTACCATCTCATCAGTGCGAGACCCATCATTTTCAAGACTTTAGTACAAGACATCTTCATTCAGTGCGCGACCCAGAATCAGTGCGGAATCCAGCTTTTTCTTCATCCATTTAGTACGACTTCAGTGCGAGACCAAGCATCTTCATCAGTGCGAGACAATCAATTTCGTCAGTGCGAGACCCATCATCTTCATCAGTGCGAGACCTATCATCTTCATCAGTGCGAGACCTATCGTCATCATCCAGTGCGAGACCAGTACGAGACCTAGTATCATCTTCAGTGCGAGACAAGTACGAGACAGAGCGTGATCTAAGTTGGCGGGGCAGAGGCAATAAGTCCCCATCTTCATGTCAACTTCTTGGGAGAAACAACTAGTGGGCAGTGGCAATAAGTCCCCTTGGTAATCTAGAAGTTATCCCAGCACCCCAGTTGGTGGGCAGAGGCAATAAGTCCCCATAGTATACCAACCAGGAGCATTGGAACGGGTTTCGGTCCCCCGAAGCATCCGAGCATCATCAGCATCATTTGCATCATTAGCATTTCAGCATTCTTGCATTTGCATCCAGTTTTCACATTCTAGGTAGTCAACGCCTTAGAATAGCTTGACATCATTTTCATCACTTTAGGTGGTCAGCGCCTTAGAATAGCTCGACAACATATCATCATTTCAGGTAGTCAACGCCTTAGAATAGCTTGACATCATTTTCTTCACTTTAGGTAGTCAGCGCCTTAGAATAGCTCGACAGCATATCATCATTTTAGGTGGTCAACGCCTTAGAATAGCTTGACATCGTATCATCCTTATAGGTAGTCGGCACCTTAGAATAGTCTGACATTACCTCATTATTACCTTTAGGTAGTCAGCGCCTTAGAAAAGCTCGACAATGCTTTGTAGCTTAGGTAGTCAGCGCCTCCGAATTGCTGGGCATCGTTAACCCGGTTTCACACAACGTGGAGGATTCTGTGGAGTCCAAAATTTTGGGGCACCACTCAAGCATCAACCAGACTTTTCACATTCGTTACAAAGTCCAGTTGACGGGGGGCAATCTGTTATACCCAAAATTTTGACCCCCTGGTTAAGGTCTACGAGGTTGTGAGAGCCATCTCCATCAAACAGTAAGAGACTCCGGCCCGATCGGCGTGTTCCAGGGCCTGAGGAGCAGTTTCGTCATTGTCAGGGGCGTTTTCGTAATTTTTAAGGCTTTTGAGTTCTCCTATAGGCTTTCTCTCTCCTCCAAAGGGTGCCCAAATCAGCTCGAAATGCCTTGATATTTTAACCCATGATAGAGGATGACATTTTAAGCATAATGGCGTTGGAATTTTGATTTTTCGAATTTCCAATAATTTTCTAGTAATTTCTGACTGAATCTGACAAGAAATTCAATTTAAAAATGCTCCAGCATTTAAAAAATTCGTTTCCACCTCAGAAAATTCATAATATCCATTCTTGACATGTGGTTAAAATTTCATAGCAAAATTCTTTTGGGAAGTTACTTAGTTAAAATATCGAAAAATCTTACTTTTACTAGATTTTCTTTATCTTTAAGAAAGTCTATATAAAGGGATAGGTTTTTGGATAAAAGGAGAACCTCACATACTGAAGAACCCTAGAGAGTCAGAAAACACGGCCTCCTCTCTCTCTCTCACGTTTTCCAACACCCGGCCACCCAAATCATACTGAAAATCCCCCGAAATCGCCATCTAAACACGTTTTCCAATCCCCAAAGCACCAATAATCATCAAAACCTCACAAAACACCTCTAAAACGTGAAGAACAGCAAAACACACCAACAACCAGAAGCTTGGGTCGAAATCCTCTCGGGTCTGTCATCAACGGAGCACTCGACGAATCCCGGTGTGAAGAAACGTTGTGAATCCGAAGGTAAAACAGGTAGAAACTCCACTTCCCTGATTCACCACGGTATTATCTGTCTTGCCTCAAACTAACCTTCGTACGCTTCTGTATTGCTGTTTATTCAAGCTTCTGTCCAATAACTTGTTTACCAAGTTTCGTGCATAATTCGAATTCAAATTGAGAACTTTCGACCACTAACGTATTGTACATCTTTCAGGCTACGCACCCATAAAATTTGAGCCGAAAACACCTTCGGGAACAGCCTCAAAGCCGCCGTCCGAGGGCTGTCCGCACCCACGGACGTCGTGTCCGGGGTCCCGGACTCCCTGTCCGTAAGCTCGGACACCCACGGACGGCGGCGGGATTTTAAAAATTCAAAATTTAGATTTTTCTAATAATGTCCGGGCCCACGGACATCCTGTCCGTGGCCCCGGACTTTGCAAATTTTTGTTTTCCTTTAATTTCGACTTTTCTGTATGTTTAGGTTAACTGGGGTCCGTGGTCTCGGACGTTTGGTCCGTGGCTACGGACGTAAGCAAAATTTGACCTAATTCTGCCTCCGAAACCCTAGTTTAGGTAGCTTTTAATTTCACTTTAATTCTCTGTCAAAAAATGCTAAAAACAAAAAAAAAACAGAAGCTCGCGCACTTAGGTTAAAACGACTCGTAATAAGCCGTAAATAAACTAAGTAGAGGAAAAACGACCTAGGAAGGGTAATGAAAGTAATTGAACCCTAATTAAGTCGAATATCAAGCCCCCGAACCCGAACTCTCCTTTCCTAATTTGATCTAGGTTAAAATTAGGTGGCGACTCATAATAGGTTCCAGTGAGCTAGCTTAGGTTTTAATAATTATTGTTATATGACATAGTTATTAATCTTAGGCTATAAGTGGACCTAAAACCCGATCAGATCCCAATCAAGCTAATCAACATAGGATAGGGTTTAAAATCGAGGCTCACACTACCCTTGAACAATATGCTAGAAGTCGAATTATTTGATGTTTGGGGGATTGATTTTATGGGACCCTTCCCAAATTCTTTTGGAAATTTATACATCTTAGTAGCAGTCGATTATGTTTCTAAATGGGCGGAAGCCCTTGCTTGCTCTACTAATGATGGTAAACTTGTGATGAATTCATCAAGAAACACATTTTCACTCGATTCGGTGTTCCTAGAGCAATAATCAGCGATGGTGGATCTCACTTCTACAATCGCCATTTTTATGCTCTCCTGAAGAAATACGAAGTCCGACATAAGGTTGCTCTACCATACCATCCTCAAACGAATGGTCAGGCAGAGATAAAAAATAGAGAGCTAAAATGGATTCTGCAGAAGACGGTGAGCTCTTCTCGAAAGGATTGGTCCATTAAATTG